>CM069601.1:3370000-4595000 GCA_035771175.1 Paratinospora sagittata
ATGATCATAGGTGGGCTGTTTGTGAAAAATCATCTCAAAAGGGGTTTTTCCTTTAAGCACTGGTGTGGGAGTTCGGTTGATGAGGTAGGTGGAAACTAAGATGGCATCGCCCCAAAATTGTTTAGGAAGATTAGCTTGAAATAATAAGGCTCGTGCCACATTGAGAAGGTGGCGGTGTTTTCGTTCGGCAACTCCATTTTGTTGTGGAGTGGAGACACAACTAGTCTGATGAATGATTCCTTTATCTGAATAAAATTTTGTCATTGTGAATTCGGAACCATTATCACTACGAAGAATTTTAACTTTCAAGGAAAATTGTGTCTCAACCAAATTGATGAATGTGGTGATGTATTTAGGGGTGTCTGATTTATGATGCATCAAATAAACCCATGTACATCGAGTATGATCATCGACAATAGTGAGAAAGTATCGTGCCCCAGTGATTGTAGGAATATGGTACCCTCCCCAGATATCAACATGAATTAATTCAAATGGTGCATGAGTATTAATGGAACTTAATGGAAATTGAGAACGAGTTTGTTTAGCTAATGGGCAAATTAAACAATCGTCAATATCACAAAAAAGCATGTCTTTAACAGAATGAGAAATCAAACGAAGACTCTTATTTGAAAGATGACCAAGGCGTTGATGCCAAAGTCTCGGGGAATGAGAGACTGCTGCGGTGACTGAGTTGCATATGGGTTTCTTCGAAGTATCAAGGTAGTAAAGTCCTCCTCGTTCAGTTCCCGTCCCAATCATCTGCCCCGATCGTTGGTCCTGAAGCATACAGACATCATTAGTAAATATAGCAAGGCAGTGGGAACTTTGAACAAGTTTGCTAATAGAAATCAGGTTTAATTTAAAAGAGGGAACACAGAGCACATCATGTAAGGCAAAATCATCAAAACGAATGCTGCCTGTGTGTGTGACGGCAGCCACTGCTCCATTGGGAAGGTGCACGGTTCGGTTGGTAACTTGAGAATTTGTAGTCAACAAGTCGGGAGAGCAAATCATGTGATCTGTGGCTCCAGTGTCAAGTATCCAACACATTCCTTTACCAAAAAAGGAAGCACAAAAGGTTGTACCTGAGAGATCACTCATAGCAGATGTACTACCAACATGATTAGCCAAAGTATTGGGCTTATTGCTGTTGAGAAGCGTCATTAGATTCTGGTACTGTTCTGCTGTGAGATTGAAGGAGGTGGGAGGTGTTGCTGTATTGGCATCGACATGATGGACCTTAGAGGTAAAATTCTTACGCTCTTGTTGATCAGGTTTACCACCAGCGGAATTTATCTTGTGCAACTTACGACATACGTCAATGGTGTGACCGTTCCAGCCACAATAGTCGCATTTAAGATGTGCTCGACAAGTCTTTGAGGTGTGCCCAAGTTTGTCACAAATTTCACATTTCAAATGAGGGTTTTTGGGTGTGAAATTTTTTCAAGAATTCCTTGAGTTGTTCCTTACGGCAAAGGCCGCAATGTCAGACATGGGTGCACTTCCCTTTGCTATTGTTCGTTGTCTTTCGTCCTGGAGAATGAGAGAATGAGATTTGTTAACAGTAGGAAGTGGATCCATGAGTAGAATCTGTCCCCGAACAACAGCATAAGTTTCATTAAGGCCCATGAGAAACTTCATAGTCTTTTGACTTTGTTGGAACTGTAGAACCTCTTTGACAGTGCCGCAAGTGCAGGTTGGAATAGAACACAGTGCGTCTCGTTCATCCCAGAGGCCTTTCAGCTTGGTGTAATAAGCACTAATGGTCATGTTGTCCTGTTTACAATCATGAATTCCTTCTTCAACATGAAAGAGATGGACACTATTGATGCGGGAAAAATGCTCCTTCAGGTCAGCCCAAATTTCATGAGCAACCTCGTTGTATATTACACTTGCTCCGATATCGTGTGAGATTGAATTGAGAAGCCATGATTTCACGAGATTGTTGCAACGCGTCCACTGTTGGAGTTTTGTGGTAGATGTAGTTGGTGGTTTTTCAATGGTGCCATTGATGAAGCCTTCTTTATTTTTGATGCTGAGGGCCATGAGCATGGCACGGCTCCAAGTACCGTAATTTTCTTCATTCAATGGTTGAGTAACAAGCACAACTCCAGGTTGATCGGAGTGGTGGAGATAAAAAGGGTCAGTGAGATTATTGTAGTTGTTTGCCTCAAGCTTGGCTGAGTCTTGGGTTATATGGTCCTTTTCTGCCATGTGTGTTGGCTAGAAGAAGAGAAGAATGATTGTTGTATAAGAAAAAAAATAAGATTCAGCACCGTGGCCTCTCGGAAAACCCTTTAAAAGGCAGCGGCGCAAAACGAAAGAAAGATAGAAGAAAACAAGCTTTCTCTTTGTGTTCCTGGAGGAGTTCAGGAAGATATTCAAACAAGAGAATCCTAATGTGAAGGCGGTCTCAGCTGTTGGGAAAGTTGGAGGAGAGAAGTGGAAATCAATGTCTGCTGCAGAGAAAGCTCCCTATGAAGCTAAAGCTGCAAAAAAAAAAAGAAGACGGAGTATGAAACTCTCCGATACCATGAAAGAATTCAATTCTCTGATTTTATTCATTGAAAGGGAAGGAATATTTATACATAGCAGAGATCAATTTAGGATCCTAAAATAAAGCCTATACATTGTCATTGCCTAATCTACATTCTTGTATAAAAGAGAAACCAAACAACAGTGCACAAAATCAAGGAGATCTCAGATTTTGTGTATTAATGTATTTACATTCCTTAACAGCCCAGATTTTGTGCATTAATGTATTTACATTCCTTAACACTTTAACTATTTCTAACTCCGGCTAATTATTTTAGATATTTCTTTCTTCGATTTAAAGTGTCATGTTTACAGTCATATCATTATTAATTATAGATTTTTCTCTTCTTTTGCTATCATTACCATTAGTTATCAACACGTCATTATTCATAAGTGACACATTTAATGATCTTCATTCTATATACTCAGAAGTTCTAACTAATTCATTCTCATTTGATCTCCAATATATTAGTTATTTAAAACAATATTATAATATATTTAGTAATTAACATTAAATTTGTGATTTTTGTTATTTATTCATTAAGATAAAATAAATATTTTATACTATATATATATTGATGTGCAGCATTAGGTATTTGAATCTGTTTCTTTGCGAAGTCTAGTTTAGTAGATTCTTATTGTAGTTGATTTATCTAAATTTTCAAAGAATGAACTATTAAAGAGGAACTATATATTTAGGATAATAATAACAGAAGGAGGCCTGGTATACAAATTACTGTGTTTGAAACAAAGGTATAAGAAACATGGCACGTAACGTTCTGGAGGCCCTTAGAGGAACGTTCCGACCATGTGACACTACGCGCGACAATCACGTGGCTCGAGGCGGACGGTGACGGCTCGATGCAGTCTGGTACGTGATTCAGTGCGAGTTACAAAAAAACGCTGTTTCCACGTGGACCCACAAAGCAATAGGTTTTGGTCGAGTGGGTCCCACACACTGTCCTGTCAAACGCCCGTACAGAAAAAGATTCGATTCACATCAACCGGCGGAAAATTTCATACCCTTTATTTTTTTTTTTACATTACTATTTTTCTTTTGTAAGTTCTTTGGGAGATTGATAAAGAGTGAAAATTTGTTTAAATTATTAAAACCCTTTTGCAAAACTATACAAACTGTTGGCCCACATTTAATAGTGGCCCCGTTTTAAATTAAAAAGAAAAAAGAAAAAGAAAAAAGATGGTCTCACAAATTTTATATAACACGAATAATTTAATCATAACCATTGATCTAGTAGATGAGATCTAATTCTGACCATTGATATAATAGTTGAGATCTAATCTTAATTATCTATTTATTACCAATTAATTATAAGTTTGTCATCTATAATAACTATAAATAAGGGTCAGATTTTAATTCAATTTATTCAAATCAAAACAATCAAAATCCTCTACAAGTTATCTACTAAAGAGTTTTTCTAGAATAAGAGAGAGAGTCTCATTGTTCTCTTCTTTAAAGTAAAGAGAGAGTTGTCAACTACAGTATATAGTGACGTTTTTACATTCTGTCCATAGACGTAGGTCTCAAAATCGAACCATGTAAAACTTGTCTATCTACTCTTTATATATATTGTCTTTATTTTATTATTTACTAGTGCAATATTGTATATGTTTCCCAAGAAGTGGTGTCAAAACCTCTGAAAAATTCTTAGTATATTTTGTGGTTGCGGTCTTAGCTGATCTTCCACATTAGAAAGATATTTTTCGAGACACAACACTATTATTCAAGTGTACGACACTATTCAAGAACGTGACACTATTTATGTATACGGTACTATTTATATAGAATAGTGAGAATCGACGTACATCAACTATTCACAACATACTACTATTCATGTGTGTATCCTAACAATGAATCAATGTATTATACCGTTACTTTGCTGAATCAACAATTGATTGAATTAGCCAGACTCAGAATTATTCTTAGTAACTTTAAATGGTTAACGGGAGACAGCTTACTGTTTCAAAATACTTAGTATTTAAGCGGGTCCATTGTAACCCCACCTCTCAGCCTGAGGACTAGTTTGGTTGATTTTATTAAAAATTGCTCACTCTGTAAAGGTAATACTAGATGTCTAAATAAGGCACGTTGGTACAACCGATCCTCATATGCATCACCAGACACTACAAATCAGGTAGAAATGCAACAGGCGAATAAACAATTTAGCAGGTTTCAGTTCAGCACATCCCCTCCAATTTATTATTATTTGGTGTTGGTCAAATCTTGCATTAATATTTGGCGTCGTCTGTGTGAACGACTGATCAAGTTCGTTTCCCTATCAATCTGAATAAAAAAGATTGAGCATCACATCATCTAGAGAATAAGCTAAGAAACAAACTCCAACAAGTTGAAGTAATCGCCTACTACCAAGAAGCATGGAAGCAGCTCCGCTACCTAGTCCCTGCTCGCCCACGCCGACATTAAGGACTTTGGCCTTGAGGTACGCGCTCCTTATGATTGAGTTACGCTCCCCAAAAAACCACAGGCCAAAACGTGAGTTGTACACGTATCAAATAACATAAGTCACAGGCCAATGACGAACTACTGTTTGATCAAAGCCTAGGGGATAGGATGTAATACCCCGAAAATCTCAAGAAGTACTGCCAAATAGAAAAGGACAGGCGGCCCATGAAATTCTACTATTGTGAATAGATTAAGAAGTTTCACATATCGTTATCCTAATCGGGATTCTACGGAGCAAGGTCGACTATACAATTGCAACTCCAAAATTCTACGTAGCAAGGTTGACTATACAGCTACAATTCCAGAATTCTATGCGGCAAGATCGACTATAAAGCTACAATTACCTTAGGACCTTGAGCTAAGCTCGGTCCAAGAAGAAGAGTAAAATCTTACAATGCATTGACATGCAGAACACCTCAAGAGATGCTGATAATAAAGCACTAGCAGTCAGAAGTTCATTTTCTACTTCGTTTAAGAAGTTAGTTTACAACATCGACAAAGTACCATCATATGCTTCTTTCTACGACACAAAGACCAGAAAACTACAAGTGTTATAATGCCTTGGGGTAGGTTCCATCTTATCACCGAGAAAAAGAGTCTAACTTGCAGGTACTCTCACTAACTTGACAATCCAACGAACGATCTCGACAACATCATTATCCAAAAGTTTGCGACAAATTTACAACTGGTTAACTGAAAAGTACTACAAACAACTACCAGTGGATTTAACTATAGAGATAAGTTCTACAAAATGCATTCGACTTCAAGGATTACAAGTTTTACGCGACTTGCCAAAACCAGGTGGGGGAGAAACCAATGAAGTCCTGGGAGCATCATTCAAAGTACCTCTTGCAGAATAACTTTTTTGAGTTTTAAGAACTACTGATATTTTGACTTTTTCCCGGACTGGTATTGCGGCTTTCTCAGGACCAACCGATGCTCGAGGAAGCTCAACAACAAGAGCCTTGGCTTTCTCACTAGTCGAGGTATTGGCCTCATCTCCAGCCCACGATCAGGTCCCCTCTGCAACTGAACCTGCAACTTTATCTACAACCGAAGTCTTTCCTTTCCTCGACGTCAGCGCCATGAGCCGGTCTGTCACAGCTTGTTGTCTAGCTTTCACAGCCTCCTCTTCCCTAGGTTTTTGTGCAGTTTTCTCCTGCCTTTTAGCCGTAAGAAATACTATCATGTCGATGTGGTCCTTGAAGAAAGCGCCTATATCATACATAGCATCATAGGCACTTTGCATATACCGCTCCTGTAGAAATAAGCCACACTCCACAGACTTTTTAAATTAGGATAGAATCTCGTTATCTACCCTATTTGTCTCATCACGCTTTGCCTCGAGCTCAGCACCTTTCACGGTCAAATCGGCTTCAAAAAATTCAATTGTTTTCTTTTGCTGGTACAAAAGAGCACGTCACTCCGCCTCCTCGACGACCAACTCTTTCTCGTAACCCGCCAACTTCCTCCTAAGCTCGACAATCTCGACATCCTTTTTAGATAAGTCGACTCATTACAAGCTATCGCCTACTCAACCTGTTTTAGGGAGACCATGGCATTCACGACAATCTGTGTAGCAATTAACCGAGGCAGAAGGAGCAAGTGAATTAGATGTAGTACAAACAAAAAAAATAAAAATAAATATACCCCTACTGGATTGGTAGCGCACAGTTTAAGGTTGACAACATATGTTTTCTTATGCGCCTTCTCAGTAACATCTTGCGAACACCCAACTAGGCAGCCAGCAAGAGAAAACTCAAGACCACTAAATTTAGCTCGTTCCACCTCGCCTCTATGCTGAGGTCCACAAAAGAAGGGAGCTGAGACGGGTGCCCATCAGAAAACTCAGCAAAGGTGCCCTTTAAGTTCCGGTAAGACACCTCTGGGTAAAGCCAAAATAATGGGAAGATCGACAGCGGAAGAAGAACCTGCCACATTCCCATGATGAGCCCTCAACGTTGCTTCAACAAAACTGCTTCTCAGAATCGCTAATGCCCATGTTAAGTCCTGACATCTCTCATCAAAAATTTCTTTGTAAGATGAATTCTCAACAAAACTCTCCCTAGCAGATTGCTTCTTCACCCCCTTCGTCTCCAACTATCAAGAAGGAAATAAATAGACAAGAGGCTTCAACCAACTTAATCAGAGCGTGGGGGTAGATGTTGGGCCCACATTTAGTGGTGGGCTCCCCTTCAAATTAAAAAAGGAAAAGAAATAAAAATGGTGGGTCTCACATGATTTATATAAAACAAATGATTTAATCCTAACCATTAATCTAGTAAGTGAGATCTAATCCTAGCCATTGATCTGGTAGGTGAGATCTAATCCTGACCATTGATCTAGTAGTTGAGATCTAATCCTAGCCATCTATTCATTACCAATTAATTACAAATTTGTCATCTATCATAACTATAAATAGGGGCTCAGATTTCAATTCAATTCATTCAGATCTAAATGATCAAAATCCTCTGCGAGTTCTCTACTAAAGAGTTTTTCTAGATCAAGAGAGAGAGACTTATTGTTCTCTTTTTGAAAGTCAATAGAGTTGTAATCTACAGTCTATAGTGAAGTTTCTAGATTATGCCCGTGAACGTAGGTCTCAGAACCGAACCACGTAAAACTTTTGTCTCTCTACTCTTTATAGTTATTGTTTTTATTTTACCATTTAGTAGTACAATATTGTATATGTTTTCCAAGAAGTGGTATCAGAACCTCTGAAAAATTCTTAGTATGCTTTGTGGTTGCGGCCTTGGCTGATCTTCCACATCAGAAAGGTCTTTTTCGAGACACAACTATTCACATATATGACACTATTCACATGTACGCTATTCACGTGTACGACACTATTAACAAACGTGACTCTATTCATGTATACGATATTATTCATGTGAAATTGTGAGAATCAGCGTACATTAACTATTCACAACATACTACTATTCATGTGTGTACCTTGACGAGGAATCAATGTATTATATCGTTACTCTGCTGAATCAGCAATTGATTGAATTAGTTAGACTCAGTCTTATCCTTAGTAACTTTAAATGGTGAACGAGAGACAACTTGATGTTTCAGAAGACTTGGTATTTAAGTGGACCCATTGAAATCCACCTCTCAGCCTGAGGATTAGTTTGATTGATTTTATTGAAAGTTGCTCACTCTATAAAGATAATACCAGATGTCTAAATAAGGCACGTTGGTACAACCAGTCCTCATATGCATCACCAGACACTATAAATCAGGCAGAAATACAACAGGTGAACAAACAACTTGGCAGGTTCCAGCTCAGCACGTTCCTTCCAATTTATTATCATTTGATATTAGTCAAATCTTGCATCAACACAAACTAATTAATATTTCATTGATGTTATATTTATATTTGTAAGTTATTTAGGAAATGCTATTCTAGATTTTTTAAAAATGTAATTATATGAACTATACTTTCACATTCATCAGATAATTAATTATATAGATATTTAATAAATATCACGACAAAGTTGTACATGTAGTTGTTCTACAAAATATACAACTACATACCCATATAGATCTACACTTTCATGTTTATATAATAAATTTTAAGGGGGTAATGAGTAAGTAACTTAATGCAAACATTGCCAACAAGAAGTTGATCTAATGGTCATAAGGCAGTTTGAGGAAGTAGAAGTACCCAAGTTTGAAACTCGTCCTTAGTTCCCTTCCAATTTTCAATGAATTAGTAATGAGAGGATTGGTGGGGCTTTGTCCCAAACTTAGGGCGCCCTGCTACCCGTAGGGTAAGCGCACAAGATTTGGTTATATCTACTTAAAAAAACTTAATGTAAACATCCTCCTTTATCTCATTAATTTTAAAACTAATTATAATTAAAATATACAAAATTAAATAAGAAAAATAGTTGGCTAAGTAGAAACGAGTTCAAATACTTAAGTAAGACTTAAATCAATGAGTGGTTGGCTCAGTAAAAATAAAAGTGGGTTGAGTCCTAAAGTTGTCCTTGTATAAAACTTTCAATGTTCAATTTTTAGAGGCACCTTCGTTAGGAATAGTCTACCATTCCGCTTTCATCTTGAACTAAGATTAGTCTCATACTCTAAGATCTTGTTTGGCACACAAGATAGAATGAGATTGAACTAAATATAGTTTAAATTCTATATTTGAGTGTGAGGTGAGATGAGATAAAAATAATCTTACTTCATCATGTTATCCCGTTCTAATAGGATAAAATAATCTTACCATTAGTTAGGATTATTTTATCCCACCACTCTTTTCTTATTTTTTTACTGCATTTTGCTGCTCTTTTTCTACGCATCTCTTTTTTCTTCTTCCTAATTCTTCATTCTTTTTTTTAAAAAAAATAAATAAAATTGATTAACGGCTACGGCTTTGCGATCGTAAAATCTATATTTTTTTTATTTTTTACTTTTTATATAATTTTCTTTAAAGATATTTTTATGTGATTTAATTAAAAAATTAATTATTTTTTGTTGCAATTTCAAACTTATCACTAAACACATAATTATTTTATTTTTAATTTTATTCTATTCAATCTAATCTAATTACATAAAAACAATTCTATTAAATAAGTGTGAAGATACCTCTTAGAAAAAAAAAAAAAAAAAAAAGGACTTAATTTATTACTTGTGGTATGTGCGAACTGGTTAGTGGCTGTCTATGACTTTTAGCGGTATAATGATTGAAGTGTGGAAAGGCCATAGAGATAACTATAAGACAAGGTGTAATGTTGGGTAGAGAAACGCAAATGTAGAAGGTGGGACATTATAAGAGATAAAGGGCATGTTTAGGAGTTAAAGAAAGTGCACATAATAAAATATACAAATAGATAGGAAGATAGAGTAGTACCTTACACATAAAAACACAGTTGGTGTGTGACTCCGTGTAGTTAATATTATCCTATGCTTTGTAGCTTGTCCATACAATATGAACATATTCTTCTGTATTTGCTTTGGAAATTAAAAAGGGCAAAAAATAAAAATAAGAAAAAAGTATATAGTATTTGCAAGCTAGTGGGAAGTCCCCACCACCCGGAAACGACAATGACATTTTTTATCAAATTGTCTCGTTTCATGGACTGAGCAAATTGATTGGTCAGAAATACCGTTCCCCTCGTGTCCCTTACCATACATTAAATTAATTACTAAAGTCAATTCTTATATCAAGTTAACCTCTTAATAATTAGTACCCTAATTAACACCTACATATATATATATATATAAGTGCGGTGGGGGGACCTTGGTTGATTTTATTGAAATTTGCTCACTCTGTAAAGGTAATACTAAATGTCTAAAAAAGGTACGTTGGTATAGTCAATCCTCATATGCATCATCAGACACTACAAATCAGGTAGAAATACAATAAGCAAAATAAACAACTTGGTAGGTTTCAGCTCAACACGTCTTCTCCAATTTATTACTATTTGGTGTTGGTCAAATCATGCACCAACATTTGACACCATCTGTAAGGAACGACTGATAAAGTTCGTGGCCCTATCAATATGAATAAAAATAATAATGAGCATCACATCATCGATAGAAAGAGATGAGAAACAAACTCCAATGAGTTGAAGTAATCGCCTACGACAGAGAAGCATGGAAATAATCACATATTACAAAAAAAAACTTGGAAGCAGCTCTGCTACCTAGTCCCTGCTCGCTCAAGTTAACAACAAGGACTTTGGCCTTGAGCTACGTGCCCCTCATGGTCAAGCTATGCTCCCCAAGAGGCCACAGGCCAAATGTGAGTTGTGCACGTATCAAATAGCATAAGCTACAGGCCAAACGTGACCAACTACTGTTTGACCAAAGCCTGGGAAGTAGGGCGTAATACCCCAAAAATCTCAAGAAGTATTGTCGCAACCCCTTCTCGGGTAACGTCAGGACCGACACAAAATACCACATACACCATATACAGGCGTACATGATACTCTGTCAACCTTCTAATACATCAAATTTTTTAAAAATTTCAACAACATATCCCCATAAAATGGACAAAGTCACAAGTCCAAACGCCACCTGATTATCCAAAAATAAATTTTCATAAATTATCATTCTATTTCCATAGCATATAACACATCCACATAATTTATAGTGATCCTCAGATTTCATATAACATTCATGAACATTTCATATCTCATCACATATTCGTATTAAGATTCTCTAGTCCGAATCACTCACATAATTATAACTTCATAATTACACATTCAACCAAATTACTCATCTAGATGATAAAATATAGATAAGATGTTAATAGTATAAATATATTTACCAAAATACAAAGTTTCTAACTTCTCCAAGAAAATATACAACCAATGATATATAGGAATTTGTAACTCCTCACGAGCCTTGCTCTTTCCTTTAGAATCTTTATCTGAAATATTGGAGAAGATAGAGTGAGCAACCACAAGCTCAGTCAAATAATATAATACATGCTCAACATATAATGATTCAATGCAATTTGTTTAAAAAAATTGAAATATCATTTGAAAACCATATCCATCTCCCTCCTTCTAAGTAATTGAGTGAGTTTGCTCCTCATGTGCACCAAAGAAGAGTGCATCGACCTCAAATTACTCATTTATCAATTACGTCATTTCTATGTCTTTTATCTCATGCCAAGAATGCACCGACTAGGATTACTAAAACCGTCAATCCTGTGAGTATGTTCCTTACTATTTAGACCCATAGAAATGCGTCCAATGTCAATAACTTACTTTGGTACGTCCATTGACATGTTTCTATGCATCAAAACTATTTCATGATTTTAAATCAAATAAATATATCATAACATGCAAATTATTTTAAATCAATTTGATATAATACAATGTTATATAAGAGACTAAAGTAAAGAAATACTCACAGTACAAGACTTTCTAAACCTAAGTCCTATTACTATAGCTACTATCCAGATCCACTTTAACCAATCGGATTCTTATTGTTTCAACCACAACATTCATTCAATATATCAATTTCATATATTCAATTACTAAAAATACTAGTACATTTCCATAAATTATGAATCTTATATCAAAATTTCCAAAATTAATCCTTATATCTTTCTAAGTCTTAAACCACAATTTTACCTTATTCCAATTCTATTTTATTCACTAGAAATATCATTTCCTTATACATAGTACTGTTCATATTACTATTCATTATAAACATGTATCATTTTACTAAAAATATCAAACAGTATCTAAAAATCATGAAATTAGTATGGATTGACTCAAAATAGTCCATTCGAGACTGTTTTATAGCTTTAAATTGGAGTTTTATCGTGTTTTAATTGTGTTCTAAAAGCCTCTAATGTCAAATTCAATTGTAAAAAGCCATATAAATTCCAATTTAACAAATCAACTCAAACTAACCATAGATCTATAGTTTTTACAACCTAGGAAGTGATTTTGAACCCTCCCAACTTGTTTCGACTAATTTTGGGTCAAAACCTCATTTTTTGAAAATGCTAAATATTGCTCTCATAGCAAAAATTAATCTGATAGAATCGCTACACCTAAGTTAAATATTAGTTTCATGAAGTAATGGAGTGAAAACACTCACCTAGATGTCGATTTGGCTTAAAAATGCTAAAAAACCTTTTTTTGTCTTTCCCTTTGTCTCTCTCTACGGTAAGAACGAAAAGAATGAAAATTAATAATTTTCTTTTTTTATGATCGAAAGACCAAAAAAATAAATTACGATTCCTTTGCTTACTGTTCCCCACAAATGAAGAACAATATCCTCTTTTAATTTTTGTTTATTATACGCTCAATACTTATCAACAATACACGTTTTATATATCAATTACCATGTAAAAACATGTTTTGGACTTGTTTTTAACATCCTCAAGTCCATTTGACACGCGTACACGTGATTTCCACTTATGCATACGTGTATTATATACCTTAGTGTACGTATACATCAACAAAATATATTGACTAAAAGTACGGGATGTTACAAGTACTGCCAAAGAGAAAAGGACATGGGGCCCATGAAATTCTACTACCGTGAATGGATTAAGACATTTCACCTATTGTTGTCTCAACCGGGATTTTACGCAACAAGGTCGACTATACAGTTGCAACTCCAGAATTCTACGCAGCAAAGTCGACTATACAACTACAACTCCAGAATTCTATGCGGCAAGATCGACTATAAAGTTACAATTACATTGGGACCTTGAGCTAAGCTCGGTTACCAAGAAGAAGAGTAAAATCCCACAATGCCTTGACATGCAGAACACCTCAAGAGATGCTAATAATAAAACACCAGCAGTCATAAGTTCACTTTCTACTTCGTTTAAGATGATAGTCTACAACATCGACAAAGTACTATCATATGCTTCTTTCTACAACACAACGACCAAGAAACTACAAGTGTTATAATGCCTTGGGGTAGGTTTCATTCTATCACCGAGAAGAAGGGTCTATACCCTACAGTGCCTTGAGGGTACTTTGCGCTAGCTTGGTACCTACCGAGAATAAGGGCTTCGACCTTAGAGTTCCTTGGAGGGTAGTCTACGAGTCCCTACCAAGAAGATGACAACTGCCAAAAGTGCCTTAGGATACCAACTCACAAGGTCGGTACTACTGAGAAGTAGACTTTAAATCCAAAATGCCTTGAGGGGTTGGGCAATCCCTACCAAGAAGTTTGAAGTGGTTGAAATCATTTACTAGCCTATCAACTCAACGAACAACTGAGATCAATCGATCAAGTAAGTACATTAAATTATTGAATTCGAAAAAACTACTTGTGCACTAAATTGCAGGTACTCTCATTAGCCCGACAATCCAACGAACGATGTCGACAACATCACTAACAAAAAGTTTGTGACAAATTTACAACTGGTTAACTGAAAAACTACTACTGACGGATTCAACTACAGAAATTGGTTCCACATTAACTATGTGTTCTTCCCATATAAGACACATTAAAACATATTATAAAACATCGACTTTCGACTTAAGTTTTACAAAATGCCTTCGACTTCAAGGATTATGAGTTTCACGCGGCTTGCCAAAACCAGGTGGGAGAGAAATCGATGAGGCCTTATGAGCAGTGTCTGAAGTACCTCCCACAGCAGGACCTGGTAGAGTTTTAAGAACCACTAATACTTTGGCTTTCTCCCGGACTGGTGTTGTGGCTCTCTGGGGAGCAACTAATGCTTAAGGTGACTCAGCTGCAAGAGCCTTGGCTTTCTCAATGGTCGTGGTGTTGGCCCTATCTCTAGCCAGCGACCGTGTCCTCTCCGCAACTAAACCCGTAACCTTCTTCACAACTGGAGTCTTGTTTTTGTTTTACGCCAGCTCTATGAGCCAGTCCGTCTCAGCTTGTTGTCTTGACTCATCTTCTTCCCGAGCCTTTCGTGCTGACTCAATCAGCTTCTTAGCCGCAAGGAATACCTTCATATCAATACGATCCTTGAAGAATTCGCCTACATCATACATAACATCGTAGGCACCTTGCTTATACCTCTCTTGTAGCACTGAGGCAAACTCCAAAGATTCTTTATATTCGGATAGAGTCTTGCACTCTACCTTACTTGCCTCGTCGCGTGCTGTCTCGAGCTCAACACTCTTCACTATCAAATCAGTTTCAAGAAACTCAATCGTTTTCTTTTGCTGGTCCAAAAGAGCACGCCACTTCGCCTCTTTGACGGTCAACTCTTTCTCGTAACCCACCAACCTACTCCTCAGCTCGGCAATCTCGACGTCCTTCTGAGAATAGTCTGCCTTATTGCGATCTATCGCTTGCTCAACCTGCTTCATGATGACCATGGCGTTCATGACAATCTGTGCAGCAATGCACCGAGGCAAAAAGAGCCAGTGAATGAGACAAAGTAAAAAAAAAAAAAACATACCCCTACTGCATTGGTAGCACACAGTTTAAGGTTGACAATATATGTTTTCTTATGTGCCTTCTCAACAATATCCTACGAACACCTAACTCGACAGCCAGCAAGAGAAAACTTAAGACCACTAAGTTTAGCCTGTTTCAACCTCGCCTTTGTGCTAAAGTCCGCAAAAGAAGGGACCTGAGACGGGTTCCCCTCAGAAAACTCAGCAAAGGTGCTCTGAAATTCTGACAAGACACCTTCAGGCAAAACAGGCATAATGCGAAGATCGACAGAAGAAGAAGAACCTATTATATTCTCCTGATGAGCCCTCAATGTAGCTTCAACAAACTACTTTTCAGATTCGCCAAAACTCATATAAAGTCGCGACATCTCTCTGCAAAAAATTCTTTGCAAGATAAACTCTTGATAGAACTCTTCTTGGCAGATCACTTCTTCACCTCCTTCGTCTCTAGCTATCAAGAAGGAAATATCTAGACAAGAGGCTCTGACTAACAATTCATTGGTCAGAGCCTGGGGGTAACTGTTACACCCGTGATACAATAGGAAGAAAAAGACAAAAATAAGAAAAATAAAATAAAAAAGACAAAACAAAAGAAAACGAAACATCGGGTCTCAAATGTTTTATATAAAACAAATGACCCTTCGAAAAAGTAAAGGGCAAATGATCTTTCTACATTATTTTATTCATAATCTTATCCTTTAAATAAAGACTCAGATTTCAATTCGATTCATTTAGATCTAAACGATCAAAATCTTTTACGAGTTCTCTACTAAAGAGTTTCTCTAGATCAAAAGAAAAACTCTCATTGTTCTCTCATTGAAAGTAAAGAGAGTTGTAATCTATAGTCTATAATGAAGTTTCTACATTCTGCTTGTGGACGTAGGTCTCAGAATCGAACCACATAAAACTTATGTCTCTTTACTCTTTATAATTATTGTCTTTATTTTATCATTTAGTAGTGTAATATTGTATACGTTCCCTAGGAAGTGGTGTCGGAACGTTTGGAAAATTCTTAATATGCTCTGTGGTTGCAACCTTAGCTAATCTTTCACATCAGAAATGTCTTTTTTGAGACACAATACTATTCACCTACATGATTCTATTTTTATGTACGATACTATTCACGTATACGATGCTATTCACAAACGTGACTCTATTCATGTACATTGTATTATTCACGTAAAATAGTGAGAATCGACGTACATCAACTATTCACAGCATACTACTGTTCATGTGTGTACCTTGACAAAGAATCAATGTATTATACCATTACTTTATTGAATCAGCAATAGATTGAATTAGCCGGACTCAGTCTTGTCCTTTTTAAATGGTGAACGGGAGGCACCTTGCTGTTTTAGAATACTTGATATTTAAGCTGGCCTATTGTACCCCACCTCTCAGCCTAGATACTAGTCTGGTTGATTTTATTGAAAGTTGCTCACTCTGTAAAGATAATATTAGATATCCAAATAAGGCACGTTGGTACAGCCGATCCTTATATGCATCACCAGACACTATAAATCAGACAAGAATACATTAGCCGAACAAATAATTTAACAGGTTCCAGTTCACTCTAATTTATTATTATTTGGTCTTTGTGAAACCTTGCATCACCAGCCGTTAAGTTAAGACTATCATTATATATATATTAGGTAGCCATTTAAGACTACCATTAATGCTGCCATGTTATGTGTTCATACAGATAGGTAGCATTCCATGACGTATACAGCCTTATATGCAGTATGAATAGTGTTTCAGTTCTCATTAATTTGTATAAATATAATAAGCCTGTGGTATTAGTTTGATATGTGATCTAGATATAGTTTTACGTGTCTCAAAACAAAAAATAAAGAATGTGTGAGTTTGCTTCATCAAATTTAATTCAGGATTCATAATTTGAGAACAGGAATACAATCCAAAAATGAACAAAGTAATCTAGAAACAATATATTTTTGAAGTAAAATATTGAATTCTTTTTCTTTTTTTTTTGGATTTGACCAATCAAATAATAAGTTTTCTATTTCCAAATTTTCAGATAAAGAAATTCATATCTAAATCATTTTCTAAAGTTAATAGTTTTTAGATTGAGTTAATTAAACATGTAATCTTTTTTCCCCTATGTGGACAACTTGTACAGTAATTATTTACTGCTAGTGATTGACATTATCTGCTTGTCTTCCTCTTCCATCTTTTTATCAGAAGAAGATAGAAACAAGTAAAAGTAGAAACAATAGTTAATAATTAAATCAAATAATAATAAATAAATAAATGAAGAAGAGAAGGAGAAGATAGAGATAGAATAACACTTTGGCCATGTTTAATTAATGATTGCTTACATTGCTTGCTAACATTAATATATATATATATATAAGAAAAAGAAAGGAAAAGAAACAAACACTAATTATTGTTTCCACCCTCCAATCAAGAGCTTATAGTCTCTGATGAGTATCAAAATCAAACCACTTTCTAAAAGTAGTTTGTTTCTTTTTGAAACCCACAAGACCCACTAATTACAAAAACATGTGAACGTACATCAAAAGCTCCCCCATATATTATAATAAAACCTTTCTACCACCTTTTGTTTTCTTGCTTTGAGCTATGGTAATTAATTAACCCTCTTTATATAACAATATGACTACAACACCCTCACAAGTTGAGTTGAATTAAGTGTGAAATATCTTATGATATTGTTAAAATTTTCAATCTTTAATTTCTTAGGATGGACTCAAAGTTAAATGTGACTTTAGTTATCATTCGTTTTTCAAAGGGTAGGACCAATATGCTATTGAATTAGAGTAGAACTTACTCCAACCTTAAACAAATTTATTAAATAAAATAATATAGAATTTTTATTTTTATTTTCTAAAGTTGGTAAAACAAGTCAAACGCGGATCATATGAATGGCATCGCCCCAGCTCGTCGTAACGAATACAAACGTGAGCCGTGAGCCGTGAGCGTGCAGTGTTATACACGTGCCTTGGGTCCTCTGTATTACTCAGCTTCCTGTATGCCCTTTCCAGAAACAAATATTTTCCTCGTGCCATCAGATTTCTGCATATGCCACCTGGCATATTCCCAACAACACCAAGCGCTGGATGCGGACTATGTTGCGGTTTATAATCCAGGTCTGGGGCCGCGTGCCTCTCGCTATTGGGGTCTTGGTGACCTTTAACCATTATCCGTAGTTTAAAAAAAATAAAAAATCTTAAATTTTAAATTATTATATATAAATATATTTTTACTATTAATTTTTTGAGACTTGATAAAAAATTTTTTTTTTTTGAGATGATAATTATTTTTAAAAATTTAAAAATTTATAGGAATAAAGATATATTTTTAAATAGAAATAGACGAAAATAAGTACAAATTCGTAACGAGTCTCTGAATTCGTATTTTATAATTTATTTTTAAACTAACAAATAAACTCATTATTAGTAAAATACCATTAGATCCCTTTAATAATACTTATTCAAGAGAAATTAGACTATCCGGTGAATGTAAGCTGGTCATATAACACCATCCAAATTATACATAAAAAAAATATAAAACGGTATTTGGCATAATCATGATTGGTTGGACAGAATTTTGAAATGACTTCTTTGATAAAAAATTAAAGGAAACAAATAAAAGTCATTTTCTAAAAATTATTTTTCAATCTGCAAACCAAACGCAGCCTGCCGAAACAGCAACAAAAAAAACAACATAAAATAGTAGAAAGCTCACTAGACCTTCAACCATTAATTAAAAAAAAAAAGAGAGTAGTGGGCGGTGAATTCAAAGTGGGCCCATTATAAAACGCAAATTGGTTTCAATGGCCATGATGGAGACTTTGAAGTAACACAACACAACTTGCTGAAAACACAAAAAAAAAGGTCAAACAAGGGCACTTAAGAGTCAAAGGTAGAGAGAGAGAGGGACAGCGTTAATGTCACGTGTCCGCACGATAAGAACATTGCCTACGGAAACGCACGCAACAGAAGAAGCAGTAGAATAGAAGAAGAGATTTTTTTTTTTTCTCCCGCGTGCAGTGAAGGGCGTGTCACGTTATTGGTCTATACAACCGTCACGCTGAGGATCCAACTTGTCCGTGTAATGTAACAAAGAAGCTGCTATCACTTCTCGCTTCTGTCGCGTGATTCCCTCGTGGGGCCCTCCAGTCACGTGCTCTTTCCTTTATCTCTCTCTCACTCTTTATCTCTCTGAGTGTGAGTTGCGACTTAGAGAGCTCAACAACAAAAGTTAGGCCTACTGCCTCTGTCGCTATCTCCCTTGTAACATCTTTATCAACTTGTCCTTGCGCAATACTTAATGTTTTTAATAATATTTAAATTAATCAATTTTTTTTATACATTTATGAAATCTAATTGAACTGTAAAAGTATTGCCTAATTTTAATGATGTGCATAAAAACCTTTATTCGAAGTCAGAAGTGTGATTCATTTTTTTTATTTTACTAAAAAAATTTTAACATTTTCTTACTTTGTGTCAACATCGTTTCACCTTGTGTCAACACTAAAAATAACACTATAATAAACAAAAAACTCTTACTAACAAAACTAATCGAGATGTTTTTACTTCAAATCCTACCATCATTGCCTCGATCACTTTGGGGAGGAGATTATTGGGGCTTTGTCCTAAGTCCCCCAATACCTCTCTCGTGACATGTCATAGAAATTGTGATTCTAAAAAAGAAAAAGCCCTAACAATATATATTAAGCTAATATTAACAAAAACAAACCAAAACAATGTATTTGATTCATTTATGACTAAGTTCGAGTTAAAGATATATATTTCAAATTTAAAGTCAACTTAACCATGTATATAATTAATCAATTTAATTATTTAATAAATATATATTTCAAATTTTAAATCAATCAACTATTGATCGATTTATTAAGATTGGTCAGTTCAATTTGATTTTAAAAAAAATTCAATCCAACTACTTTCAATTTGGCTTCAACTATTGACACCACTAAGTAAACATTGTCTTTTCCAACTTTCAGAATGGAGAAAAAAAAAATTATGCAATTAGGGTGGAAAAAGAATGTTGTTTAGGGTTATATCCAATATTAAGTACACTAAATTATCTTATTATATGTTTATTTATACTTGAAAAATCATATATATCTATTTGATTAAGAAGGATCATCACAAACAGTAAAATTAAATCAAATCCATCATTGTTATTGAAAGTTTCAAACCTAACCCAAATTGAGCTTTGACAGGGGTAGTGTTCTTCACCTAAGTAGGGCCCATACTGGAGTGTTCAATTATGGAAGTTAGATATGTGAACTGAAGGCTTGGCTTTCATATTGTCATTTTGAACTCCTCGTCCATATACGGCAATCCCATGTGATTTCTCACTGTCCAAAAGTTGTAATGGCGTAGCCAATAAGCTTACCCAGTTTGGGTTATCTCTAGATGATAAGTCAGTGTGGGTAGAAGAAGTTCCCTTCTTCCCGTTGTCCACAAGGATGCTGTTTCTATTCCAGTTCAGCCTTAATAAGACTCTTCTTTATCTTAAAAAAAAAAAAAAAAGGCACTACAAACCCTAGTGGTAGCCGTCCACGAGATTAATTGAATCTAAATGCTCCACTTTCAATCGTTTATTCAATTTTAATATACAAATGAATTTTATAGGTTTTTAGGGTTAGCTCAATTAGTAACATAATTTGATTGTTATCTTGTTTGTCAGAATTTAGATAGTTTTGTTAACTCTATTTATCTTCTAATTCTATCTTAAAATGGACTTTTATTTATAGTAGAATTTTAAGTTTAATAGAATAAGTAATTTTTTTTTTTTTGAAATCTGAGTATCTGCATTAGCTTGTACGTACCTGACTAATTTCAAAAGGGTGCAATTCTCTAACCTGCAAAGAGAGTATCCCCTGAGGCCCCAATTTTTTTTTTATTTGAGCTCATACCTTGAAAGGGACATAAGTAGATGAGACTCGAACTTGTAACCTCTTAATTATTTGTTCCGCTACCTAATTACTTTGCCAACGCCCCTTTGGTATAGAATAAAAAAAAAATATATCTATCTAAAAAAAGGTTTCTTATTTATTTATTTTTTATTTTTTATTTTTTAAAAATGATTGCAAGCAGAGTGACTAAACACCACTTTACTATCTATATATAATCTTTTGATACATGTAACTAGGTCTTAATTCAGGTGTTATGCAGTAGTGCTCGTTTAGTATCTTTGTGCACGTGAGGAAGAGTGTTAATATTGATATTTTGTTAATATTTTCTAACATTTACATCTTAAAATAAATAAATATGTTTAAAACTCGAGTTCCTTAGGTTACCTGATATACAGTTCTTTCGAGTGAAGTTGTATTTCTTAAGAGATTAGTTTGACGGGTAAAATACCAACAAAAATATTCTCTTTAGTCATATAACATGTATATATAAAAGAAATATTAACAATATGTGCAATCATTAATATCTTAAAAGGTGTTTTGAGAAAATATTAGTCTACCTTTACTCTTTTGAAAATCAATTTTTCATTAATTAACAAAGGTGGTTTGACTGCAGTATCAGCATAGTCAACGACCTTTGACTTCTCAAACCATAACATAATAAACATGGTCCCAACTGAACCAATATTATTAATTGAAGAGACATTGGGTCCAACCCCAAACCTAACACAACTGTAGAGAATGATAGATATCAATAATTAATTTGTGACATGAAGCCACGCTTAGCCATAACACCTACCAATGGTAGGAGTGGATAAACATAAAAAAAAGTCAGATTAATTAATTTGATAGGTAAAAAATACATTAAAACCCAAATCTATTTTAGTTGTTTGTCTCTCTATATATGATCTCTCATCTCAGATTCTCAGGTATGTACACAAGTTCTTAAATTAATCATCAATCTCAAATTAGCTTTAATTTCAATGATATCATAGTGTCACCAAATAAAAAAGGGCAGCCTATCTCGGGTGACATCTTCCCAACTTAAAATCAAAACCCGTGTTGATTTGATGTTGAGGCCCTGTTTGGAAAACGCGTTTGTGTTTCTACCCTAAAACGTTTTTTCCTAAACACCACGGCAACCGCAAAAGCAAGGAGGGAGCTTTACAAAAATACTAAAAAATTGCTTTTGAAACACAAGTGCGCGTACACCAAACGTCCAAAAATCGTTTTTGCAAAAGTTATTTGTTGGAACACGACTTTCTTCTTGCTCCCAAACAAGGTATGTAAACAGTTGAGAAGTAGTGCATAAAAAATAATAATAATAATTAAGAGGCTAAAACACCGGCAAACCAAACCAACATGTTAAGCGTATCAAACTTAATTTATTTATTTATTTATTTATTTTGTAGCAAAACTTACTTTTACACCTATATAATTGAAAAAAAAAAATCTTATAAAATAGTTTCTAAATGTTACATACTGACTAGATTATATACCTTATTTTTAGTATGTGTCATTATTGTTTTAAAATAAAAGATAATAAAATAAATAATATTAAAACTTCAGTCAAAATGAATATACTTTTATAGTCAATGTTACAATGATGACTCCACTATGGTTTGTTTCAAGAAAAGATCATGATTATGTCACACTGACATTATAATATACAGTGCCATGTACATGAACCCCAATGACCTTAGCCCACTAATCAAGGGAAGCACAGAAAAAATAAAGAATAAAAAATAAAAAAAATCAAGAAGCACACATGGTCACACAAAGCATTAATTATGCAGTGAAATGAGATACATAATCATCTCATAAAAAGAAAAAATGTAAAAACAGTAATAGATTGGAACGGCCAGGCACTGCTGCCACCTTTAATTTCACCTTATTAAGCTTATAAACATATATTAACACACATCCATCCCATTATAACAAGCCTACAACAACCTTCTCACCTCTCCCTTTTACATCTTACAAGCATTCACATAAATTCCTCTCAAACCATCCAACTTCAATATATTTATACTTTTTTCTTCTATATATATTATATATATATATATATATATATATTATATATATATATAAATGCTTCTCATAGATATAGAGTTATATCATAATAATCTATCATTAACACTTCCCTAAATTTCTAACAAAAAAGAAAACAAAAACCAGTAAAATTAAAGATAAAAAAAAACAAAAAAACAAAACAAAACTAGAACCCATTTCCTTGTATATTGATCTGAAACCTCTTCTTCACTCACATAACACTGCAACTGCTGGTATTTTCATCACTGAAGTAGTGAGCATAAGGGGGGTCAGGTGGTGGCACGTAAGGGTACCTAACTGGGGGGTACAATTGCTGGGCATTTGGGCGCATATGGTTCATCATCATGTACTGTTGCTGATATGGGTCTAGCCCTGGCGCACCTTGGAAGTAGCCACCGACACCACCAACACCACCACCCATGGCTGCTTGTGCTGGAAGGCCTTGAACTGCTGGAATATTACCCATCTGAGCCATGGGAGGCATGTGACCCATGGGCAAATGACCCATATGAGCATGCCCAGCACCACCATTCATCTGATGCCCACCACCTACACCATGTGTGACATCCATCCCATGGATCCCATGATGCATGTTGTTCATCACTTGCACCCCCCCATCATTCTTCCCACTCCCACCACCACCTTTCTTTCCACCATTATTATTATTGTTATTGTTGTTGTTTCCACCACCACCACCATTTTTGCCACCATTTTTAGCAGCAGTACCACCACCATTTTGATTCTGATTTCCACCATTATTTCCACCACCACCCTTTTTTCCACTACTAGCATTTTTTGCATCATTTCCCTTCACATCACCACCTTTCTTGCCACCATTTGGGGGATTACCCATCACGGGTTTCAACTTGTTGAGTGGATGATGGGGATCATCAAGATCATCATCAAACTCATCATCATCAAAATCATCATCATCAAAGTCATCAAAATCATCATCTTCATCACTGAAATCATCTTCCTCTGGCAAGCTGAACTTAACTGATTTCTGATCTTTCGTGCCTGGTGGTGGCATCATCATGCCCTTGAATTGGGGTGGTAGTTTCAGATCATTGAGCCCTTTTAGTTGCTGAAGTTGTTGAAGTTGTTGTTGAAGCTGTTGTTGTTGCTGTGGATTCAGCTTTGGTTGTTGCTGTTGCTGCTGTTGTTCTTTACCACCACCGCCACCCTTCTTGTTATCTTTACCTCCTTTGCCATTATCAACTTGCATGTTCTTGAACATGTTGTTTAGCTGTTGATTTTGGTGGTTATTGTTTGAGGCCTTTGAAGCCCCCCAAATCTCTGCATGTTTCCCTGATTTTGCAAGCTTTTTAATCAGTGTTGCAGGGTCTACATCTCCTAAAACTGTCACCTTCCCCTGTTCTGCATCTATGTTGGTAGTATACACACCTAAAACAAAGACATCAAAATCCAACAAAAAATCAAATGATTTCAAATACCCATTTCATAAATCAAAGAGCTTCTACAAAAAAAATAAAGTTATTTTAACAAAAAAGAAAGTGGTCAAAAAATGAAGAAAAATACCATCAATTTTCTGCAACAGTTTCTTTACTTTCTGCCTACACCCATCACAGTGTATGTTCACCTTGAGAACACAAGTCTGCAAGCACCAAAGCAACCCAAAAACAAATTAAAAAAGGAAAGATAACAGAGAAAAAACAGAGTTATAAAGCACAAAAGAAGAGATTTTTGCTCAGACAATAAACAAATGAGACTCCAAAAGAAAGACATTCCAGATCTTGAGTTCAGAACAAGCAAAGTCATTAAAAGCAAACCCAAAAAAAAAAAATAGAAGAAGAAGAAGAAGAAGAAGAAAGAAGCCAAATAAGCTTGCTTACCCTGCTCCTTATGAACTCTTCTTTACTCATATCTTCCACAACTTGGAGGTATGCAACAATGGAGGAAGAGATCTGATTAACAGAACCCTCTGAAACAGAGGAAATGAATTAAAAAGAAAAACAAAAAAAACAACAACAAGTAGTCCTTTCTTCTCTTCTTGATTTTGTCGGTTTTATGAAGCTAAAACACAGACTACAGAGTGTAGAATGAGAGTAAACAAATGGAGTTTGAGCAGTCTTAAATGCAGTTAAGAGAGATTGCAGCATAGGCGGTGGGTAGACATTTAAATGTCTTCTCTATCTCTCCATCTCTCTCTCTCTCTCTCTCTCTCTCTCTGTTTCTTTCCTCTATTTCAGGGTTTGTTTTGTTTTCTTTCTTTCTTTCTTACAATTTCCTGAGTGGGAGAGCTCCAAAGCTTATATCTTGATTTGTGAACCACTGTGCCGGATGGCACTGCTTAACGTAACCTATCAACTCGTTTTATCTCCCACCAGGCGGCAAGCCTCCCTTCTTAGTGGGTCCCATCACACTTCTCACTTTGATTTGATCAATGCATCCCAACCATCCAATCATCATCTCCAACATGTAATTACACCAATATAACAGTAATTTTAATTATTAATGTGAAGACCAATACTTGGGTTTAGGTTGATAGTCCTTAAAAAATAAAAAAATTTTATAAATATTATTAAAATTTAAATAATAATTATTTTACTCTAGTTTAACTATTAAAAGTTCAGTCACCTAACACACAAGGACCACGTGAGCTGGAATGTAGAGCAGTTAACAAGATGTCTTTTGAAAGACGTATTTTATAAAAAAAAAATTGTACGAAAGACGTTTTTTGAAAAGACGTCTTCCATACAATTTTTTTTTTTTAAATGAAAGACACTTCTATAAATAAATAAAAAATTGTTTAATAGAAGACATGTTTTCAAAAGAAACATTTCATATAGATTTTTTTTTCTTTTTTTTTGGACTCATCATTTTTTTTTTTTCAAAAGACGTCTTTCTTTTTTTTTAAAGGAAGGTGACGATGATGAAGGTAAAAAAATAGTAAAATTCTTAAAAGTTATGTTTAATTTATAGAATTTTTTTTGAAAAATATTTTATTTCTCTTTAAAATAAAAATACAGTACATCTATTGACGACAATTCTTATTATAATTTTTTATAATTATAGTAATAATTCTATTTTTCTACATCTACTATTAGATTTTCAGAAAAATAAAAAAAATCACAGCCATATAATTTCCTTTTAAAAAATTATTTCCTACTTTTGAAGTATTTCTTGATAGATTGTCACTTTACAATTATAGTAATAATTCAATTTTTCTACCTACCGTTTCAAAGCATTATTGTACAAAGTAGACAATCTGTCAAGAAATACTTCAAAAGTAGGAAATATTTCTTTAAAAGGAAATTATATGGCTGTAATATTTTTATTTTTCTAAAAATCTTTTTGTTTAATAGTAGATGTAGAAAAATAGAATTATTACAATAATTGTAAAAAATAATAATAAGAATTGTAGTCAATAGATGTAGTGTATTTTTATTTTAAAGAGAAATAAAGAATCTTTCAAAAGAAATTTTATAAATTGAACATAACATTCAAAAATTCTACTGCATTTTTACCTTCATCATCGCCACATTCTTTTAAAAAAAAAAGGAAGGCGTCTTTTGAAAAGAAAAAAATGGTGAGTCCAAAAAAAAGAAAAAAAATTTGTATGAAAGCATTAAATAA
Source organism: Paratinospora sagittata (assembly GCA_035771175.1). NCBI lineage: Eukaryota > Viridiplantae > Streptophyta > Magnoliopsida > Ranunculales > Menispermaceae > Paratinospora > Paratinospora sagittata. The sequence continues at coordinate 3,396,453 of CM069601.1, forward strand.
TTTTATTTATTTATTTATAAAAAGACGTCTTCTATTCAAAAAAGAAAAAAATATATATTGAATGTATACTTGACAAAAAAATTACAAAATTAAAAAAATAAAAAATTTAGGAAGGCTTGGTTTCAGGGTTGAGCTTGGTTATGTTATGAAATTATTGTTAGCATGTGTTGAGTGGTCACCAGAAGATGCAGGAGATTAGATAAACAAACAGAAGGAAAGACAGGTGAATGAACCTGTCACACAGACAAAAAAAAAAGGCTAAATTTGGGAGGTTATATTAAATAAGCTATGAATGTACTGAATGTATAGCACTAGTTTACACTGGCCACTGGGATACCTTTATGTTGTAGGGTACCCTTTTGTGTACTATTTAATGGCTGTCATGACTTCATAACATGGGAGATTAATTTTGTGAAAAAATAAGGGTTTTTTTTTTCAAAATTATAAAAAAAAAAAAATTGAGATAACAAAAAAAAACTTTTTACTTATTCAATTATTGAATTCACTTTCAATCATTTTTCAGATTTGCATGGTATTTCTTTTTAATAAAAAACTGTTTTATTTTTTCAAACATTTTTCTAAGTCTTTTACACATTAAAAAAAAATGTTTCAAAGTATAATAAGCTTTGTAGTTATGTAATTTTTACTCTTACTTATTTATATTATCATGATGATGACATTTTTCTTTCTAATTTCACTCTTCAATTAGGTTATAATTCTGTTGCATTTACCACCTACATGCAATTGTATACTTTGCTCTTTTCTTTTCTTTTTCTTTTTCTTTTTCTTTTTGCTTTAATATTTTAAAATTATATATTCCTTATTTATTGTTTTATTTGATATGATCATTTTTTTTCTTTACCTCTCTAATCTCCCATTGTCAATTATGATATCTGCAAATGCTGTAGTAATTATAGGTTTAATGTTATTACAATTCTTACCCTCCAAGCAATGCATCAAATACTTCAGTTATCAAGTGTAGATTTAAACATACTCCTACTTTCACCCACTAAGGCAATGCAAACACATTTATTTTTTTTGGAAAGGTAAAGAGGGGGAACACCCAACAAGAACAATTAACACACTACATCACGAACTTTCCTAGGCCAAGTAAACCCAGTTGCATCTTCCCTCATAATATTGGATAAGCCACGGGGAGGGAAAGACAGGAAACACACTCCCCGATTGAACTTCAAAGCCTCAGTAGCCAAATAGTCTGCTGCTCTATTACCTTCTCTATAAATGTGCTCAACTTGAACTATCCAATCTCTCTGAAGGAGTCTTCTACACTCATTTACCAAGTTGGAAAGGCTAAGCTGCGGCATACTGTTGCCTTTTAACCAACCAGCCACCATAGCCGAATCTGTTTCGAAGACTATAGAACGATGACCCTCCTCCCAAGCAAGACGTAAGCCATGAACAGCAGCCCATAATTCAGCTTCAGTTGCAGTACAAGAACCAATATTAGCCACAAACCCCCTCAACCACTGACCACGATAGTCACGGAGAAGACCGCCACCCCCTGCTCGCGATGAAGCATTCTTAAGACATCCATCAGTATTAAGCTTAGTCCAACCATGGTTGGGAGCACACCAGCCTACCATCTTCACCCTCTCTATCAGTCCAGCACCATGGACCGCCACTTGGGCTCGAAAAGCATGAATGATTTCAGCCACTTTCCCTTTAAGCCAAGCCATGCTATACTCGAAGTGAAAACGAAGATTATGAAAAGCTAAGTCATTCCTCCATTTCCAAAGAGCCCACACGGCAACTGCAAAGTAGGAAGCCCAGTCATAGTCAACATTACAGTCATTAACGCCAGCAAGATTATGAGCAAGCCAGCTTTGGAAATCCAAATTGCTCTGAAGATGATACTCAACTGGCTGCAATAGACGCTTCCATAATTGCACAGCTCTAGAGCAATTTCGAAAAATATGATCAACATCCTCGATACATCCCACACATTCAATACAGTCAGATGCCATGGTGAAACCCCTTTTCATCCGCTCAGCATTGCACATGATCTTTCGATGCGCAACCATCCACAAAAAAGTCTTGCATCTTTGAGGAACTTTAAGCTTCCAAATCATCCTCCAAAGGAAAGTAGGATCTCCCATAAGAGTGCCAGTAGAAATAGTATAAGCAGAGGACACCGTTAATATGCCACTCTTAGAAGCTCCCCAACATATGCCATCTGCAACCTCCTCCTCATCCCATAAGAGCACAGCAGCAAGTTTATTTTCAACCTCAAAAGGGAGTAAACCTGATAGAGCATTCCAGTCCCACCCTGAGCCCTTCACCCAATAGCTTGAGACAGGCCTATACATCTCCACCAAACTCAGATCCCGCATTTTCATATTGATTAAGGCCACCTCACCTACCCATGTATCAAGCCAAAAAAGAGTGTCCTTACCATTACGAACTAGAGCCCGCACTCCGCTACGTAAAATAGGCGAGGCTTTAACAATGCCCCGCCACGCATTGGAAGCCCCATTCTTAGGCTGCAACCTATCAATAGTAGCTTCCCGATGCAGATACTTCATGGAAACAACTCTGGCCCAAAAACTATTCTTATCTGTAATTAGTTTCCATCCCAATTTGGCCAAAAAAGCCAAGTTCATATAAGCCATACTCTTAATGCCAAGACCACCGTCCTCCATATGTTTGATGATGATTTCCCACTTAATGAGGTGGACGCCCTGCTTCTCATTAGACCCTTCCCATAGAAAACGTCGAACTAATTTATCAATGGTATTACACACCCCTATTGGTAACAACATAGTCTGCATGATGTACATGGGAATAGAGTTAAGCACCGATTTAACTAGAACCAATCTACCCGCAAAGGACAAGAATTTTGTCTTCCACCCCTCCAATCGAGTAGTCACTCTCTCAATGATGTACTGAAAATCGGCAGGTCGGACCCTCCCATGAATGGAGGGAGCACCAAGATACCGACCCAAGTTTTCCGTAAGGGGAATACCAGAGATAGTAGATATGTCTTGAGCCACCGCAAGCTCCACATTGTGAGATACAAATATATGAGATTTCTGGTAGTTAACTCTTTGGCCCGAGCACGCACAAAATAAATCCAGGCACTTCATAATAACCTTTATCTGCTCTGTAGAAGCTTCCGCAAACAAAACCATATCATCTGCAAAGAAAAGGTGGGAGATAAAAGGACCATTACGAGAAAGCTGTATGGGTTTCCATTCCTTTCGCTCCACTGCCCCATTAATCAAATGACCCAATCTTTCAATACACAGAACAAAAAGATAAGGTGAAATTGCATCCCCTTGCCGAACTCCACGCTCAGGAGAGAAACAATCCAAAAGATCCCCATTCCAGACAATCGACATCCTAGAGGAAGAGACACAATGCATCACATTTCGGATCCACCCATCACCGAGACCAATCTCCTTCAACGAGTCTTTAATAAAATCCCAAGATAATCGATCATAGGCCTTTTCAAGATCAATTTTAATTGTCATATGAGATACACCACTCTTCTTAGTTCTCATTGAATGAAGGACTTCTTGATACACAATGACATTATCTGTAATTTGGCGACCAGGAACAAAGCTGCTTTGGTTGGGAGAAACAAGACTAGGGAGGATCATCTTTAGCCTATTTGTCATAGCTTTTGTAATCACTTTATAGCCCACGTTGCAGAGACTTATAGGTCTAAGCTGGGACAATAATTCAAGCTGCTGAACCTTCGGTACTAATACCAACAAAGTATCATTGATCCCATCTGGAAGCTTTCCTGACACCCAAAAGTCTTGAACAAGCTTGTAGACAGAAGGCCCCACTGTAGGCCAGAGGCGTTGATAAAAACCTGCATGAATACCATCCGGGCCTGGCGCTTTGAAGGGAGCCATATCAAATAAAGCCTGACGAATCTCTTCAATCTCAAAGGGCTGATGAATCCTTGTCATGACAGCACCATCTAGAATTGGAAAACCCCCTTTAGGAAAATCAGACATATCCCCGCAAGGTTCTTTTGAAAATAACCTGGTATAAAAATCTTGAATTAGATGCTTCAACTGAGCTGAATCTGAGACCCAATGTCCATCTGCACCTTTTAACCTCTCAATGACATTCCTACTCCGACGAATGACTGTAGTAGCGTGATAGAACTTGGTATTGCGGTCACCCGAAAGGATCCAGTCGGCTCTAGATTTCTGAAACCACGAAAGTTCTTCTTGATACAGCACAAGGTCCAGCTCCTTCTTAAGCTTAGATTCCAAAAGATGAATACGGTGTGTAGGGTGTTTAGATAAGACACGTTGAATGCCTGCAAGTCTCGCCCAGAGCCTCTTCTTCCTCCTAGAAATACTCCCAAACTCGGTACTATTCCATGAAGTAAGGACCGAGGCTATATGCCGATTATTTGTATCCAAAGATTGGTCACGACTCCAGTTCTCCTTAATAACATTGTAAAATCTCGGATGAGTCAGCCAAGCTGCCTGAAATTTAAACTGCGTTGGCCTCACAGTGGCACTTGAACCCTTTAAACGAACCAAGATAGGAACATGGTCGGAGTGAAGTTTAGGAAGGTGGCTCACTCTAGCGTCCTCAAACATATGCCTCCAAGCTAAATTACATAAAACTCTATCCAGGCGAGCTCCCTTAAACTGATCCCCTATACCCCTACTCCAAGTATAGGCTTGTCCGGAAAATCCCATGTCCAGCAAACCATGGTCAAAAATCCAATCCCCAAAACTAGAGCTGCCGTGATGAGCCACAGCATTCCCACTACTAACTTCTTCGGAACATACCACCGCATTAAAATCGCCCGCAATAATCCAAGGCTCACTCATATCAAAAACATTCTTATTAAGATCCCTCCATAACAGCTTCTTCAAGCTGGCTGTAGGACTACCATAAACAACAGATAACAACCACTGATGCATACTACTATCCCGAACCCTCATATGTATAAACTGGGGATGAGTAGCAATAATATTTATTTGACAAGAACTATGCCAGAACACCCAAATACCACCACTGAAACCCAATGATTCTACCCGGACCCATTCATCAAAACCCAGCTTTTTACAGAGAATATCTGCCTGAGATCCACTCACTTTGGGCTCTAACAACCCCAATATGCCTGGTTTATGCATCTTAAGCAGGTCTTTCAGGGAACGGTGAAACTCCTTCGAAGCCGCCCCTTGACAATTCCAGATCATAAAATCCATAAAAACAAGATAAAATAGGCTACCCACCCCTACCGAAGACCAAAAAATTGACAAGCACGGCTTTAAGAGGAGAACCCTCCATCAACAATATCCATCCTCCCAAGCGATTCATCCTTGTCACTAGGAGCTTCGTTATGCACCCCCACCAGATTGGCTGTTGTTCCACCAAGTTCCCGCCTACCAATAGCAGGAACATGCCCAGAGTCCACCACAATAGGAGGATCTTGATGATGTTCTGGTATCAAATTAATTGTATGATGAATACCCTCCATGTTCTCAACCTGATGCTGGGGATGAGAGACCACCGATCGAGAAATCAGCTGCCCTCTATTGGACTCACGCACCACAATATGTTCCTCCGCAGCGGCAGCTATGCAAACACATTTATTAAATAACATTCTGAGCAATATATATATATATTTGTCTTTTCATCTACCCATATATCTATTTACATCACTTTTTTATATAAATAATTGAAAGCAATAAAGTTATGTCAAAGTTTGCTTTTGTCAGCTTAATTTCAGTCACTAAGTAGAGTATTAATGAGTATTTTAGTCACCAATAGCATGCACAAACTTTACATTTATGTCTCAGTTCTCCCTATTTTACTTGGATAATTGGACGGCATCTTGGGTAGCATTAAAAAGCAAATCTCCAACCTTTGAGCCACGTGCCACGCTTCTTAGTCAATTAATTATATTTAAATTAATGCGTGAAATTATTATTAAATTTGCTCCTATTCGAGGTATATAGAACTATTATTTCCTCCCACAATACCCAACAAAAAAGGTCTCAATATTTTTTAGACGAGCAATGTTAAATGAACTGTCAACACTATTTTTCGATACTAACACTCTGTCTCTTTTACATATTTTAGGGATATGCGTATATATGAAGATGCTGCATAATATACCTATATTCTCAAAACATCCAAGAGAGTTTGGTGTTAGCGTCAAAAAATAACATTGACACTCAACATACATAAAATATATATATTTTTTAGATTATAGGGACTAAGATGCCAGCATTATAATGAGAGACATACAGGACTTGGACCTTTGATATAGGTCATGTTTGAAAGAGCTTTTCAAAAAAAAAATGATTAGTAGACACCTTTTTTGACATTGAAGGTGAGAGTAGTTGGATCACCTAAATCACGCGACAGTGCCTCGTATCATGTAATTAACGCATGATACAAAATATCGTCATGTGATTCGAGGCAATCTAATCACTCTCACTTATAATATCAAAAATGTATATTAAAAAAATATGTTAACGTAACATTACCCTTTCTAAAAATATTTTGTCAACAAGTGTTTATAAAAAAATCTGGTCTCCCTCATTTTATTCTAAAAATTAAAAATTATTTTTTGTCTATCATAATTTAACAAAAAGTAATATTATCAAATCACTTTAAAAAGTACTTTTGTTGTGATGTGCTCACAGCAACTTATTATTATTGTGGAATTGATAGGTTTGAGGGTAGAATTATATTTTTAAAATTATTTTCGTCTCCACTACCAGCAAGTGCAAATAATTTTCAATAATGCTGTAGCTACTACAATTTGGATTGGTTACTTTATCTTTTGCTTGGTTTGGAAAACTAGCTAGGATGGGCTGGATATATATGAACCATATATCTATGCTAAAGAATGCAAATTGGAATACAACCAAAAAATAGTATAATTATATATATATAGATCTGTTAGCATCATTGCTATACATGACTTTTTTTACCTAATTATATCATTAGATTTGAATATTCATAAAAGTTCATTGGATTCTTAGCCAAATATACATACCCTTACCGTTCCTTTACTTGTTAGGCAGCACATGGTTTGTTAAGGGTCTGCCCTTCTTCATTTAGGTTAAGTATTACTTGCTATAGTTTTGTGCCAAATTAGTTAGGTATATTCCAAAAATATGTTGAGCTATAGGCTTTTATTTAGCTGTCCATGAAGTTATTAGGTTTATTTTTTTGTCTTTTTTTCAACCCACTGCATTTTCTAACTAATTGACACAATGTCTATTTATATATTTTCTTGGAAACAACATTAACTATAACAAAACCATTAATTAAAATATTATGTATATATTTATATGATTTTTATTTTTACTTCTTAATTTTCAAATTTCATTTCGATTGTAACACTCATGAGTTATGAACATAAAAATCTTTAATCACTTAATTATGTGAATTACTATAGAACTTAATTAGTAAAATGAACTAATATATATATATATTCCTCAAACAATAAAAAAAATAGAAGTGAGCAAAAACAAAATTACATTTTTCAAATGATTTATCTGAGACGTTCACGTGTACTCAACAAATTAGTTGGGTGTTCAAAAAGGCCCCAGCACCCTTAAATAAAAAAAATCAAAAAAATCAAAATTCACTATATATATATATATATATATATATTAATTGAACTTTTTGTCAATATATTCTTAAATATATACCAACCATTAGTAGCTCAGTTGATGCTATCACGATTTTAAGACCTGACATCTGACTTCTGGATGGTAGACATTCTTCGTAAAGATTAGTCGAGATGTCTGTAAACTGACCTAAACATTACAAGGTCGTCAAAAAATATATTTATTTTAAAAATAGTTATTAGCTAAGCACATCTTTCTTTCTTAATGTTGGGATTTAGGTCCTTTCCCAGTTGGATGGAGGGTACCCTAATTGGGGCAATGAAGGGAGGGTAGTACATCTCCTCCAACTTTGGGACCATCCAGTAGGTCTTTGTGGACCAAATTATTGTGATGGTTCTAAATATCCCAACCCCTTTATGTAAAGAAATTCGTCCTTTTTTTAATTTTATTTGCCTCTTTCAGATGTCCCCTTTGCCTCTATTAGCATCTACAAAATGGTAAAATATATGGGACCCTCCACCCATTCAAATTTCTACTCCTTTTATCTTTTACAAGTCTTCTCATGAAGAATGAATGGGGCCACAACCCCAAAATATCATCCCCAACAATCACCCAAAATATTTTATTTTATTTTTTATTTTTATAATAAAATTTAAATTTAGAAATACATAAAAATAATTAAAAAAATATAATTATTTTTTATTTAAGTACCGATTTAATCTTAAATAGAGGAAAATAGAGGAAGTGGATACATAAAAGAGTTGATTTGAGTTTTTGATTTAGATGTAAATCCAAACTGGCCAAGCTTTTCAAAAATAATGTCCACGAAGTGGATGGCTACAATTTCTCCATCAAGTTTATGATAATAATAAATGATTGAAATATACTAAACTCAACCTTGCTTTTTTCAATTTTATGGAACCAGATGAAATATACTAAATTAGTTATATTTTTTAGAATTATTTCTATGGTGCTGTTTTTTAACAATGCTTTACAATCTTTCACCAGCTCTCCTTTTTCTATGGTGCTATTAAATATTATTATTATTTTATTAATTATCAGTTTTTCTTATTCATTTTAGACAAGACTAATTTTTTTAAACTCAAATATGACAGAAACGATTGGGCTGACCCTTCCAACATGAGTGAATAAATAAGGACACATCGAAGCTCAAACTCAAAACTTAAACCTCAACTTCACTTATACTTAATTTCTTAAACTTTACTTATACTTAGTTCTTCAAGCCTACTTAAAGCTTTAATAACCGTGGAGGAATCGCTCCGTAGAATTTCCACGTTAATGCCTGATTCAGCTGCCAGCTCCAAACTTGGTCTGACGGCCAGTAGTTTTGATGCGAAAACTGAGACGTTACCTTCAAAATTACGACACAGGGCCACCATAATCAAACCATGGGAATCCCTTATCACAGCACCAACTCTAGTTACCCCTGCATTCGAGTCTTGTACACTTGCATCTACATTCATTTTCAACATGTTAAGTAGGTGGAACTCTTACTCCATCTTACTAATCTGTTGATCCCGACCGACCTCTTAACCGTGATTGCCTCTTGGTATTCAATCTCCTCCTTAATTCTTATTACTGTTTAATTAAGCAACATGTGAGTAGTGGATCTAGACTCTAATCATCACGTGAGGTCACATGGCCTTTTAAAAGTGATTCCCACTTTACTATATCAATTACGAATATGCTTATATTTCATTTATATAAACAACATAAATTAATTTATATCTTAAGTGCTTTATAATTACGTTCTTTCCATCAAATTAATGGGTCCAAGAAAAAAAATAAAAATCTTGCTGCCATGAGCTTCATCAACAGGGAATAAGTAGATAATATTAAACCCCAAGATATTAAAAATGATATATATGGTCAAATCCAACATTTGGATTTAATCAATGTGGTTGATTTCCGAAACATATATAGTAACTACCCACCCTTAAAAGTGAAATACTTTTTATGAAAAAGTTGTAAAGGAAGCTAGGCCCTTACCCCCCAAAAAAAAAGTACATTTGTGGCAATAGGACTTTTGATTTCTCACCGTGTTAATTTTGGCAATTATTTTGCAGTCTACCCAGCTTTTATAAAGTTATTTTTACAAACTAATTTTTTTGGCAGGAGAAAGATTTTCCTATTAAAAAAAACTGATAATTAAATTGTTAATTAACCATAATGATTATTAAGAAAATGTTTAAATTCTCAATTGATTTTTTTATTTTTGTTTTTTTATTATAAAGGATGGTTAATTGAGGAGATTGGTATGGAATAAGAGATCAGTTTTAGAGCTTGTTAGATTGGTATAAAATGACAACATTTGTAAGGGTAAAGAAAGCGTTAGAACGAAAATGATGATACAATTCGCTCATGTTAAGAGGGTCAGCTCAAATGCCTCTGTCATGTGGCCAAGTTTAGGAGGATTAGTCTTACCCAAAAGGAAGGAGGACACCTCCTGGATGTCGAAAAATTGATATAAAAAAGAAAAGAAAAGGAGGATACAATTGAACTTTTTTCTTATCGTTTTGTATAAATAAGTTAGTTTTCTAACTCAATTCAACTTACCTAAGTTTTATCTTTAACTTGTTTCCTCCACTTCCCTCAATCAGTCGTCGCCGAGTAGGCAATTAAATCGTAATAAGTTAAAATCTTTTTTATTTTAGGTCTTACTCTACCTCAATTATCACCATGTAGTGTTAATTAATAAATCACTTTTCCTAACTGATGCATCCAAACACTTATGTTGTATGTTTCTAAACCGCCTTAATATATTTTGTTTCTCATTTTATCTTCAATTAGGTTTCTCCTACTATTTCTGGAATATGTTTATTTTTAATTTTATATTTTAAAATTTTACCACATATTCATTTAAGCATTTGCAAAGCTAATTCTCAAAATAAAATCTAAAAAATAGTTTAAAATTTGATTATAAGGTTAATGTGGTAGTTTGTTTAATTTAATTAACCAACTATCATGTTTCCCTATGTCTTTTATTTTCAACTACTTTTAGGTATAGTTTCTTCATTTTAATTATTCTTTTTACCCTTTTCATTTTTAAACAAATAAATAAATATTTTTTCTATTCAAAATCAACATTAGTATATCTTTTACAAGAAAATAATATTAGTCATTACTCATAAATTAAATTCCTAGTTTACATATAGTAAAAACTATGTGCAATAAATGTACATGAACACTAGAGGTTATGATAATTTTTTTTTCACCAAAACTCAAAATTAACCTTATATACTTTCATTATTATCTTTTAAAATTAATTACAGTCGGACCGGGTCCGGTCGGAGTACCGCACCAGACCGGCGCTAACAGAGACAAACCGAACAAGCATTGTGTTCTTTTTCCAAACCAAATGCCACTGTCATTTGGAAAATGACCAAACAATGAACATCAAATAAAAATTTTTGAAGAAAAAAAAAGCTTTACTCTCTGATTATTATTAGTAGGCCAATGGAATCTTTCACCGCTGACAGTACTCGGAGGGGATTGCTTTTTTAATTTATTGATAATAATTGTATGCTTGAAAAGCAAGTGCAAGTATGTATTAAATTACACACATCCAACGGCATCGGGCGCCAATGTTTCCGGGTGATAGGAGTCTGCGGCTAGTGTACAGTTGTTATTATATCGGCCGAAAACCTCGCTAATTGATATTTACGTGCTTCTTTATCAATTAAATCTTCTATCTATAAAATATAGTATTGTATTATAGACATTTCTATTTCTTCATATTTCGATATACGTACCTATATACACAAACACCCACACCCATACCCACATATACACACCCATACCCACATATACATATACTTATACCCACAAATATAAAAACCAAGCTCAATAGGCAGATACATATATTAAATTATAATTCTTATAATGAATATAGTCTGATGTATTTATTTATGTGAATATGTGGTAGTACAATAATAATGCTCATGTAGGATATTTAGCTAAGTAATTAAATTCAAAATTAAAAGTGTTACGCAAACTCCAAATAAAACTCATCATTTGGAGTTCGATTTATTTAGAATATTAAATTCAAAGCTTAAGGTATTGTTATTTCTTAAAAGTTATCAAATTATATTAAGAAAAAAACATAATCTTTCAAAAAAAATAAAATATCTTAATGTAGATAGGCACTAAAAATAAAACTCAAATCATATATATATATATATATATGTGCATAAAAATAAATAAATAAATAAAATGGCGTCCAGCTACAAGGTTACAGGGGCCAGCTGGTGCCATGCACATAACGTTGTAGCGTTACAGCTACACATCTTGTATATATGTTTGCCCTTAGCAGAAACATTATTATTTTTATTTTTTTTTGGAAGACAGAAACATTATTATTATTATTTGCAAAAATAAGAAAAAAAATAAAGAACTTAACTCCGTGCTTATGAACGTATGTACGTAACACCGACAACGCGCAGATGCACTGAACCGAGTCAACGTCACATATTTTATTTTTGTTTTTTATTTAATTATTGCTTTCAGCATGTACAACAAGAAAACAGTACCGTATGACGTATCGGACGTTTTCTTTCTGTCAATTCTTGTACGTTTCGGAACCGACGAAACTGCTACTGTCTCTCTCTCTCTCTCTCTTTCTCCTTCCATCTCAGTTCCAGAACCACCAAACTCTGTCCCATTCCAACTTTTTCTTCTCTTTTCTTTGTCGGCAGGGAAGTAGGTTCTTCGGGCAATTTGGACATCCCAATCGAGCCTAAAGGAATTTCAAATATAAGTTCGGTTCGACTCTGTCTATTAATACGATTCCACTCGACTCAGCTGATATATCAAGTTCGATTGAGACGGATCGGACCGATCTACCCAACTCAGTATTTTTTAAGAAAACAATACATATAAATGAATCTTACAAAACAAAATTTATATTTTAATTTTTTTAATTTTTATTAATGATGTATTGTCTTAATGTTCCAAGCAACATCTTAACAAGATAAATACTTAGATATTTGTTATGTCTTTTTTTTGTTGATCAATTTTTTAACATCTAGAGGTGTCCTCTTCTGTTTCGTAACGAAACTAATCCTCTTGGACTCTTAAGGGTTTGACAGACGTTTAACAAATTTTCCCTTACAACCAGAATATATCCAAGGTAAACTTTGTTATGTTTATTATTTAAATAAAAAGGTGTCTTGTTTCTTTTAATTTTTTCAACTTTATCTTATTATATAAAATCTAAATTCTGATATAATACAAGTATATTACATTTTTAATATTAAATAGCCAATAGGTGCAGCATGAAATGGACTGTTATTCATGTTTCCGATATTACAGTTCAAGAGACATAAAATAAAATAAAATAAAATAAAATGGAAGATCATAAAAAAAAAAGCATTAAATTGTGCAGCGAAGCTCACTGCAGTGAATGTTTTCTTCTAAAAATGATAGTTCAGAAACAGGGTAATAAGTATGTGGCAATGAAAATGACTTTCTGGGTTAAAAAAAAATCACCATGAATTAATATACAACCTGCACTGTATGACATTGCAGTATACATATAGAATGTCTCATCTGAAACATTCTATGTTACTGTTTAAGAATGATTTACTTGAGATAAATTAGTAATTGAATGACTTGGGCAATTATTGATATTAAGAGTTAGGGTAATTTATAGTAATTCTCTATGCAAAGGTCCCTTCAAAAAAAATAAAAGTAAATAAATAAATAAAATTTGGTTATTTAAGTACCATAATGAAAATGAGAAGAACTGACTAACGAGTGGTTGACTCAGTGAAAACGGGTTGAGTCTCAAGGTCATCCTTGTATGAAAGTTTCAGGATTCGAATCTTGGAGGTGCTCTCGTTGGGAGAGGTCTACCATTCCATTCCTGCCTCCAACGGGGATTAGTCCCATTCCCGAAGGATGTGGAAATACCTTGGGAGACACCAAAAAAAAGAAAACAAGGAGATCTGACCAAGCAACTCTTAACACCACATTGCAATAATGTAGGTCTCTCCCATGTACATAGAACAAATAGAATAGACAAGTAGTAAAATTTTTGTGTTATGGCTTTTCTGAAGGTCACAAAAGAAATTGGGAATACTTGAGAAAATTGACCAATTTAAGTGCAGGCAGAGAATTACACAATTATCACTCAAAAACATACAATAAACTAAACAGGTTTATAACTCAAAATTAAATGGCTATCCTTCCTGGGTAAGCTGGATTTTCAGTCTGTATTTACTGTTGTAGTTCACTGGTAAAGAAAATGCTATAGATTCATCTGTCTTCTTCTCCTCATTTTCTCTTTTTTTTGTTTATATCATTCAAGTTCTTTAAGACCTTAAACTACCTAGGATGGAGAGTTATACTTTTTCTTCACCTAACAAACTAAGGTGTCAATGAAAAAGCTAGCTCACTTTATTTCCTCTTGCAAGACTTGTCTTAATTAAGATGCTACTATCTGCACTCATAGTTTCCAAATTTAGGTTCTATAGCTTGTATTATTCCACCCTTTCCTGCATGCCCTTTCTAGGAGAAAAACTAAATAATGCATATTGCACCAAGGTGAAGTTTTCAGCCCCAGGGAAGCTGTGATGTAAATAATAGTGCATGAAAGTCACTTCCCTAATCACCAAATAAGAAGGAAAAGACAGGACCTTATTAGAAAGATAAAAAAAGAAAATAAAATAAAAGAAATAAACTATGAAGGGAAGTGAATTCTATGGCTAACATCTACTTGAATCAACATTCCAAACGTATTACTATCCTCACAATATGAAACTGAGATGTAAATGTTACTTCGATTCCACCCCCTAACTGATTTCTTGATTCAACTTGTATTCAGAATTTTCTTCATTGAATCGCCATGAACACAACTTCCAACCTGTTTATTATAGTGTATCACTTTTCCAACTTTAAATGTTTAGCATATATAACATCGATGAAAATATGGTATCTCAAAACTCTAAAGTAAAATGATGAAAACATATAGAAAGGAAAAATTTTCAAAATCTTAAACTTTGGGAAACAAGGTGTCAATAGTTCTGTTTCTCAGGCTGACAACCATATAATTAGTGTCTCAGGCACCGTATCAGTATTATCATATCAAGGTAATGAAATCATCAAAGAATGTTAAGCCACAAGTTCTACTTGTGCTCTTTATGTCTATTTCTCACTTCTTTGAGACCTGCAACATGCACTTTTCTCTTACCAATAGCTAGGATCAGTTAATATTGCACGCGAGAAAACCATCCCAATTAACTTTTCCTATAATAATTGCCTATAGATGCCAAGACTACTTCACGATTACAGTCAATTATAATTTTTGGCTTTCAACTGCATCAACATCCAAACTTAAGCTTTTTCCAATGTAATTGAAAGGGGGGAAAAAAATGGAAGAGAAAGAAAGAAAAAGACGTGAAAAGCATGAATATACAAATGCGTGATGGAATTGTGCGCGTTCATATGTTTAAGTATTTCACTCCAATGAACTCAAGTAAGAGAAGAACAATTAAATTAATTTGATCTTTTTGATGATTATAAGGACCAAGGCATACATTCAGGCAACCAAGCAAATTTATTTTTGAAAACCCAGTTCAATACAGGCAAATATACACTCTGACGAGAATGGGAAATGTATATGCACAACACATGTGAACACAAAATAGGGCAAACAAAAAATAGCCTAAGAAAGTTGACATACCAGCAGTACGAGAAAGTCTCACAGATCATTTCTATTCACCCTGATCTCGATAAGTTCCTCAATGGACTGGCGACATATTGGACACTTATTTGTTTGAAGCCGCAATGCCTTGGCACAGTCACCACACATACACTGAAAAAAAAAATACAATATTTGTTCCATTTCAGAATAAAGAAACTTAGAAGTAATGCTATGAGAGATTGAAAGTAAGGGGGCGGCAGAGGGAATTATTAATATTATGATACTTGCAGACACAAATTCTACCATTGCCATCCTATTTCCAGTATTTTGGAAAGAAATCAATAAACTACAAGATGATGGCATGGAGCACTTTCTTTGCAGATCTCTTAGGATAGAAATGCATAGCTTGAGCAACTTGCCCAATGATATAAGAAATAAAGAAAATATTATAATTCTTATGCCTTAAAACTCATGTTTAAGATTCAGTAATGCAGCATCTACTTCAATTTCTTTAAAGGCTCTTTTGTAGATAAAACTCTTAAAAAGGGTATTACCCCAAGGTTTTTCTTGCTAGAATAAAAGATCGAAATCTTGTGGAAAGAAACATGATCACGAGATAAGATCAAAATAGGCGTATATTAATCATATAGAAAAGCATAAGGATAAAAAATGAAATTTAAGTTACTCGTGTTAATATAAAAATAAACATTGATCATATAAAATAAGAAAGGCAAAAAGAAAAAGAAAAAATGGAAATGAAGTTACTAATGGTAATATTTGAATAACCAAACTATCCACCTAAACTGAAAACCTTTTTTTTTTCCCTTTTATTCGTATTTCTCTGATTTCCCAGAACATCAGATGGCTCAAACCATACTAAAATTTTTAATTTGAGCCTAAACTCTAGAAGAGGATCCAATGCTTTGGGGGGGGGTAATCCTTTCATATATACCAGGTCAATTATTTAACCATATATGAATACGAAAGTTCATGAGCACTCTCACCATATGCCGACAAGGCAACACAGCTGTATCCTTTGGTTCAGTCATGCAAATGACACATTCTTTTCCTGGTTCGTAGCCATCAACCCTTGCTTCTGATGAATTTCCAATTCCATAAATATCCCGCAGCTCATATCGAACACCATCAACCCATAATATTTGATTAATTGCTTTAACTTGGAAAAGACCCGCATTGTTTTTATCCAGGATGGCTTGAGTAATTTGTGCATGAGATGAAATAGACCGAGGCTGGTCTAGTAGTACATCAGTTGGCAAAGGTGCTGTGCATGCCTCGGCAAAGATCACAAGTGGGAATACATCTCCTGGAGATGGTTTTGAAAGGTCATCCAACTCAAAAAAGCCAAGGTCAATGCCAGTTCCTGAAGGCTGATGGAATTTTTGGCACAGTCCTCTCTGAAATGGGATTCTAATTGGCACGTGAACGTCAGGATATAGTGGAGTGAAACTGCAGTTGACTCCTTCCTTGGCAAAATAAAAAATGGTGATACTGCCATTAAGAAAAGAAAAACAACATCATCTTACAAACTAAATTGATTCTAATTTTGAACAAACGATCATAAAAAAAAAAAATCCCCACAGGGTCAATAAGCAGCATGGGAATACAATGCCTAACAACTAACAATCAAAATGAATTACGAGCAGATTTTATCTGATGCTCCTATTTCATATAAATTTTATTTCAAGCAAATCATGCGTATCTGGCTCCCTTATGTTTAAGCTATAAGCATCATGACTCGCAAAATCAAAGATCCACGAATAGGATCAAATTAAAATATAATTGGGTACTCTCAAAAGTAATTTACAGAGAATGGAGTTGTCTGATTGTTTCTAATTTATCCTCAAATTGGATATACCATTAATACGAAGAAAGGATTCAGAATTCTGTTGAGAAGGAGATGTAAATATAAAAAAAAACAATCATAGCATTGTATGTAGTGCACAAGCCTTAAACCATAGTATGGGGTCTAGGGAATTGTTGATGTCCACAGCCTTGCCCAACTTTGCAGAGATGCTTTTCTCTTTCCAACCATGGATAAAAAATTTCCCGAAATTCGGCGAACTTCCACGAATTTTTTCCCTTTTTTTTACCATTGAAGTGTGAAGTGGATGTAAAATGAAAAATGCAAAAATTTGCCGAAATAATTCAAAAAATTTGATAAAATTTCTATTTTTCAATTCAAAAATGCAAAAAATGGACAAAAAAAATCAATAAATTTCGACAGAGAAGTAAAAAAATGTTAATTCATCACTAGAAAATAAAAAAATACCAATAATTACGTATTATTTTCAACTTCATCAACCAACATAGCAATATAAATTTTAAAAATTAATTTAACAAGCTAACAAATTATGTAGTTTATGAGATATGCTTTAACAAAAAGAGAAGCAAAGAAGCAAAAAGAAAAAAAAAATTGAAATAAGATAAAAACTTAAAAAAAAATTAAAAGAGTTTTCAAAGTCATCTTCTTTAGTTAACTCTTATAAAAAATATATATTTAAATAATAAAATAATATATTAAACATGGTGGAATTCAAACTAGCAAAGTATATGGTCGAGAAGCAAGCCATCACAAAATTAAATATCAAAACAAAGAAAAATAATTAAGACCAAAAGCCCATTTCTAATTCATCAAAGCCACCATTTCAAATTCATCAACCCACTTAACAAGAATGATTTTGTTAGATCACTTATGTTGGGAAAAACACCCAAACCCTCCAATCTCACAGATTCAATAAAGAAAAGAATAATAGAGATCAACACCCACAACTCAAAGATATACGTAGAAAAATTTCAAAATCAGGAAAAAAACCACGAGCAAAAGCAATCCACTATCAATTAACAAGTACCTCAGAGGAATTAAACACCTCAAGTACTTTTACAGCATATAGTACACAAATCTGAGACTTTGGTAAAGAAGAATAATAGAAAGAGAATACTCAAGAGAAAACTAGAACTCCAACTGCGCCACCCGCACAAGTTTTAAACTCTACACTTTTTCACAAAGCTTCCAAGAACCAAACTTCACCTTCTTCTAGATCTCACTCACTAGTTGGGATGATAAATAAACAATGAGGGACCTCCTATATATAGACTTTCTAGCCACAATATTTAGAAACCTTGACCAACAAGTATTCCTCATTCTACACTAATATGGTTTCCTTATTCAAATACAACTAGATCATAAAACACTTATCCGTATTTAGAAAGTAATTATATTTAGAAAGTCCTAATTACTTTCTAAATACATGTTTCATGTTCTAATCCAATCAAGAATCCATGTTTGAGCTAAAATCCAACAACGTATTGGTATTTATGTATTAAAAGTGTCTATTTATATTAATTTTTAGCTTATACTACAATAAATCTAGATATTTAAGCATATATGCAAAAATTCTCTAAACTTCTCTAATTTATCAAATTTTTACAAAGATTCTCCATGTCGAATTAAACTTCTTCGAATTAATTCTAATTTTCAAGTGATCAAAGTCAAGTCGAAATCGAATTTTTGATCCTTGTTTCCAAAAAAATACAGAAGAGCTGTATTTTGACACAATAGACGATGTGGACAGGGGATGTTCTCATTAAAGACTGATTGAGTAATTGGCGTACAAGCCTAGGAGACTGATTGAGTTATTGACGTGCTAAACCAAGAAGCAAAATTGGCCAATCTCAAGTCAATGGCTGTGCAAACATATGCCAATTCACAAGGACCATCCTTATTGTACATGAGAAGAACCCTATGGAAAGGGACCTCATTTTTGTATATAAATGAAAAAAAAAAAAAAAACCAACTTGGAGTTAGTATGATGGACGAGAACCAACCTTAGGAAGCAAAAGTCTTAAGTTTAAATCTCATCCTAAGCGAGCCACTTCCCATAGAGTTTTTGGTGCATGAGGAATGAGGATGGGGAGGTTTACACGCATCATTAGGGAGTAGTTGGGGGCTCTGAGAGATTTGCATACCCTTGAATAGGTAAAAAAAACAAAAGAAACAATATTATATAAGGTTTATAACTTACCAAGATTAATGATAATCATCCAAGAGCCAATAAGCCATCAAGCACAATCTAAGAAATGCTCTTCCATTAATGTAGAATTGGAACTTTGCTACTAACCAATCAGTTCCACAAAAAGCTCCAAACACCCATCTTACTTAAAGGACATGAAAATTACTTTGTAACATGAAAATAAAATGATAAGTTGTTTTCTAATGCCTCAACATTTTACTATGCATAAAGATTGACATATTCCATTAAGTTTATGAGTGGAATTTAAGGCTTATACCCTGAGGCTCCCCTTTGGAGCAAAGCTATCCTAAAGCATCTTATGCATTAATAGAAAAGGACTATAAGATAACCTACAGGCTCATTCATCTTCTCCAATAGAATTCTTGATCCCAATACTAGAGACACGAGGGCTAAGTTAGGTTGAAAGTTCATACAAAATCCAATTTTCATAAGAACTGGACAGTACCAAAAACGAAGAAGATGCTCCAAGACCAGATGCATTCTTGCAAGAGAATTTTACTTAGTAAAGTACCAACACAAAAAAAATATAGATGTGCAAGAGTAAAGTAAGGATATTGAGATAGATATGTACGAAGACTTTAAAAGATACAATTTGAAAATAAATCTATCCATGAGAGCTCAGGAATAGCATCATTTGTAATAAGAAAAGGGAAGACTATTGTGATACATTTGTGATAAAGATAAACAACACCACAAATGAGAAGAAGCAAGATAGTACATGTCGAAAATATTCCACGATAAAAAGACAAAAAAGAAAGGCCAAATGTCTTTTAGGTTAAAGATAACTGAAAAGGATATGAGTTCTAAGCTTATAGCATACTATACCTAAAGGCATAAACCTCATTCATTGAAGCGTCTTAAAAAAGGTAAAGACATAATTCTTCCCAGTAACTACAAAAGCAAGTTGCAATAAATTTTCATTTACTTCCAAAAACCTCCTTCTTCAAGCAAGTCTATTTTCACCATCCTCATGGACACGGGACATTCACCATCCAAATCCACAAAAATACTATGATATGATCCTAGCAATTGACAGCTTTGAATTCCCCACCACTATTTCCCAAATGCTTTTGTTGTGTTGCTTTGTGTGGTAACAATGGTATTGAGGTAAGGTATATACAAAATTTAAGTTTGAAAGGGCAACCTGTAAAATGGCTACTTGGACTTGAGGCCAAAATAAAAGCTACCTTAGGGAAAGGGAAATAGTTACAATAACACTAGAGTAAGATTCACCAAATGGCAGACTAGATCATAGTAAGCGACATCAAAAGCGTTTCAACAAGAACATTGGTTGTAGAGGTATGGTGGGATTTTAGGATTTATTAGCTAAGATCTAAGCTTGGTACACTACTATCATCTAAGGACATTGACTCTTTGTAGTGACATATTGAAGCAACCTACTGTTTTCTTAGATCTCTTTCATTACTCGTTTACATCACCTTAAAAGGTTCCTCCTAATCACTAGCGAAGGCACTTAATCAACCAAGCTCCATTCATAACTTTACTTTCCACTGGATATGTTGATTTAGATTCTAGAATAGGATGTCATTTCCTACAGCCATTGATGCAAGACAAATGAGAAAGTTGACAAGAAAGTTCATCTTTACTTCCTCTCAGATATTAATTTTATGCTCCATCTTCATCTTACAATTTGTCATTTATATTTACACAAATAGATTAACAATCAATCATGATACACCAATAGGACTTCCAATTCTCAAACAACGAACAGCCAATACACTAAATATAGGCAAATTGAGAACCAATAGACCTACATCCCCATATACAACTAGCAATCAGGTTGTGATTCTGATACTGTGATTCTACTCTTTTTTTCTTCCTTATAAATTCATTACTCTTCGTCATCCCTGAAAGGCCCCTAAAAGTTATACTCAATCTACTATCTTGCCTCCAATTGAAGTTCCATCAAGTCTATCTACGTAACATTACTCAATTTACAAAGTACAAGACCATGTCGATCAGAACAGCTCCAATATATATATATATATATAATTTTTTTTCTTTTTGCAAGGTAGAACAGCTTCGAATAGGATCTTCAGACTCTGCTTATCCGCATTTTCTCCATCTAGCTTTCTTTTTTCTTTTTTTTTTTCAATCTCCTTGAAATAGGCCCAATATCTAAGCTCCTATGCTTCAAACCCCAATTTTATAAGGGAAAAACAGTAGTGTTAAAAATTCACAATCATCAACACAACAAAACATGAAGAATTGACTCGGACTTAAAAAAAAAAAAAAAAAAAAAAGACCTCTCCCAATTAATTACAACACAAAACAAACAAACAAAAAAAACCAAACAAAATTCATTAAAACTCATAGAACATTCTTAAAAAAAAAAAAAAAAAAAAAAAAAAATTTTCATACCTTCCATCCACCAAGGCATCAAAAGTGAAAGAAACCAAATGAGAATCTGGGTTACTCTCATCAACATCAATGGTAATAGTATCCTTATGCACATTCACATCGTTCCTTATCTTCCTAGCCACCTGATTCTCCACAGAAGGAGGAGATTGCACCTGCAATGCACCCACAGAAGGCCTTATTCCTGACCACCCATTACTCTGATTAGCCTGAAAATGACTGCAATTCACTCTACCCAGAGCCACAGGCTCATTGAACCCAGAAGCACCATACCCACCATCAGAAGAATGGCAGCAACAGTGATGAGGAGGTGGAGGAGCGGGTATAGGGTAAGAATTGTGAAGTGGGTAAGGGTGTGAAGGGTATGGGAGATTGTAGTAAGGAGGAGGAGGAAGAGGAACAGGAGAAAAGCCTGAAGAATAAGGGGAAATGAAGAGGGAAGGAGGTGGGTTTTGAAGGAAATGGTTGCTTCTTCTTCTGCTAGTACTAAATGAGATACCCATGAAAGAAGATGGTGAGAGAATCCCCAAAAAAAAAAAAAAAAAAAAAAGAAAGAAATTTTGGAAGGGAAGAAGAAGAAGAAGAAGAAAAAATTTGGGTAGTTGAGACTGAAAAAGTGTTGCTGAATTGAAGAAAAATGTAATTGTTCTGCAACTTAGACCTTCTATTCTTTCTTTCTTTCTTTTTCACCTTAGAAGACTGGAGCGAGAAGAAAAAGGTCGATTTGCAGAACTGTACTGGGCATCCTAGATCTTGGGGTGTGGAAATTCATGTCTTTTTTCTTTTTATATAATTTTTTTTTCTTGTTTTATTTATACTAACTTGTGATTAATCTACATTGCACGTGGATTAAATGATCAACCACCGATGGGGATGAGGTGACAGGAGACGAATTTCTACCAAGAAGTCTCGGGTTCAAGAGTAAACTGTGTTATGAGGGTGGAGTATAGCGGTCAGGACCCGTTTGGTATAGTTTTTTGAAAAGTTCACCACACTTTGTCTAAAACTAAAAATGTGTATTATTAAACAACTCTAAACACTTAAAAAAAAAAAGTCATCTCAATAGGTTAATGAGATTAATTTAATTTGGATTGAGTTTCATTTTTTTTTGACACGAACCGTTAAGTTGAGTTTTAATTTGGCTCCACCCATTACACCCCTACTTCATTCAATGGTGGCAGAGATCAAATCCTTATAAATGGAAAAATTATGCTATGTCAAACCTGGTATATGGATTTATAAGCCTTTTACTGAAAACATACTCTTAGGTGTGGCTTAAAAGCCACTTGTGAATCACATGTTATATCTACTAAAAAAAATTTAATTGGAGAATAAAACCCCATCTTTTGAACCTTTAAAATAAAGTATAAAAGCCAAAGTTGGGTAGCTCGAAAGGCTGCCATCTATTTCCCTAACTCTTAGGTTGGGAGTTTTGAGTCTTTCTCTTTACTAAATAAGTTAGACTTATGTCTCGCCTTAATAAAGTGACCATGCTGTTTTAGTTTGCTATGATCCCTTCTCCAAGCCCACGTGCCCCTCATCGATGCGCTCACCTCTTGATGACTATATTTGTTGGGCGGACCTGAATATTTACTAGTACTAATATTGTCATTAACTTAACTTTCTTAGGGATTAGGTGTGAGGTTTTTACTCCTAAAAGCTTTTGTAGGAATGAAATTACAACTTATATTCTAAGTAATAAACTTGTCCATATCTAATGCGAAACTATTATTTCGGTTTATATATACCCAACAAATCTCCACCTTGAATTGAAATCTAACTTCATCACAATCGCATATTACATGATCCATGTTAGATCAACTGTCACCATAATCTTGAGGAGGGGCAATTCGTGGAATCATCCGAGACCAATTCATATACATGCATGCTTCACCTTGACATACATACATTCTAGTCGAACCATAAGCTTTAATACCATTGTTGGGTGGACCTGAATCTCTATTCGTATTGATATTATCTTCAACTTAACCACTTTAGAGCTTAAATGTGGAATTTTACTTCAAAAAGTCTCGATATTAATGAGAGTGAGATCTCAACTTTGATTCTATGTGGTGAGCTTGTTCATATTCAATACATGATTATTATTTCGATCCACATATACTTAACAATACTTAAGTGTCTTGATGCCATTTGGCCTTGTGCAAGCTTTCTCTGGCCATGTACCTACATAAAAAAAATTCATAAGAAATATCTCAGAAATTCCATAGTAAAAAATAACATTTTGTAATTTCTTTTATATGTGCCACAAACCTTGCCAATAGTATTAACATAGCTTTTAGCTGTAGAATTATACCTATAAATGGCTTTTGGATCCTTTGAAATGAATTGCAAAAAAGCCCAAACGAGCGTTGGTTGTTCTCAACTAATGCTTTGAAGCGGATCAACTTCCAACTCCGTTGATCTGCACCCTCCTTCCAACTTATAGGTAGGGTTTTGAGTCTCCCTGGTGCAAGGAGTAAAATACCAACTGTTGCAGGTATTTGTCCTTGTCCTTGTCCAAAGCCTCCCTTACATGTCTTCTTCCTTCAACATAGTGGGCTTTAGCTATTGCACCATCCGGGCTAGTGGCACTTAGATCCTTAGGTCTAAGCTATGATGACGATGATTAAAAAAAAAAGAAAAAGAAAAAAAACTAATGCTTTGAAAAATTGTGCCAAATATGAGGAGGATGTTATTATGGGACCCATTTGATCGGAGGAGTTGTCCAAATGACTACTTATGGTCATTTTGGGTCATGTTAGTGACTAGAGATCAAATGTCAATAAAAAAAATGTTATTTGCAATATAGTGCAGGTATGTAAGCCCTTGTTGTCCATGGGGGTCTATAATTTGGTCCCTTGGGGTTGAATGTGCCTGTGGTTCCAGCCCGAGCAATTGAAAAAATAGAGAGAAAAAAAATGGAGTTGCATTTGTCAAAATGTGGTGTGATTTTGATTATACATGAAGATCCTTTTTTTTGTCAGTTTCATTCTATTTCGTAAAATCTCAAAAGGTGGAGTACATCCTACCAACAGATAAGAGAACATCCTGAAGACTAATATAGGCACAATAGTACTGAGCATAAATGCTTGCGGGAAAATAGGTAAAACCCGACAACAAAAAGGTCAAATCCTAACTACTAATGTGGTTAGAAATGAAGCACTACATACATGAAGATCTAGTAAGTTTTTTTCTTGTTTGTTTTTTTAATCAAAGGGTGGAAAATTTCTGTTGTTTAGAATGCAAAAAAGATAATAATAATAATAATAATAATAATAATAAAAGTACTTAGATTAATATCTCAAATGTAACATAACATATACGCTTAAAATATCATGTACCCAAACTAGAACAGAAAGTGGTAAAAAAAATGGTTTTTAAAATTGAAAAATTATAACATGTTGTAAATATATTTGATTAATACCACCACTTAATATTCTATAGCCCCCAAGTGATGTAAATAACTTTGTAACCTCTTCATATTCCATTAGGTTTAGAACCTACAATTCATTATATTGACTTTGCAACCAACATTTTATTTATATGTTGTAAATGTAATTTAACACTCTCATGGTCATGAGCTTATATAAAAGGGTGTTTAAGTTGTAAACAGTATCCAAGATATGTGTAAAATGTAGTACAAGTCTCGATCAACAAGAGAATGAAATTTCTTCCTCATTTCTCTATATATTCTCTTAAACACGTCTCCCTTTTATTTATTTTATTTGCAGTCTCTCCTTTATTTTACAACATAACACTAATTGAAATCTCAACAGCTCCATGTAGCTCTACCTATAGCTAAGCTAAGAGAGAACCTTCCATAACTATAACTGCTTACCCTCGAATCAATACCCTATTGGTTTTCTCATCTAAATAAACATCCAGTGGTTCACCCCTTGGAGAAGCCTGAAAAAGAGTACATGCCTTGTTGATATATATACAACTAGATTGCATTTTTTAGTACATGCATACATAAATACACATATATGCATACATGTACACGGGTAACTGTAAAAGAGACAGACAATTAAATAGGAGAAAGAGCAAGATTACCATATATGCAGTAAAATGATTTTTTTCCCAACTTTTTGCTCCAATAAGATGCTAAGACACAGTGGGCGCTTCCACAAACTTGGTCCTGAAAACACACTAAGCAATAAAATTAAGAACTAAGATGATATATATATATAGAAAATATTAATCTAACTACACATTATTGCAACTTCATATGCCAAATATGGGAAAGAGCCTGCCGATTTTCTTTGAAAGAAAATCGTTGGGCGGTGGGGCGGATTTATTAAAAATACCTGCAGGCCGATACTCAAATTTATTAAAAAAAATAAAAAACAGACCCAATTCGAGTCAGACCCGGATCCAACCGGTTTGGGTCCGATCCAAAGAGGATGGACCGGTTTAAAAAAAAAAATTGAGATTAAATTTGCACTGTATATGTTTGATGCGTTAAAATGAAGACTTTTGGTCGACTTTTAGAGAAAGTATTGAACACTAACCTAACTTCATTTTTTGAGATCTTTCAATCTGTACGCTCAGATTAAATAGAAACTCACAATAACATAGATCTATCACAATATTCTTAAATTAGATCTAAACCATTCATAATTGATGAGTTAAAATGAAGAACATAAATGCATTATCATAAAAATTGTTGAACTGAGACCAAGGTCATTTTTGCCTGATCTTAACATCTGTACGGTTAGAAATCAACAATTTGGACTTGTATATCACAATCACATTAGACTCATATATATATTTTTACTTTACTATAGACATGGAATGAAACCCGGATGCTAATGGTGTTTACACCTTGTACTACGTCTTTCAAGAGTGCATGATGAATCTAAAACATACCTTATCAGAACACATTAGCCAAATCAATTTTACGATTTGGAAACTTTTTTGCATGGGCGTGGCCCTAGATATGGAAGACAGTAGCAAGGTTCTTTTTTACTCCATCATTGAAGAATGGAGAGAGTATGTTGGCAAAATAAAGGAAGGTTCCAACTTATTTAATTTTTTGAAGATTGTTGAGGAACTTAAAAAGGAAGAGTGACACAAAATGCGCTTGCAAAAAGAAGAGTGCCATATTGCTGAGAATGTAAGGCGATCTTTGATATTGTCAACGCACTCAAATAAGAGAAGTGCAAGAGGAATGCACTATCTTTCAGGAACGAGTACACTGTCATTCTTAGACCGTCATGCAAGGAATATAGTGAAGAATGCAATGGACGCATTCGCAGAAACGATGCCATTTTAGGAGTCTTATTTCAATCTTAGTACATAAGTCAGGAGTCTAATGTAAATAAAGTGCAATTGCTTAAAATATCTTATGATGTCTCTGTTTATAGAATTATGCAATTGAACCTTGTTATATGTTATGTGCAATAAAATTCATTTATTTATTTCATTGCATCATTTTGATTATGATATACATGATTCTATTGTGATCTTATTGTGGAAAAAGAAATGCCTATTTTTCTAGCATTTTCTATTTTTTTATTTTGCATGAAATTAATTAAATATTAAACAAGCTTATTAATGAAGTAAGTGATGATTGTGAAACTAAGTGAGCTTTCGATCTTATTCTTTACTCCACTTGTTTGTATATTTAATGGAATTTCAGGTCGCAAATCTAAGTTAAAATATTGTGCAATATGTTAATAAATGCATGTTTTATGTCCTAAACTTGATGTTATTGTTTTCTTTTAAAGATATGTCTTCCGCTTCGAAAAACATTATTGCTGATTTGAATAAAGGAGAGAAATTGAACGGAGACAATTTTGATATGTGGCATCAAAGAGTTTAATTTATTCTGGAGGAGCAAGAGGCCCTCGAAACTCTCACCCACACAATGTTTGAACCAGAGCTTGGAACAACAGTTCAACACAGGAATAACTTGGAAGCGTTTCAGACATGGAAACGAAAGAGTAGCATAGCTCGCATCACTATGCTTAGCAACATGCAAGATGCTTTACTATGCCAATTTGAGCAGTATGAGACTGCCCAAAAGATGTGAAATGCCCTTAAAGAGAAGTTTGGGATGACCTCTGCTACTAAGCTGCAACAGCTAACAATTAAGTTTAAAACATATGTAAAACGACAACATCATACGATGAAACAACATCTATGTGAGATGTCAAACATGATTCGTGAACTGAACAATGTTGGGCATGTTCTCACGAATGAATAGCAGATTCATGCAGTCGCCCGCTCTCTTCCACAAAATTGGGAGCATATGAAGATCACTTTGATCCATAATGATGGTATCAAAACGTTCAAAGATATTACTTGGCATGTTGAATTGGAGGCTGAGCGCCTTGAAGCAGCCAAGCCCTCTGCTCATTCACTAGTAGCTGAAGCTTCTATTTTTGGTTTCAAGAAAAAAGGGAACCGTAAGTTCAAAAAGAACTACAAGAAAAGAAATTTGGCACCCACAGGATGGGTAAAGAAACCTTACTACAACCGCCACAAGAGGGGTTGGCGTGGAGGTAGGCAGAAGGACAAGAAAGACATCAAATGCTACAATTGTGGACACAATGGGCATTTCACAAGGGAATGCACTGAACCAAAGAAGGAGAAGATATTTTTAACTACTTTTTCTAAATGTTATATTTCCATTTGTTGCTTGCTTATTGAATCACATCCTATGTGAATCATTGACTCAAGAGCAATGGACCACATAGCGAAAGACCGATGAGCTTTCGTAGATTATCGTCGGATTCCAGTAGGAGCTCGATGGATATTGGAAGGGAACAACAACAAGGTAGTTGTCCGTGGGATTGGAACATGCAAGCTAGTGTTGCGTGGTGGACAAATCTTGCTCTTTCATGACGTCCTCTATGCACCGGGCATTAGAAGAAATTTGATTTCTGTAGTAGTCCTTCTTAGTTTGGGTTTCAATTTGAACTTTAGTAATGATGGTGTGGTTTTACAATTGGGAACTCAGTTTTATGGTTTTGGACAAATAGTTGATGGTTTTATCATTTTGGATACTGGATGTTTGAATTCTACTGTAAATTTAGTTTTCTCTTATGTTTCATTTTCTTCTAATTCTATTATAGATGTGAATGTTTGGCATGCTATATTAGGACATATAGGGCAAGAAAGAATGAACAGATTAGCTCGAGAGGGTCTATTAGGCTTTCTAACGAGAATTGACTTGCCTATTTGTTCCCATTGTTTGGTTGGTAAAATTACCAGAAAACCTTTCAGTAGAGCTTTACGTGCCGAACAACCATTACAATTGATTCACTATGATATTTGTGGTCCAATGAGTGTTAGAGCAAGACATAGTGCTACTTATTTCATCACATTTATTGATGATTTCTCAGATTTTTGGATATATATATTTAATATCCCATAAATTAGAAGCATTGGATTGCTTCAAACGATATGTATCGCTGGTGGAGAATCAACAAGATAAACATGTCAAAACATTGAGAACGGATCAAGGTCGTGAATATCTTTTCGACCAGTTTAAAGATTTTTGTGATGAAAAGGGTATCGCACGTCAGCTAACCATCCCAGGTACACCGCAACAAAATGGTGTTGCTGAACACATGAATGGAACCTTATTGGATATGGTTCGTTCAATGATGGCGCAAACAACTTTTCTAATTTCTTATTGGGGAAAGCTTTATTGACTGTTGTATTATCCTTAACCGCATTCCATCAAAATCGGTACCCACTACTCCATATGAACTATGGACAGGTTGAAAACCTGACTTAAGTAGTCTGCGATCCTGGGGATTAGCAGCTTATGTACATTCACCTTCCATACGATATGGAAAGTTGGGACCACGTGGTAAGAAATCCATTTTTATCATATATTTTGAACATTCTAAAGGTTATGCGTTCATTGGTGAAAACGAAGATAATATTTTTACTGAGTATGAATCAAGAGATGCCACGTTCATAGAAAATGAATTCCCTAGCAAGCATGAAGCAACTGAGGATCTTACTTTATATGATGTAGACCTTGAAAATCAAAATGCGCCAATGGAGGCGAATGAAAATTTAATATCAAATGAAGCTCCAATTGAGCTACATCCAAGTCATTCCGGAGGAACAATTGCGAAGAAGTATCCGTAAAAGTATCCCTCGTCATCGATTTGAGATCGAAGGAGAAACTTTTATGAAAGCTCCACATGATGAAAGTGAACCAAAATCGGTTCAAGCAACTCTTTCATTAGATGTTAGGGATCAATGGATGAAAGCAATGACAGAAAAAATGAAGTCAATGAAACTAAACCATGTCTGGGACTTGGTTGATCTTCTATCTGGGTGTAAAGCAATTGGGAACAAATGGGTTCTCAAAATTAAACGCAAAGCAGATGGATCCATAGAGAGATCTAAGGCACGTTTGGCTGCTAAGGGTTACAACCAGCAAGAAGGGATAGATTATGAAGTAGTGAGATTTGTCTCTATCCGTTTACTTTTGGCTATCGTTGCATATTTGGATTTATAATTACATCAAATGGATGTAAATACTGTGTTTTTTAACAGAGAATTGGATGAAGAAATATACATGCAATGTCACGACGCCCCTGACTTCATGACCAGCACAATATACTATCTACTGTACATACCCATATACAGTAGATAACATATTGTCAGCCTTCACATAGTCTCACAATGCTTCTTTTTTTTTCAGAAATTTCGGAGGCATTTCCCCATAAAATGGACATTTCACAAAACCTGATATACCACAAATCAAATCATATGTATATATATATATATAATCATTCACAATGTCAATCATTCGGTCATCATATATAACCATTCCATCCATCTATACCATAATCCAAAATACCACCATTGTCCTTCATTAATCAAACATTCCATTGTCCAAATATATATATCATTGCCAAATCTCTTAACAATCCAAAATAACTATTGATATCTTATTTTTCCTAAATAACCCCTCTAGATGGTAATACATATATAATATATGTGATAAATATATATATATATCAAAATAAATAAAACATGTAACCACTTCCTCCAAAGCGTACGTACATCAACAACACTATGTCCTAGTCACGTGTTGATCACTCTCAAATTTTTTCTTTTCCTTTTGCTTCTGTACCTGAAATGGTGAAGGAAATGGGGTGAGCAAACAACAGCTCAGTGAATATAGTTCTTGACATGACAATCGCATGCATTTTAGGAAACATGGCATATCAAATCGTTTAAATTAAAATATTTCAAAAGCACATATGTAACATTCATCAAAATAATATACATGGACACAATATATAGTTTATGCTCATTCATAAAAAATTTATCATCTCCCTCCTTCAAAGCAAGAGAGCGGGTCTAACCCTTGTATGACCGTTACAAGGTAGCCACAACCTCTCATTACCTAATTCACAGTCATGTCAAGGATCGCAACCCTTGTTAGGACAGACCTACTAACAATGGGGTTTCGCAAAACCTCATCCGGGTCTAATTCCTAACGAAATGACATTATTATAAACTCCAATTGCTAAAATCAGTTTGCATGATCACTAAAAACACAATGCATTACATATAAATATAACATGCATACAATCAAACATTTTATATGTATACAATGTCATACAAGAACCATATCAAGAAAACTATACTCACAGTGGTTACACGAGGTTTCTAAGCCAATATACCCTCTAAAATCCAGCAACAATAAGCATCAAGGTTACTTGCATCATCAAACATCCATCATAATTGCTTCCTTATCCATGCACTTAATCTCTAAATTCAAACACTGCAATTAGGTAATTCAAACCATAGATCATCATGAGAATCACCATTTAAACTCATCAAAACACTATTACTGACACTCAAATTTCCTAGCTGGTTCAACAGGTAAGATGGAGTTATTTCACCATGAAAATGCCACATTTAAACTAGATTTCAACACCAATGTACTCACATAAGCATATGAAAACATATGTCAATTTTATTAAAAATCTAAAACATTCCTAAAATTATTCTGTTCACATCAACACGTGTTAAATCAGTCATTCTATCATTCTACTACCTTCAGCAGATATTTTATTGAGGTTTGACACGTTCGCGAAGGCATTCAAAGTCAATTTTACTCACAAAAATCATATCTTTAGCTACTAAAAATATCAAAGCATATCCAAAAATCATGCTCTTAACATCGAAACGTCCGAAATTCAGTTATCTACGATTCTATGATTTCAAATCGGAGTTTCATTGGAGTCTAATTCCATTTTATTCACTGGATATATTATGGTACTGTTCATGCCACTATTCATTAGGAACATGTGAATTTTTACTAAAATTATCAAACGGTCTCCAAAAATCATGAAATTAGTATCGATGGACTCACAACAGTTCATTCTATCATTCTATAGCCTTAAACTAGAGTTTCATCGGGTTTTAATATGATTCGAAAGGTTTTCAATATAAACTCTAACTTCAAATAAACTTCCAACAGCCATAAAAATTCCAAATGAACCAATAAATGAAATCTAACTACATAGTCGGGGCTCCTACAGTCTAGGGAATATTTTTCAACCTTTGGAACAAATTTTCATTCAAGTTAGGTCAAAACCTCAATTTTGAAAATGCCATAAAACGGCTCCCATAGCAAAAATTACTTCGAAAGAAAGGTTACATCTAGCTTAGATATGAATTTCACGAAGAAATATAGTGAAAAAACAGTTACCGTGGGTCCCGATTCGACGAATATCCCGCGTTCACCCTCCTTTTCCTCTTCCTTCTTCTCGTTCTTTCCTTTATCTGTTTCTTTTTTTTTCTTTTTTCTTTTTTACGTTTGAGAGAGATATGAGAGAATGAGATAAGAGATTGAGAAATTTAGAATATGTTATAATATCATCTTATACTAATATCAAGGTAATGTATATCATCTTATATTAATATCAATTTCAAGGTCATTGATTCATCTTATACTAATATCATCTTATAATATAATGATAAGATGGCATTTAAGAATACAATCTACTTAATTTAGGTATGTTTATACACATATGTTTAACTCCTACGTTCGTATATGTATCCCTCAACGTAGGTGTATAATTAAAACTACGGGGTGTTACATGCAACAACTTATGGGGTTTGTTCAAAATGATCAAGAACACAAAGTTTGTAAGCTCAAACAATCTTTATATAGTCTAAAACAATCATCCAGACAGTGGCATCTAAAATTTCATCAAGTAGTAACATCCTATGGTTTTACAATGACTGATGAAGATCACTGTGTTTACATCAAACATTCAGATATTCAATTTTTTTCTTATCCTTATATGTAGATGATATTCTCCTTGCTGAAAATGACATGAGTCTTATTGTCATAATTAAATATTGGTTGTCTTCCACTTTTGATATGAAAGGCATGGGCGAAGCTAACTTCATACTAGGTAGGTGTGAGAATACATAGAAATCGTTCGAAAAGGATTTTAGCACTGTTACAAGAACAGTACATAAAAACCATACTTGAATGATTTAACATGAAAGATTGCAAGCTCGTTAATACACCAATCATAAAAAGTACACACCTTAGTCAAGAAATGTGTCCTCAGACTTCAATAAAAAAGAAAAGATGTTCAAAGTTCCATATGTGAGTGCAATTGGAAGTCTCATGTACGTAATGATGTGCACACGCCCAGATATATGTTATGTCGTTGGATTAGTCAGCCGTTATCAATCGAATCCCGGTAAAGAACATTGAAAAATGGTGAAGCGAATACTACGATAGTTAAAAGGAACAATGGATCTATGCCTATGTTATCAAGGTAATGAGATGCGTTTAATGGGATACACCGATGTTGATTGGGGTGGTGATCCAGATGAACGCAAATCAACTTCAGGATATGTTTTCCTGCTGAACAATGGTGTTATCTCATGGAGTAGTAAGAAGCAAACATGTGTTGCTCTTTCTACTATGGAAGCATAATTTGTTGCTTGTTCAACAACAGTTCAAGAGGCAGTTTGGCTACGACGGTTATTAGAAGATCTTCAAATAGTCCAAAAATGCAAAGAAACATGTCATTATTCACAGTGATAGCCAAGCTGCAATTGCATATACTAAAGATCCAAAGTATCATGGAAAAACCAAACATATTGACATCAAGTATAATTTTGTTCGAGACATAATAGCACGTGGTGAAGTCTGTATACAATGTATCTCTACGCATAGAATGGTGGCTGATCCATTGACTAAGCCAATTGCTAGAGATGCATTTCTTTAACATGTTAAATCTTTGGGTTTCCGTAGGTCGTAAATTTCATTTTGTAACAAACTTCTACTTCTAGATCATTTAATAAAGTCTACCCACTATTTGTATATCTTTGTTTGTATTTGATCTATTATTGGCACAACATGTTAGTATGTTCACAAGCATGATTGGCTTACTCACAAGAGCAATCGCCTCTGGCGTTTCATGTAGAGCGAGCAGAGATGAGATATTAGACTAATGTTGCTTTGAATAGTAATAGATCATTTTATGCTTATATGTCACCTTGATTGGAGTTAAAATGAAGTCTTTTTTTTTTGAAGACCGATAATGGATTAACCCACTATCCATTAAGCCTATCGTTTGGAACCGAATAAGACACCCTTTAATTGGCGCATTAAATTGGTAATGCGAGCTCTTAGGAACTCGAGTTAGGTGCATAAATGCGACTAGACTAGAAATCCGTACAGTGTTTTTTGAGTTGAACATACGCTCTTATGAGTAGAATAACTTCACTGTAGCATGTAATTTTGTATTACATGTGTAAGTCGACCACTCTGAAAGTGAGAGAAACATCCCTGCTTCCTTACTGTGTGAGTTCGATGAAGTCCATATCTATATGTGACTGAGAGAATGCCCTTCGTTACTTTTGACTACACCATGACATGAAGTTTTAATGTCTGCTACTTTGGTGAGTAACATAAGGTCATGAGTAATTCGACCTTAACGGGACATTACTGGGTAAACGGTTAATACTAAACCTAGTGATGTGAGAGTGAAAGGAAGATCATTTGGTATCACACTTCAATAGTATACTCTTTATCGCTCGATACTAATGTTGCAACTCGAAGTTAGCAATGTTAGTAAGACTATACTGTCAGATGAGATATCAAGGAATAGCCCTAGAGGGATGGGGAATACTTTGATAAGGTGTGACAAATGAATCTGGGGCATTATGAGACACCATATTACTATGAGAAAGTAGATGCTCTATGCTGGCTCCTCATG
The DNA here is from genome assembly GCA_035771175.1 of Paratinospora sagittata. Taxonomy (NCBI): domain Eukaryota; kingdom Viridiplantae; phylum Streptophyta; class Magnoliopsida; order Ranunculales; family Menispermaceae; genus Paratinospora; species Paratinospora sagittata. Next base: position 3,431,365 of record CM069601.1, read on the forward strand.
AGTTTCTAGTGTAAGAGCTCTTGTTAACAAGTGTGCTGACGGTCGCACTACCCATTTACAATTACACTGATCGTCAATCACACCATGTGTGAGTGGGAGGTTATGAATCAAAATTTATAGGGCGCCCATATAGTGTTCGACCTTTTCTCACTCAACACATCATGTACAAGTGGAAGATGTTGAAAATATTTGATTCATGTGGAACCACAAAGCGGGTCCCATAAAGCATTAATAAGATAAACACATTTTCTTTTATCTTATTCCACTTTAGAGATCCCGCTCCCTAGAATAGTGGGAGTGGCATACGTATTGCACCACTTTCCCATGAGATATGGGATAAATGGTTATCTCATATATGAGATAACTTCTTGAGAGAGAAATCTAATCTCAAGAATCCAAAAAGTTACGAGAGGTTTTTTGGAGAGCTTTTGGTAAAAAGCAAAAAGGGCCAAAGACTTGGAATTGTGATCATTCGTATTTGGGTTGTGGATTTTTGGTTCAGGGTCGTACAACCGTACTTTGGATGAAACGTTTGGTATCACTTCCACACTCCTTTATCTAATGTTCATTCATAGATAGTTTATTCAATCTTACATATATATAAACATATAATGAATTTATATAACGTGTTTTATATATATATATATCCTATGCGGTTCAAGACTTGGCCGATTCTTTATCCAAGCAAATCTAAATCTTCTCCAACCTTCTCCCACTTATAAATGCATCATTATTGAAGGTTTATGAAGCATCTTAGAGAAGAAAACAAAGTAGAAAAAGAAGTGCAAGAGACGAAGAACGCGAAGAAGCCGAAGCTGATCAACGCGTTGGCAGAAATTTATGAGTTTTTCTTTTCTTTTCTCGTCTTTGATTTTTTCTATGATGTTGAACCTTATAGTTTTTGCATTTTTATTCATAGTTATGGAGTAAATTAATTTTTAGGTTTACAATTAGAACTCATATGTAGCTGGATTTATTATTTTAATTTTAGATTTTTATTATTTAATTTTGAGTTGTTCTCTTTAATATGTGCTTATTGCTTTTAATTGACTGACTATTAATTATATTGATTTGTTAGATTTACATGAACTTGGGAAATGAATTTTAGATTTTAAAACTTGATCAAAGGGACATATGATCAAAAGGTGGAAACCATGAGTTCATGTAAGATAATAATATACTTGCATGACATATAGCAGTTAAAAGAGTAATATTTTAATGAGTTTTGTTTTAATTTAATTCACATAGGAATATAGTAATTTAATTAGGCAAAATATTTTTACTTGACTATCGAAAGAGGCTTGTAAATAATTTAGACTCTTGGTTAACAACTCAAATTAATTAATTTTAAAAAATAATAAATAATTAAATCCAAGTGACGTGTGAGGAAAAGTTGTAAATTTAGGTTTTTATATAATGGATTTGTTGAATTTTAAATTTATTTAGTGCAATTTATTATTTTTATTATTATTCATTTTATTTGTTTCATATTAATTTTAATATTTGTTTAGATAAGATTAAGTTGAAATAACCTTAATATTTAATTAAAAATTAGTTGTAAATCTCTATTGGAACGACTCTCGTTACTTTAGCCTTAATTTTACCACTAGGGTTGCATGGAAGGAGGAGATACAATGCGACATGTCTTCTCCACTTGTAAGGGGCGAAAGAAGGATGGAGGTACCTGCTGGGAAAACAAATTACGTCAGACGAAGGAACAAACCTCAACAGCATTCTTAACGCACAGATGCTAGATGGTCAGAAACGAGAGGGTGAAAAGGAAACTGCTGCGGTGATGCTCTGGCAACTGTGGAACAATAGAAACACGGCGTGTCATGGAGGGGTGAGCAGATCTGGGGCGGAATTACCGAGAAGAACGGTGACGTACTCAGCACAATACAAGAAAGCAATGGAATGAAAAATCACCAACAAAGCATCAGTTCCTCAGCTGGACCAACTTAGCCAACATTGGACACCAGAGCAGATGGGGGAATTCAAGCTAAATGTAGATGCGGCAACTGATAAGGTAATTGGGACGATGGGGATCGGACTGATCATTCGAAATGGAGATGGGGAGATTATGACGGCGGCTGCGAGGAAGCTTCCACTAGCGGCATCAGTAGAGACAGCTGAAGGAATTGCTTTGAGGGAGGGCGTCATACTAGCAATTGAATCACACTATCAGCCTTTGTGGGTGGAATCAGACTCTCTCAATGTTATAAATGCAGTAAAGGGATCACATATCCCATGCCCAGAAATTAAGTTATTGGCACAGGACATAGCAGTAGTAGCGGAAGGAAATAATGTGAGGAACATCTCACGTACCCCTAGGAGTTGTAATACCACGGCCCATTCTTTGGCCAAGCATGGTTTAATCATAGACAATGAATTATATTGGATAGAAGATGCTCCACTTTGGGTTCACCAAATGTGCCAAAGGGAGATGTACCGTTTCTTGGATTCCTAATTGACATGCTATGCATTAATTAATTAATGAAAATTTAAGAGACATATATGGTGGGCCTAAAATTAATTTGTATTAATTAAATTATATGTAATACAAAAGTGATTGAATATGGTTTTGTTTAATTTATTTGTTTAAACTTGACAAAAAAAATTATTCATTTAATTGAAAAGTTGATAGGTAATATATATTTTACAATTTGATAGAAAAGAAAACCCAGTCAAACAAAAAAAAAGAAAAAAGAACATAACAATGCATGATTTTTTAACAGTGCAAGAAGATGCATGTGGATCGACAAGAATGTCTACGTCCACGTAAAAAAGGAGAAAGTTTTCACTTAATCATGGAGCTCATAAATCAACCCTCCATATATAAAAAATACAATCACCAATAATGGTAAGTAATCTCTTCAATTAAGCAATGAAATTTGAATTAAATGTCAGCACAAGTTTAGGAAACCTTTTCATTCTTATCTTTAATGCCAATTTTAACAATCTCCCTCAAGTTGGAGCATGGATGTTAAGAGTTCCCATATATATGAATGAATGAAAAGCCATTTTACCCAATGGATTGGAAAACATGTCCGCAACTTGAAGATGAGAAGGTATGAAACAAGTTGAAATCTACCCTCCTTGGATTTTCTCCCTTACTAGGTGGCAATCCAACTCATACATATTTAGTCCTCATGAAAAATTGAATTTATAACAATATGTGTCACGACCCCCCTGACGTAAGCTGACGTCATGACCGGCACAGTGTACTATATACTGTATATACTCATATACAGTATACAATACACTGTCAGCCTTCACGTAGTCTCACAATAATACCCAAAAGTTACAGTAATTTTTTTTTATATACCACAAATCAATTTCAATATAGATCTCTATAATCATTTCATTCATTCCACAAATTAAAGTCTCACCTGATAAATATCTATGATCATCTCATTTCGTTAGATAATATTACCATACAACCCATCTAGGTGATATTACATATATATCTTGTGTGATAATTATACATATCAAAATAACAAAAATATAATCTATTTCCTCCAAGCATACGTACATGTACCAGACGAAGGTTCACGTGATTATCACTCACGGATTTTTCCTTTTCCCTTCGACTCAATACCTGAAATATTTGAGGAAATGGGGTGAGCAAACAACAGCTCAGTGAATATAGTTCTTGAGATGACAATTATATACATTTAGAGAAATATGACATTTAAAATCATTTCAAACACTTATTCAACACATGCATCATTCAACGAATATATCATACATGTCAACAACATAAATTGCATGAGTTTTCAATAACACAATGCACAATCTCCCTCCTCCGCAAGGTAAAAGAGCGGGTCTAACCCTAGTATGGCCGTACAAAGTAGACACAGCTTCTCATCACCAAATTCACAGTCATTTCAAAGATCGCAACCCTTGTTAGGACAGACCTACTGACAATGAGGACTCGCAAAACCTCATCCGGGTCTAATTCCTAACGAAATGACAATGAGGATTCGCAAAACCTCATCATTACAAACTCCAATTGCTAAAATCAGTTTGCATGATCCATAAAACTCAATGTATATATAAATATACCATGCATACAATCAAACATTTTATATATGTATAATGTTATACAAGAACCAAATCAAGGAAACTATACTCACAGTGGTTACATAGGGTTTCTAAGCCAACCTCTAAAATCGAGCAACAATAAACGTCATTGCTTCTTCAAAAGCGTTTATCCATGCCCTTAAGCCTCAATTTAAACACTGAAATTACCCATAGAGTATCATGAGAATCATCATTTACCATATCAGTAGCTACTAAAATATCAAATCACTGTTCACAATACTATTCACTATTCACTATTCACTATTTACTATTCAGTATTCACTACTCACTATTCACTATTCACTATTTAGGGTCCCGACAGTCCAAGAAACGTTTTTGCTAAAATTGTCAAATGGTCTCCAAAAATCATGAAATTGAATCTAACCACATATTCAGGGTCCCGACAGTTCAGGAAACGTTTTTCTACCTTTCTAGCGGATTTTCATTCACGTTGGGTCAAAACCTCAATTTTTTAAAACGCCGTAAAACGGCTCCCACAACAAAAAGTACTCCGCTAGAAAGGTTACATCTAGCTTAGATAGTAATTTTACGACGAAAAATAGTAAAAATAGCTTACCACAGGTTCGGATTTCGCGTTCTCCTTCCGTTTTCCTTTTTTTTTTCTTCCTTCCGTCCTCTATGGTTCTGCACCTTCTTTTCTCCTTCTCTTTCTTTTTGCAACTTCTTTCATCTCTTCTTTTGATTTCTATTTTATTTGATTTTTTTTTATTGCTTGTTGTTACACGTTGGAACCAACTAGGGATAGAATTTTTTTTTATATATTTATATATACAAATGATTCCATGCACCTTTCTCTCAATAGTTAACCAACTCCCCATCTTGATATTTCACTTCATTCATTCAATCATACTCCAATCCACATTTTTAATTAACCAATCCCATAAATTAATCAATTTAATTCAACTCCATTTTTTTTTAATAGGATGATCCCATATGTATCATCTTCATCTCATAATTTTATTTATTTACTAATCATACTCACGTATATTTAGCGCATACGTATCAAATACGTGTATTATCACGTGTATATTTAGCTCATACATATAAAATACGTGTATTATACATCTTGATATACGCATACTTCAACGTATGTATTTCATTAAAATTACGGGATGTTACAATATGTAAGGCTGCTTGATTGTCACAATGCAATTTAACTGCTCTCAAATTAATAACTTGCAAATATTCAAGAAAGCACCTTAATCAAGTAAATTCACAAGTAATAGAAGTCAGCTCTATACTTTGCTCTGAAACCATGTTTAGAGTTACCACTTAACCTAAAAGCTATATTTGTTAGGCAAGGGCCCAACAATGTATATCAAGCGAAGATAAATAAATATTAACATTCTTCCTCACGTATATGATGACATGTGGACTTGATTTATAATAGGAAGAAAAAATATAATTAATAATTGATATAAACAAGTAAATATACTTGCGAGGAGGTTTAAACATGTAACTTTCAGAATAAAACTGTTCTAACATCATGTGCAAAAATAAAGAAATAAAGCAAAGAAAGAAAAAGAATGCAAGAAGATGTACATGATTAGACATGGATGCCTACATTCACGGAAAGAAGGAGAAAGCTTTCTCTTAATCATGAAGCTCATAAATCAGCCCCCATACATAAAAAATACAATCACCAATAAATATAAGTAATGAAGCCTCTTAGCACAAGATTAGGAAACCTTTTCATTCTCATCTTTAATGCCAATTTTAACATTTCAATAGCATTGTTTTATATAATAGTATTGCGTACATAATTTTGTATCAATAATCTATAACGTATCCTTTCTTCTTCTTACCCTTCATCTTATTTTTTTTATGCTAAGATTTTATTTTTCTTCTCTATCCTTCCTTCCTTCCTTGGTCAATACAAGATTATGAGAAATGTGTATTTTACACTTAGTCTTTCTTAGTTTGTTATTTATCTTATTACAGTCATCTTCTTTCTTTTTTATTACTGGAATTCTGACATACGGTGGTGTCCTCCTTCCCCTTTGAGGCGAGACTATTTCACGAAATTTCAGGAGTCTGCAGAGGCGGGGGCATCCCTTCCAACCATAATTTTATCAAGGGGAGGCTCGAACTCAAAACTAAGTCTCTCAATACCCTTGGGTTCGGCCCTCGAACCATCGAACTAACCGATGGTTGGTTACAGTCGTCTTTTTTCTCTATTGCTCTTATTGCATTAAGACCTTTGACTTTTTGTCTTACTCTTTTTATACATTGAATGTTACTTTACTCTTCTATTTTCATAGATTAAATGTTATTTTCATTAAAAAAAAATTGTTATCTGCATTAACATTTCATAAATAAATAAAGAATTACTTGTTATTTCTTGCACAACAAAGCAAGAAAAAATAAGTTTTTTATAATTTTTGTATAGACTTGCATAATTGAAATCCTTCAAATTTTTTTCCCTCATATCATTTATTTAAGAAAATCTCAAGCATTTTGGAGAATGAAGGTGTATTCTTTGTAAGAGAAGAAATAACCAACTTTATCGTGGCTAGCGATGATAGTCTCTCACAGTGACAAAATAGTTCTTAGTCTTTCTGAACTCTCACACATTATATTGAAAACACACACATTATATTGAATTATGATAGAAGTAGAATAATGTATATAAAAAAAATGTATTTTATATTTTTAAATTTTTTTAATCTTGTTTAATAAATTATTTTTATCAAAAAAAGATGTCCTTGATCTAACTCATACGTGAGTTTTTAAAGTGTTGCAATTATAAGTTTTTATATCAAAATTATGTATTTGGTCATATTTTTACAAAAAAAGTAAGGTTTTGAAAGTGCATTAGATAACAACATTTTATTCATGTAAGCTTCATTTTGTCTTAATTTATTATCTCTTTGTTTTATTTCGACACTATTAAAGCACTTAATTTAATACGTGCGAAGCACCTGACCAAACTAGTATTAATAAATGTGTGACCCCTTGGATAACGTTGACAAACATAATCATAAAAAGAACAAAAATTATGTTGCGTTGACACAAGGTCGAAGGATATTAACACTAGAGTTAGAGGAAGCCGAGACCCCTCAATAGAGCCAAGAAGGTGAACACAACGACAAGGGATATAAGGGGCTCGGATGAGGACCATGCGAACCAATTACCATGATCACGCTCCCACTTTTATTAGAAGAGGAAAAACTCTCACTTATTTATAAGAAAATAGAATCAAACTCTTAACTTCAAATAAAAATATTTGGATACATACTCTTCAAACTAGCCAACTTTTCGAATTTTGTTCTTATTTGATTAGAACTTGACAATTTTTAACTTAATAATTTCCCTTTGTACGCCACATCTCAATCTTTTTCTTCTATTTTTTTCAACCTAATAATCGCGTACTCTTCCTTTTGAAAAGAAATGATGAACATTTTTTTTTTTAAATTGTTTCTTTTATTTTTTATGCTAAGTACAATGTGCTTTATAGGTTTCTTAACAATTAATAATGTACTAGTGGACAGGTAATAATGCTTTTGGAGATAAAATGTTTTTGCATCAATTATTTCAGGTCATTTTAAAAATCATGGAATGTCGAAAAAATTTGGCGTGTCCGTTACACTTATGAAAATTACCAACAAAATCTAATATTCCAAACTTGTACTTTATAAATAATTGCATTAATAAATATTAGTGCAACAGGATCCTCCTCAATAACCTTAAATATTTTTTGTCCTAATGTTAAGTCTGTTTCTTCACGGGCACTTCATGTAAATTTTTATTAAGTATGTTGGCTCATATTATAATCATATTGATTATATATATTTTTTAAAACTAGTAAATCTAATAATTATTAAACTTCTGTAGTGTAATCATGAAATTCTTCAATGTAATCAAACCTTATAGTTATTGTTAGAAACTACTTGACATAAAAGTTATAGTTATCAAATAAAGACCCAATAATACATATCAAGCTATTATTAACACTTCTCCTCACGTGCAGCCCTTTCCTGTACATAAAGAACCAGAAGAAAAATATCAATTATGCAAATGAAGAATATTCAAATGTCAATAACGAAACTTGAATCCAATACCTCTTACAAAACTATGGCTCTAATACTATTTTAAAAACCAATTTACCCAAAAATTATAGTTATTAGATAATGACTTAACTATACATATCAAACTATCATTAACACTTATAATTTTTTTTTTTTTTTGCTATCTAATTAAACATTAAAAAATAAAAGAATAAAAAATTTCCACTTCATCAAAGAAATAAAATAATGGAAAATTTTCCTATATCCCTTTCACACCCAACCCAAAATATAATAATAATGAAAAATCTCTCTCATCCTGTCACACTCGACTTTCAATCTTCTTCACCTTCATCTCACCCGCTTGACTAAGGTGGATCTTGCCGAAAATGATGGGTTATCCGGTTGCTTGGCCGTAAAGGCATAGATTATATATATATATATATATATATGGCATAGATTATATATATAGGGTTAGAAGTTAGAAAAGTATAACAAGAAAAATTGGAATTTAAAAAGCCTAAATTTTAAGAGACATGAAAATACCAAATTACTGTTTTACCCATATAAATTAATAGAGTAAACATTTTTAATAAAAGTTTAAGATATGCTTTTTAAAGGTATTTTAGGAAGAAAAAGCTTCATGGTAAAAAGGTATAGTATAGATATATAAAGTATTATTATTTATTATAAGTTTGTAAACTCTAGCAAAATGCATGAGCTATTTTCAATAATAGTATCGGTTGCTACTGCTTTTATATCAATTTATCCATTCCTAATAATTAATTCACATTGACCTACTCTTATAAGGATCATCGAACCAATAGCAATAAGCCTCATTTGCAAAAACTCAAAAACAGAGCCTAATAGAATTCCATACTTGATCTCATAGATACATATTTATAAACAGAACATTGATTCTCGAACCTCTCTTTCGTGCACACGTGCCATCAAGGCAACCCTTTCATGTGTATGGTGCAATGCAATCCTTATTCTTTTTTGAGTAATGCTTGAGAGACTTTTTTTAATATTATACTTAAAATTGTTAAATTATCTTAAATTGCACGGCTGGAATCACACAATCAAAACGTACTTCAAAACAATTTAATAGCTCTCTAAGTATAATGTCAAAAAAAATGTGTTACTTAAGCATTTCTCTTTTTTTTCTTTCTAATTGCTTATTATGCATGTGAATAATAACAAATTTACTCTTCACAGTGATATATGTTATAGTTGTTTATGTAAAATCTAGACGTAAGAATTGATATATGTTATAGTTGTTTATGTAAATTCTAGATGTGAGAATACGTAGAATTTATCTATGAAAGAGTATGAAAAATTAAAAATTAATGTTTTTAAAGTAATCAACTTATAAATTTAAATAATTACGTAATACTAGCTATTATTAATTGATTTTAAAATTATGATTTACCAAAATTATGATTTGGTAAAAGATGATATTTTATTTTATTTTTATTTTTTTAATTTTTGGCATTATAATAATATAAACCCGACCGGGATTGAGAAGGGTAACGTTCCCATTAAGTAGCTGTGCTAGTTGCTGATGGTGAACAGATTGCCTCTGGCCTCTGGGCACGTCAGAACCGCATGAGTTCACCGGAATATACATGCAAGTATAGATATGATTTGTCTTTTAGAGCAACTTTATTCAATGTGCTCCAACTCAGTATCTCAAAGGAACCACGAGGCTCTTGCTAAAGCTAAACCAAGAGAGAACCTTCCATGACTGTAACAGCTTGCCCTCGAATCATCACCCTGTTGGTTTCTTCATCTAAATGAAGATCCAATATTCCACCCCTGGGAGATGCCTGGAGGAAAGTAGATATCGTATCAACATGTTTAATTAGACTGAGTTCTTGTGTAAATAATGCATTCATGCATACATACATACATACATATATACATAAATATTATGCAGAGTGGAAGTAAGATAAGGCAAGTACCGAGTATGCAATAAAATTATTTTTTCCCAGTTTTTTGCTCCAATAGGGTGCCAAGGCACAGTGTGCACTTCCACAAACAGGATCCTGAAAAACACAGAAAACAACAAAATTAAGAACCAAGGAAGTATACTAGTGTTTTGGAATTTTGTGTAACTTTGAAAGGAAAATAATACAAATCATTGTTATTACTGCTGGATGACATTCATCAATGGAGATTGTCGTTACAAGAGAAAGATATATCTTTCTTTGTTAAAACTTCTAATGGACGCTTCTGCCAGAAACCATTTACTATCCTATCAGCAAAACTTGAACCCCAAACTCATTTAATGGATCACACCCTTTACTTGACATGGTTCACAGTAGTATTTCAGTATGACACACATAGAGGGCAAGAAGGATTTTTCTGTTGATGTACCTGTCGCCTACATCTCTTAAGTCCTAATGACAGTAAATTCATGTAATAAAACTTAATGCCTGCAATTGAAAAAGCAAACCATTTCTACACAAGTAAACTATAAACCTGATGCCAGCCGCAGAGGCAAGGTCCCCCAGTCTATGCTAATCCTCTCCCAGACTCCCAGTGGCATCTACACTTAGGGATTACCATGTGACCCACCTTGTCGGACACTAGAGATATCTTCTTCAAAAGACAGTGACTTTATATAGATGTTGTTCTCCACAAGACAATGATTTTGTATAGAAGTTCTGCAGTCAGATTGGCTAAGGGGATCGGCAAACATGTTTTAATCCTTTATTTTTGTTTTTTCTATAACTTCTAGTCGCCCTCTTCCTTTTTTCTTAAAATACTATCTTCTTATTAATACAAAGTTTGTTTATTATCAAAATAAAGATAGATGTTATGTTGTGCATTGCATCCCTTCTTAAAAACTTTGCATGTAAAATATCTTCTTCGAGTGAGGTGGCTCCCAACACCAATGCTCAATATTGTAGTGTATTAGACGAATGTGTCCAAGGAAACTAATCTCATTTACGGTTCCTTTTCCCTTTTATTTAGTGGGGAGAGTTGGGGGGGGGGGGGGGGGGGGGGGGGGGGGGGTTGGTTTAAGGTACAATGTGTTTGTTTTTTCTTCATCATCAGGGAGCTGAGAAGAAACTAATGCAATAAACTGATCTCCACTTCCTGTCTCACCTCAAGTTTTTTACTTCAGATAGGGTCAGGTCACATGTATTTTTCACTCATACCTTTTATATCATCAACTTTTTCAACATATGTATTGAATCATTATATATCCCCATCACTCGTCCAATTCTGCTCAACAGAAGGCAATGATCAAGGTTTACATTCGCTGAAAATCGTAGCACTTGATCCCCCAAAGCTTACAGAACTCTGTTACAAGTTTGAGATCTGCAATCTAAAGAACTGATTCTAGTACAACGTTTTCAAATGAAACATTCAGGTAATAGTGGATCAATTTAAACACATACAAATAGAAATTGGAAAGAAAGAACAGAGGAAGGTAAGGAGATGCTTATGATGATTGATGCCCAGCAACAATATAAGGAAAAGCGAAAGTTAGGCCTCAAGAGCAGCTGAGATCTATCTCATGAATAATCTCGGAAGTGGGTTCATCTAGACCAAGACTACCCTACTCAATAAAGCCTTTTTCCAGCTACATTGGGTTAGCTATATGAATCCGCTTCCTTTACTCTACTCTATCATGGGCCAAGTCGACAATTGCATTACTAGTAGTTATTTCTGTCCATGTTAATTAGGTCTTCCATTGCCTCTATCAGTACTGTCCATTGTTAACTGGCACACCTATAGTCTTCTTTACATGTGTCTAAACTACCTTAATCAATGATTCAATTCCCTCTCATTTAATATATAGACCAAGCCAATAAATCAAAATGCCAAAACTAGAAATAGACGTGCAGATAAAGATACCAATTTCCTTGAAGTCAAGGTAGGATATATAGCTAGCTACTGAAAAACATTTACATATATGAAGCTATATCCATATTATTTTATCAAAAGAACGAAACAATTAGTTTATTCTGTCATAGTATTCTAAAATAATTAATCTTTACTGTAAACTTTTTATATTTCCGGAACTTATATGTAAAGCATGAATTAAATTCAAATTATAAGTAAGAAGTTCCTCAAATATCAGCTACATGAAGAATGGAGATCATTCAAACTTCAAAGATCAAACATATGCTAAATATATTACCTCATTGATGCCGAACTTGGGGCAAAAGAAACGAGAGTAGAAATTAAATCCAGATTCACTCGGAGCAATCCCTGTAATAATGAGCCCCCTCCCAGCACATTTTTGTATCTCTTCAATTTGAGGTTGCAAATTGGCAACAGTATCCCCTGATGAGAGCTCAACCTACCAATGGCAAAAAAATGTTACAATTTCAATAAAATATTGCACATGGGCCAAAATCTTAATAAAGGACCTAAACATACATCATCCTGCCTGCCATCACATACATGAAGGCACACACAACTTTGATAAACATGAACCAGCATTAATTTTTTTTTAATAAAATAGAATTATTTGATTCATTCATTTTCTTTCACGATTGTCCAATCAAAAGATCTCCACAAATAGGTGATAAAGATGTACAGCAACCGGCATTGCTGCATTTGTACCAGTTGTATTGCACTGGCAGGGCATCATCTTAGGGAATGCAAAACTCCCATTTCTAATTAATATAAAATATAGAACAAAAGAAGGAATGAGGTAAGAGTAGTACAATAATGTCACTGCTAGTAGCCGTTTTCTTTATGTTGATTATTGGAGCACCATTCAGTGTTACAGGAATTGATGGAATCTCCATGGGATCACATTCTATCACCTCAACTGAAGGAAAGTCCAACTCAATAAAGAATTGTTCTGTGCTACCATTTGACAAGCTTGATGCTTCTAATTTCCCAACTTTAGGAATCTTTTTGGCAGTCAGAATTCCTGATAGTGTGAGGAACTCGATCGTATTTCCTCTTACTAAACCAGATGTGAATAGAACATGTGAAGCTGCTAAGGTTGCATGCCCACAAAGCTTGACCTGCAAATAAAAATGAATCATCTCTGCATTTAACATATCAATGACATGAATCATCAATTAGGTAAACAGGTATCAAAGAGTAACTTCCTTGTAAATTGGTGGGATATATCATATACCTGAGTTGAGAAAGCACGGAGACTAAACTGTCAATTCATGCATTCTCTTGACACTCAACAAAAGCTTAATGAAGGCACATGCTCAGTGAGACTGGCTCTCATCCTTTGTACTTTAACACAAATACCACCATGTTATTAGTGTACTATTTTATCCCTAGAGAATAAGACTTCAGTTCCAGGTAACACACTAACTGATTGAGGGATTTGATTGTTCACTATTCGCTACCAGGAGAAACATCATCTTTGGTTAACATTACTAAAATGACGAACAAAAGGGATTCATATTCCAGATATTTAGTTCACGGGTCTAATGGCGGAGTCGACTAGCATATTGAATTGCTGATATTTAATTTTTGCAAGGATTTAGCAATCAATAGAGGTGTAATTAATTTTATACATATTCCTAGATCAGCCAATGAGTCAGCTCGTCGGCTAAGTAGACATGCTTTGACTTTAGACTCAAAATGTATTTGGACTGAGGAAACTCCCCCAGTGATCCATTGATGTTGTAATTTCAGAGGCTAATCCTCTTTCTTTGAATGAATGAAGTTCAGTATTTCATCAAAGAAAAAAACAAACAAACCATCAATTGCTCTTTCCAAGAAATCCTCGGTTCTGCCACTAATTAAAAACAAAAACACCAAAAAAAAAATCGAATCAAACCCTAGAATCTAAACTCAATGATCGGCAGATAAAACCTACCTCTGCAACTGGAGTGAACCATCTGAGACGGAACCTGGGGCTGGTGCGGTTGCTCGATGATTCATCATCATCGACTCGAATCAAATAACACGTTTGAGAGATGTTGAACTCTCTCGCAACCGCTCTCAACCAATCCTCATCTTTCTCTTCTTCCAACAAGCACACCGCCGCTGGATTCCCCTTGAATGCTGAATCCGTGAACGCGTCCACCTCATCGATTCACAAATCGAAATTAGTTTTGCAGAGAAAATCGAAGCCACAGAAAGAAAAAAGTGAAAGATCGTGAGCAAGATCGAGCGTACCACAGAGTATTTCACGGGATTTTTCTTCGCCATTTTTCTGAAGCTATTAGCTCTCGGCTCCGTTCTGTTCTTCCAACGTTCACTTTTTCTTTTTTTTTCTTCTTTTTTGATACCTTTCTTCCGGTGCTTTCAAGTACTTTTCCTTCGTCGTTTGTCTCACGGTGAAATTGGGTCGGGTTGTAATTAATTTTTGCCCCTTAGTCCATATGACCTGATAAGGTCAGGTCGAATCGGTCAGGTTGGCCCTTATTAAATAGCCTAATTTTTTTTAAGCTTAATAACTACTATTTAAGCTTATATTAGTAATTAAATATGTTGAATTATCATGTATTCAACTTATTAAACTACTATAAGTTTTAAAAAATGAGATTTATTTTTTTCGTGAGAACTCATATATGTACAAGTCATGCTACTCTTAAACTTGATTTATGGGAATGAGGATGAACTCATATATATATATATATATATATATATATATATATATATATATATTTTAAGAGGTCGAGTTAGGTCGAATTTGGTTGGATTGCTAAACAATTAACCCGACCAACCCTGTCACGCCCCGGCCGCAGCCGCGAACGCGGGCGCACCACCACGACCTCAGCCGTGTGGCGAACGCCTAGCTATTATGGATCCATAATATTGTCCTATCTCGGCCAGCCACGCCACACAAGGACGCCGGTCACCGAGATCATTTATTCCCCTGCACAATTGGCTCAATGGGTACTCAAGTTGCGAAATCTAACCTTATGAGGAAGAGGTTGCGAGTTCGAACTTGGAGGAGGCCCCTGGACTGTGTTGTATTCTGCATAGGGAAAGGACAAAGGTCGTTGGGTGCGTGCAGTGTTCTGTGGACCCCAATGAAGACAATACTGTGGATATATAATGACTAGGCGTTCTCCACTGCGGTGGTGCGCCCGCACCTGGGTAGGGGGCACGCTGTACAACCCAGGGTGTGACAAAAAGGCCTTATGTATAGGCGCACCACCGCAGTGGAGAACGCCTCAATGAATACTCAAGTTGCGAAATCTAACCTTATGAGGAAGAGGTTGCGAGTTCGAACTTGGGGGAGGCCCCTGGACTGTGCAGTGTTCTGCATAGGGAAAGGACAAAGGTCGTTGGGTGCGTGCAGTGTTCTGTGGACCCCAATAAATACAATATTGTGGATATGTAATGGCTAGGCGTTCTCCACTGCGGTGATGCGCCCGCACCTGGGTAGGGGCACGCTGTGCAACCCAGGGTATGACAAATTTGTCATACCCTGGGTTGCACAGCGTGCCCCTACCCAGGTGCGGGCGCACCACCGCAGTGGAGAACGCCTAGCCATTATGGATCCATAATATTGTCCCATCTCGGCCATTGGTTCAATGGATACTCAAGTTGCGAAATCTAACCTTATGAGGAAGAGGTTGTGAGTTCGAACTTGGGGGAGGCCGTCCCTGTGCTGTGGATTGTGCAGGGGGATAAATGATCTCGGTGACCGGCGTCCTTGCGTGGCGTGGCTGGCCAAGATGGGACAATATTATGGATCCATAATGGCTAGGCGTTCTCCACTGCGGTGGTGCGCCCGCACCTGGGTAAGGGGCACGCTGTGCAACCCAGGGTGTGACAAAAAGGCCTTATGTATTGGCTCAATGGGTACTCAAGTTGCGAAATCTAACCTTATGAGGAAAAGGTTGCGAGTTCAAACTTGGGGGAGGCCCTCCCTGTGCTGTGGATTGTGCAGGGGGATAAATGATCTCGGTGACCGACGTTCTTATGTGGCGTGGCTGGCCGAGATGGGACAATATTATGGATCCATAATGGCTAGGCGTTCGCCACACGGCTGAGGTCGTGGTGGTGCGCCCGCGTTCGCGGCTGCGGCAGGGGCGTGACAAACCCGACATATCAATCAAACCCGACCCGACCCGACCCGACGTGAAATGGTCGGATCGGGTCGGGTCGGTCGGGTTGCTTACACCCCTAGTTTGTCTATCACAGTTTCACTCCCTGGCTCAAGCATTGTCCATTACAATAATACTATTGTTGCAGAATTTAACCAATATTAAATTTGTTGATATGCGGAGGAAACGAGCCGACAACCATGAGTCATCCGAATCTGAAACAATACAAACAAAGAAAAGGGTTATCATGAGGAACATTGATGTGGTGCGGGCTAAAGATCCTCCGATGTTTAAATCAATGTTTGCTTCAATAAGAAATCTTGTTGAGACTCTAGGGTGTATTTTTTTGCTATACCTCTAGAAGATGAATAATAGGCTATTTATAAGAGAGATCTCCTAGCTGAAGTGGCTAGTTGTCCCGTAGGCATGTACCACGTGTTGATTTCTTATTGGCTATTGGTAGATCTGATAAGTTATCGAGCTCATTGGCTTCGAGATTACAGGTTTCCTTATCCCAGATGAAGTGAGATTCATCCTTTTTCACGGAATGTGGTTTATCCCTGGCTTGTCGGGATAAGTATAGTTCTCGTATATGTTTCTATCTCGGATATCCCAAGATCTTCTTTGAGTTGTACTGAGATACATTAACTCTGGAGATCCACCTCGTTTTCACAGTTACCCGAGGTGCCTGAGGTCCGAGCCACCGGTGATTGGAAATATCGAAAGTTTACGTCAGGTTCCTCAATAGATAGCTCGACATGAGCCGAGCTGCCTACATTGAATCATCTGAATACTCATTGTGGATGACTCTCGTTGACAGTTCATCCTTGTTGAGCTGTCGGTCATAGATTTTCTGACTTTCTATCCGTAGTGTTCACGATATACCACGAGACGAGAGCTCGGTCGGGCCGAGCCATCATTGTTGGTATTTCCCATTTTTTTTGGTCGTCAGACTGGGACGTTGTCTATTTCATTCCGGGCATCACTAGCTCAACACTTTTTCCCTTAGGGTCTGGACATGTCTGCCAACTTGGATGTGTCGAGCTGATGGTCTAACATTTATCCTCCAAGCCTCCTCACTCCATTGGGACTTGGAGGGTTTCCTTGCTTTCGGGAGATCGGTCTCGGTCCGCGCGGGCACTGACCTTACGTGTTGTGGATCGTCATCGAGAATCGTGTCAGTCGACAAAACGTATGTTAATATGACACGACGTTTCAACTGCTTGGTGTGCCAACATTAGATCTTCCTCGAGATGCGTGTTCTTGATATCCGACCATCGAGGTTGGCCGCAGTCTCGCTATATATAGGGGCCCCATGCCATTTGTTTTTTACTCCTGCCATTCTCTCCTTCAGCTCGGTATTTTTCCATCTCGGCCTTCTTTTTTCTTTTCTTGTTTTCTGGTCGATGTTACGTTTTTAGGGTGTCTTTACTTTAACAGTTTATGGCCGGCCTGGGGTGATCCTCTTCCAAGGATTCTAACCTCAAGTTGTCACCTTTCCATGTTGAGGCCGTGGCAGCTCCCTCCTCCTCTTACCCTACCGAAGAGGATAGCACATTCGGGGACGTTGAGATTCTAACTGGGGACCGAGCTGTTTTCAGCCCCCGGTACTTAGACTGAGGTGAGCTTGTTTGCGAGGCACCGAGCACTTCAGAGCGTTGAGCTGAGGAGCATTCCCCGACCCCTGAGGGGGATTCCCTTGGTGGTGATGAGGTCAAGGAGGAGAGCGACCAGAATGTGGAATTTTTCATAGACTTGGTTCGTTCGTCGGTTTCCTCGGCTTAGCTGAATTACCTTAAGGCTTTATTAGGCATCTCGGAGTCAGTCCAATTGCATGTCCCAGACCGCGAGGACGTGTCGAGCTGACCTAAGGAAGGTGAGGTCGTCTTTCATATTGACTGGTTCAAATATGGGGTGACCTTGCCTTTGTCGAAAGTCGTATGTAGATTTTTAGCCGACCTGTGAGTTGCACCAGGTTAGCTCAGCCCTAATGTCTGGAGGGCCTTCCTGAGTTGCATGGTGCTCTAGAAGGGGAAAAAGTGGTCGGACTACACCTTTGTCTATTCAAGCTAAATTATCAGCTAAAACTTCACCCTGGCTCCTCAGGGTGGTATTATGCGGCCAAGTGGCCCGACCCAGCTAGGCGACCTCTACTGATAACCAAAATCCCACCTCGAACAAAGATTGTAAGGATGTCTGGTTCCTTGTTTCAGGGAGTTGGGCTGAGAAGGTCAGTGTCGTGCCTGCGAGATACACGTACCCAGGTACCAAGCTGACCTGCCTTCCTTCCTTATAGTTTTTTTTTTTTGTAGCTCGACTTCTGGTTTGTTGTTTTCCATCGTGCAACTCATTGGGACAGCCCTTACAAAATTGGCAGTGCCGACCCAAAGAGATTCAAGGAGATCTATCGCGTCCCTTTCTCGAAACATCGGTACGTAGAGATTTTGTCAGTAGCTCGTCTCTTCTGCGCCAAGCTTATCAAAACCAAGAAACTTTTTTTCATATATATATATAATATGCACATGATCACAAATACTTATTAAAGCTAAGCTATTATAAAATATGTATGCATAATAATCATATAAACATGAATGTAGTTTTGAATCAAGCAATTTTGAATCATCCGATGCTTTTGCTTCGAACATTTTAATCCTAAAAGGATTTTCCTAAATATATATCATCATTCATGGATCTATTTCTTTGAATAGTTTCATATAAATAATCATTTATATCTAAAATGATTTTAGTTTTTGAATTTCATTTCAAATAGCTCTCGTTCATCAACGAGTTTAGCTAATAATTTTTTACTTTTGCCAATAATTCCAACGTCGACATTCTTCACACAATCAATGGTCGAGCAATATTTTCATCCCATGTTTATCATACATACATATATATATATATATATATATATGTATGTATGTATGTATGAAATTTTATGAAATTCTCTCATAAAAATTTAATATTAATTCTTGAAATTCATATATTTTCAAAACATACTTATTTCCCTTTATTGGACAGTTATATTAAATTTATTTCTCCTCAAAGAATATTTATTTCATATTCCATAACTCTTCAAGATATTTTTACGTCTCTTTCATGGACATTCATTTATCAATTTATTCTTCTTCATGGAATTCATATTTCTCAAACCATAACTCTTGAAGAGATAATCATTTATGTTTCTTCGTTAAACATATATTTTTTCTTATTAAAGAAATATTTAATCATCAATCCATACATCTTCATGAGATATTTATTTCTCAATATTTTATTCTTCTTTAGTAATATTTTGTATATATATATTCCTTTGTGTCATTTGACTTGACCGGTCAATCACACTTCAGATGTGTCACATATTCATGTGTTAACACATAAACAATTTGTCCTATAAGGACTTCATCAACAAATACATCAGTTAACTAATCTGCAATTATTTTGCACATGATTGATCCTGTGAATTTAGACTTCATTTTTTTTTTGGCTTCTCCTTTGAGCCTTTAGTTCACATAGCCTCATATTGTTTTTAACAAATTTACATGTCAAAAACTTAACTTTTCTCTTGTAATGGAAAAATTAATCTATATTGGCTCATATTGCATTAGCAATTTTATATGTCATTATTCTGAAATTCACTTTCCTCTCCCTAATAACAAGAAAATTGCTTCACTATACATTGGTCAATTATGTCATTATTCAAAGCATTATTGATCAAGGTTCCAAAAATTTGGCTATCTATATCATTGAGGTTTCTCAAACTTGGCCAGTTATGCCCAAATATAAATATATTTGTATCAAAGAACTCATGGTTCTCAATCACAATATAATTCAATTGACCTTATAATTTCATGATATAATAAGCCAAAAAAATAAAGTAGGAAGCCCGTCAAAATTCTCCTTTTCCCAAAAATAAATGAAGCAATATATAAGAACACCTTTTAATATATGACATTTCTTTATTCACATATTTTCATAATTAAGCAAATGACATAAAATATAAGGCATTAACTGTTATTATGAATCTTGCTTCATTTGTCAATATACTAATTACTCTTTATGAGCCATCAATATTTTTTCTTGACCTATTTTCTTTATAGAGGCTTAATAAAGATCAATTATTTGGTGATACAACATGTATCCAACTAATGTTAATTTATTTCATACATAATGCAAACACTTTATATTATACAATTTCTTTATGTTGCAATAATAATATCGTTCCACTTTGGTGGAAGGGTAAATATATTTGAAATATATATGACTATAACTATATTTTCAAGAATTATAACCATCATGATTCTCATAATAATCTCAATTATGACTTTTTTCATATTCAATTTCTCATTCATAGTTGTGGCATTTGTCATATTTATTTTCATCCACGACCTTTGCCACTTAATTTCATCCATCATGGCCTTTATGATATTCATATTTCATGATATACATGATCATGATCATATTCATTTCTCATGCATTATGGTCTTTGCAACATTTATTTGTCATATTTATTTGTCCTCATGATCATAGAAAAAAAATATCATTCACTTTAAGGAATGATTTACAACCAGCTAGACAAGCTTGGTAATTCTACATCATAATCATTTTCTTGAGAAGACATCAACAAAGGATTTTTCATCACAATTTTTTTTCTTCTTCTCAACATGTGATTTTTCATCACAACCTTTTTCTTAAGAAGACTTCAACACTCTCTATTTTACTACTTCAATAGCATATTTGAAGTGTAAAATAATGTCTTCTTCATTTTATTTTACATAACTTTGATTTTGTAACTTCAGTGGATTTGATCATAAAAATTTTTGAATCAAAGATTACAATATTTACATCTCATTGGTATTGCAACTTCAAGTGCAATCAACCATAATAATATTCTCAGTCTAACTTTCAGCTAGAATTTTTTTTCTTTATAGCTTTAGGCTATAAAATATTTTCTTCACAGCTTTTTGCCATATGAATCAAAATATAATAATATAGCTTCAAACGTATGATTTTTTTACGTAGCTTGAAGTTATAAACAAAATATAAAATAACTCACTATCAAATAGTATCAAATAAAAATATATATATATATATATATATATATATACATATATATAATCTTACCATCAACAAACCTCTTTCATTTAGACAAACAATCTCCTTCAATTTTTAGAGCTTTCGTATTGATAACGTGTTGTAAAATAAATAGAAGTCATTACACATAATCAAATATAAAGGAGACATGCTTGAGAGAAGAAATAAAAAAATGAGAAGATATTTTATTTTCATGATATTCTAGACTTGTATAAGCTTTTTGTACATCTAGTGCAATCTAAGTAACTCCTTATATAATAAGCTCATAGTCATAATAGAGGATTAAATTACATTAACAATATCAATAAATCTAATGGTTACAAAAATTAATTTCATTGGTTATTACAAAATTAAATCCAACACTAATATAAAGGTTACAAAATTCTTGTAATGAATTGGAGGTTAAGATTATATTCAAATATATTTATAACACTTTACACCGTAAGAAACCACAAATTTCGATTTTTAATAATACCTTTATGTGATTGTATTAAAATACCACTGCTTTTTTATTTTTTTTTCTAATTTCGTCATGGGGTTCGGTCTTGCGTGACCGAACCAAAATGTGTTCGTTCGGTCATACAGATCGAACCTATAACTATTGGTTCGGTTTGTATAAGCGAACAATCCATTTTTATTTATTTTTTTGTGTTTTAACTACATTAAAAAAAAATTGTACGGTCTGGTCGGTGATTACAAAATCAAAAACGTAAGGTTTTGTCGTCTCCAACCGAACCACCGCAATCGGTTCGGTATTGCAGGTCCAAACCGATTGCGGTCCCGTTCTTCCTATGGTGATTTTTTCGGACACCCAGCGACGTTTTTTACAAATAAAAACACCAAAACACACTATTTTAACAATAAATCTCTTATCGATTTAGTGATTTTTGTTCACGAAACTTCGAATCGCAACCGCCTTTCGTGTCAAAAAAATAATACAAAATCCGTCAAAACCATCGATTTTGCTGCTGAAGATGAGATAATAGTAAGGAAGTAAATAATTTTGAGAGTTTTGAATGTAGTGATTTATGATTTTTAGTGTTGAGAGTGAAAAAAATGGAGAGTATGCGTTGAAAATGGTAGGGTTGGGTTGGAGGGAGATAAATTTATTTAAAATTGTGAGAACATTATTTAAAAAAGTTTATAAAGATAACATTTCTTCATATTTTTGTGGTTAGAATAAAATATGATAAAAATAGCTTTTTTTTTGTAATTTATTTAACTGCCATCTAAATTAATAATGTAGACAACATTAGATTTTTTTTAAAGTCTAAAATTACAAAATTCTACGTGATTTGTGACATTTACATCAGCCTTGACGCCACCCAAAATAAATTAATACAAAATTCTCAGATTTTTCTTAAAAAAAAAATGGCATGTTGCATAATTTTGTTGCACCAAGAATTGATAGTTATGCAAGTCTCCTTAATAATTAAACGAATCTTTGAGAAAGTTGTACATAATTATTTTTTGAGCCAAAATTTCTGCAAGTTGTTTGGGTAAAAATTTATATCAAACCGCCAACGTTGACCAAATTTATAAACATGTTTATTGGTGGAGGTCATAACTTGTCAAGCCACTACTTCTCAAACCAAACTTCTTTTTTTTTTTTTTAATGTGGAGTATCCGAATCAGTTGATGCATACGGACAAACCCACCTTTAATTAAA
The DNA here is from genome assembly GCA_035771175.1 of Paratinospora sagittata. NCBI lineage: Eukaryota > Viridiplantae > Streptophyta > Magnoliopsida > Ranunculales > Menispermaceae > Paratinospora > Paratinospora sagittata. Next base: position 3,454,233 of record CM069601.1, read on the forward strand.
TTTTTTTTTTTTAATTTTGTCTTAAACTCTCCAATGTCTTTTAGCTAACTTTTTTTTTACAAAATAAGACTAATTTAAAGTTCAGTACCCAAAAAAATAAATAGCTAATATTTTTTTATCAGATAGTAAGATTCAAATCCGTGATTAGGCTTTTTAACCCATTAAGACGAAGTGCTCTCACCAATTACGTTACAATCCAATGAGTTACCTTTTATTAATTCTACTAAAAAGATCCAAAGTCTGTCACTTGTTTACATCACACCGTCCTCAAAGTCTCCAAAACGGATGCCATGGTCTGTCCACTACGTATTAAAAATTAAGTAAGGTTAACTAAAAAAATATTAAAATATATATTAATCTCACAATCATTAATTATCACGGGTAAATGGGTAATGTAATAGCAAAACTGAACATCATAAGTGGAAAAACACACACAAAACTTTATCAATCCATCAACATTGTTATATACTTTTATATATATATATATATTTATTTATTTATTGACATTAAATTTGAAGCGAAGAAAATATGATTAGGATTGAGTTATTTTACATATTCAAGATCCTTCCCCTATCCCAGTTGAATTTTAAACGTCAAGAAACATATGAAAGTTTACATGATTGGAAAATATTGACATATCAATCCAAATTGACAGGAAATTGAACTGATTGTCCCCGGCGTGCCTAACTCCCATAAAACCTTAACATGATTATGACCAGCCATTATAAAACCATATATATATATAGTAGTATTTATGGTGAAATCACTGTTCATACTAATTTTCCATGAATCTCCCCCCTTCTTTTTATATACATAAAACAAACCATTTTTTTCCATACAAATGAACACTTGGTGTGATTGGTGGTGAAGAGTCGGGGTATTCATTAATCCGACCGAACCGAAGGAATCGAATTTTTTGGATTGGTTAGGGTTAAGTTTATATATTTAATTGGTTTTGGTTGAATTTAGATGTTTGTAACCTAATTAGTTTGAGTTGGCTCAATGGATACTCAAGTTGCGAAATCTAACCTTATGAGGAAGAGGTTACGAGTTCGAACTTGGGGGAGGCCCTCCCTGTGCTGTGGATTGTGAAGGGGGATAAATGATCTCGGTGACCGGCGTCCTTGTGTGGCGTGGAGTCAAAGTTTTATAAATAATAACGGAACCAACCCGAACCAACTAAAAGTGACAGTAAATATTTTACATTTATCAATTTTACTGTAGTTGTTTACTATAATAGAATTATTCAAAGTATTATAATGAAAATGACATGAAACAAACCACCTTAATAAGTATTACAATAGTCACATTTGACCTGAGAAATACTTTTATAAATGACATTTATAATTCAAAAATTGAATAAATTATGTAATTTTACAATTTATATATTGAATAGACTAACCCAACCAACCTAACCTAAACTAATTTGAAGGTAGTGGGTTGGTTTGGATTGGGTCTAGAAGGTCTATTTTTAGGTTGAGTTGATTTTTTTTCAACCCGATTTAATTGGGTTAGGTTAGTATTTTATCGTAATCATCCTAATCAACTTAATCCATGAACACCCCTAGTGTAAAAGTATTGCTAACTATGTGGCCAAGAGATCAATTTTTTGAACCGAAAAAACTATTACTTGCCACATGGCACGGACCTATGAGCCCTTCCTTGATATTTGTATGGACGAGGTTCTATATTTTTGTGCTTCGTTCAGAGTTTGATGTGTCCAAGGCGTTAGCTCATGTGTGTCTGAAAGAAGAAGAAAAAAAAAAAGAAAAAAGAAAAAACTATTTCCTTCCATATGAGCAAAGAACACTGAAAAAAAGAAATTATGAAGAAATTATTTCTTGAAAATACTATATTTTCTCTCAATAAGTTTTATTTTTTAGAATTAAAAAAAAGTTTTATTTTTTAAAACATACCCTTTTAAGTAAATCCAGCTGATGTAAGTTGCAGTGCTTCTACTGATGTAACCACAGACATCATAATGTGATAAACATAAACATCAAAAAAAAAAAAAAATACTAAACATAAACATAAACATCAAATTTCTTTCTCAATGGCTTTCTTGATTTTGTATGTTTGTTTGTTTGTTTGTTTGTCAAACGATAAAGCAAACCGAAACTAAAAGGCAACCGCGCGAATAAAACAACAGAAAGAAAACACGGAAAGGAAAAGTTATAGAGCAGCATTGTGCAGCCAGATTGGTTGTGTTCATTTAATTAAACTGATCCAAAGTATATCAAATTCACAATATATTCACCAAATTCCATACTCCAATTTCTCAGATACTCTACCAACATCAATGCTTCTGTAAAACACACTGCCTAGGCACTTTACACATAAACACAGGTGCCAAGAACTTCACATGATCTTCAACCCCAAAACAAATTAACATTTAATTTCCACACAAAGTAACATATACCCACAATTACAAACCTAAAAATAAACTCAAACTTACTCAAATAACACAAAAAAAAATTCAGCAAAAATCAGGTCTTGCTTTCTTCCTCACCAAAATACACCCTCTCAGACGATCCCTATAAATTCTGATCTCAGAACACTCCCTCAAATCCTCAAGACTAATATACTGCTGCTTAACCATCCTCGAAAAATCACCGGATGTATCATGTATCCATACGTAAGGATGGCACGTCTCATCATAATAATAAAGCAAGCTCTTCATCCCAACACCAGTACCAGTACCATTACCACCACCACCACCAACATTCATGGGCATGTAAGCTTTGTAAATATTCTTGCATTGCAGCCTCTTTGAGAATCCTGGCTTTAATGTATGCACTTTCTTCAATACAGATCCCACCCTTATCTGCAACTCCACTGGCCTTTCAGTTAAATTCCAAACTCTTGTGCCTATTCCAGAACTCTGTGTATGGTCATAACAACTATCCATACATCCTCCAATGTTAGAAAACATTCCAAGTTTCACCATTTTTTTCTCTTGTGGAGAAAAGCTTAGTTTGATCTCTCTGATCTTAAAAAGATGTTATTCAAGGAGATATAGCATTTCTAAATGATGGGTTTTCATAAATAGTAATAATTCAATCTTGGGTCATACACCATAAGGTTCAAAAATTGATCGATCGATCGCAGGATGATGGGCATCTCGACGGTGATTTGACGGTGGCAATCGGTTTCTAAGAGTAGTTTTGTATGTATTTATGATTTTAATTATGGATTCCTAACGGCTTGAGCAAGCTAAGTAGTCGGTGTAATCTTGATTATTAAGAAAAGAAGGGTAGAAATTGGTGGGACAACAACAAAGCCAACTTCCTTAACACATGGAAACAAAAGTCAATAAGCATGCCGAAAATTAGGGTTTTGGTTTTTTATGTTTTTGAAGGGAAGGGACCCAGTTGAATCACATTTTCTAAGCTACAGCAGATGATGGCTTATTATATTTTCCCCTTTGCTTTTACTTTCATCAGACTGTCATGCTTTTGAATTTTTTTTTTCTTTTTTACCAAATTCCTAAAGTTAATATAAGATCTTGTGGGAATGTAATTCAATGGATCATCTGCTCAACTGCACAAGTTGGTGAGGTAATATCTATAGCACAGTAGGTAGATTATCAATTGGTAGGCATTAATGGAGATGCTATTTATAATATAACTACAAATTTTACACTTCTTAGAGCATGATGGAAGAAACAGATTCAGATAACAAACTATACATAGTTGAGAAAAGGCTTTGTTGAATTGAATTGAGATAGTGTTTTTTTATTTTTATTTTTTTTTAATTTCAAATGGGCCTGCTTACCATCAATTTACATTTTTCTAAGGAGTGTAGGACCCTTGAATTGGTCTTCTTCACTTCCTAGATTCCTAACTTCTTGTCTTTATCTCTCTTTATTTTATTGGGACTAGTGGGCAGGGGAATGAAAGACCTAGAGGGATATAAAAAGGTGAAAAAAGGTGTAGTGAGTGGCAGTTGAAATGAAGGAACATCCATTGGGGTTATGAACTTTCGGTTTGGATTGTTTTAATTTATGTTAGAAACCGATCAGTTGTGACAAACTTTTTGACATAATCGGTTTGGTTTAGTTTAAGTTAATCGGTTAGAAATTTTAAATATTTATATATTAAACAATTTAACTAATTAACTATATACCTACCTATATACATCAAATAAATCTAAAAATTAAAACATTCACAATTTTTAACTTTGATGCCCGTTTGATTCAATTTAGATTTACCGAACTGATCAAATTATATATTTTTCAAACCTAACCCGAACCGAATTCATTGAAAACCAAACACAGATTCAGCTAGGTTTCACGATTTGAACCAAACCCTTTATACCCCCTAACATTCAGTAGGATTAAAATCCTCCACAATAATCTACACTTAAAATGACAGAAAATTTAAACATTGATAATAATAGAAATGAATGGGATTTAATTATGGGTGTATAGTACTAATTACTAGTTTACTATAGACTTTACTACCTGAGCTGCAAGGCATATATACCAAGAAGACCCATCTTTAAATTTGACTTTAAAGAAAAATCTTATGACATGATCTGCTTCATCCATAAACCCTATTCAATTCACAAGTTCTCAAGCATTTGATGATCAACCTGGCATCTTACAATAAAAAAGCTCCAATCCACAATTTAAAGACCATAAATGGATATAATTATCGATTCCTAAAAATGAAGCTGTATAGCTGTTACCAGTTTGAGTCAAATTTAAAATATTTCAGTACAAAAGCAGGAAAGAAAAGAAAGACAATGAGCATAATAGAAATATGCATTAAATTTTATTTCCTGGAATTACATTCAAGTGAAATTTTATCTGTGAAATTTGCTATTTTTCGAAGTTACATGTGTAAAACAAGGAAAGCTGGGGGCTCATTCAAGAAGAACCACTACCACCCATTACAATTGTCCTTGAATTCGAAATAAATTAATTAAGGAAGATAAGAAAAGAACAAAGTAGAAAAGAATGTACAAAGGGCAGATATTTTACTTCTCATGATCATCAGCAGGAGTGTCAATTCTTATTATAAGAGGTTGGTGAAGGTCCAGAGATTGGTCAGCCACAATAGGTAGGTCCGGTGAGCTCAACACATCCTCCATATTTGCATTTTCAGCAAGCGCCTTCTCCAAGGATGACTTCGCAACTTTAGTAACGCAAACAATAAGAACAACTACAAACAGAAGAGAAAAGCATTTAAGCATGTTGAAACCAAATTTTGATCATCGATGCATGTTGAGCTCCATAAATTTATAAGGTCAGGTTATAAGGCAACCGCCAAGTCTCTGATGAAATTTTGTGCTCTTTCTGCTTAAAAGAATATTACTTGGGAGTGCACAATCTTGGATTAGTTACATTTGGGTCACCTAAAATATGCTTTAGGAATTCATGAAGAATTTTTTTTTTAAAAATATATATATACAAATGGTTCTCTTAAAATGAAGTGGTTGTATTGGTCTTACTTAATATTTGAAATAAAAAAGAAAACACATAAATAATCAAAGCTTAAACATTGGAGTATCAAAGCTTAAAATGAAGTGGTTGTATTGGTCTTACTTAATATGCGCTCCCTGACTGTTCTTGATCTTCTTATTATTAATATAGTCTTGTTTCCCCTCAAAAAAAGAAAAACTTTTTCGCACACAATGGAACTGTAAATGTGCTGCAACTTACCAGATATCACAAGACCGAATAGCATAACCATCTGCATCACCAGTAAGAGGAAATATCAGAATGGAACAAAACATGAGGTGATTACAGCAGCTAAGATACATGAAATACGCTTTTCCACATATATTATTTTATATTACATACATACATACATACATACATACATACATACATAGATACAGCATATATATATATATATAGAGAGAGAGAGAGAGGTGTCAAGGGCTTACCCAGCGAGCTGTTGAAATCTCAGCCCAACCATGAGTCACATCAGAAAGATCCTTAAGAGTGGTACCAACATAGACCAATGCAAATGTCATTGGCTGCAACGAGAAGAAGATACCAACATCAGGATCTTATGGTAATGACTTGAAGAATTACTGAAAGATACACAAATATAGAAAAAAGTGTCCTCACATCAAAGAATGGATCAACCAATACCAAACGAATGTAAATCTCAATTACCAATATTGCTATGCTACCAAATGATAACTAATCGATGTAGGTGATGGAAAGTACAGAATTAAGTTAATAGATTTTTAATTGTAATGACATTTAAGTTCACAATAAGCATACAAGATACTTTCATTCCAATGTTTCATTCCAATGGTTTTTCTTTTTTTTCTTTTTTTTTTTTCAAAAGGTAATGCCTTCCCAAATATCTAATATCAATGGATCACAAACATGATTTAAGCATAACCGCAAAGTAAAATACTAAATCTTAATTATAAACCAAGCAATTTATGAAGCAAACCAAAATCATGAGTCTCAAAAGTTGGGTAACACTCAAAGTAAACTAGCTAGCAACTCAACTCAACCAAGCCTTTTTCCAACTACATAGGGGCTGGCTAGATTAATCTGCTTCCTCCACTCAGTTCTATCAAAGGCTGGGTCAGTATTTAAATTACAAGAAGTTAAATCTTTCTAAATTATCTTTGTCCATGTTGTTTTAGGTCTTCCTCTACCTCTATTGTTACCATGTAGGGTCAATAAGTCACTCTTCCAAACTTGTAAATCATAGTCGGCCCCAAGCCCGGTAAAGGAGGAGGGTTGCATTAGGTAGTTGACAACCAACGTAAAAACTGTCAGATTAACTATGACATGAATCTTAAACTAGCTATCAATAATCAGTACAAAAGAAACACTAAAACATACAAATCTAAGTTCCAATTGTTTTCCATATCACATTGTTATAAGAAGTCATTATAAATGAAGACAACATATAGCTAACATGAGAATCAAAAGCATCCTCTTCATACCTCAAAAGCTTTTCAAATATTTAATTTAGTGCTTTAGTTTGACAAGTCCATCAGAAAAAACAACATTGAAATTAAAGGATATTTAAGCTCATAATGGAAACTTCATTAAATAAGAGAACTCGAGTACAAAATCTCATAATTATGTTGTCCAACCAAAGGAATGAAATAAGTATTATGTACAAAAAAAAAAAAAAAAATTGCTGTTTCTATTCATAAATTAGTTTGTGGTGTCTTGAAGAAAGAGCTAAACAAAAACCAATTTTTTTCCAGCAGGCCCAATATTTGAGCAAAAATATACGAAACTCAATCCAAGGATTATGCCACAATTGTACAAGCAATAAGTCTCAATGTTAAAGACAATTGTCTCCTGTCAGGCTTTAAGCTCAACCTCAAGTGCCTTTTAAAATACTGGATAGTCAAGAGTCTCCAGCATAAGCATCACTTGCTGGTTCTTAATTCCCTCCGCCTAAATCAATAACTGCTGAATGTAACATTTAGCTACAAAACATAGACTATGTTTTACATAAATATTTATGCCACTCATTGCATCAGAAATATTAAATGACATTTTCTGGGTAAAGCTAATATGAGCTCCAAGAAGAACATCAACAAATTTATCACAGAGATCCAGGATTTGTAGAAAGTTTCTCCTTTTGTATCTTAAGCTGTCAGCCTGTTGTTTCACAATTTATCCTCAAATATGCTACCACTGTCAATGAGTAAACTAAATGGAATACAAAATACGGATACATAGCATTGACAGTTAGTTATCGAAAGAAATGCATTGAAGTAAAGAATCACCATCATCCCAAGCCAGGAAGCCAACATGTACTCTCCAACACCAATAGGAGTCACAGACAGGAGGTAATTCATCATATTAAATGGAAGTAAGGGAACAAACCGAAGCAGCAAGACTATCTGCAGAATAAGGAACAAGGAGGAAAATTAGATTCGTGTGTCAAAGGAGACGATATGCTTATATTCCAGTGAGAACAAAATGAGCAAAGGATATAACCCAAGAAGCGGAATTTTGAATGGTGAACTATTATCCATTTTTTAAAACTCCAAGTAGGAAAGCAAAGAAAAATATCTCAAACAATCCACCAAAAACAAACCAATTGTAACATAGAAACAGCCCAATACTAACAGTGATTCCTCCACTAACATCATAGATAAAACATAGAAGCCAGGTTACCCAATAAACAGTTCTCCAGTGTTATGGTAATATAAAGAGAGTTAGCAAATTGAAATCCCATGCAGCCTGTAAATAAACCCAATACATGCATATTACGACAGTTAATTCAGTACATGGAGATATCTGCTTTCAATTTAATTACTGTTAATTTAGCATTAAATATAGTAGATAAGTTGATATAAAGCTCTTCCCCACAAAAGAGGTCTTTTTATGTTCCTGTATAAGAGCATATCCCCATGTACAATATGGCATATTCCTGTAAAGGAGTATATTGTTAATGAAGTACAAGAAACAAGCAGCAAGGTACACATTCAGCCAATTTAAATGCTTTCAGATAATGGGTTGCTCATAAATTTTATACTTTCATAATCATAGCTTATTTTCAGTTTAAAAAGACGAATTGATGTTGTGTGGTTATTCTTTGTTTGCTTCAATTGAGAGTGTTTAATGTCACGTAGTTATTCATGTAAAGGTAATCAAACTTCCTTTACAACCAATCGTCATTGAAATGAATTTATGGCACTCATTTGCTTTAGGGAATTCTCAAACTTCTCCATAAATGTCAAGCTCTTAAAAAACCTCCAAGGGAGAAAATAACCACACCGAGTAAAAAATAAGATGAATAAAAAAAAAAGGAAAACACCATTTTTTTTTAAATCAACTTATGTAGTCAAACCTTAAAGCCAGATCTTTGGATTGCAATGGCAATTGCCTGAAACTTTGGATAATCCTTCAACTTTGAAATAACGTAAGATCTTCCTATCTGCATAGAAGCAACAAAGTACGATGAGGATCATCAAATGGAAAACAAATATTATAATAAGTCAAAAAGAATCCCAACAAGTTATAAATAGACAAAAAGTCACTAGCAAGTGCTCGCCTAGTTAATTCAATCATTATTCTTTACCACATTTATTTTTCATAGGTAAAGGAGATAAAAATAATGTTGTCAGACTAGACCACTGTGGAGAAAAAACTCAGAGGTATTAAATTATACAGAAAAATATATGAAGATATAAATGTATGCAATCCAAGAAACAAATCAATTGCTCTCTAGAATGAGTGCCAGAGTTCTCTAATCTCTACATAGGAAGCCAAACTCAAAGGAAGATATCCATTATAGAAATGCTAAAAAGATAGATGTCTCCTCACTTCTTGAAGAACACACTATGCTGGAAAGCGTCAAAAATATTTATAAATGAGCCAAAAGCATCATTTTAAAGGCTTACCGTTCTACCAAGAAGAAATGCAGCCGTAGCACCAATTGTAGCACCAATAGAATCGGCAACGAAGCCCACGGGCAAACCAAAGAGATAACCACCTCCAAGCTAGAATATTGACAGCAAGTACCGCATGAAGTCACATTTTCCAATAATAGAAAGCACAGAACTATTTATAAGCTCCCAGAGAATCAGAAACAGTGAGGTTCTTATTGAAATTCCAAAGTTATAGGTGAAAACAAAAGAAAATGTTTCTTGCTAATATTGATGGGAATAGCAATCAGCTAGTTTTCAGCACAAGAAAACAGGAAAATAGAAAAGAAAATCAAGGGGTATTTTTATGTCTCATACTCTCATCTTCCCACTAAATTTAGTATCATTTATAATGAGCCTCGAGCCAAGCTTTTGGGTAAGGGCCTCAACCTCCATTAATGTACTATGGAAGTAACAGAGCTATTCTGATTATTGGAATTTTAGGTGATATTCCAACAGCTGATTCCTTCATATCAGTTTCAGAATTCAGCATCCAAGCCTCCCATAATATATTGACCACAAATCTACAATATGTTAAGGTGGTCACTCTCCCTAGGATCCAACTTGATTGGAAAATTGTTGAGAACGACACATGGCCCCTCTTTACTTGCAAAATAAACATCTTATATGCTGCCAATCAAATATTTTAATAGTTAGTTTACTGTCTCTGTATCTAATATTAGCAGTAAGCAACAAAGAGCCCGCATATGTCCCATGTTCCTGAGAGCTTAAGTTCTTTCTCCTCTTTGCAAATAATCCTCCCTTGCATAAATTGACCAACTCATAGAGATGGATCGTGTAATATGTATGATTTACTTTAATCACATTCACACCATTTTCCCCATTTCACCACTTTGTGGTGAAACAACTGATCAAATAAAAGTTATAAAACAAAAGATGTATGCCAATTTTAAAAAGTTTTCTACTTGTACCGATATAATTTTACATGTTTCAATCAATTACAAATCTTCCTAGTTTTGAGGAGTTAACCATCAAATTTAAATTTCTAAGGTGTTGCTTTAGCATTTTGACCAAATCACCCAAGTAGCAGGTAAAGCAGGCACCAAGCAACAGGGAGACCTCTTATTTTTATTTTATTTTATTTTTTTAAGTTTTTGGGCTCATTAAAATTTTACAAAAGCTTATAGAAAGTTTTAGAGGAGATATTAAAGGGAACTTGATCTCTTTCAGTCATTATCCTGATTTATCTCTTCTTCTAAAACCCAAATCCAAAAACCATATAATTAGTATTTAGTAAAAATTGATCTGTGGCAATTTTATTTTTTTCTTCTTTCTTTCTTAAGTCACAAAATTGTTTTTATCATCCCTAAAAGGTTTAATATATTTCTTGATTGACCAAATAATTAAGACAGAATATGCTTGAACTATTTTGTATATTTTATCTTTTGAAACATAAGATGTGTGCAAAGCCTTTTTATATTTATTGACTCATGCAAGCAAGTATCTAGCACCAAAGACATCAAAAGTACTAAGAATGACATACATTAATTCAAATCAACATAACCTTTTCTCAACTACATGGGATATTCCTACACTCCACTCTATCGAGCTAAATCTATAGTTCTATCGCAAGTAATCATATCTTTCTTGATTATCTCTATTCTTTGGGTCCTCCTCTTCTTCAAATGATGCTGATAACATTGTTATGAATCAAAATAAAATTGTTTCGAGGATTAGTGAATCAAATTGGGATTTGAATTGGTGAATTGTAATATTCGCAAAATAAATGTGAATCAAATATTTGTATGTATTAAGTACCTATAGAGTTATGATACATTAGTGTTTTTTAACTAATTAAGGATGCAGGCCGATTCATTAAAATTCACCACCTATTCGGCTTGAAGAAATAAAAATAATGGAATTGGGAATTAGGATGAGTAGGCTTCAATATGCAGAAAGAATGTAAAGCTTCCATTCTATATATATAAAAATAAAAAAAAATAAAAATAAAAGACCGTTAAACACAATATGCACATAAATCTATCATAAATTCCATAATAACTTTAAGGGATCATCACAAAAGATCTAGTGTAAACTAACTTATTTTTTTTCCAAAACATCAGGAGAGGCGAAAGGATTAAATGCTTACAGTAAGTACTGAAGCAGGGACTGCCAGTACAGTCAAAGGAATGTAAGCAAGAGCCCTGCACAGATTCCAGAAGAACTAGTTAAAAAAAATATAAGCTTAATATTAATCTTAAGCATCATGAGATAATGAGAAAAAAAAAATTCCCTATACTCAGTTTTAACTTTGAGTTAAAAAAATTTGCAGATAATGCCGAATAACATAACAGCAAACAAATTATGAAAAATGCTGCCCGAACTAAAAACGGATCAAATGCTTCGCTTGTACAAAGATATCTCGGTGTTAACTGTTAATAGATCATGCAAAGAGATGGCACTGCTAAAACAAACAACTGAAGCCTAAGACTATTAAGTATTTGATAGACACTTACAGTACTAGTGGACCCCAAGGGCCCAAGTTGTGCTCAATCCACAACAAAAAGTCCTTCAAGAACTGGAGAAACAACAAGCAATAAAAAACTGAGCAATTAAAGATAAAGCAGTGCCACATATAACAAATTGTAATTACCAGTTAAATGAAGTAATTATAAACTGAAACATCCAATAAAAGAATTCTGCATTTGACCGTAGTGATGCAAGCCAAATAAACTAAGACACGTAGTGAGAAAGGATAAGAGATTACAAGGTGCAAATCATGTTGCTCAATTCATGGAGAATCACAACTTATCATGAGTTTTATCATGATCACGATTTAATGTTCAAATAGAAAGCTGATATAAACAATGTCAAACCAAAAGCATGAAGATTGAAACAAATAATTTATTTTTTTTGATATGTGAAACAAATAATTAGGCTAATAAGTGTAAGCAAGAGATCAGCTTGGACCATTCCAACTAAACAGCACCAAATTGAAGGGTAAAAGTTATCTAAAATCCCAAATTGCACCATCCAATAAACCCTAAAATTCATAAAACCTACAAACAACAATAAATCAATTCAAGACTACAGAGAACTGATGAAACTGACACAAACAACGATAAATCCCAAAAAAACTCAACCGATCAATCACCCCCTCCCCCCTAGAAAAAGGCACACACACACAGAGACACACTAATCAAAACATAGAAAAAAAATCCAAACTTTTCACCTCCATCATGATAAATTTCAAAAATTCCCAATTACCCATCAACCAAAACCAACATAAATCCAAGAAAAAAGTGCGGAATTAAACAAAACATTTTAATTTAAGCAATCACAAAATTAAAGGCTAGAGACCTTCACCTTTTCAATGGGGAGAGTAATGAAAGCGGTGGTAACAGCAGCAAGAAGAAGAAGGAAAATGGAGATTCTGAAGATGGAACTCCAAGTTATCGCCATGGAAATCCTTCTACGCCATGGCCTGCATTCCTCTTCGTCTTCTCCTTCCATGACCGCTTGCTTCAATGAAGAACGAGCCCTCAATCCCCCTAGATTTGCCAGAATTTCTTGATCCTTTTCTTCTCTCCAACAAGAATTCTTTTTTTTTTTTTTTTTCAACAGCTAAAGCTTGGCTTGTTCTGCTGCAATTGGTTCTTGTTCTTCTCCAAGATTAAACGGGTGCTTGCCAAGTGTCAACAGTTCTTGATCACTGTTTGTGACTTTGCTTTGGGAGAAGAAGACTTGGATTAATGGCAACTCAAACATCAGTCAGAAAATGAAATTAAGAACCCAAAAAAAAAAAATTATATGGGTGGATATAGGATTATATTAAATCTACTTGTTAGATCTTTTATGGTATCTTTAGATTATCTTTAATCCTATCACTCCATTGTTAATGTTTACCATTTTTTTTGTGGTTCAATAATATTTACCAAGTTTGCAACAGTACTGTGAATAAGGCTATTTTTAATAAAACAATTTCCATTTAACAATTTTTCTTTATGAATCATAAAATTAATAATTAAGTAATACTAATCAATTTTGTAAATTTTGATTCTTTCAAATAAAATAAAATAAAAGTATATAGTCAAGGAAATATTTATTATTCAAAAGTTCATAATTTTTTAATCACTAAATATAAAAAAAAATAAGTTTTAGGAAACAATTTGGCCCAAGGCCCATGGGTCTAACTCAATCCGTTATAAATGTCCCGATCCAAATTCTGACCCGATAATTACATGGGCCAGCCCGGCCCGGCCCACTAACCCAGTCCAAAGTCCTGAAGATTGAACCTGATTATATATATATATATATATATATATATATATGTGTGTGTGTGTGCAAGTAATTAAGAGTATAAAATAAAAAATAAAACATAATTAAAATTATGTTATATAATTAAAGTATATATAGTATACATAAATATAATACGTACTACATACATAATACATTATGTCAAAATATATATATATATATATATATATATATATATATAAATGTATGTACGTACGTACGTATGTATGTATGTATAATGATAAAAATATATAATCAAGTGTATTATTACAATTAAGAGTGTATAATATATATTTAATTAAGTCAATAGTGTTATTTAATTAAGGGTTTATATTTGTACTATATATACATTATTAAGAATATGTTTAATTAGGTATATCATACGAATAATCCACATACCTAGTTTATTTTTTAATAAAACAAATAATCCACGTACTTACTCCACTTCTTAATAAGAGAATATATAGTATATAATTATAGTATAAAATGGTAAAAACAAAACATAATTAAGATTTAAAAGTATTATATAATTAGAGAATATATTATACATACATATACACGCCCACAAATTTATATATATATATATATATATATATATATATATATATACATGTATACACTATATATATAATTAAGATTTTACAAAATAAAAGAAAAAAAAACATAATTAAGAGTATGTAAAAGTGCGTGTAATAAGGAAAACACATTAGTCAAGAGTGTTATATATTTATATATAATTAAGTGTTTATATTTGTATTGTATATACATAATTAAGAATATGTTCAATTAAGTATATAATATAAAAAAATAGTACATATATATTTTTTTATTACGAAAAGAGTACATATAATTAAATAAAAATGTATGTATGCATTTCAACTTTGGTAAGTATACTCTCTAAATATTTTTTTACCAAATATACTTTATTAAATATACTCTCTAAAAGTATGTAGCAGGACTCGATATAAATATATAATGAATTTAACTAAATTATAATAAGGGTCGAGCTAAAATTATGAATAAAAGAAAGATATTATCCAATTACATACATAAACTCATTCATTTAGAATAAATTAACACATATTTAAGGTAAATTAAATAAATAATATTTTAATTTGTATGTTTTATTTAATTATTTAACTAAAATTTATATTTTATTGTAACTAATTTAATCTTAAAATATATATTGGGTTACATTAGTAGTTCAAAAATCCGGTCCAAAGGCTCAATTTTAAAGCTCGGTCCACATATTTTTTAGGTTAGGTCTAGGCTAAGGTTTTTTAATGTTGGCCCAGCCCAACCCAATTATTCCTAGGCTCGATGGAATCGGGTCGGGCCTAGCCAAATGACCCGAATTGCCACCCCTAAACAACAATATAATTGCTTGGAGGAAAAAAAAAAACTCCCGAATTGTAAAGCATATCAAACACCATGGGCAAAACTATACCTGCATTGTACACTCCCCAAATAGAAGAATAAATCTTAGTTTTATCACAAGATTACCATAATTCTCTATTTCTAAAATCTTGTTAATAACATGGTGAATAATTGCATAGAGAACGAGTTTCTTTTGTAGGAGTCGCAAAGACAAGGTAAGTGCATAAACTTCACTTAAAAGCGAGTAGATGCTTGAGGATATCATAAGGCCCTTTTAGTTAATGTCATATTGGGCCCGATAACAAAAGTCAGAGATCCACACGAGTAACGGCCGTGGTTGCACATTTATTTTGTTGATAAATAGACTTGAATCCTCTTTGTGTAGGGGTGTAAGCAACCCAATTGACCCGACCCGAGACGACTGTGGTTGCACATTTATTTTGTTGATAAATGGACTTGAATCCTCTTGTGTAGGGGTGTAAGCAACCCAATTGACCCGACCCGACCATTTCAGGTCGGGTCGGGTCGGGTTTGATTCATATGTTGGGTTAGTTGAGTTAATTTTTTAGCAACCCGACCATATTTGACCCGACCTGACCTCTTAAAAATATATATATATATATATCTATATATTTATATGTATGTATGTATATATAATAAAAATACTAAAAAAATTATTACATATAAGGCCTCTAATTAAGAATGTTCATAACCCTCAACTACTTTTTTTGAATTATTGAGTTAGATGGTAAGAAAAATTGAATAAGAATCATAAGATGGTGTTTGAGACCAAAGGAAAAAAGTTTCATTTTAGTCTCACATTTTTTATTGGTAAGAATGAGAGACTCTCATTTTCTATAAAAGCTCATCAACTCTTTATTCATCATCATTCTCATAAGTCAAATTTAAAACTATCTTGGCTTGTACATATATGAGTTTTTCCAAAAAGAAAAAATCTCATCTTTTAAAGCTTAAATAGTAGTTTAATAAGCTTCCACATGATAATCCAATATATTTTATTACTAATAAAAACTTAAATAGTAGTTATTAAGCTTTTAAAAAAATTGGGCTATTCAATGGTGGCCCAACCCGGCCCGACCTTAGGTCGAGTGGCATCGGGCTAGACTCGTTGCCACCCTACCTCATCGGGTCGGGTGGGTTTGAGGGCAAAAATCTGACCCGACCCGATTTCAAATTTATAAGAAGGTGCTAGTTGGCAATTAATGAGTCTCATGACTGTCTTTTTTTACTTTTAAATTGAGGGTATCCAAACTTGTCCGCTCATCCCTTGGCTCCTCATGCTTACTCATGGGAGATGCCTTTAGTGGTCATCCAAGCCCCGTACTTAGCACTATATCTTCTTGACTACACCTTATTTTCTTTTTTAACATGCCTTATTCTAATATATTGATAAGTAGATAATTTGACATGAGTATTGTTGAACAATGGATAAATCTATGCTCATAAAAGAGCGGGTCCACGCTAAAGCCCAAATACAGGCCCAAGGCAGAAAACATTTGAAAAATAACGCTTTCGCTGCCTCGGGTTTCCGACGTAGCCTGGCTGGGTGTCCACGTTAGAGACCAATATAACTAGATTGTACCATATACTCCTCGGGACTATTTTTTCACCGAGGACCACAATGTCACCTGTTACTTGGTGAGAACCAGACCTTCCACTATAAATATATCTGTACTATTTGCCCAAAGAGGTATCAGAGATAAATTTTTACTTTTAAATCTTGCGCAAACATTACGATTGCTTCCGGCTCTATTTTAGGCAATAGAAGGTCTTGGATCGACAGTATATTGGTGCTCCTATCAGCTTTTATCTCTTTCTCTCTCCCTCTCTCTCCTCCCTCGGAAAGGCATCTCAGTACCTCCTTAGTACCACGAAAGGGAAGGTGGCGAATCAGGTCGGCTGGGACCTTCTGATCTCCTCAACGAGGTCGACACACTAGGAGCTCAGCCCAAGCTTCTGGTCTGGTAGTACTTCTTCTCATTTCCCTTATTTAGTTCTCAATTCAATTCAGTTGGTCATTCTCTCGTAAATATTGGTGTTGGCAAATGTTGCATTAAAAAATATAATAAGGTCGAATGATTTTTAAGGCAATACATACATATATATATATATATATTCTTTTGCATCATAGCTTAAAAATATATTTTGTGGTTCTAATAAGCATTAATTTTATATTGTCAAAAGATTTTGAACCACCCATTTTCGAAAATAATAAAATATGACAATGAATATTTTCCCGTTTGCATTTTCTCGTAAAACGTCATCAATTAATGGCTAATGAAAATTGTCATTAGTACTATTTCATTGGACACTTAAAGATATTGTTTTTTATATTATCTCTGTTTTTTTTTAAGCCATATTCTTTATATTATCTAAACAATACATGGCATAATGTTGTTGCACACTCAACAGAACTTTGTCATATATATTCATATGATATGTAAGAAGGCACTAAGGAAGTGATGGTGGTGTATGTCTCGATATTGATATAGTGATGTTATGTTTGGGATAGTGGGTTTTGATGTCAACTTCCTTCTTTAGAAACCTCATAATATACTAAGGATTTCAAATGAAGAAGACCCACTTTCGAAATCCACATTAATATATATATATATATATAGATCCAAAATTTTAATGTGGTTGGTTTCAGGCTTTTTGGCCCAACTAATCACTTACGAATTAGGATCAAGACTAGCTCGGTCGCTGATTCAAACTGGTTTTTCATAGTATTGTCTTCCGCATGCATCAACATCAATATAAATATAATCATAAATACGTAATTTATCATCTAAAGTCGGATAGTCTCGTTAGATGAGGAACGAAGAATAAGTCGTGATTGATGAACGATGTTTCAACTTCGAATCCGAATTCGTGCTCATACTTATCCATCCACTTTAGAAAAGGACGTTCAACAAACTCTATAATTTTCGACTCTGAAATAGTCTTGTCACTGCAAAGAGATTAGTGGGATGTCATAGTTAAGGGACAATGTCTCGATTTCAAATTCAACTTCGTACCCATACTTATCTATCGAAGGACGTCCAACAACCTTTATAATTTTTGACTCTAAAATAGTCTTGCGCCTTGAACACCGAGAGGGAAGGCAAAAAATGCGTAATTTATTTAAATAAAGGATGTATGTTAAAATGAATTAATAATCTCACATAACATTAAAGGGCCTAATAATCTCTTTCATGAGCTTACAAACCCACCATGACAGCAGGGCAAAATCTAGGAAGAGATCAAGTGTAACAGTGACAATTTAACATTTTCATGATTTGACCTAAAAAAAAATGCTTTTTTTTCATTTATTTAAACAAAATGATGTTCAACTTAATTATATTACTGACAGAAGAAGCAATGAGCATTAAAAAAAAAAGGCCTAATTTACCAAATTTGATTGGATAAGCATGTAAATGCTAATCAATTGGACTAATTAAAGTGTAACTCTCTCCAACGCCAATCTAATGATTCCAACTAAGACCAGTGGTTCATACACCAACTATATTTATATATATATATAATGTCCTTAATTATTGTATATTAACCCATGTGAAATATGTAAATTACCGTTTAAAGTGGATAATCTCGTTAATTGTAAAATAAGGTATAGATCGTGATTAAAGAAGGAGATCTCAATTTTAAATTTAAATTGGTGCACATACCTATGCACTCTCTCAGAAAAATAAATCTCTAATATCGTATTCAGTTCTTGACTCCAGTATAGTTTTGCCACTTCAAAAAAGTTATACTAAGAATGCAAATTACCGCTTGATGTAGTTCTTTGTTTCTAGTTGCACGAGCTTACGAAGCCACTTGTTATCCATAATCTTTTTATGAGTTGATATCTGTACCCTTAATTAGATTTATGGTTTCTGTGCTCCTTTTTGGGAGATTGATGTGCCGAAAGCCCATGGCAATTGAAAACAAAATTTAAAATATCGAGATGTAATACTAATTAATTAATTAAAGTGGTCCTCTTCGCAGTCAAAAGAGAAGATGATGGGTCAGCCCGACCTGCCTTATAGTACAAAATTATTTAATTAAAGAAGTGGGGGCACTCCTAATTAATTTTAATCAAACAAATTAAGACCCTCATAAACTAATGTTTTGGCAACATATATTCTTTAATCATCACACAGCTGGGTCCTCTCTAAAGTTAATTTGGAAGCTTCTAAATATGGATCCACCATTGACTTCCTCATCAATGTTCCCAATTCATAAGAAAGAAATTGTATTAATTACAGGAGTTCTATTGCAACCATATAGCTAAAACCCCCCACCAATTAATTTTCAATGTGATCCTAGCTCGTACATCATTATGATCATTATGCTAATCATGATCCATTGGATCAATGTTCACTAATTCATAATAAAGGTTCTAAAGTAATAATTCAACTCATACCCTTATTATTATTATTATTATTATTATTTTTTGAGAAACACACCCTTATTAATTTAGATATATATAAACTATATATATTCAAGATCATGATTAATACAAATATTGGATAAATAATCATGATTAGATTTCTTGATTATTTAATGCCAATTGTTCATATTTAATTTGGTTTTCTTACATAAATAAGACAACTTTGTATTAATCTATGTGATAAAGCCTTGCAATAACCCAACTACTAGAATCACTAAGCCATCAAGGTTTTTGGTGGGATTACATTGGATATATCATATAAAATATAAGTTAGAATCGCACCCTTATAGTATCAAAGCCTTTAATTGGTGTATAACCTCACACCCGGCTTAGAACACTGCCTAACTAACTAATAGTATTAAAATGATGGTTCAACTAAGACGCACGTATGTCACTACAGTAAAGAATCGGTCAGAGTCGGTTGGCCAAAAATTAAATAGACAACAAAGATAGAGAGGGGCTCTTGAGGCCATCCTTTTTAGAGGGAAATATAATAATTAATGTTGCAGCTATAAAGTAACTGAAAGAAAAGATGTATCAAGAACTTTACAGGTTGTGGAAGCTCTCTTTTTTATCTCTAAGGTTTATTCATGCGGCACTCTTAATTTAAATTTAATTTGAGGAGTATTAGAGTACTAATCTATTAGAGTAGTCTAATCATGAAAAAAATAGTCAAAGAATTTTTTTGTCTTTGTTTTTTTTGCCCTTTTTTGGAAAAGAATATTATTAGCTTTTTCGTACATATAATCAATGAAAAGATACTAATCATAATAATTACAGTAATACACGCCTTGCATAAACTTAGAAGAAGGTTAACTGATTTATATTTAGTTTTATAAAAATATTGAGAGAAGAGTTCCTTGTACGTTCAATATATGGTGACACTATTATAATTGTATGTTATTTTTTTAATCTCCTTTTTTTATTATAAACAAAAAAAAAATCTTTTCAATTTACTTATTCGAGAGTTTGCTTTAGTTTCACTAAAGTTCTTTTTAAATTTTAATTCAACTTTCTCTTTAATACATTATTTTCTTTATCATTACAAGGAATCATATAGTTACTAACGAAATTAAAAATACTTAAACAAAAGGTATAATACATATTTTAGTCTCTTATGTTATTGGGAGAGTTGTGTTCAGTGAATTAAAAAGGACAATATACTTTTAACATATCCAATGTAATTTCTTACATATCTTATTCCTATTGCAAGATTTGGCAATATATATGACTTATAGATATTCTATTATTAACTAATTAAATTTAACTTCATCATTAATTTAAAGACATTAAATATCATTCTATGCTCATACATGAACATATAGCTTAATTAATACTCACCTTAATTGAATATACTCAAGTTTTAAAAAATGTTGTTAGCATACACTTACTATTTCATAATATCTTAATATTTAGTTCTATATTGTGATGAATATTATCTTATTATCGTCAACGGGACGGTTGGCCTCGGTGGTCATCACACACTCACATGGTTGCGGAAGGTGAAGGTCATGAGTTCGAGTCTCGACAAGACG
Source organism: Paratinospora sagittata (assembly GCA_035771175.1). Taxonomy (NCBI): domain Eukaryota; kingdom Viridiplantae; phylum Streptophyta; class Magnoliopsida; order Ranunculales; family Menispermaceae; genus Paratinospora; species Paratinospora sagittata. Next base: position 3,475,224 of record CM069601.1, read on the forward strand.
AGAAGATTAATAAATACGTGGTGAGAGGCACCCTATAGGTCCCAAGGAAAGGAAGTGTCGCATCCGAACCTCATAGACAGATTATGAAACATGTGGTTGACACTCGCACCCGTGGATGTGAACCTGTGGCTTCTCGTTGGTATGGGGATTAGTCGATTTCGAATAGGTCGGATACCCATGAAAGAACAATTGTAAATTGGGATTGTAACTTCTCTAATATATATATTATCTTATTATTATGCTTAAATCAAATTATATTTTTCATAGTCTTGCTTTCTATTTATGTCGGCATCTCTCTTTATTATATGTCTTCTTTTCTAATTTAAAAGATGTTTGAAAACCTAACATTTAGTCATAATGCATCGTTGGTATTGATTATGTTTTTTTCTTTCTTTTTTGGTTTGGTATTTGTCTATCATTAAAAAAAAATAAAAGATTTCCCCTACCTTCAAGCACTTCTCCATCTTTATCTCTTAAGTGAAGTTGTCTTATTAATTTTTTATTTTATTTTTTTCTCTTTGACTCGATCATTACTACATTTTACCTATTGTCTATTTGTGCACTTAATTTGTCTTAAAATTAACTATTAGCTAAATTTTTTTAGAATTGAATTCTTTTGGTCTTACATATAATATATTGATGAACAACAAAGCATAAATTTTTCAAAAAATAAAAAATAAAAAATCCCAATGTAGTGTGAGGATAATATGAATTTTTCATGCATGAAAATAGTAAAATAAATATTTATCAGCAAAACTATTCCTTCAACTTGAATTATCAAACTAAGAAATTAAAAAACAACATAAGAAGATCATTAGAAGGGCCACTAATGAGTGATATAATCATAAAACGTGACCCACAAAAATAAAATAAAATAAAATAAAATAAATTCCTTTACCATTCAGATGTTGGCTCATCCCTATAAGTGTATTCAAATTTTAGAAAGGAACTTCATTGGCCACTACTTAAGGAATCCTCTTTAAGAACAAAACCTACTTTTAGTTGACTACTAATCACAACTGAAGTGATATATGTATTAAATTATAAAGGTGTGATCCTCTACTCCTACTGGATTAGTTTGAAACTTAGCTCTTAAGAGCGTTTAACTCCACGTCCTCCTTCCACTACTAATCTAGTCTTAATCTTAAACTTCTATATATGATCTATTGCATTAAAGTAATTGTATATATCATAGAGATGTGGTTCAAACTAAAACCCGGCCCTACTATAAAAACTTCTCACCAATTGTTTTAATCAAAATTAGTTATTTAATTCTAGACGTGTTATATAAACTCCGAGACCCCTTCCTCCCCCTTGGGACAATCTAAGAAGCTTCATCAACCGCGCGCCTCCAATTTTGTCTCAAACATATATATCTTCTATGGTATCTGCATTTAGTTCTCAATATAGAACATAATTCCACTCCCAAAACTTCACCAACCTATCTATAACTTGCAAAACCATCCTTCTCTTTCATCTCCATTTCAATCTACTTTTAAATTCTAAGTTCCTTCTTCAAGATCATATTGCCTTAATATATATATTTTAGCCTTACTTGAATCTATTATTTCCTAGTTTCTCCTCCTATATATATATATATATTATTTATGTCAATATACTCTATTTGACATCCAATCTTTTGCCTCTTGTTCTCCTAACAAACTTGTCTTTTAATCTAATCTTTTTATTTTTTTGATAATTTTTAAACTTATTTGTATATATATCATGAAAATCCTCTCCACTTCATTCAAGCAAGTTCTTCCTTCTACTCTATTTATGTCAAGCTTGCAATATCATCGTTGCCAAATCCAAATAATGGAAAAAGGTCGTGCAAGGTTGACAACTAATAAAGTAGTAAAGCAATATCATCATCGTCATCATCGTCAAGCAGAAAAAATAAATTCAAAAACATGTGAACAAGTTCATGATGATAATCCTAAAGTAGTGAATTTCCCTCCCAATAAACCAGTTGGAGCCATTGATGAGCTTCTCATCAACACTAATAGGCATCAAAAGAAGAAGAAGAAGAAGAAGGTCGTATTCGTCATGGGCGCAACAGGCACCGGAAAATCCAAGCTCTCAATCGATCTTGCCCTCCATTTCCACGCTGAAATCATAAACTGCGATAAAATGCAAGTCTACAAGGGCCTCAACATCCTCACCAACAAAGTCACAGAAGAAGAACAATGCGGCGTCCCACATCACCTACTTGGAATCATCGATCCGGAAACTGACTTCACCGCTTCCAATTTTCGTCACTTAGCTTCACAAGCTCTCGATTCAATTACAAATCGAAATCGCCTCCCGATCATCGTCGGAGGCTCCAACTCATACATCAAAGCTCTCGTGGACGATAAAGGCCTCGAATTTCGATCCAACTACGATTGTTGTTTCATCTGGATGGACGTACTTGAACCCGTTTTACACTCCTCCGTGCGCGCCCGGGTGGATCGAATGCTCGAATTAGGGTTCTTGAGCGAGGTGAGAAACAAGTTCGAGATCGATGCAAATTACAACCGGGGGATTAGGCGCGCGATAGGGGTGCCTGAGATGGACAAGTACATGAAGTTAGAGAACAATGTAGATGAAGAAACTCGAGCAAGATTGCTTAAAGAAGCCATTAATGAGATCAAGAGCAACACATGCAGGTTGGCCACTAGGCAAGTGGAGAAGATCGAGCGACTTGGAAGCTCTTTCGGATGGAACTTGCACCGATTCGATGCCACCGACGTGTTGTTGAGTTGCAGCGGAACCGCCGATGAGGCGTGGAAGAAGATTGTGGTTCTCGGGATCATGGTCGTCGAGCGTTTTCTCCGTGAAGATTTTAGCTCTCCGGCGGGCGTTGCTACCTCCATGGCCGTTGAATTGCCGTACATGAAAACTGTAGCAACTACGACTTACTAAGAATAAATTGCGGGACCCGCTTTAATTACCATTCCCTTGCTGCCATGTGTCAAGTTTCCACGTGTCGATTGTTAAGGCAACTGATTGATACAAATTATATATTACTTACATATATTCTATAGTGGGATGGCCTTTCGACTTTTTTTTTTTTTTTGGTTTCTGTACAGGTTTGGAGGTTTTGAGTCCGTAACGTGCAGTTAGCGGTTAGCAATAGCGCTTATAATAAAAAACTTCTTAATCACATCATTATCATTACTATTATTATTACTATTATTATTATTGTTATTGTTATTATATATATATATATATATATATATATATATATATATATATATAAAGATTTCAATGATGTTCAAATCAAATCCATTGGGGCGAGAACTTCTTCAAGGATAAAAAGGTGCTATTAATTGAAAAAGTTGTAAAATCAATCTTCTTTTATTTTTATTGAAATTGCATATATATATATATATAAGAGAAGATGTAGAGTAATATTTCATTCAAAATTCATATAAATATTCTAAAATTAAAGAAGAAGAAGAAATTGTTGAAAAAGGGCGCATGGTAAGCAATTCAGGACAATACTACTCTATCAAATTGAATATAAGTATGTAGAAATGTAAAAGGAGTTAAACAGAAATATAATAAGAAAATGGTTGTACGTATAGTTAAAAGATCAAAATAATTAGTTAATATATTTGATATTTTACCTACAATGAAAACTATGACTACTGTAATGCACAAGCCACATTTTATGTATGTATGTTTGTTTTTCTTTTTTTCTTTTTTTTCTCGACAACCACAGGTACTCTTACATTTCACTCTTGACAATGTTTTACATCGCGTAGATTTCAACTGTTTTTTTTAGGGGACGATAGAGATGAATACATTTCATGTATATTTATGGTTATCAATTACCTTAGGTTTAATTCCTTCTACGGCGAATGTAAATTGAGGCACATCAAAAAAGATTATATAAAATAACTTATAATTATACGATATTCGAGAAAATATCAAAAGTGAGATAGTGGATTTATCAAGGATCATGTTTTGTGCTATATGATTCTAATCACCATCATTTTTATTAATACTTAAAATCAAGTTGCATCTCATGTCAGATTAGATCCTATGAGGAAAAGAAGTTCATATAATAGTCAAAAAGTTGATAGACAACTTTGCTATTTTGATTTGATTTCTTTTTTCAAAAAATTAAATCAATCAAATTGATTTAACTTTGAAAGAGTGGGATAAACATCTAATTAAGATGAAATTCCATTATATTGCATCTTTCACCATCTTATCGTCTGAAGCATCTTCCAAGTTTAGCAAACCAAGCACTAAATAATTGGGGAAAAAAGATATTCTAATTACATCTACATGCATCTTAATTTATATACATACCTTCTTCCTTTTCCCCATCTCATCGAAGAATAATAAGCCTTCATGGTTTTCAACTTTAAGAATATAAAAAAATTATAGAAATTAGTGTTTAAATATTCTTTTTCAACACACACACAAAAAAAAAAAAAAAAACTTTTGGATTGGTATGATACTTAAAGACCTTGACCTCAAGAAATGAGAGTCTTTAAGTTCAAATCCCAAGCCAAAGAGGAAACTTCCATGGAGTTATAGGTTGAGGAAGATACAAACTTCAAGATCAACAAAATTGTTGGGTTCTCTCTAAGAAGCCTAGATACCCTTAAATTAAAAAGAAAATAAATAAAAAATAGAGTAAGTATTCAACTTAAGATACTATGCCAAAAAGGCTTGGTTTGATTAATTATTTAACTATGATTATTGAATCAAAATTATTAAAAGAAAATTAAAGCAAGTCTAAGAGGCTTGTTAGCCATATAAGAAAAATAGGGTCCATATGAGAGCTGGTCTTCAAATGCTTAATTATTACGTGCGTCTCAGACTTTTTTTTTAGATCAATTAGATCCAATATATATATAGCTCGTCCGTATAACCAGTGAAAAAACGTTATCTCTTGGGAATGCCAAGTCCAATAAAACCTCATTATGTATTCTTTCTAGGTCACCCATATATATATATATATTCTACCTGCTTATCATTTTGCTTTCTCTATTTCTAATTCACTTTTTTTTCAACTACACACACACATATATTAAAAACACATAAAAACTTTCTCTCTTGAGTAATTAAAAATATTTATATCACAATAGAGTTTATGATCTATTAGAAAATAATTGATCTAACTATTTTGTATGGATAACTAGACTTTAACATCCAAACTTGCATGATTTAAATATAATATTTATTCTTGAATTTGTATCTAAAAATATTCATTTATAGTCCATCACAACGTAACACCTCAATATAAATTAAATTATGTAATACCACTAATCAAGAAACTCAAATTCAAGACATATTTGGCTAGGTCAGGCTCCCTGGACAGTTGTAGGTAGCATTACATGAATCTCCAACTTGAACTATATAGGCATGGTTAGGCCTCCTCAAGGCAATAGGTAGATGATAGAAAAACTCACAAATGCATTCCGAATCCAACTCATTTAGCAACCTACAACAATTCTCTTCTTCAATCGAGCGGGAATGATGGTGATGGTGATGGTGACGGTGATGCTGATGCCGATGATGATTGTGGTATCTATGCTTAGCATGCATGTGTTCATGTTTGTGGTCTTCTTTCTCTCCATTAGGTGACTCTGGCTTTAAAGCATTTGGTTGTTCAGGATTTGTGTGTTGGTTTGAAGTGTTTGGGGATTCAGGATTCGTTGGTACTTCTCTATGGAATTGAAAGGGAGAGCAAGCTTGGTTTGCTAAAGCAAACTGGGGCTCACAAAGTGGGTGAAGTGGTGGCAAGGACACAATCTTTGGTGCCAAAAATGAAAAAGTTGTGATCACTATGAGTGCTTGGATATTCCTTGCTCTCTCCATGGTTAAGAGAATTTTTGCAACTAAGATTGCTTCTTTGGCTTGTACTTATGCTTGGTTTTGAGTCACACTCTTTTGGCTTTCTTAGTTTGTTTTTTCATTTTTCCTAGTCATGTGTTTGTGCTCATTCCCATGTTCCTTTAGAACCACAATAAAAAGTGTATTTGGTTTGCTATACTTTCAAGGAATATAGTTTAGAAGTGGTTGAGAGGTGTCCCATGCATTTGCTTGGGGTTTAGTAGCTATTAGGTAACATTTTACTACTCTTTTTAACAATATTAATTATTTTGTGTCTTCTGCCATATTTTAATCCTGAAATTTGTGAGATTGTTGTATTAGTTGATATGTCACTTTTGGTCACAAATTCACAATAACCTCGAGCTTGGGTGGTCACAAGCACCTCTTGTTCCCTCATAGTAGGGTTCGAATATCTTCCTTATGAGTGAGTGATTGTTCCTCTTCCTAGGGTGGTTTAAGGGCTTTGTGCTCTCTTTGTATCAGGAGCTTCACCCACTTGTCTATGAGGCGCCCTACTGATCATTTAGGGCCTTTACTAGTTTCATTCTTGTATGACCCTTTAGAGTTATTTGTGGATATATGATGTTGTTTGGCAGGATATACTCTAGGAATACAGCTGTAACTTTTTTGCCATAAAAAAAAGAAAATGTTAATCTAGCTACAACAAAATGCAACTGTATGTGCAACTATTTCTTTATATTCATTGGATCATTTATTACACACATTGAGATGCGTAAAATATTTTTATCCAATAAACGTGAATGTGTAGTTTACACTTATAGTTATATTTTTTGTAATTAGATTAATAATTTTCGAAAAAAAATTATAAAGTTTATAATACAATAATACAATCAGGTAGGTTTACAATGTTTAGGTAACAACACAGTTTGTTCATTGTACGCATAAACACTAATTAACATTAATGATGTCACATTGACACCAAAATTACATCATACGCGACACTGAAGATTATACCGCCATTATTTTTTTCTTAAATTACAATTCTAAATATATTAAAAAAATTATCAATATTGCTTTCAAAACAAATTAAAAAAAAATACTTGATTTTCACATGATTTTATATTATAATTTTTAAAAAAATGATGATAACATAATTACACTTCAAACTATAACTTGAAGTGTAAAACTACTTCAATACCTTTGCATTGCCTTTAATCATGATTTAATATAGTGATTAGAAATTAAGGACAATGTTACATAGATTCAAATGGGGATTTAGTTGGGGTACACATGACACTTAGGTCTTTTAAATCATCTTAGAACCATTTAATACACATAATTTGAGAATAATCATCTTCAAGTCCCCCTCAATCTTCTTTTTTCTTTTAACAAAAAAAGGTGGGTCAAAAATTTAATCCACGGATAAGCATTACATTACCACATTATATGGAGAAAAAAAAAAAAATTCAGATATAATTTTTTATATTCAAAAATTTAAAAATACATCCAAAAAATTTATGTGATTGGATTCTTTTCCACTTTTTATAAAAAAAATATATTATTTTTAAAAATTAATAAAATATAAATTTTTTATTTTTGAATGTTTTTGGAGTCATTTTATCGTTTATAGAGGTTATGCAACGGGACCGGTCGTGACACACGGTAAAATCCACCAGATTCAAATCTGTGCCACCACTCAAACTCCCTGATCACAATATATAACCGCGCCACGTGGTTACACCAACTTTTGCTGTCAGGACACGTGGTAAAACAGAATACGAGGATATCCCAGCGACGCTGTGACTTCGGAGGTACAGAATCTTGATAAGACAGTAGTACCAGAGTCTTTACCAGCAGCATTTACTTGCTCCTTCCAGAGTCATCGGAGAGCGAGCCCAAAAAAAAAAGAAAAGCGAAGAAAAAATGTTACTAATTAATGCTCTATCCCTAGCTCGAGTGACGGCGAGGGATTTCGTTCTTGTCGCCGAAGACATCCAATTCGGATCGCTGTGGTGGTTCATCTACGCTGCGATCTCATGTTTTCTAGTCGTCTTCGCCGGAATCATGTCCGGTCTGACGCTCGGATTGATGTCTCTGGGCCTCGTCGAGCTCGAGATTCTACAAAGAAGCGGGACCTCCACGGAGAAGAAACAAGCTGGTTTGTTTGTTTGTTTTTTTTATCGATTTTTTTTTTTTTGGTGGATTCTGGGCGATTTCTTGATTTTATTGTGCTTTTATCGGTGGAAATGGAGTGTGGATTTGGATTAGAGGTCTTGAGATTTTGAGATTTTAGGATCTTGTAGAAATGAATGGATTTATGTGGTTTTCTTTTTGTTTTCACTTCTTTTGAGGCAGGATATGTAGTTTTCTTGTTCAATTTAGGTTTTGGATTAGAAAAACGATGAAGTGACATCCTGTACATCTATAAAGTGTATATCGCTATTAATGCATCATTACATTGTCTTGAATTATGGATTGAGAAAATCCAATTATGTATAGACTATAGAGGTGATATTTGTGTGTTTGAATGTACAAAGTGGATGTCCGTGGCATTAGTCTTTGAAATATTGGTTTTCTGAACTGTGAAGAGTGAAGTTCAGAAGATAATGGAAAGTTTGAAACTTGAGATCATCAGTAGATTATATTGTTCTGTACAAAATGTGCTAATTATCATTTGGAGAGTTCGGATTATTATGTGTTAATAATCATTTGGAGAGATTCTTCACTTGCAATCAAATCAATCCCTGATGCTACTTTTGTGTTGATCATCCTGCGCAATCCTTCACTTTATGTCTTTTAGTAGCTTCTAATCTTGTTTATTGTTGTACATGTTTCCCATTTTAATGAATATTTCATTCTCGATGCAGCTACTATCCTTCCAGTTGTTCAAAAGCAACACCAGCTTTTGGTAACTTTGCTTTTATGTAATGCTGTTGCAATGGAGGTTAGTCACCGCCTTGTTTCCCTTTTCTTTGTGTCTAGTTGATTTTGTTAACAATGAGTATAATTTGGAGCTTAGGGGGAGCAATCCCTTGCAATCAATGCACTTTTATAACTGCTTCGTAGTTTCACCTTAATTTATACTCCACTCCACCTGTGCTAAGCTTTAGTGCACCCAATTCCAAGTTGAATGAAAGTGCATTGCATTAAGTAGATGACTGCCTGCATAAAACTTCGCTAGATCATCTATGAACATGAATTTACTTAATAAAACTTTGGTCTCTGTATCTTGAGAAAAAAGGATTATACGAATTTACTAAGTGATACCACATTGTCAAGTATCCAATAGGATCTTGATGCATTTAATGGCTACTACACTTTTGTATAGGATTTACTGGATCACCTTGTTGTTCCTGAATATTTATTTGGCTATATGGCATCCCTAGTGTAGAAGCTCCCACTGTTGCGAGGTCTAGGGAAAAGAAGATGTACACAACCTTACCTCCCTATGAAAGAGGTTGTTTTAGATTCAAACATGTGAACTTTATGTCACAATGGAGTTAACCTCAACCAATGCACCAAGGCCCACCCTTTATTTATTTGGCTATGATTTTGTAAGTCCAAAGATTATATAGAAATGCTACTAATGGTATCTCGATGCTTCAACAGTTCAACATGCTCAGGATATCTGTATCTTTTGAATATAAAACCAGAACTGGTACCACTGACACCAAATTGATATTTCTCTTCTCTGGTGTTCATATCTTTTATCGTTCCGTTGGTTCGTTGGTCCATTAACTTGTAACCACATAGTTTTCAATTGTATGAACAAATTAATGCAATTGTTATTGTAAAGAATCTTGCAACATTTGCCAAAGCCATTTTCCAACTCTACAATGTGATGAATACAAGGATAATTTAACTATACACTAATTGATAGCGTAGACTTAACACATTAATAAAAAAAACTAACTATACCCGACCAACCCACTAATAGAATCAAATAGGTTGGGTTGTCAGGTTTTTAATTTTAATTCTCTGTATAGATTAAGATAATTAATTTATTACCAGTATATTTGTTGGGTCATTTTCTAATTTAATTAATAAATTGGACGTCTGCCCCGGGTTTTATGATTTGCAAATCCAATTGACCCTTTGATGTGGCATCTACTTGACCGAACTCAGTTGGTTGGGTCGGGTCAGTCAGGTTTTATGGGTGCTTGAGTTTGTCACGTACCCTTGCCCTTGTCCCTTTTTGAATATTCTTGAAAGAGATAGATCTAGATTTTTGTTCAGTAGAAATGTTTAGATGTTTTCTTTCTTTTTGGTTTTGAAAAAACTATTAAAGAAGAGCTTGCTGTTATATGGATGTGGCGTATGTCTTATCTGTTATTTAAGAAGCAATTTATGATTTACTTCCTATGAACTATCCAAGTTATTGCTGCTTCTTCCCGTGGTAGTGTTTTTATTACTCTCTATCTACAGGCCCTTCCTTTATTTCTGGACAGGATTTTCAACCCATTTGTTGCTGTTCTGCTCTCTGTCACTTTTGTTCTAGCATTTGGGGAGGTAAATTTTGCTTCAAGTCATTATAGTTCATGCCTAATTTTGATAAACTCTTTTCTTTAGTGGACATTAATTATATATGTAACATTGATTTCAGGTTATCCCACAATCGATATGCTCAAGATATGGGCTTGCTGTGGGTGCAAATTTTGTATGGTTAGTGCGTATTCTGATGATAATATGCTATCCAATTGCTTATCCGATTGGGAAGGTAATTTTTAGAATATTCTTCTAGAACCTCAAATTCCATTCTACTACTTTGGTTCCTTACTTTGTCTGATAAAAGTGTTGTCTGAAGTGTTCTATCTATCAATTTCTTCCGATTTTGTTTAAATTCAATACTTATTCAATTACGTTAAGGATACCTTGAAATTGACTTTTGTATTGACCTTGAGACAAAATATAGCCATTTAAGATAGACGGCCATCCTTAAATATTTCCTTGGCTTCTTGAGAAATTTTTGTCTTTATTTCTTTTCTAGTTTACTGGTTATATCATGCTTGTGTGACGTGGTTTCTTAAGGAATATCTGCTAGCATAAGAAATTCAAAAGTGTTGTACTGGAGAAAATAGTAAATAACTGGTTTGTGTTTGCACATATACTAAAGGAAGTGCTTCACAGTAACTATGTATGCTTTATTGGAGATGATTGTTATTAGATTTAACACGCTACTTAGGCATTAGTCCTGTTTTTTTACCAGGATGTAGTATTATTTTTTCTTTACTTCATGATGATCAGTTCATTTACATGGACTGTGGTTACCAGGCCACTCTTTAGACAGATATGAAGCTTCAGACGCTGCTCCATATTCTAGACAGCTCTTGACCTTGTTGATCACTGGTTTTATTGGTTATCATTTTAATAAAATATAGCTTGACAAATGGAACACCCAGTCAATGTGGGCTCTCTTCTTTGTTTGCACATCTGCATATCTCATATGGTGGGAAGATGAAAATTGAAGGTTTGGACTTTGGAGGACTGCATGCATACTATAAATTAACAAATCATGCTTAGTACTTGGTAGATTCATGTTCAGAATCTCCATTTGCACTTTAGCTAAATTATGTTAGTTTGTTTGCCTTCTTAAGCGCATGCTACTTTGTGCACAAAAGGTTATTTGATGTTTTAATTGATAAGAAGTCATTAACGGAGTGACATTTAACCATTAAATGTGCCTTCAGATTTTAGATTGGGTACTCGGGCACAATGAAGCGCTCTTTCGGCGGGCCCAATTAAAAGCCCTTGTCTCTATCCACGGCCAAGAGGTAAGCATGACATTGGATGTTTAGATGAGATCAGTGTGTAAAAAAAGTCAATATGAAATCTGTATTTGAGCTCTCATTTAGCCCTCTGCATGTCTTACATCCTGTTCTTTTCCATTTTAGGCTGGTAAGGGTGGTGAACTCACTCATGATGAGACTACAATTATTAGTGGAGCATTGGATTTAACTGAAAAGGTAAAATGTTGCAATGAGAATGCAGCATCCCAGAGGATGCATTAGGGTTGGTTATGTATGTATGCTTCTTTTTTCCAATATTTATACAACTTTGTTGGTAGCTATGAATATTGTTCCTAACATGAACTATGGATTATATTGCAATTTTACTTTATACTTTGAACAAACTTAAGGCTAGAAGTAGTATAAACATACATAAGCACAAACATACATGTAAGACTGGCTGAATATACACATTGATCTACAATTCTAATAGAAGCTTCATTAAAGGTTCTTTAAATTATCTTTTTCTCTCATCTATTTGTTTCTCTCCTTTATTTGTTTTATCTGATTTAAGTGGTGTAGAACTGTGGATAGTGTCAGCTGAAGTGTTTCCAAGTTATAGTCTTTTAGGTGACTCTGGTATAATAATCACTATCATATCAAAACCTTATCCCAAGCTTTTAGTTTATGTGCATTATATTATTAGTTGTTGCTCCCATTCAACTCTATCAACAGCTATGTCATTTGTTTGCTCAAGTATCACAAAATTTTGCTTTCACTACATTAAACTATGTTCCCATGTTTCTGTTTGACCTCTTTTGCACCTGACCAAACTCAAGTGGATTTCTTTACTGTGTCACCTTGAGATAATCTTACATTTGGGGTGTGTGCAAGTTTGTTTGTGTGTGGAGAGGGAGGGATAGCAGCTATTCCTTTAAAAGTTTGTCTTCCAATTTTTTGTTGGTATACGTCGATTACTATAAAAATTTTCCATTCAGTGGATGCACTAGGATAAGGTAAATTGTAGCTTTGGGGAATTACTCTACTGAATAATAGGAACAAATAGGCCAAACACTTCTTGTGCTTGATGGGAGAAAAACTTATTCCTAGACATAAAATCAATGTGAAAATGGTTTGGTTGATGAGTAATGTGGTACACTGCTTGTAAGGGCGGGCCTTGGCAATAACAGTTGACTGAGTTGAGGTTGTTTTATTGTGGCCTAGAGGTCATAGGTTTGAATTTGAGCACAACCTCTCCATTGTGGAGGTGAGGCTACCTACATCATCTCTTCCCCAGACCCTGCAATGGTGGGAGCTTCGTGCACTGGGTATATGCCCTTTTATTGTATGTTGCATGTCAAAAGCTTTCATTCTTTATCAAGTAAATGACTTTTAATTTTGAGTGATCAAGCTTTTGCAGTCTTTTCATTTTTTTGGCTTGCAATTTCTACATTTTTATCTTTTTTGCTAAGCTCAACTTTTTGTTATTTCCTAGGATGGTTTGGGACTATTGTAATTCTCTATTTGTATGCAGACTGCTGAGGAGGCAATGACACCTATTGAATCAACATTTTCATTGGATGTCAATTCAAAATTGGATTGGTAATATTTGCTCCTTAGATTTTCTCTTTATTATTCATTTGTGATTGTATTCTTCGGAAAACACCTATTAATTTTCATCTGTGTCCATTTAAGTTTTTCTGTTGGCATTTTATAAGAAGTATGCCGAAAATCTTGTGAAAATTAGGGGAAAGAGGTGTCTTAGAAAATAAGAGTCATTTGTATTTTAGATAATCCAAAAGTTCAACCAATAGGCGAAGGTCTCTTGTGAGTCAAATGAGAGGCTTTGTCATAACTTGAGTGATATATCACATCATATATCTTATCTTCATTTGTGTAACAAAGATAAATGACATGCATAATCTTTTGATAATTCAGGGAAGCAATTGGAAAAATTCTTGCTCGAGGACATAGTCGAGTTCCCGTATATTCTGGAAATCCAAGAAACATTATTGGACTTCTGCTGGTGGGTTTAAGAATCCACAGTTCTCATCCATCGGATTCATGAATATGTTATTAATATCTTGATATGAAAGATTTCTTAATGTAGTTTGAATTGGTGGTTATTGTGCCCTTCTTTTTATAACCTGTTTGTGTGATTAGGTGAAAAGTCTTCTCACTGTACGGGCTGAGACTGAGACACCAGTCAGTGCTGTTTCAATTCGGAGAATTCCACGGTCTGCCTATTTGATGAATTTGCTTTGTCACATTCCTTTCTTTTTATGGACTGACTTACTGAGATATAGAGTGCGCATTCCTTGATCTTTCACAGGGTTCCAGCTGACATGCCTTTGTATGATATATTGAATGAATTTCAAAAGGGAAGTAGTCATATGGCAGCAGTGGTGAAGGCCAAGGGGAGAAGCAAGAATGTGCTACCTAGTGGTGGAGAAAAGCTTGATGAAAGCAAAGTTGATGGAGGCGGCTTAAAATTAACTACTCCTTTGCTCTCCAAGGCAGAAGAAAAGTCAGAAAGCGCTGTCGTCGACATTGAGAAGGGTCCAAAGCAAGTCAATTTAAATAAACAAATTTCTTTTCAGCAAAATGAGACCGCAACCAATAGATTGCCTCGTTTATCAGAAGATATTGAAGATGGGGAAGTAATTGGTATCATCACCTTAGAGGACGTATTTGAAGAACTTCTGCAAGTAAGCCTCTGTATTTTTGGTTCATCAGACCCATTTCTCTGGTTTGCAGAAAGTTTTCATGCCTTTTGATCTTAATGTCCATTTTTATTTTTATTTTATTTGGGGAGAACGGAGGGTATCCAGGCATTGCCTAACTAATCCCTTGGGCCCCCGGTGGCTTGAGCAGGAGACACTCCTAATGGCCATCCAAGTCCCATGCTTAGTATTAGACCTTCTCCCTGGTGAGTTGGGGATTAGACTTGATCCTAGAACTTTCGGGGTGTTGGTCCTAGGTACCGCCACCACACCATCTTTGATCTTAATGTTATAGCCAATTACTGCCTATCTGATTGAGTCAAGTTCAGAAACTTCATCAAAGTGATGCAAGTCTCCATGACCAAATGGTCTACCACAAGTTAATTACTGAAAATATTTCAACACACATGCACACATGTGAGGTTTAGTTAGGAAAAGGCTTGATTGAATTGAGTATACATGTGAGGTTTGTCAAAATTTGAGTGTTATATAAATGCACAAGAAACACAAGTACGTTCCTTTTGGTTGACATCAGTACAGTCCTGATCAATGACTGACTTTTGTTTGTTACGATACACATCATACCACATCTTAGTGAAATTTATGTGCACTAAACTGTTGAATCATGTGCCATGACCATGAACACAGATGTGTGTTGGTGTACTACATGGACAGGTGTCTACTGAGGTAACTTTGAGGAAGTCTAAATGGCCATTATGTCTATGCACATAGTCTTTGAGTATAACCAAAATAGGGTGAAGAACACTAAATTGTTTCAAAATCTAAATGCATATTCTAATAGCAGATCATTGTTATGTTGACCTTAACTATTTCTTCTTTTTTGGTATAAACCTTAACTATTTCATGCATATATGGAATGGATTCTGCCAAAAGTCATTAAGAATCATTTATAATAGAAATCATTAGAAGAAAGGGGCTTGCTTCATGAATGTCATCGTTTAGCCAGTTTACAGGTGAATAAATATATGTTTTAAGTTCTAACATATGGTTGCAATCCTAGACTTTGGAGTGTCTTGTTACATGGTGAAATCAGTTAGCAGTTTAATCTTTCCTATGATCTATGGAAGAGGCTACTTCAATTTTGGTACACCATCTGCATAGCATGCAGATGTTTCATATCTTGTGATGCATTCATACTATAAATTATATAACGCCCTTTGCTGTATCAAGTATATTCTCTTTGATGTATTCAAATTTCTAAGCTAATTTTTCAGTATTTCCTTTAATGCCAGGAGGAGATTGTAGATGAGACGGATGAATTTGTTGATGTGCATAAGAGGTATGATGTGATCTAACAATGTTGCTTTTTCAAGTTATGGAGATGATGTGGTTATATTAGATAGTATAACATACAATGTGCATTATTCAGGATACGTGTGGCTGCCGCTGCCGCTGCTTCATCTGTTGCACGAGCCCCATCAGCTCGGAGGTTGATCAGTCAGAAGGGAGCAGTAAGTCACATTATGTGTTTCCCTTGTAACCCACTGTTTAATTGTTTCTGTTAAGAATCCCACATCTAGCATTTTAAGATTTCCAAGGTTCCATAGCATTAAAATTTGCCACTGGGTGCAAAGAAATACATGAGAATGAGATGACCTCGGAATACAAAATTCGCTATTGGGTGTGATGGAAATACATGGGATGACCTTAGAATACGAAATTTGCTACTGGGTGTGCTAGAAATGCATGAGATGACCTTAGAATACGAGGCTTTGCTACTGGGTGTGATAGAAATACATAAGACGACCTTAGAATACAATAATCTAACTCTGTGCCATATGAAATGAGAAGCTGTTTCCTCTTAGAATTATTTTAGAATCTAATGACATATCTTGTTATGTGGCTCTTCTTATGGCTGAAGCTTCTATTCATTTCTCTTCAGGCTGCTGCACAAAAACAAGCAGGGGCAAAACCCAAAGAAATCTAGCTGAAGAAAAATGTGCCTTCAACAAAATGAGGATTATTGGAGACCCTTCTGGCCTTCTCTAGAGGGGAACAAAAAAAAAAAAAAAAAAAGCAAGAATTGAATTTGAATCGCAATTTTGGAATACCTACATGGGGTTTTACTTCTCTCCAGTTGAGGTAAATTTACATGAAGAACATGGATATTTGGTATTGATGTTATTGTGTATTATCATCTTTTTGTTACTTGATTGTCTGTATTATAGACACACAGATAGCCATATTTAATCAACATCTTTTTTCTTCTTCTTCTTCTTCTTCTTCTTCTGTGTGGTTGGTTTTGCTTCAGGCGTGCCTCGTGTGCTTAATTTTAAATTAATGGCGTAGCATTACATGCATATGCCTTTTCTTGTTCAATTTTGAAATCTACTAGTCAAAACCACGCGCTTAACATAAAACTTCATATATATATATATATATATATATATATAAAGATATATTAATTTAGGGAAAGATTAATTTAATTACAAAAAACGTAATTACCTTTTTCTTGTTCAATTTTGAAATCTACTAGTTAGGGAAATATTAATTTAATTATAAAAAATATAATTATAAGATAATTATACATTTATGTTTATTGGATTATTTTTACACATTTTGAGATATATATAACATACACATTTAATGAACATAATGTGCAGTTGTATTTTTTTTTTTTAGTGAAAGTAATATTTTTCATTTATTTATATATATTTATTGTATAATTGGAGGGTATCTAGGCCTTTTTAAATTGCATGTGCCTAGTCTAATTATATTATCTATTACCGTCTTAAATTGACACTATATAATATAGTATGACAAGAATTGATGTTGTACTAATACTTTAGATACTTTATGTAAAGAATGCATTTTCTAAGGCATCAACAAAAGCAAGTCCCTGTTTGTGATTAGTTTCCTAATTAAAAATGGTCCTTACCATTTTCAGGTATTCCCCTTACGGACAATTTGGGTCGGTATCTTGGTGGCCCCTCCATTCATGGGAGGGTCCGACCTGCTGACTTTCAGTACATCATTGAGAGAGTGACTACTCGATTGGAGGGGTGGAAGACAAAATTCTTGTCCTTTGCGGGTAGATTGGTTCTAGTTAAATCGGTGCTTAACTCTATTCCCATGTACATCATGCAGACTATGGTGTTACCAATAGGGGTGTGTAATACCATTGATAAATTAGTTCGACGTTTTCTATGGGGAGGATCTAATGAGAAGCAGGGCGTCAACCTCATTAAGTGGGAAATCATCATCAAACCTACGGAGGACGGTGGTCTTGGCATTAAGAGTATGGCTTTTATGAACTTGACTTTTTTGGCCAAATTGGGATGGAGACTAATTACAGATAAGAATAGCCTTTGGGCCAGAGTTGTTTCCATGAAGTATCTGCATCGGGAAGCTACTATTGATAGGTTGCAGCCTGAGAATGGGGCTTCCAATGCGTGGAGGGGCATTGTTAAAGCCTCGCCTATTTTACGTAGCAGAGTGCGGGCTCTAGTTCGTAATGGTAAGGACACCCTTTTTTGGCTTGATACATGGGTAGGTGAGGTGGCCTTAATCAATATGAAAATGCGGGATTTGAGTTTGGTGGAGATGTATAGGCCTGTCTCAAGCTATTGGGTGAAGGGTTCAGGGTGGGACTGGAATGCTCTATCAGGTTTACTCCCTTTTGAGGTTGAAAATAAACTTGCTGCTGTGCTCTTATGGGATGAGGAGGAGGTTGCAGATGGCATATGTTGGGGAGCTTCTAAGAGTGGCATTTTAACGGTGACCTCTGCTTATACTATTTCTACTGGAACTCTTATGGGAGACCCTACTTCCCTTTGGAGGATGATTTGGAAGCTTAAAGTTCCTCAAAGATGCAAGACTTTTTTGTGGATGGTTGCGCATCGAAAGATCATGTGCAATGCTGAGCGGATGAAAAGGGGTTTCACCATGGCTTCTGACTGTATTGAATGTGTGGGATGTATCGAGGATGTTGATCATATTTTTCGAAATTGTTCTAGAGCCGTGCAATTATGGAAGCGTCTATTGCAGCCAGTTGAGTATCATCTTCAGAGCAATTTGGATTTCCAAAGCTGGCTTGCTCATAATCTTGCTGGCGTTAATGATTGTAATGTTGACTATGACTGGGCTTCCTACTTTACAGTTGCCGTGTGGGCTCTTTGGAAATGGAGGAATGATTTAGCTTTTCGTAATCTTCGTTTTCACTTCGAGTATAGCATGACTTGGCTTAAAGGGAAAGTGGCTGAAATCATTCATGCTTTTCGAGCCAAAGTGGCGGTCCATGGTGCTGGACTGATAGAGAGGGTGAAGATGGTAGGCTGGTGTGCTCCCAACCATGGTTGGACTAAGCTTAATACTGATGGATGTCTTAAGAATGCTTCATCGCGAACAGGGGGTGGCGGTCTTCTCCGTGACTATCGTGGTATGTGGTTGAGAGGGTTTGTGGCTAATATTGGTTCCTGTACTGCAACTGAAGCTGAATTATGGGCTGCTGTTCATGGCCTACGTCTTGCTTGGGAGGAGGGCCATCGTTCTATAGTTTTCGAAACAGATTCGGCTATGGTGGCTGGTTGGTTAAAAGGCAACAGTATGCCGCAGCTTAGCCTTTCCAACTTGGTAAATGAGTGTAGAAGACTCCTTCAGAGAGATTGGATAGTTCAAGTTGAGCACATTTACAGAGAAGGTAATCGAGCAGCAGACTATTTGGCTACTGAGGCTTTGAAGTTCAATCGGGGAGCGTGTATCCTGTCTTCCCCTCCCCGTGGGTTATTCAATATTTTGAGGGAAGATGCATCTGGGGTTACTTGGCCTAGGAAAGTTCGAGATATAGTGTGTTAATTGTTCTTGCTGGGTGTTCCCCCTCTTTTCCTTTTCAAAAAAATCATTTAAATGGTTCAAATTATTTATAAGGAATACAGCTATAATTATTTGACTAATTTGAGTGGCCAGTATCTTTATTATACATGATGACGTAACAAAATTTGTTTCTAATATAAAAGTCATCGATAAATCAATTATAGGGAAAAATAATAATAATAATAATAAATAGCAATTAGGTAATAATTCTAAAACTTATCTCCAATTAAATTAAAGAGTCCATTACTGTGGAAGAAAAAACAATTTTCTATGCAATTAATTTATGCCAAATGGCAAATGTAAAGTTAGTAACTTTAACTCAAGCAATAGTCAAACTCAATATATGATAAAGTCCTTAGTTATATGGTTTCAATTATAGATGGATTCACTTTCTCACTTATTTGAAATGACTGACTAAAGTCTGGTAGAGAGACAAAATATAAGTCATGGTTGAAGAATCTCAACTTCGAGTTTAAGTTCGTGTCACACTTATCTGCTCACTTTGATGAGGAATGTCTAACAGCTTCTACAGTTCTCGATTTTGAAATAGTCTCACTCTTGCGAAAGGATTTGCGAGGACACAAGGGTTATAGACCAAAAAAATATGACTAAATTTATGATTATATCTTTTTTGTTATTTCTATTTATGTTATTTTAAGTATTCCTCTTCACCTACTATTACCATTAAAAATCCATATACTATTTTTAAAACTGGTATATTTAAGATTAATATGGGCAATTACACATTAAACACCAAGTCCAACTTTTTCAAAAAACTTGAAATTAGGTTAAACTAAATTACAAAAATACTACCTCTCTTATCATTTCATAATACACGGTTAATTCATTTGAAAGTTGCAATGATCATTTGATTCAATGAATGATGATTACTAATGAAGAGTAATTGAGGATCTATACATCAAGATGTCTTTGGGTAGGTATAGTAACATCATCCTAAATTCGTGCGTATACTTGTTCTTGGATTTTTCTCTCTTAAATTCATTCTTGCCTATCATCCACACAAGAAGCTTTTAATTTAGATAAAATAAATAAGATTAATCACAAGCATTTCACAATTATTCTCATATATAGACTTTAAAATATAATTGAATGGATTCAATGCATATATATATATATATATATATATTAATGACCTCAAATATCATAAATGATTTATGCATGAAATGTTGGTAAAAACACTCACCCTCCAATATCACAGATTCAATAAAGAAAAGAACAATAGAGACCAACATCCACAATTCAAAGATATACGTGAAAAAATTCTAAAATAAAATAAAAAAACAACGGGCAAAAACAATCCACTATCAATATAATAAGTAACCTAAAAGAATTAAACACCTCAAGTACTTCTACACCAGATAGTACACAGATCTGAGACTTTGGTAAAGAAGAATAGCAGAAAGAAAATACTCAAGAGAAAATTAGAACTCTAACTGCGTCACTCGCATAAATTCTAAACTCTACATTTTTTTTACAAAACTTTCAAGTATCAAGCTTCACCATTTTCTAGATCTCACTCACTAGTTGGATAATCAATAAACAATGAAAGACCTCTTATATATAGACTTTCTAGCTATAATAGTTAGAAATCGTGACCCACAAGAATTTTTTATTTTACACTAACTTGGTTTCTTTATTCAAATATAATTAGATCATAAAACACTAATCTATATTTTAAAAGTTCTAATTACTTTCTAAATATATGTTTTATTTTCTAAAACAACAAGAAATTCATGTTTAAGCCAAAATCTAATATGAAATTGATACAATTATTTGATTTGAATTATAGATTTGCAAAAACACTTTTTGAAAGAAATATTTCTTAAAAAATATATTTAAAAAAAAAAAAACAACTCTCATCCATTCTCTTCAAAGTATAAAAAAGTTAGATTGCATTTGGTTTGTAATACGAGAACATGGATACAATAAAAAATTAAGGGTGTATTTAGTTTATGATTCAGATATAGTTTTTTGTATCTAAAAATCTTGAAACAAAGAAAACGTGTTCGGTAAGTTGAAATCCAAAAATAATTTCTTGAAATTTATAAAGAAAACATTATGTTTTAAGAAACAACAAAATATTATATTTTAAATTTTTATTTTTTAGATTGTATTCTAATTTTTTAAATTACGAATTAGACAGCCAAAAATTTCAGAAAATTATGTTTTGTCATTTCTTAAAAGTAAGTTATTTTTTAGTTAAATTCTAGAAAAAAAAAAGATTGTTGTTGGATTTTGAAAATTTTAGATATAAAAAATTATATGTTAGTTTTAAACCAAAAGAAGCTTTACTTTCTCATTGAAATTTAAGTAGTGTCCTTTTTTATTCTATGACGAAACTAATCTATTTAAATTTAATCTGAGTTAAATCACAAAAATATAAAAATTTTTAAGTAAATAAATAAACAAAAATTTTGAATTTACGATCAAAATCGAAATCCCAAACCAACCGAACTAACTAAATGTTGGTGATAGGGCTGTCACTTCTCCAATTCGGCCATTGTTGCCGACCTTATCGGCACATACCCACAACTCCAATATTCTATCTCCCACATCTTCCATCATGTCCTGTCTCTTCCTATAAAGCCGACACGTGTCTAATCTCTTTCTACTAGCCTACGCAACGCTCATACACATAACATGCGTATAAGCACAATCTACTCATGAAATACAGAGAATAGACAGCAATAACTTTCGACAAAGATCATTGCGATTTGCGGGCATTTTCAATGTTGGATGTAGCTAAGATTTCCTTAAGTCACGTTTAATACGTTAATCAAACTATACCCTCAAGCATTTCTCATATTTTCCAAACTGCCACTAATTCACAAACCAAAAACCTCTCTGTTCTGCAACAAGAACTGAGAAGAGAAAGACATTTTTCAAAGGGGTTGCTGCCATGCTTGTGTTCTTCTACCTTTTCTCTAACATTTAATATCTACTTCTCTGCAAACCCTTTGAACAACAACTACTGAATCCAAGCATAAATCAAAGATCCTCCATGAAAAAAACTTCCTTTCTTTGTATCAGAAATACTCCTCTTTTTCTCCCTTTTTAATCTCTGAAAAATCTCACTTTTGAGTACTCATCTTCCAGTTTTGAAAGACACCCATTTCATATTTCTGAGAATGATTAAAGACCCATCTCTCAGAAAACCAGAATCAACCTTAAATTAAAGATACTCCACTAAAAAGCTTCCTTTCTTTTTATCAGAAGTAGTCCTCCTTTTCTCCCTTTTTTAAATTTCTGGCTTTTGTTTTTTAATCTCTGAAAAATCTCACTTTTTAGGACCCAAGTTCAATTTGAAAGGGTCTCATTTCAAATTTCTAAAAATGGCTAAAAACCCATCTCCTAGAAGCCCAGAATCAAGCCCCTCTTTTTGTTCATCTTCATCATCTGTGGTTTTAAATAAGCTGAAATGTCTGGTGCCAGTGGAGCCCTCTTTGGCTATTCTTGGGTTCTTTTTAGTTGCTTTGGTTTTCATTCTTTCCTGTGTTTTTTACTTGGATTATGGTATTGTTAGTAAAGAGTATAAGTTTGGTGAGAGGTCTCAGAGGTTTATGTGGTTGGGAAGTGAAGGAGGTGAATGGGGGTTGGTAAGTGAGGAGAAAGTGGGGTTTCTTGAAAATGGGGGTGAAGGGTGTGATTTGTTTAGTGGGGATTGGGTTTGGGATGAAAAAAACTATCCGTTGTATAAAGAGAGAGATTGCTTGTTCTTGGATGAAGGGTTTCGGTGTTCTGCGAATGGTAGACCTGATGATTTCTACACTAAGTGGCGTTGGCAGCCCAAAGATTGCAACTTGCCCAGGTTCCTTTTTTTTTTTTTAAATGTTTTAAATTGTTAGGGGGCAGTAGTGCTTATCTCTCTTGTAATCCAAATTGCTTGTACTTCTGAAGCTCAGATTTTCATCTGTTCATTTGGTGTATTCATGGGCATTCTTTACTTTGGCTCTTTTTTGAATTTGCTTGTTATTTACATTTTAATTTGTGTCTCTTAGTTCTCATTTTCAAGTTTGATGTTGAATTTGTGGAAAATCATGAAACCCCCATTCTGGCATTTCTGGGATTTTTTTTTTTATTGGGAAACAATTGTCTTTTTTTCTAGGATTTTTTTTTTCTTTTTTTTTTCTTTTTTGTGTGTGTGCTTATATACTTTCTGCAGGTCAATAGTCCTTATGGAAGCTTTACACAAAGAAAGTAGGTTTTTACTAATTTATTTACTTATTTTTCTGGGAAACTCTTTGTCTTATTGTTTACCCATTAAAGGCCTTTGTTTTCCTCCTTCCTCCTTTCTCATTAAGATTTTCTCTGATGAATTTGCTTTAGTTTATTTTGTGATTCGTTTCTGCCATAGAAGAGGCAAGAACTTATTTAGTTCTCTTTCTTTGATCTTATTCACGTGCCATTTTAAAAGATTTGATGCCAAGACAATGTTAGAGAAGCTGAGAAACCGGCGGGTAGTTTTTGTTGGTGATTCAATTGGGAGAAACCAATGGGAATCTCTCCTTTGCATGCTTTCAACTGATATTGTTGAAAAGGATTCAGTATATGAAGTGAACGGGAGCCCAATCACGAAGCACACAGGATTCTTGGTGTTTAAGTTCAGGGACTATAATTGCACTATTGAATATTACCGAGCTCCATTTCTAGTTCTTCAGAGTCGACCACCCCCTGGAGTCGCAAAAAAAGTAAAGACAACTTTGAAATTGGATATAATGGATTGGACTTCTGTGCGTTGGAAAGATGCAGATGTGCTTATCTTTAACACTGGGCATTGGTGGAACCATGAGAAGACTGTTCGAGGGTAATGAATCTACCCAGAATTATTTCTTTATTGACTAGTTGTTTTATTCATTTTTTTTTTTTTTTTTTTTTTTGGGGGGGGGGGGAGATTTTTTGCTGGAATTTTGTAAGGCTAACGCATTTTATGATCCAAGGCCGAGGGCATAAAGCTATATGGGGTATGAGCCTCACGAGCTTGCTGTTTGTTAACTGGATTATCTATGGTAGGAAGAAGAATCAATATTTATTTAATGAAGTAACTATTACATATTAAGTGTTTCATGTTTTTATTGTCTGTATCTGAAATAAAATCTTTAAAACTAAGGACTATTGTTCATACATATCAGGGGTTGTTATTTCCAAGAAGGGAAGAAAGTGAGGATGGAGATGAGTGTGGAAAGTGCACATCAAAAGTCAATTGAGACCTTGATTGACTGGATAGGCAAGGAAGTGAATATGAACAAGAGCCAGGTCTTCCTTCGTACTTATGCCCCTGTCCATTTCAGGTGCGATTCATTTACCTAAATGTCTTCTTGATTGATACATGTACTTTTCTTAAATTTTCTTATCTTTTTGTTTTGATTTGCTAAAGCCTAGAATTATCTTGCTTTGATCTTTTACCATTTCAAGAAGTATGCATGTAAAGCAAGTATTGTCCTTTGCAAATACTTTTTCTTTAGAAAGTTATCTATGTTCCACTTAACAAAGCTTTTCTAACTAAATGAGGTTAGCTACATGAATCTGCTTAGACCAATCATCCATGTTTTTCTTTCTAACTTTCTATCGAACAATGTATAGCTTGTATGTTCTTTTCATTAAAATGTTGCAATACATATCAAGTTACTAGTGGAATATCGTTTGACTTACTTTCACAGCTTATTGGAAAAGAATGTGTTCATCATTTCATGATGATATTGAGAACATATTTTAATTTATTTCACTTTATACTTTGAAATGACCCTATGCGGTTGGGAAAAGGCTTTGCTAAGTTGAATTAAGTTCGTAATGAGAACTTTTCCACGTCTAATTGAAAGCCAATGCTAGTTTGTTAACCACTTAATTGTACACTTTTGTTTTCATTTTTCTATTTTTAATTCTAAACCCTAAACTCACTTGTGTTAGAGTAGTGATAATTAAAATTCTTGCCGAATAATCTCATATCATATCTTTCAGTTAAGTTTAGATTTTGGAGGGAGATGGTAGAAAGATCCAAGAAAAGATAAGGCCTTGTTGGTTTTGTGATTCGAATACAACTTTCTTCTACATTTAAAAACATGAAAAATACATTAGGTTGGTCAAATTTGAAAATAGTTTTTCTCGTTTATACTCAAAATACAACGTGTTTTCCAAAAACAATAAAAAATCTTTTTTTGAATTTTCATTTTTGGATTGTATCCTTGTTTTCGAATCACAAACCAAACGCAACCTAAGTTGATAAAGAAAACCCTAGTTTCTTTAGGATTATTGGTGGAAAGAATGGGCTGAAACTGAATCCATTGATGGTTCTTTAGAGGGATAAAATAATGATTCCCAAGACTAGTATTTTTAGGAATTGTTTGGTTTATGATTCGGATACAATTTTTGTATACTTAACTCAATTCAAATCAACTCAACAAAACCTTTTAGCAACACATGGGTTAGGCATACCGTTTTAACTCAATTCAACTCAACTAAGTCTTTTCTTTGTTGCATGAGGTTGCTACATGAATTCACTTTCTCCATTCTGCCCGATCAAGGGCTAATTTAACTCTTAAAACCTTTTAGCATCACATGGGTTAGGCATACAATTTTAACTCAATTCAACTCAACTAAGTCTTTTCCTTGCTACATGAGGTTGGCTACATGAATTTACTTCCTCCATTCTACCCGATCAAGGGCTAACTTAACTCTTAAATTACAAGTAATTATATCTTTCTTAATTTTTTCTGTCCATGTCATTTTAGGTTTTCCTCTCTACCTCTATAATTAGATTGTTAATGGGTCATTCTTCCTGATGGGAGCTCTAAAGGTCTTCATTGTATATGTCCAAATCACTTTAATCGATTTTCTCTCATTTTATTTTCAATTGGGGTTTTACTCGTACTCTTTCTCGAATATGTTCATTTTTAATTCTATCTTTTAATGTTTTACCACATATCTATCTTAATTTTTACATTTTTGTTACTCTTAATTTGCTCACATGCTCTTTTTTTATTGTGCCACATTTTGTTTTATATACTACTTGTAATTTAAATGCCAATTTAGCCTTTGATAGAGTGAAGTGGAGGAAGCAAGTTCATATAGCCGACCCTATGTAATTGGGAAAAGGCTTACCTTAGTTGAGTTGAGTTGAGTATTTGTTCTAAATAGCATAGCAAGCCTTATGACGGTTTTATAAAATTTTCCGTTCAACTTCAATGAGATGCATCGAGGGTAGGCATATAGTTTTCTGTATCAATATATATATATATATATATATATATATCAAATAATAAGCATATGGTTCACCAAACTTTGAAACAGTTCTTTTTTTTTCTTTTTTCTTTTTTTTTCCAAAATTTACTCTGAGAATGAGTTTTATCTCTTCTTGAAAAATGATAAAAAGTTGTTTTCTAAATTTTACCTTTTGGGTTGTTTCCAAATATTTGAATCACAAACCGAACTCGCCTGTAACCTCCATGCCAGAAATTCTAGTTCTGGATATGTAGAGTAAGATTTTGATTGATGAATAGTAACTAGTAAGAGGGCAGATTTTTAGTAGGGTAACTCGCATGAGAATTTCAAATGAATAGTTTTATTTGGAGGGTTAGAATGAGTCTACCAAAGCGGCAGTGTGATTCTTAATCCACAGATTTCGAATCATTGTTACTAATCTACAAATTCTTTATACTTCCCCGAACATGGCCACCTTCAGTGGGGTTTTGCAAAACACTCTCCTCAGGTAGAAAGGTACTAACTCATCTGAAAATGGTAAGTGACCATGGTAGTGTCTTCATATATCCATTGTATGCAGAAATTAGCCAAGACTATATTTGGTCAGTTGAATATAAGGTAATTCCTATTTGAGAGCAAAAAACCGAGTGAATAGGCGATTATTTCCTATCTGATTTGATTTTCTTGTGGATTGAAAGGCAGAAAAACAGCTCTTTTCTTAAAGGACTTAAATCCTAATTTTCTTTATCGTTATTTTTAGAATAGTGATGCGAGAAGTCCACTGCCTAGTGCCTACCATGCGGGAGAGTTTGTTATCAAATTTATTGTTGGAGAGTTTCAAAACTCCCCGAGTGTTTCTTGTAATTCATGATATGGTTTTGGGGTCTACTAAATAGAAGACTTCTTTATAGTAAACTGAGCAAGATTCCATGATTGAGAAATTCAAATTTTCATCTTAATGGGGACTATCGTACAGCATTTTCATTATTATAATTCAAATTTGTAAGTAAATCTCCAAAAGTTGTAAGGTTAATCATCTGCAGTTTGTTGCTGAATCTGCTTCCGTGATCTCATAATATACATGGCTGTATCTAGGCTTTGGTTAAAGCTCTTTTGCTTTTGCCATTTTATAGGATTTAGTAATTTACCATACAAGACTGACAATAAGAAAACCTCATTCTAAAGGTCTTTGATTTTCGGAAATAATGTTGTTCCTCCTTTCTTTTTTACCTATAGTTGTGTGCATACAATATCTATGCTGGATTTCTTATGCTTCATGAGAAATCATAGGTTCTTCTCGAGCAAGCGAAGTCATTGATCAAAATTGAAGTTATTTCTCATGATCTAACTAACAGAATTTACCAATCCATGATCTACATGTAGCAAATTGTTTTTTTTATTTTTACAGGGGTGGGGATTGGAAGACCGGTGGGAATTGTCACATGGAGACACTGCCCGGCACAGATTCATCTCTGATTCCATACCCGACATGGACTGAGCTCAAAATAGTAAATGAAGTTCTATCCGCTCATTTGAATGAGGCTCAAGTGATGAAAATGACTGTCTTGAATGTGACCCAGATGACATCTCGAAGAAAAGACGGCCATTCATCCTTGTATTATTTGGGTCCCAAGACCGGCCCTGCCCCTCTTTACCGGCAAGACTGCAGCCACTGGTGCTTGCCCGGTGTGCCCGATGCATGGAACGAACTTCTCTATGCATTGTTTCTCAGACGAGAAGTTGTTGCTCGGACTCAGAATTCAACAGACACCTGAGGAATAATTGATTTTACATGGTGAATATTCTTTGTTTTTTTTGGATACGCATCAACAAAATCGCGATACAAGAAGAAGAAGAAGAAGAAGAAGAAGAAGAAAGTTGAAGGTTCATTCATGGTTTTAGAGGAGAAATCAAGGAGCAAGAGCATTCAGTAATTACAGAGGCCCTTGTTTATGGGCAGTTGTTACATGATAAATGCATTTGGGCAAGAGCGGCAGATTGGTGTATTATGCTCATCACAGCATCATTCTGAGGTCAATTCTTCTGTAAATCCAAGAATTATTGTACATTTTTGGTAAAATATTGCCAAGTTTTCCACACTAAATTTTCTGAAATTATAGTGAAAAGTCAAAAGTGATTCTTTTTATTTTTATTTTTTATTTTTCACTAGATGTATTATTCTGTACTAACTTTGGGACAATGTGTGGTAGTATTTTAGAATATTATAGTTTAAACGAATCTTTCAGTTTAAACAAAAAAAAACCCGAAGGGTATGTACTGCCATAAAAAAAATATTGATTATTAGGAATCTTGTATGTTTGCATAAAATTATATAATTGATTATAAAATACCATGTAGCAAAATATATACAGAAGACCATAAATGCATCAATTAAAAAGAATGATTTATTTGTAAGTATAATGATAATTATAGAGGTAAAAGAAAACTTATTGATATTATTTATAAAGTCAATACTTCTTGAGGATGACGTTGCTTTTATCATAATTTTAATAATATTTATTTTTAAACTATTAGAAATTTTAATTTTCAATCTATATTATAAACAGTTAAAGAGTATTTTTAGAATAACCAAGTGTAACGAACTTAATTCAGTTTACTTTTTTTTTTTTTTTTTTTATGTTTGTTTCAACTGACATATATGCAACCGATGAGACTTAATACTTTACACGTCATTGAAATTAAAATAAATATAAATTATAAAATATAATTCTTGCAATGCAGATGCACATTTACTAGTAATAATTGGGAGGATTTGTAATATAGTAAAAAGTTGATAGAGGGGAGCGGAGAAAATGAATTTATGCACTATATATGTAATAATTGGAAAAAAATAATAATTTATTAAGATGTGTTGATTTGAGTTATGGAGCCAAATTTGATTTATTTCCTCAACCACTAGAATTAGATCATAGTGGCTTTGAGCTAATAGTTTAGGGTTTAGTGACAAGATTTTAACACCTCTTTTATGGATTTATTTTATTATTTTTTATTTTTATAAGCCCTAACTTTACTAAGGTGATTATGTGCATTCTAATTGCTTCTTTATCAATGCCTAGTTGTTCATTATATATTATTAATAAAAACATACTTATATTGATATTATACAATTTAAAGGAAATATATACTGTCATAATAAAACGATAGCCACAAACTCTTACTTATGCAGGGCCCTGAGGAAAAATGAGACCATATTTCAGTCTATTATACACAACCTTACCTTATTTTACAAAAAGTTATTTTTACGACTTGAACCTATAACTACTTTTGACAAAAAATAAAAATAAATAAATAAACAAACAAACAAACTTATGACTACATGGTCACACAATAACAGTCGTTGTCATTGCACAAGGATCCTCTTTGAAATATCGATATCTTAATATCATTCTCAACATTTTTGAAAACAACAATAATGTCAATTTCCAAAATCAAAACCATGAATAACTTTTAATTCAACTATACCACATCCTTAGGTACAATTTCATTTTCCACCATTAATAAAGGTCTTAATCATGTCTCTCACATCATACATTAAATATGTATGAGATATATTTGTCAAAAAGAAACCTTGAATGAGTAATATTGGAGTGACACAACACGCACCTCATGCATCAACCTTAAATCAAGTACTACAAATTTAATCTGACAATGTACGATAATATTGTGTACTCAATATTTTTTTGTTACTTGTATTATTTATTTTTTTCACTTTTAAACATTAGAGAGTGCAATTCAATACATATTTTTAGTACTCAATTTTAGCACACGATCCGTTAAATACATTAAATATTCTTAAATCAACATTAATACATGATTTGAAAGCATTCAACATACATCATTATGGTATGTGCTAAAGTTGTATATTGAAATCATAGACATTTGTCATTTTCCTTAAATATTTTTATCAATCCAATTCCAACTTTGATGATATATGTACATCACCAAGCCCTATTCTAATTGGCTATTTTTAACAACCAAACCATCTAGATCTCAGACCCTTTCCCCATCTTTTGCAACCAATATTGCTTCCACCACCACCACCTTTGCTAAAACCAGCAAGATCTCCAAGTTGCTCCACCTCTTCAACCAACATTTCAACCTTCTCCAATATCTCCATTAAACAAAACACAAAGCTTGCCATTGCAAGTCCTTCATGAACTTTCTCTAGTTTGGAAACAGGCATGGCTGCTGCACTTACCTCCCCTTTAATCTTCTTCAACTTTGCTGCAATTTCTCCTTTTTGCTGAGGCAATATTGTTCTCATCTTCCTAATGCTGTCTCCAAGCTCCCTCAAAGTTGAAGCTAGAAATAAGGCCACTTCTTCACATGGTTCCTTGATAGATTGCTTCACAGCGACCGATGACGGCTAATTAAAACAACAAAATTTAGATAAAAATAAGTAAATTTAGCATTGCCCAATATGGAAGAATTAATCAAAGCTTGTTAATTTGGATTAATAGAATTCTTACTTGTCTTGGAGATTGGAGACATGCTCTTAGTGAAAGGATTGAAGCAGCCAAGTTACTAAGCAAGTCTCCTATGTGTAGGTACTTGTCCCAAGGATAGAAGAACCCAAATTTCCCATGCCATGGTTCCCATCTTGCAAAGTTTGCCTGAAAATTAAGTAATAATATTCAACCATAAAAATCTTTTCATTTATTTTTACTCTTTTCATCTAAGAAATTGCATATATATATAAATTTCCATGTTACCAATGGAGGAAATCTGATAAATACCAGAATTTCGTCCTTAGATTTTGAGTGAAGCACCGATAGATGACCATCACAGCCAATAGAATTAGTCTGGTTATCCTTTTTGTCCATCGGTTTGAAGTATTCCTCTATACATCCTATGAATAATACAAGAGTAATGAAAATTTATATAGTGCTTCATAATGTGGAAAAACATATATACAAAAGAAAAGAAACACAGGCTTACTAATTAGTTACCTAAACTAATAAATTTTTATTGTATTACCCCTAATAATATATAATATACTCTAATACATCAAAACAATAAATAAAAAATAAAAATTAAAAGAGATCAATTGAGCATGTGTGTAGATTGAGTTTTTTTTGCCTTTCTTAATTTTATTTTGGAGAGAAAAAAAAAAAGTACCTTCTATTGAAGAGGCAAGATGCCCAAACTTGGAGGCAACGGAGGAATGGAGTTCATCACTAGCCCAAATTGGGAAGATGAGTAAGCTTGTAAAAATGCAGATCGTGAAGCCAATGCCAATAGTTAGGAGCCGATCAACGGCTAAATCGATAACCTTTTCACCACGAATACCAGAGACTGCGATCAAATTGAATGTGAGGATGAAGATCATGGCTCCATAGTCAAATTTCTTCTTGAAAGATGGAATCAACCTAGAGTAAGATGCAACTACACCTGAAACACCCATGTCCAAATAATCCCTTAATTGTTATTAGTTAAAGCAATAGAATCAATACTTAATTAGTCACAAATGGAAAAGAGAATCAAACTTTAACAGCATTTCATGAGCCATATGCTCAAATATATATATATAAATACATGGCAACATGGTGGAGTTACTAATTAATAATGCAGGCAACTTGTCCTGGATATATTATACACGCATCTTATAAACTTCGCAAAAGTAGGATTAGGAAGTAAAGAAAAGTGAAGTTTACCAAAGATAAATACGGTTAACCCGACGGTTATGTCCTTGCCAATTCCACCAACTTTTTCAGCTATAATCGCTGTTAAACATCCCAAACCGCCACCCAAAATTGTCCCCATCCCACGGTTTAATCCCTTACAAAGTGTAGCACCTAACAAAGATCAATAAAAGATCTATATTTAGCATCTTCATCATCATCATCATCATCATCATCTAGGTAACTAGTATTGTGCCATTGATTCATGTATGACAGGGAAAAGTACTAATTAAACAAACCTGCAGAGAACTCAAAGATAACTACTACAGTCATGACAGCCCACATAGCAGTTTCTCCGACTTCCTTGTAAAGAGGATTGATGAAATAAAGAAGCGAAACGAAGACGAGTGCTAAGCCCACTTTTAAACTATGAATCAGTTTTCTAGAATCACCGCAATAGGTGTTCAGTATCTTCTTCAGATTATCGAGAAGAGAAGACAGAGCAAACTCATGGGTGGTGGTTCTCTTGGTAGGACTATGACTAGGAGATGATGAAGCAATTGCAGCTTCATATGGGATAGATATTACAGTGGAAGAATGCTTGTTAGCTGAATTCTCCATGATAGCTAGCTAGCTATAACTTAGCTTAATTTGAAATTGAGATTAATTGAGAGCTAGGAATTAATGAGGCTAGTATATATAAGCATGAATTAATGGCATAAAAAGTTTAGTGGGAACCTAGTGGGTTTGTAGTGAGCTGAAGTCAATCCAACATTTTTTTTGGTTTCTGTTGCTGATGATCATAAAGGAAGTCCTGAAATTACTCTGACTTGAAAGATTTAAAAAAAAGAAGAAGAAGAAGAAGAAGGTGGTTTTGTACTGCTCTCATAGCATTGCTGAAGAAAGACAAAGCTTAAAAGCAGACAAAAGAAGCAAGTAGATTGTAGAGATAGCCACTGTTTGATGCACAAAGCAACTTATTTACTGATGGCCATTAAGTACCATGTTGAATAAACTTTAGCTCTCTCCAATATACATAGAGGAACACAATATAAAGTTGGTAGTATAATGCATGGCCATTGAGCCTTGTACTAATTAATTTTCGCCATTAGAATTTCATACAACTTACACCACCCACATTTTATCACAATTGATATATATATATATATACGCTACTTATCATTTAATTAAATCATTTAACATCCAAAAATTCTTAAAAAAAGAAAGAAAAGAAAGTTAATTACTTCAACAAGACTATTAAGTAGTGATTTGTCACATCTTAAGTATTTTTATAAAAAATTATTATTATTTTGTACTTGTGGGTACAAAATAATTATAATTATCTCAAAAAAAGGGGGCCTTGATACAATACAACGATTAAGGTTCCTCCGGTATAACCTAAAGGCCACGAGTTTGAATTCAAAAACATTCTTTCTAACATAGGAGTAAAGTTATATATATCATCGCTTTCTCGGACCATTTAACAGCAAGAGCCTTATGTACTAAGTACCTCTTTTTGTTTTATTTTTTTTTACAAGTATCTTGTTGGTATATAGTTAGTTAGATTATCTAATGGGTATCTCATTTAATATGTTAAATTAATCTTGATTGACTATACAATATTAATATAAGTCAATTACATCTGAAAGTATAACCTAATTTGGTAGAAAATAGGGTGATTTTAATTAT
Organism: Paratinospora sagittata; assembly: GCA_035771175.1. Classification (NCBI taxonomy): domain Eukaryota; kingdom Viridiplantae; phylum Streptophyta; class Magnoliopsida; order Ranunculales; family Menispermaceae; genus Paratinospora; species Paratinospora sagittata. The sequence continues at coordinate 3,508,848 of CM069601.1, forward strand.
CTTGGACAGGATGATTTGATTTGATGCTTCTACACTCGGAATCAATTGGTACAAGGTGCCTAAAGATAATGTTGATTTTCTGGGAAGCTATCTGGAAAGTTTTCTAAAGTGCTCATCATTGCCCTATAAAAAAGAAAGAAGTACAGAGTACAGAGAAGAAACAAAATAATAAGGTATGATATTAAAAGCAATTTTATAAGTGATATTCAAATAAGATGAGAGCACCTGCAAAGTGCGTTTTTGTGCTGGGCCACCATGTCCTGCCCGGTCTTACATCTTGAGAAATTTCGCTTTCTCTTTTTCCATCTCTTCCTTTATTTTATTTAATGTCGTCTTTAATGCAAATCCATGAAATTTGACAGAAATTCCCAACCCACAAAAAACAAAAAGAAGAGATACGCGCAACAACACAAAGGATTCACTTGTTCCTTCATTCATGGACTTGTAATTATTTTTCTATAATGTAAATAAGAATTCAAGTTCTCTATTCTTTTTTTTATATTTTTTATAATTTTGGTAAGAAATAACCCAAGGCCCTCCAGCAGGTTGAAAACTCGCCCCGCCCTAATTCGTGGAGTGTCCAGATATATGATGGATAAGTTGACGGCTGACCTATTTTCTCACCATAACCTGACTAGTACTTCGTACCAACCCGGCACCAATAAAAAATTTACCAAGAATAATAAAACTAAAAATTATCGATTGAACCAATATGATTTGATTAAAAATTGAAAACGTATGATTTGCTCATTTTTGTTAAAATATCTTAAATTTTTATTTATTTTAAAAGTATAATTTTAAAGTGATACAAAAGATATAAAGAGTAGTAGCCCTTGAAATTGTTATAAATTGGTCTATAGTAATTTGAAGGTCACTGTTCAAATAAAAAATCAACTTTAATATTATTAGGATAAAATTACTTACATCATTTTCCTTGTATATCATTGTAATGGTAAGAGCCTCCATTAATTGTATCATTTGGGGCTCACAGGATTAAATGAGATAAAAAAAATTTTAATCACGAGCCTATGTTTAGCTGTTAACTAGAATGAAATAAAAAATAATCTCATCATTATTTTTATTTTATTGTAATAGAATAAAATAGTGATGACCAAAAAAGGGAAATTATTTTTATTCCATTGTAATGGTTTTGCTTTTTTTTTAATTGTTTAATCTTATTCCATCTTATTCTATCTAATTTAATTCAATTTCATAAAAATAATTTTATCTTATCACGCACACCAAACGAACCTTTGATATATAAAAAAAATAATTTAATAAAATATTTTCTTTTCTCATGCTTTCCTTACATTTTAAATTCTTGTTTTCAAATTATTGGTATATTAAATTTATCCTTCTCAGTTATTTATTTATTTATTTTTATTTTTTTCTAAAAACTTTTATCTATACTAGACAATTTTACTCCTCCAGTATTTGAAAACATATAGGAATAACTTAAAAAATATTATTTTTAATTTTTATTGGTATAGAAGAATTAACTTATTTGCTAAATAATTAAGATGTTTTATTTATTTGACAAACCAATATTTTTTTCCATTGTTATTCATAAACTAAATAAAGATAAAAATAAAAATAAAAAATAGTACGATTTGAATGCTCACTTAACCAAAAAGGTAATTCATGTAATCTAACTCAGTTGAAAAAAAGGACGGTTTCGAGAGAGCTTTTCCAAAAGGTCGGTATTGTGAATATATTGGAAGGAGAATGTTTGGTAGGAGGTTGGAGTCCGTGCCACGGAACCTTTTCGTACGCTTTCTACTCCGTCCAATGTTTCAAACCGCTTTTCAACCGCTTCTTTTTCTTTTTTGTCTTTTTCATCGAGGAATATTCAAGTGATCCCGTGTCCCAACTTTGTCTCCTATTTCATGACGTTCATTCATAATTGTTACGACGCCACGTGGTACAAAGTTGGTCCATGACGTCATCCTTTTCGGTATACGTCCCTGATGATCCACGTGTTGAGAGAACACTTGCTTAATTTTCTACCAACGGCTGAAAATCACTGGTCGGTCTTGCTTTCCACTGAACTATTTTATAAAAGAATTATATGATTTTGTTTGGTCAAAAAAAAAAAAGAATTATACTATGATTAATTAAAAGTTTTTAGTGTCATTAAAATTACCCAGGATATATATAAAAAATATAATATTATTAATGACTCATGAAAGAAGGGGGAGAGACTAAATATAAAATGAGATCAACTTAATGCTTGTCTATTTTACAATATCTTGACCACGACTTTTTTTATTATATATATATATATATATATATATATATATATATATATATATATATATATATTATATAATGTTTAATATAGGATCAGTGATTAGATACAAGTACATTTATCTTTAAAATTTTGAGTTCGAGTTATATTTTACCATTAACGACATCTTTAAGTGTTTGTGATTGTGTTTCAGAAAAATTAATGAGAATGTAAGTCCTCCGTATCCGTTAATTTTAAAAAAATAATGTTGAATATAGGTGGATTTGAAGACGGTTCACACATCATTTTTGTGATATATTAAGATTAAGATTTAACATTTTTGTGTTGTCACCTTTTTAAAATAATATATTTATATTTTTCACAAAAAGGAGTACAGAGTATACCTAATTTTGAAGCTTAATACGCGTAACAAAACGTGTGCAAAGATGTGGTAATCATACATACAAACTTCATCAAACACGAGTCCCAATCACAAAATTAATTAAAAAAAGGCCCTTTTAAATTTTTTTAATTAATTAAGCAAGTGAAAGGTGATGGCTGATGGCTTTCAAGCACGTCTCTACTAATTTACGCGTTACGGGCACTAACGCAGCATTATTTATCATCCCCCACGTGTTAGAGCTGAGGACGTCATGGTCCTGTCTCCACAGCTTCACCTAAATATTTAATTTATCCTTTATATATATAGTTTATAATATAATCAAACAATTATATAATTTGAATTAGTATTATAGTGGCAACTGAGGTGCTGAGATGAGGATGTGTCGATCCATGCCTGCGGCAGATCATATTATCAGACTTTTTTGTTTTGAGTTAATTTTTGTTTTAAAAATCGAAGCCAAACCGATCAATCAACCAACCTTAAAAATTATAAATCGTATAATTAATATTAATCTACCTATAAATATATATTCCATCAATTTAAAATATAATACATATCAATCTAAAATTAAGAATGTTAGAAAAGATTAATATTCATAAGTAAAATTTTACAAATTTTGGTTCGGTTTAATTTAAATCGATTTTGTGATGTATAAACCGTAAATCAAATCAAACAGATTGCATTGATTTAGTTTGGTTTTTCGATTTTGAGAGTCTCGGTGAACACTCCTTGCGAGAAATACTCTAATGTTTTAAGATAAAGTTTTCATAAAATGATCAAAATAATGTTTTGTTTTTTTCTTACAGTTCTTCTTTGAAAGATGATGCCGGGCTTATCAAGATACTTGCCAATGTTAGAACTATCCATGCTTGGTATATATGTATTAAAATTGATTGAGATGTGAACTGACATTAGAATGAATATTTTTTAAGTTGAGAAAAATGAATTAATCATGTTCCACTTAAGCATTTAGTGCTATCATGAAAATGTTAAAGATAATAGAAAAAGTTATTGGAGACATTAGTCATAATATTTACCACACATATACATGTGACAAAGACAAAGTATCTTTTAAGTGTAACACTATTGGGATGATGTAATGATGATATTTAAATCAAAAAGAACACTCAAAAACCAAAATATATATATCATAATTATTTACAATCAAAAAGTTTGGTTTGGTAATCTGCCATTTATGATTCCATATCAATATTAAAATTAAGATAATTGATTATATCTTAATTAACTGAACAGTCACCACTAACAATGTTCCTCATTTTGATATACATACTTTTTAATTTTATAATACAAACTATTAAATTATAACTAATTAAGAAAACCGATCTAGAAGGAAACACTTAATGATCAATTAAACTAAGTGAACCCTTTATAGATTGAGAAAGATTATAACTTCCTTGAACGAGGGGGAAGGGAATTAAATGATGTCACTTATATTATATATAGCAGATTTCTTCACTTTCAAGATCTTTTTGAGTGATTTGAATAATAATATATATAAACATTATTTATTTTTATTTTTTTATTATCGGTTTTTGGGTATACGGGAGGTGTCCTCATTCTTTTTTGGCGAAACTAATCCTCTTTGACTCGAACATGACAGAAACATTTAAGCTAATCCTCTAAAAAAAAGACGAATAAATAAGAGTACGTCCAGAGTCAAACTCAAAACCTGAACCTCTATCTCATTTATACTCTCAACTTCTCAATCAACTTAGCTACCACATATTAAAATGTCCGTATTCCGGCAGTGGAGGAAGAAGAGATTATATATAGCCGCCCAATTCCTTTAACGCTGGCAAAAAAAGGGCAAATAAAGCAATGTGTACGTGAGTTTTCTTGAGTGATCTCATTGTCGATTTATATATATATATATATAGACGTACACTTAAATTAATTTTAATGAGAAACTCATGGTGATGATGCAATTTTGATTAGAATAGGCAAGGTTAAATGCTGCTAGTGCTCTTGTAAATATGATAAAAAAAAAATCTAAGCAAATAAAATGTGAGAAAAACTCAATCAAATGAATAATAGCACTAAAATATTGTGTTATAAATATAATAAATATATTTATGTAACACATTATTTGTCAAAATTGGTGTAACATGAGACCCGGGGGTTCTATTCTCCCCAACCTCATAAGTATAATGTAATATAAATTGTTAAAAGAAAACGCACAATTTTAAAATGGCATACTAATCTAGATATGGTAGTTAGGCAAGTTCAAGAAACTTTAGGGCAAGTTTCTTATTAATGCTAAAAGTTTAAAAAATGTTTAGTGTGAAATTAATTTATTGTTATTTTTAAGTTTTAAAGTATAGCTTCAGAGATGCAATGGGTAATATAATTTTTTAACAATCTTTCTAACACCTCAAACATATATATGTTAAGCAACCTCATAATTTATACTCTTTCAATTGAAAGATTTTTTGAGAAAAATAATTCATGAAAACGTCGTCACATGCAGTTCAAAACATTGTATATTTCAACCTTCCTTATCATTCTATTAGTTTCAAGGCACATATTTTTTTTTTATTATTTGAAAAAAAAAGAAAAAAAACTCTTTTTAAAACACATTAATTTGAAACATTTTTTTTTTTTTTAAGGGACAGGAGGGACGACGATAGAGAGATGAGGACATCGAATGATTCAACATCACAAGATCATGAATCCATACCACAGCAAAATCCAGGTACCAAAATCCTAATTTTGAGAGGGACCAACAAAAATTGAGTATAACAAGCATTAGTTCTTCCAAAGGTATTACTGCAACTTTATTTATTTTTACTAATAAGCATTTATTTGATATTATATGAGAGTAGCTAAATAAATCCCAGTTATGGACTATCTACACCCTATTTCATATTTTTTGCTTATCCCTAAAATACCCTTAAGTAAATTTACTAAACTAACCTTAAAAAAAAATTGCCCCTCCTATTCTCACCCCACCATTTTCTTTTTTCTCTCTACCGCAATACCACCGGATAATTTTCTTCTCTCCAACGATAAGGCCAAGTAACACCATTACGTCTCTACACACGTTGTAATCGTGATAAGTAGACTATTGCAAGTGTTTTTTGGCCACTGTTGAACATTTTTTTTTGAATGTTTTTTGTTGAATAGATGATTGTTTGATTTTCTAGGTTAAATTATTCAAAAAACAATACCATCAACACACATTTCAAGCAATATGGCCAAAAGAGATTGTTCCTGTGACGACGTACATCAAGGAGATGTAAGTTTTGATTGTGAACGAATGAAAATTACAAATTTCTTTTCAAAAAAATTGAGTTGAAGGTCGGCCTTGCGAGGCCAACCATTGTACATGACATTCGGCCACATAGGGTTGACCTTTCTCTACGAGGGTCGGTCATACTAAGCCGACCTTAATGTACAACGGTCGGTCCTACTTGGCCAACCCTTCTATTTATTACACTTATCCAAATTTTTGTGCATACATTTGTTATTTTATGCATTTGAGTGTATTTGATGTCGTCATTGACAATTTTTTTTTAATTTATTGTCTAATTATAAAATTCTACATAATTTCAGAGTGAAGAACTTGCAATGGTCATTGATTACACAGAACAATTCACTCCTGACAGGGAGTTTAGTACACGGAAGGAACTTGTTTCCTGGGTCCAAGAGGTTGGCAGAAGGAATAGTTTAGTGATCATAATCCTAAACTCAGATGCTTAGGGTAATGGTAAGCAAGCCCGAGTCAATTTTACTTGTGAGATATATGATCGTCATAGATCCACTGCTCAACAATCTTATGTCGGTAAGAAGGCAAACATAAGTCAAACTGGCATGAAAAAGTGTGGATGTCCTTTCTTGTTAAATGACAAGAATCCTCGGGACAGTGAGTGGACGTTAAAAGTTGCATGTGGCACTGATACCTTCCATATTGCTAGATTAGCATAAATTTTGACTTCGATAGGCACATAGATGGGAAACCCCTTATTTTGTTTTCAATGTTGTTAGTAGCAGAGTGACAAGCAATGCAGGTAATAAACAAGATATAGAAGTTGACTTAGACGATGATTAGTTATTTTGGAAATGTTGATATGTAGAGGGATGTCAACATGTTTTTTTTGAAAATGTTGACATGTTTAGATTTGTTTTATTTTTGAAAATGTTGATATGTAGAAGGATGTGGATATGTTGATATGTAAGGGGATGTCAGCATGTTTTTTTGGAAATGATGACATGTTTAGTCATGTTTTTTCTTTTTGAAAATGTTGACAAATTGGGAGATGTGGATATGTATAGACTTTCATTTTTTGAAACGTGGATACAAAATATGTAATTGACTTCGATGTTGTTGATATAGACAGATTTGTTGTCTCGAATAATATTATGTTGTTTTGGATGTTTGTACTATTGTTCTCTTTCTGTATATATGTATGTTACGTCAAAGTTCACCTTACAAGTGGGGAACGATACCCTACTGCCCAAACTAACTCGGAATGATTGAAAACATGTCAAAAACATGATAGAATGCATCACAATACATGATGGAAGGGGAAAATGCAAAAAAACCCGGGAAATACGAGGGTCGGCCTCAATGTACCGACCCTGATGAAGAATGGTCGGTACTGAGCAACCGAACAGAGAAGCTGTCGCAACCCACTCCATATGAGTGACGTCACGACTGGCACAGGATACGATATACGTCATATGATGGCGAATATAATACCCTGTCAGCCATATCCAAAAATTACATCCAAATTTTTTTCGAAATTTCGACAGAGTCTCCTTTGTTTATTGGTTATATCACAAACTAATTATCACAAGTCAAACACAATCACAATATAAATATGATCATTCACATTACTCATTCATCATCTAAACCTCACATTTTCATATATACACATCCATGTAAACCTATCCATACCCATCTATGTGATATAAATATTATTATAGTGTTATTTACATGACTACTACTCAAAATAATATTAAACTTTCTCAAACCATTTACATACATTGCAAAAGAAGAAGAATTTTCTATCCTTCACGTGCCTTTCCCTTGCCTTTAGGATCTGAACCTGATATGTTTGAGAATTGGGTGAACAACCACAACTCAGTGAATATTCCTAACTATGACATCATATATCCATTTAATAAAAATCATATGAATCAATAAATTCGAATCTCATTCAAACATGCATGAAACATTTCATAATACATACATGCTCATAAGTAATTCCAAAACATGCAAGGTTACAATAAAATCAAACAATCTCTCTCATGCTAGTAATAGAGCGGGTATGCACTTCTTATTATGCATTTATAAGGAGTCACGCTCAGACCTCTCATTACCCAATTTTCTGCTACGAATCATTTCAAATCAAGACTTAATCCCAATTCCATTCAGAAAATATCACTCGAACCATAAGATTATTCAATTCTCATGCGGGACTGTCTTCTGGAAATGATCTCATGTTTTAACTTGCTCTAGCAAGTCCAAAACATGCTCCAAGGTCAAATATTTTCATGAATTTAAAACTGTGCAATAAATACATATATTCATGATTTGAAACACACAATTTATATTATACAATGTCATATACAAGGAACCAAAGTCAAGAGATACTCACAGTGGTACCGTGTAGACCTACTCTCTACGACCACTCTACTATCTGTATCAAATCCGCAATATAATATTGTCATGTATTCATTTCCTGATAATCCATAATCAATTATCAAATTATTATATCTATTTGATTTTCAATTATTCATTAAAATTTAACTCTCCAATTAATTCTCTTAATTTCATTGCAGTCTAAAATTCACGTGAGGCGTCCAAAATATTTTACACGACCCTCATGATTATTTTTAAGGTAATGGACAGTAGAAACAAGCATTTCAACCACATTTCCACTTGTCACGACGCCCCTTACGTAGGCTGACGTCATGATCAGCACAATGTACTATACACTATACATCCCCGTATACGGTGTACAATACACTGTCAGCCTCCATGTAAATACACGAATTTCAAATTCCTTGATAGCCTTCCATTTAAAATCTACATTCATTCATTTTCATACTCATTTACATTCAGATCTTTATCATCATAACAATATTTCATACCCCAATACGTCAAGTATGGTTCATATTATCACCCCACTCACTCGTCTATGTGATATCATTTATATATACATGCTAATTATACATATCAAAAGTAATCATGTTGTAACCGTTTCTTCCATACATACATAGCAAGTAAAGTTTCCAGAAGACGGTTTATCCTTTCTTTGCTTTTCCTTTTGCTTTTGGGTCCTTACCTGAAATATTGGAGGTAATGGGGTGAGCTACAACAAGCTCAGTGAGTAAGTTCCATTCTATATCATTCATATGCATTTAATAAACATGTTGATAAAATCATAATCAAATACATTTAAAGATGCAAGTGCAAAAAGACAATACATATATGCACAAAATAGCTTGGAGCTTCCTGCAATATTTTTCAAAACAATTTCACTTTCCCACTGAAAGTCATATCCATCTCCCACCTTCTAAGTATAGAGCGAGACTCACCCCTCGTTCGGCCCAAACAAGGGTAGCCTAACTGTCCTCTCATACTCAATTTTATCACAATCAATTCCAAGACAGCCACTAAGCCCGTGAGATACTCAAGGTACTACTCATGCGGGACTTATTCATGGAATGACTCATGTTCTAACATGTTCTTACAGGTTAGACATGCTTCGTTTTTGAAATATTTTTCATGTATTCAATCAATGCAATTTTATACCATGTCATTCATGCATGCTTATCATTTCAAACTGTTCATAGCTACAATGCCATACAAAATAACCAAGAAATGGAAGGATACTCACCTAATGCCAACACAGCCTAGTGTTGACCAAATATCACTACCACTGCGTACTGTCCCCACCTATTCCAAACTTTGCTGTAATTTCACCAAATAATAATCAATTATTTTCCATATAATTTTACTCTCAAATATACCCACAAGTATTACGTGTCAGTATATAGTCATGAAACTTAATCTTATTTGTATATAACCATCTCAATCCCACCTATATATTATTCCATCAATATATTTGCATGCCATCAAATAAGTCTCAAACCTATTCATATATACATATGTTAATATACTTTCCAACCTGATGCATATATGACTATATATACATATTAATATATTAATATATTCATTCATATATTAATATACTTTTCAACCTCATGCATATATGACTATATATACACACATTAATATATTAATATATACCCATTCATATATTAATATATTCATTCATATATTAATATACTTTTCAACCTCATGCATATATTACTATATATATACACATTAATATATTAATATATACCCATTCATATATTAATATATTCATTCATATATTAATATACTTTTCAACCTCATGCATATATGACTATATATATACACATTAATATATTAATATACTTTTCAACCTCATGCATATATGACTATATATACACACATTAATATGTTAATATATACCCATTCATATATTAATATATTCATTCATATATTAATATACGTACATATTAATCTATTAATATCATTCTCACTTTAATTACTATGTACTTACTGTGATTACTACTCTAACATAAGCCAATTGCCAAATCTATTTAATTCCAGCATATCAATAGTCCATTAATACATGTCTAAGGATTCACACACTGATTCTCATCAAAGCATCTTAAATTTCTTGTTGGAATTAACATTAAACACTTACCATCAAACCAGGAAGTGAACATCAAGGATTCTGGTACGTCATTCACCAAATTTTCAGTCCAAATTCTTGAATTTCTAGTTCCTAATCACATCATAGAACCCATTTGTATATCACATATATTGTATAAAATGAAAAGAGGAACTCAATGATGCAATTTACATACAAAAACCAAAGATTTTACCTTCAATTTCTCCTCTTCTTCTTCACGTTTCTGTTCTGGTGTTTGATTTCTCATAAATCTAGCAACCAACGTTTATTTCCTTTAAACTCACTAGCAACTCATTTTATTCTTGCAACACACTAGCAACAACACATGGCTACACATGGCCAACAACTCACTTAGGTGTCATGTTCTCTTCTCAACGTGTATTTACTTTAGCAATTCATGTTGTTGTTGCCAAGACACTAGCAACTTATTTTATTCTTGCAACACACTAGCAAACAACACATGGCTACACATGGCCAACAACTCACTTAGGTGTCATGTTCTCTTCTCTACGTGTATTTCCTTTAGCAATTCATGTTGTTGTTGCCAAGACACTAGCAACTTATTTTATTCTTGCAACACACTAGCAAACAACACATGGCTACACATGGCCAACAAACCTCTTCAATTGCCAACCAAAATGTACACTAGACACTTGTCACTTACATGCCATGAAGTCTTTATTTAATTTATGTATTAGAATAATTTAACACCTAATTGATCATAACACATGATTATTTTATGTATTAGACCATTATACACTAATACATATCAAACACAACAATGTATTAAAATACCTCGTACACACTGTATACGAGTATTATATACATCGACTACGTGCACAAGACCTCGTATTGGGCAGTCCACGTCATCATGACGTCAGGTCCAAAAAGTGGATCGTTACACCACTAATATCCAAGTTTGTCGTATTTATCAAATTCAGTTAGGCATATATTAAAAATATCAATTGATACCCAAAAATCATAATTTTGGTATCGAAATGTCCGGGATTCGGTTCTCTATAATTCTATGATTTCAAACTGGGATTTCACTGTCGTTTGACATGGTTCAAAATGTCCCCAGTATCAAATTTAGCTTCCGGCAGCTAGACCGACACCAATATTAAACTTGAACACAAACAAACTACATATCTAATTTATACACATCTATATGAGTCATAATATATCATTTCTACTTGTTTCCACACAAAGTGAATTCAAACCCCATTTTTGAAAATACGGTAAAATACTCCCTATAACAAAATTTATTCCGATAGAAACGTCACACATAGCTTAATTTGTAATTTTACAATAAAAAACGGTGAAAATAGCTTACCAGCACGTCAAATTTGGCCGCGAAACCAACATTTCTCTCCGTTCTCCTTTTCTTCTTTATTTCTGCAATTTCTCCCAATTCACGTTTTCACTTAAAAAAAAAATTAAAACATTAAGGTTTAAAGATGAGCAATATGGTTGTTGTGATTCCATGCTTTCAAAGCCACTTAGCTAACCAACTCCTCCATCTTATAATTCATATCATTTATTTAGCAACTCCCCCAATTTATTAAATCATTTAACTTTTTACTTCATTATCAACTATTCAACTATAACAACTATTCATTCATTAAATTACTTCATTTAATCATTTACCAATTAATACTACCATTTTTATTTAAGTTAATTTAATCATTCTCTTATCCAACTCCAATTCACATATTTATATAGCAACTCACATATTTAATTTATACCCTTCACTTTATGTATTTAGCACTTATTCTCATACGTACATACATTTGACTCCTACGTATGTATACTCATATTATACACTTTGATATACGCGTAAGTCAATGTATGTATTTAATTAAAACTACGGGGTGTTACAATCTCCCCAACTTAAGGAATTTCGTCCTCAAAATTTAAAAGTAAGGCGAAATATACCTCAAGTAGTGAAAAGATCAGAAAATGTCTCCCACATCTGGTCCTCACGCTCCCTGGTTTGCTCCTCATTTTCATAAAATTGTCATTTGACTATGACCAAAGGAACTTCCTTGTTCCTTAATTTCTGAACCATCCTGTCAAGAATATGAACGGGCTTCTCTTCATAAGTAGCATCCTCCCAAACTTGCAATTGTGTTATATCTAAAATATGTGTCGGATTTGGATACTTTGTCGGGTGTGTATGATATTTCCTCAACATTGAAACATGAAATACATTATGAACACCGACCAACTGAGGAGGTAGAACAATCATGTACGCTAGCGGACCAATCCTCTCTAAGACCTTGAACGACCCAATAAAACGCAGAGCTAATTTTTCTTTTACCCCAAATCGCATCTGACCTTTCATTGGAGAGACCCTCAACAATATCAGGTCTCCCACTGCAAACTCTAAAGGCCGATGTCTATTGTCATAATAACTTTTTTGACGATCCTGGGTTGTTTTCAATCTTTGCCTGATCTGCTTGATCTTTTCTGTGTGGTCCACAACAATTTTCGGCCCCAATAACTGTGACTCTCCAACTTCATAACAACAAGCTGGAAATTACATGGCCTTCTGTACAAATCCTCGAATGGTGCCATGCCAATACTGGCCTGATAGCTGTTGTTATAAGCAAACTCACACAATGACAAATACTCACTCCAAGTCCCACCAAACTTCAGTATACACGACCTGAGCATATCCTCAAGCATTTGTATCACCCTCTTAGTCTATCCATCAGTCTGTGGGTGAAATGTCGTATTGAGACGAAAATGGGTACCAAATCAAGTCTACATACTCTGCCAGAACCTCGAAGTAAACCGCGGATCTCTATACGACACAATAGAAATAGGCACCCCATGCAATCTCACAATCTCACGTACATACAGTCTGCTCAGTCTGTCAATTGAGTCCTTGGTGTTCATTGGAAGAAAGTGTGCAGATTTTGTCAATTGGTCAATTATCACCCAGATGGCGTCATATCTACCTTGAGATCTGATCTGGGCAAGCTTGTAATGAAATCCATAGTAATATGCTCCCATTTCCATTCAGGAATAGATAATGGTTGCATCTGACCTCCAGACTTCTTGTGTTCAGCCTTTACCTGCTGACACACCCCACATTTCTGCACATACTCAGCTAAATTTTTCTTCATCCCATGCCACCAAACTATTTTTTTCATATCATGATACATCTTGGTAGACCCTGGGTGAATAGTATACTGAGATCCATGTGCTTTCTGAAGTAACTCAGCCCTCAAATCTTTATCTATAGGAACCCATAATCTCCCATGAAAACGCAGAACATCCCGGACCTCTATGCCAATCAACTTTGTCTGCTCTATCATCCCACGAATCATACATACCAAAATCAGGATCATGCTCCTGCAGATTCTTAATCCTATGAATATGAGAATATGTCAGCTGAATATGCATCTGAGCACATATATCCACGTGTGGTGCCATAGAGAAGACACTCATCATAGTCACTCTCTCCAATAGTCGCCACTCATGGGCCATCTGACAAGCCACCACACTGTCTCAATTCGTTTCCTGCTCAATGCATCAGCTACAACGTTGGCCTTCCCAAGATGATACTTCAATGTGAAGTCATAATCCTTCAAGAATTCGAGCCATCTACGCTGCCTCATGTTCAGTTCTTTCTGGTCAAATAAATATTTCAGACTCTTATGGTCTGAATACAATGTGAACTTTTCACCATACAGGTAATGCCTCCACAATTTCAAAGCAAACACAACGGCTGCCAGCTCCAAATCATGCATAGGGTAATTCTTCTCATGCACCTTTAACTGTCTAGATGCATAAGCAATCACTCTATCCTCCCGCATTAGTACACATCCCAGACCAGAGTGTAATGCATCAGTATAAATCATTAACTCCTTTCCTGACTCTGGAAGTACTAGAACTAGTGTTGTGGTCAACTTCTTTTTCAGCTCAATGAAAGCATTTTCACAACCATCAGTCCACACAAATGACATATTTTTCTGGGTTAACCTAGTAAGTAGAGCAGCTAATCTGGAAAATCCTTTTACAATTCTGTAATAACCAGCTAATCCCAGAAAACTACATATCTTTGTCACTGTGGTTGGTCTTGGTCAATTTATAATAACCTCAACCTTAGCATAATCAACAGATATTCCCTATTTACTGACCACATGACCAAGAAATTTAACTTCATTTATCCAAAACTCACATTTACTGAGCTTGGCATACAACCTATGCTTTCTCAGTGTCTGTAGAGTAATAAGGAGGTGTTGCTCATGTTCCTCTCGAGTCTTGGAATAAATGAGAATATCATCAATGAACACAATGATGAATTGATCAAGATATGGTTTAAATACCCTCTGCATCAAGTCCATAAACATGGTAGGTGCATTGGTTAAACCGAAGGGCATCACTAGAAATTCATAGTGTCCATATCTCGTTCTGAAGGCTGTCTTCGGTATATCCTCTTCTCTGATTCTCAACTGATGGTACCCTGATCGCAGGTCGATCTTTGAAAAGAATTTGGCTCCATTTAGTTGATCAAACAGATCATCTATTCGTGGGAGATGATACTTATTTTTTACTGTCACTTTGTTTAACTGACGGTAGTCTATACACAGACGTAAACTTCTATTTTTCTTCTTCACAAACAGTACAGGTGCACCCCAAGGTGACATACTGGGGGTAATAAACCTTTTTTTCATCAAGTTGTACTTTGAGTTCTTGTAACTCTTTAGGTGTCATTCTATATGAAGGAATGAAGATAGGTTTTGTATTAGGCATCATTTCTATCAGGGGACTCAACCCAGATCCATCTATGATTTCTTTAAGTCTTTCTTGCTCAGGGTGGCATTCCAGATCCCACTCAGCCACCTGTGCTCCATGATTAATGCACCTAAGTAGGGGTTGATCCTGTAAACAAACAAAAAAAAAAACAAAACAAATATGAATGGTCAATATTAACAAGATATAACCTTCAACAACAGATTTAGTCTACACTAGGGATGAAGACTTACTTCGCCAACCCATATAGCTGTAGCAATATAATTCTTGAAACTAGTAAGGATAGAGGGATCGATAGGGCCTCCTGAAAATGAGACAAGGGCACTATCATCTTCTTCAGTGTACTGGCTCTCTTGGCCAGTGTGTTGTGTGCTTGTCTCGTCTATTTCTTCTTCTTCATGTGCAACATCTGCAATGGTCGTTAAACAGGTTTTCGTACGCTTGTGTCTCCTCTCTGATGTTGTAAGTCGATTGTGTGACCCACTTTGTTCACCAGAAGTAGTGCTGCGTGTCCTCGGCATATCTATGCACAATAAAATGGTTAATCACTATTTATTTTTTTTAAAAAATTTCAGGCAGGGTTGGCCTTCAGTGAAGGTCGTCCATCGTGATGACCTTCGTTCTTACCTATTTTTCGCACAAAATACATCGATAAACACCCATACAAATTGCATTTCATGAATAAAAGTGAATAGAAACAAAAATAATTATTAAACCATGCATTTCTTACTGATTCAAAAGATCAATCGTCAAAAAACACACGAAAACAAAAAGTGGTGATTTGCTCCAAATGAGGTCAAAATGATGCTCCTCTACAGCCAATATTCTTCACACTAAGATAAAAAGATCAAAATAGTAGGCTTTAAAGTTAAGAGCTAGGGTTTTGGAAGAGTTTTGGAAGAAAAGAATTAGTGGAAAAAGGAAGAAACCGACTGGGGTGCGTTAGGGTAAAGAGAATGGTAGTTTAGAATTTTTTGAATTTTTGACTGGGATAGGTATAATATATATGGTGGGGTTGTGATACTAATTGGGGTATAGATAGTCCATAAGTGGGGTCTATTTAGTTGTTCTCTATTAAATACGTGACAAAGTTTACAGTGCTCCTCTTTAATTTCTCTCTCTCTTTACACATTTACACATGCACCCACTACAACAAGCATATATCCAACAACATTCTACTCCTCATATATCTCTCTCTCTCTTTACACATTCACACACATGCACCCACTACAACACGCATATATCCAACAACATTCTACTCCTCATATATATATATGTGTGTGTGTGTACACTCCCAAATATATAGAGAAGTGCTCGATGCCCGGCTCTTGTTTAACCAGGAGATGTAGCAATTACACGTTAGCCATTCACGATCTTCCCACCTGCACCACCATAAAATTTTACATTAAGCAATTAATTGATTAAAATGGCTACATCCTTTCCCCTCAACTACAAAAACGCTTTAATGATACTTCAAAACACATAAATCTTCCTTAATATATAATCTCATTTTTATAGCAAAATGCTATTGGATTGGAGCTCCTTGAATCATGAACTAATACATGAGTCAAAGAACATCCAATCATGTACTCACTGGGAATTATGTTGAAAATTAATCCTAAAAATATTGCATATATATAAATAGCATCTTGTATAACTTAAATGCAATTTCATGGACTAATTAAGATAATCAACTCACCATTAGGATGGAGGAACTGGCCAGTGAAGTACGAGGAATCAACATTAGAAGCAAGGAACACATAAGACCGTGCAATCTCGTGAGGCTGCGCCGCTCTGCCTATTGGTGCTTCACGTCCAAAGCTTGTGATCTCTTCTTCATCACTGGTTGAAGAAGGTATTAATGGAGTCCAAACTGGTCCTGGTGCTACTCCATTCACCCTTATTCCCTTGTTCACCAGCTGCAGAGCAAGCCCCCTTGTGAAAGCCACTATTGCACCTTTTGTTGCTGTGTAGTCTATCAACTTTGGGTTCCCCAAGTAGGCATTCACCGATGTTGTGTTAATGATGCTGCTCCCTTCCCTCATGAACTTCAATGCATGCCTAATACCCACAAGGCCACGAATAAAAAAAATCTTAAGTTTCTTTTCTAACATGGATCATGGCCAATGAAACTATGTACTGAACTTTTATAGAACACATTTTCAACATGGTCGATCGTTAAAAGTAATAAATATTAGATGTTGTTGAATCATGTATTACTTTTTGACATTGATGTCTAAAACTAATTATCCATTTTTTCAATCTTTTGCTCTTAAGGTTAAGAAAGACAAAAAAAAAAAAAAAAAAAAAAAAAAAAAAAGGTACTCAAGAAGACAGTGTTGGGTTAAGTATCCAAAAACAGTTTTTTTGTTTGGAGGGTATGCAAAAGGTATAATTAAAAAAACTTAAAAAATGACAAAATGTCATTTCTCAAGTTTTTTTTTTTTTTTTTTTTTTTGTGAAAGAAGATTAAAAAAGTATTTTTTTTTAAATTATTCTACCAAATATATTTTTTATTATTTTCTTTTTTTTTACTATTTAAAAATTGAAAATAATATTTAGATTGTAAACCAAACAACCTAAAGGACCTAAAATTTGGACCCAAAATCATATCAAAGTAAAGTACCGAATCACCACAAGTCTAATTTTGGGTCTAACTTTTGGACTATATCAACACTCTCCTAAAAAAATAGACTGCAGTACATCAACTTGAATATAAATTAGAATTATTTTTTGAGTCTGTTTAGCATTTTTACAATAAATTCATCATATTTTAACTAATTTTCTCTTTCACTTTGTTTTTAAATATAAAAAATAAAATGTTGGGGAGACGCAATCTTCAACACTTTTCTCATTGTTGTATTGTGTGACAGTGTGTCTTGTAACTATATCTTACCACTTAAAAAAAAAAGAAAAAATTGTCATGTTGTAAGTAAATAATACCATATCAACATGAGTTGAGAATTGTATTAGGTGTTATATTATGAAATCAAAATAATTATTTTATTATTTTATATACAAAAGTATAATTGTACCCTTATATATAATTAGTATATAAACTCAATTATAATTAAAGTTTATATAAGATGAGATAAATTAAAAGGTGATGAGAATTGTAAGAGAGTACTCACAGAGTGATTTCTCATTGTAAATCTTTATTATAGTGAATTAAGTGTTAGTGCACTCTGAACGTAAAAATTTTTTTTCAAATCAAGTTAAATTTCTTGTCTCTATATTTTTTTTTCGTTATGCGTGTTTGTAATTTTTTGAATTTATTTCTTTAACAACTGATTTCAGAGCTTTGATTTGGCAAACACAGGCTGCCCATCGTGAATTGTTGCGAGCAATCACGCGTTACTGGGCGTGGGTAAAATCGTTAAAAAAAAAACAGGATCGGTGACTGTTTTCATTGACGAAAAATTTTTGAGCGATTGGGTTAATCTGGTGCAGCCGAGAAGAAAGAAGAGATTAAAGAAGAAAAGGCGTGAAAAAAAAAAAAAAAAAAATTCCGTGAGATGAAGGTGCGTTTGATTCATTAGCCATTGAACAAGAAAAGAAAAAGACAAAATCTATTTTGTCTTTTGCGGGGTGGTGCTTGAAAAGTCAAAATTAGTATTAAAAGAGAAGAATTTTGTGTTCTTCAATTATTTTTTTTTAAAACACTACCGTGAGCATTAGTTCTTTGCTCAATAACACGTTGTTCTCGAACCGTAGGGTACGGTTACACTATCCTTGCGGTTACTTCGATTTGCTCTGTGTACTCGTAGTTTGAGTTGGAGCAATGGATTCAGATGATGAATCAATCAGAATAAAAAAAATTTAATGGTTCAAAATTTAGTTACTGGGTGATATAGATGGAAGATTATTTTTATTAAAAAGATTTGTATTTGCCTTTGAAAAAGAAACTTACCAATTACAAGGAAGAAGAATGAGAGATACTAGATCGGAAGGCACTGAGTGTGATTCAAAATTATATATCGAAAAAGATTGCCTTCAACGTGAAGCATCAAAAAACAATAGTATTTCTCATGGTCGCCTTTTCTAACATGTACGAGCAACCCTGTGTAGCACATAAGGAACTTCTGCTCAAGAAATTATTTACTTTGAAAATGACAGAATGAAAATTTTAAGGAGCACATAAATTTATTTAATGAGACCACTGATTAGTTGAGTTCAATGGATATCTATTTTGATGATGAGGTTCTTGCATTAGCCATCCTTGAACAGTTGCCAGAGAGTTGGAAGAACATTGTCCAGTCTATTAGCAATTCTTTTGAGAAAAGTAAACTAAGTTTTTCAAATGTTACTGACTTGATTATGACTGAGGAGATCCAAATGAATGGTGAAGATTCATCTAGTTCAGGGTCATCATTGAATATGGAGAACAGAGGTAGAAGTAAAAATAAAAGAAATTGGCATGGCAAATCAAAATCAAAGAATGGCAGGTCTAAGTCCAGACACCGTCATGGTACCAAGAAAAATGTTGAATGTTGGAATTGTAGAAAGATGAGACATTTTCAATCTGAATGTAAGGCTCCAAAGAGAAGGAGAGGAGAAAAATGGGTGAAAACGCGGGATCTTTGCCGAATCGGGACCCACGGTAACTATATTTCACTCCATTTCTTCGTGAAATTGATATCTAAGTTAGATATAACGATTTTTTCAAAGTAATTTTTGTTGTAGAAGGTGTTTTACGGCATTTTCAAAATTAGGGTTTTGACCCGACTTAAATGAAAATTTGTTCGAAAGGTTGAAAAATATTTAGACTATAGAAGCCCCGAATATGTGGTTAGATTTTATTTATTTGTTCATTTAAATTTTTTATGGCTGTTGAAAGTTAGATTTGATATTGGAGACCTTTTGAACCCTATTAAAACCCAATGAAACTCCGGTTTGAGACTGTAAAAAGATAGATCTATCAATTCTGGACATTTTGATGTTAAGATCGTGATTTTTGGATATGATTTGATATTTTTAGTAATTAAATATATGATTTTTGTGAGAAAAATTAACTTTAGATGCCACCCCGAACATGTAAAACCTCAATAAAATACATGTTGAAGGTAGTAGAATGGTAACATGATTGATTTTACACGTGTCAATGTGGACATAATAATTTTAGGAATGTTCTATATTTTTAATAAAATCGATATATTTTTCCAGTAGAAAACTAAAATTAAGAACTAGTGAAAATATGATTTGAAATTTTATTTTTAATGTTCTTCTTATGGAAACATCTAGATTGTTCGTAGAAACGGTGTTTTAAGTGAGATTGAATGATGTCTAGTTGATTGTAATGCTTAATTATGGTATGAATTTCATGTGTTGCGGTGCTTAAAATGTGATATAGTGCGTTGGTGATTGAACTTGAAAAACATTGATGCTGGACATTTTGGGTGTGTATTGAATTGGGTGATGATCCAATTGTGGTGAACATCTTGGAATTGAGAAAAATATTGAATGGTAGAGTGTGCATTTTCTTAGAAACATCAGTTAACCATTATGAGTATATTTTCTTAATTTGGTTCTTATATGACATTATATATATATATATATATATATATATATATATATATATATATATATATATATATAATGTTTGAATGTAAATATGTTATGTATACATTGTTGCATTGTGTTTTAATTTGCATTCATAAATGATTTCTTTTGTGAGACTTACGAAGGCAAGTTGGTGTCATTTCGTTAGGAATTAGACCTGGATGAGTATTATGCGTAACCTCATTGTTAGTAAGCCTGTCCTAACAAGAATTTGAGATCCTTGAAATGACTGTGAATTGGGTAATGAGAGGTTGTGACTACTTTGTAATGGTCATATAAGGGTTAGACCCACTCTATTACCTTAAAGGAGGGATATTGTGGTTTTTGATGAAAAACCTTGCATTGTTTATTTGAAATTCATGAAATGTATATTGTGACATGTATGAATTATTTGTTGAATGATGCATATGTATTTATTAATGTTTTAAATGATTTTGAATATCATGTTTCTCTAAATGCATGTAATTGTCATATCAAGAAATATATTCACTGAGTTGTTGTTTGCTTACTCTATTTCTTCCAATATTTCAGGTACCGAGTCGAAGGGAAAAGGAAAAATCCGTGAGTGATAATCACGTGATTGGATTCATCTTGTATATGTATATATGCATTGGAGGATATGGGTTACTTTTATTTATTTTGATAAGTATAATTATCACATTATTATGTATATACTATCACATAGTTGGGTTGAATGGGAATATGGGTTTTGGTATTTGGATTATGAAATGTTTAATGATGATATATTTAATCATATGATCTTGGTGGATGAAATGGCTGAGAAATGAATAGTATTTGAACATTTTGGGTTATGAAATGTTTGTGATATTCAGAGGATTATTTATTGTGGAATGACTGGCATGAATAAATGGATATTGTGGATGAGTATATATATATATATGTGTGTGTGTGTGTGTGTGTGATTTGATTTGTGGTATATCAGGAAAAAGTGTGAATTGTCCAGCATATGGGGATATGCTGCCGAAATTTTTGAGAATTTTGGGAAATATTGTGAATGTATGTTGAGGCCGACAGTGTATTATATTATGTATACGAGTATGTACGGTGCATAGTATATTGTGTCGATCATTACGTCAGCCTGCGTCAGGGACGTTGTGACACAAATGTTTGGGGTCCAGCTTCAGTTTCATCAATAGGTAAGAAGTGGTATTTTGTGACTTTTATTGATGATCACTCTAGGAAGGTATGGGTTTACTTCTTGAGACAGAAATCTGATGTGTTTGAAGCTTTCAAGATGTGAAAAGCTAGGGTTGAAAATGAGGCAGGGTTGAGGATTAAGAAGCTGCGGTCTGATAATGGTGGAGAGTATGAAGACACCAGATTTAAGAAGTTCTGTTATGAGAGTGGGATAAAACTCAAAAGAACTGTGCCTAGTACACCACAACGGAATGGTACAATAGAATGAATGAACAGAACATTGATTGAGAGGGCCAGAAGCATGCGCATACACTCTGGTTTGCCAAAGTAGTTCTAAGAAGAGGCAGTCAATACAACAACTTATCTGATCAAACGAGGACTATTAGTACCATTGGAATTCAAGATTTCAGAGGAAGTATGGAGTGGACATAAGGTAAAACTTTATCATTTGAAAGTATTTGGTTGTGCATATTGGTGACCATGCTAGGAATAAGCTTGATGTTAAATCACTTAAATGCATACTTGTTGGTTATGGTGGTGATGACTTTGGGTATGAGCTTTGGGGTGAACATAATCAAAAGATGATCAGGAGTAGAGATGTCATCTTTAATGAGAAGGTTATGTATAAAGACAGAGACACAACACAGTCCTCTAGTTTGGTACAACCTGAACATGAACCTAATTTCTTTGAGCCTGATGTTATCCCAGATAAAGTTCCAGGCAAAGAACCCGAGGCATAAGATGTTGGTTCTTCACAGGGTTCTGATGTTGGTTTGAGGTGATGATGGTTTGAGGAGATCTAGCAAGCCACATGTACCAAACAGAAAACATTTGAGTTATTTGCTGCTTACAGATGGAGGAGAACCAGAATGTTATGATGAGACATGCCAAGTTGAGGATGCTAGCTAGTGGGAGCTTGCAATGGAGGATAAAATGAAATTTCTTACCTCTAACCAAACTTAGGAGTTGGCAGAGTTACCAGAGGGTACGAAGGCTCTTCATAACAAGTGGGTGTACCGAATTAAAGATGAGCATGATGGCTCCAAGAGGTATAAGGCCAGGTTGGCAGTCAAAGTCTTTCTACAGAAGGAAGGCATTGACTACACAGATATATTCTCTCCGGTTGTGAAGTTGAGTACTATTCGCTCAGTTTTGAGCATTACAACAGCAAAAGATTTACATCTTGAGCAGTTGGATGTAAAAATTGCTTTTCTCCATGGTGATTTAGAAGAGGAGATATATATGAAACATCTAAAAGGTTTTGCAGTGGCTGGTAAAGAAAATATGATTTGTAGGTTGACCAAAAGCCTTTATGGCTTGAAATAGGCTCCTAGACAATGATATAAGAAGTTTGATGGTTTCATGCATAAACATGGCTTCTTGAAATGCAATGTTGACCATTGTTGTTACTTCAAGAGAGTTGGTTCCAGTTTCATTATCCTGTTACTTTATGTTGATGACATGTTAGTAGTTGGTGCAGATTTGAAAGAGATCAACAAATTGAAGAAACAATTGTCCAGTGAATTTGAGATGAAAGACTTGGGTACAACAAAGTAGATACTTGGGATGAGGATTAGCAGGGACAGGCAGATGGGTACTTTGCAGTTATTTCAGGCAGAGCATGTTCGTAAGGTACTCCAGAGGTTTAGTATGAGTGATGCGAAGTCAGTATGAACACCGCTTGCTAATCATTTCAGATTGTCCAAGGAGCAAAGTCCACAGTCAGATGAGGAGAAAGCATACATGGCTAAAGTTCCATATGCTTCAGCTATTGGGAGCTTGATGTATTGGTTTGCACGAAACCAGATATTGCTCATGCAGTGGGAGCAGTGAGCAAATTTATGTCAGATCCAGGCAAGCAACATTAAGAAGCAATTAAGTAGATATTTAGGTATCTACAAGGTACTACTGCAAAATGTCTATGTTTCAGTAGAGGTGAGTTAAAGTTACAAGGCTTTGTAGATGTTGATTTTGCTGGTGAGGTAGATCACAAAAGGAGCACTAAAGGATATGTGTTCGCATTGGGTACTACAACCATTAGTTGGATTTCTCAGTTGCAGAAGATTGTGGCCTTATCTACAACTGAAGCAGAGTATGTGGCTGTGACAGAAGCTAGTAAAGAGTTGATTTGGTTGCAAGGTTTGTTGGCAGAGTTGAGATTCAAGCAAGTGGTGAATGTCTTGCACAATGATAGTCAAGGTGCGATACACTTGGCCAAGAATTTAGCATTTCATTCCAGGACCAAGCATATTGGACTGCGTTACCATTTTATTAGATCATTATTTGATGATAAGGTGTTGACACTAGTGAAGATTCAAGGTAGCAAGAATTCAGCTGACATGTTGACCAAAACAGTTACTATAGAGAAACTGGAGTTGTGAGCAGCTTCAGTTGGTCTTCAAGGTTGAAGACATGACTTTTGAGTGCACCAGTTTCACTAGCCATTGAAGACAAATGTTCACAAGTGTTTAAGTCTTCAAGTGGAAGAATGTTAGAGTGTGAAGCCTAAAATAATTATTTGATTTTCAAGTGAAAGATTGTTATATTATGAAGCTAAAATAATTATTTTATTATTTTATGTACAAAAGTACAATTATACCCTCATATGTAATTAGTATATAAACCCAATTATAATTAGGGTTTAAATGAGATGAGATAGATTAAGAGGTGAGGAGAATTGTGAGAGAGTGCTCACAGAGTGACTTCTCATTTTAAACTTCTATTGATAGTGGATTGAATGTTGGTGCACTCCGTGAATGTAGGAATTTTTTTTTCGAACCACGTTAAATTTCTTGTCTCCATATTTTCTCTTTGTGTGTGTTTGCGATTTCTTAGGTTTATTTTCTAGTATTGAAAAATAGAGTTGCTCTACCATTATTCTTAAAATACTCATTGTATTCACATACTAATGCACTCAATTGGCTGCCTGCTGAAATTAAGTAGTAAAAGAACATGTATGAATAACAACTTATCCCATATAAAAAATAATAATAATATATAATTATGACTTACTTGACCTGAAAGAACTGAGAGTAGATATACTCCTGAAAAGTCTATCAAGCCTGTGCTCATCAACGTGCTAAATTGGGAGGGGCTTGTGCCGTTCGGCAGCAGAATTGACCAATACGTCTATCCTCCCATACACGGCCACAACCTCATCAACCGCCTTCTTGCAATTCTCTTCGTACCCAATATCAGTAGGAATTGCTAAGGGGTCTCGGGCATCCCCTGTTTTGGCTGGTTTTAGCATTCGTTGGGTGTCCTGTGCGTCTTTCTCTTCTTGAAGCTTCACGTACGTGAACGCCACTGTTGCGTCCTCAAGTGCAAAGCAACAGCACAGTGCTCCCTATACCTGAATCGCCACATGTTACCAGTGCCACCTTCCCCTGTGATATATACATATATAAACTCAATTAGTAGTTAAATCAAAGTTTTATAAAAACAAATAAATAAACAGAACAGAGACAAATCAAATCAATTTAAAAAATTAAACTAATTAAAAATGCTATTAATTACTCTATTCATCATTTTTAGAATATACTTTGTGACGGTTTTAGTTGAGATTTTCTTTTGTCAATTTATAATACATTTAATTGAAATGCATATAAAAGACACTAGCTAGTATGGTTACGGCAATACAAAGTAGTTCCAATTATATATTAATATAGAGAACAATACCCAAATTAACATTCAAATAGGATCTAACAAAACCCATAAAAGACCAAATGAACTCTTACTTCATATGAGGTTAAAGGGATGTAGAACCTTGACCTCATAAGAAAGGGAAGTGTTTCCACTAGTGAGCAATTAATAAAAATAATTATTATTATCAATAAGGTATTGGTTCGATGGTTCGAGTTGCTGATTTATTACACAGGTCGAAGATTTAAGGCGGGACTCTGAAAAGGTAGATATCAAATTTTTTTAAATTCTTTTATTAACGTAGAGTGACTGCGTAGACTGACTGTAGGCCAAATTTGAAGGGTTGTAGGGTCGAATCTTGTTAGTGTGAGTATTAGTCGGGTCCTGCGTAGTTCAGATTTCTTACATGTACGATGGGCTCGGATTTCTCACGAATAAGGTGGGTATTAGGTTATACGTGTCTAGAGCTCTCGCTCACTATATATATATATATATGTGTGTGTGTGTGTCTGATTTTAATTTTCATCTTAAACTTCCTAGGCATCAAACATTATCTTAAAATAAAATAAAATCTAAAAAATATTTTTAAATTAATTAAATAAGAGAAATAATAAAGTATATCCATTAAAAAAAGTGATCTATTGATAATTTATGTTAACGATAAGAGTAGAGAACCCTGTAACTTAGGCCCAACTTTGGAGAGCCCACAACTGTAGATCACTTGAGAACCGAGAAATTAACGATCGTTATTTACTGTTATAACGGCCGCTTCTTAGGCTTTAAAAATTACAAAGCTAATCTCATTCTCCTCTGCTCTGCTGGACTAGACTGATCGCTCACACTTCTTCAATGGCTTCGTTCTCTCTTACTCAAATTCCTCCTTGCCGTTCAAATTCCTACAGAAAAGCCACTCTCTCTCGTTCTCTTCTTCGAATTCAAAACCCTAATAATCTTAAATTATTAAACTGTTCTCTCAATTCCGCTTCTTCCACTAGTACTTCAGTGAATTCCATCAACATTTCTCGCTCAAATGAAACATCAAAGATTTCTCAGAAAAGTGCTTCGACGCTGCGAGACATTTGTGAGGGTCGCGTTCCTGAACATATACTTCGAAGGCGAGTTTCTTTTCTTTTCATTTCTTTTTCTTTGAGGTTTTCTACTTTTTTTCATGGTTTTGGAATTGTGGGTAGGGTTTATTTCATGGTTTTGATGCTTTTGGGGTTTTGGGTATTGTAAAATCTAGCATTTTCGTGTTTGAAAATGTGGGGTTTGCTAATTTTTTAGGGGAAATGATAAGTGTACTACATGATTTCGGGGCATAATTTAATTTTAGCAGACCTCGTAGTGTATGTTGGATGTTCTTGAATCTTGTAGTGATGATACGTGGTTCGAGGGCATCAGATGTACTTAATAAGCTTGATGCTGAAAATGGGTGCTAAAGATTTGTTTGAATAGCACACTCCTCAATTTCAAGCATTTCCTTATTGTTTCCGTTCATAGGATTTGATTTTGTTTACTTTGGAGTGTTGAATTTGAGATAGACAACAGATATGCTCAACAAAGATTGGGTTTTTTTTTTTTTTTTTTTTTTTGAGTATTGAAATGTTATAATCTCTGGAAGGTGTTTCAATTACCATGAATTGGTGGGAAGATTGCTTATAGTTATAGATGATGATGTTGTTGACGTTTTGAAGGTGTTTCATTTACCATGTTTATGTTTCTATTCAAGTTCGTGAGTATCAACAGATACTGAATTGTTAGTGGTCATTGTTCTTATTATGCTTTTGATGATTGCTTTTGTTTAATGCAGGGCTGAGGAGCTTGGATTTGTTGTGCCAACAGATGTGCAGCGACAAGCTTTACCGACCTTACTTTCTGGACGGGATTGCATACTTCATGCCCAGGTTGATTAATTTGTTAGAACTGATATTGCCAAATGAAATTGGCATATGCATTGTTTACAAGATAGTAACTCTCTATCAAAAAAATAGTCAGTAGCTATTTTCAAACTCGAGTATATATATTTTTTTCTCAAGAAAGAATTGTATGGAACTCGAGGCTTTAGTTACTAGTATACAAATTCCTCTAAACAAAAAGCATTGGATGCTATGTTACCTGAACTCGGGTATGGGTGTCGGATATGGGTGTTGGATATGGGTATATATCTAGAGGTTCGATTTGTTCATTTTCAAATTCTGGGATACAGGGACTCGACTATATTATATGTCGTTTTTTTCTTTTTTCTTCTTTTCACTCATTTATTGTTTGTTTTGTTCTCCCACTTAAGTGAATTTCACCTATTAGTCATTATCTTATTTCAGGCTTTCTCTTCTTCCATTGAAGAATCTATATAGTAATATTCTAAAATCCAAAAAGTCGGACACATATCCTATACCCATGTCACATCATAAAGTGTCGGACACGGGTACGTCGGGCTAAAGTAGAGAGTCCGGGTAACATAGATTGGATGTTTAGTTTGTCACATTGTTTCTTGGTTTCTACTTCATATTTTCTTTCTGTCATTATTGTTTACCAAAAGAAAAAAAAAATTGGCCATAAGCCATCCGTGTTTAGGAAGTTGATGTTGGGTGTGTGTGAACCGAAATAATAGTCCCACATCAAATATGGGCAAGTTCATCACATGAAATATAAGTTAGGATTTTTCCTCATTAGTCTCGAGACCTTTTGGAGTAAAACCCCACACCTGGGCCCAAAGGTGGTTAAGTTGGGGACAATATCGATACTAGTAGAGATTCAGGCCCGCCCAACAAGTGATATCAGAGTCGATGGTTCGGCTGGAACGCACATATGTCAAGATGGAGTACACGCGTGTGCTCATGGTCGCAGATAGTTCCTCAAGTTGCTCCTCCTTGAGATGATGGCGATGGTTGATCTGATATGGATCGTGCAGTGCGATCGTGATGAAGTTGGATTTCGGTCCAAGGTGGAGATTTTTTGGGTATGTGTGAACCGAAATAATAGTCCCACATTGGATATGAGCATATTCATCACATAGAATATAAGTTGGGATCTCACCCTCATTAGAACCGAAACCTTTTGGAGTAAAATCTCACACCTGGGCCCAAAGGTGGTTAAGTTTGGGACAATATTTGTACTAGTAGATATTCAAGTCCGCCCAACAAGTGGTATCAAAGCTTTGGGTTCTACAAATACGCTATTTGTCATCTTTGGTTCGCGGCTTTGTGATTTTTGTGAACATCGCAAGTTTACGTTGTTTATTTGACACAGCTGAATCGACAATAAGTCACAGATTGAAGAAGCAAGAAAAGGAAAATGATTTTTTTTTTCTTGTCGACGACGAAACAATAAAGAGAAAGAGGAAGTGTGTTGTTCACGATTGATTTAGTGCAAGTAGTAGAGGCGTTGAAGATTGAAAAAAAAAAAATTTGAAATCTTGAGAATAAAAATGCTTGGTGGTGCGATGAGTATTATACATTGAAGAAAAAATTATAAAAAAAAAAAAAAAGAATTGTCCTCTTGTGAGTATTGAAAAGTCAAAGTGGAAAAATACCCACTTTTGTCTTCTTGTGAGTATTGAAGCTGTCAGGACTGAGATCAGTGGATATTGATCTGTGTGAAAGCTGCATATACGGGAAACAAAGAAGGTTA
Organism: Paratinospora sagittata; assembly: GCA_035771175.1. Lineage (NCBI taxonomy): Eukaryota > Viridiplantae > Streptophyta > Magnoliopsida > Ranunculales > Menispermaceae > Paratinospora > Paratinospora sagittata. Next base: position 3,537,985 of record CM069601.1, read on the forward strand.
GTTTCCAAAAGACCAACAGAAGTTCAAAGTCATCAAAACTTAAGCTAGTTCACACAGATGTACGGGGTCCAACTTTAGTTTCATCAATTGGTGGGAAGTGGTATTTTTTGACTTTTATTGATGATCACTCCAGGAAAGTATGGGTTTACTTCTTGAGACAGAAATCTGATGTGTTTGAGGCATTCAAGCAATGGAAAGCTATGGTTGAAAATGAGACAGAGTTGAAGATAAAGAAGTTGCGGTCTGATAATGGTGGAGAGTATGAAGACACCAAATTTAAGAAGTTTTTTTTGTGAGAGATGAGATTTGAAGGGTGTGAGGAGAATTGTGAGAGAGAGCTCACACAGTGGCTTCCTATTGTAAACCTGATAGTGGATTAAGTGTTGGTGCACTCCGTGGACGTAGGGATTTCTTTCCGAACCATGTTAAATCTCTTGTCTCCGTATTTTTCTCTTGTGTGTGTTTGCGATTTCTTCAATGCATAATACTCAATGCACCACCAAGCCTTCTTATTCTCACGGTTTCATTTTTTTTTATTTCAATCTTTAACACCTCTGCTACTTGCGCCGAATCAACCGTGAACAACATGGTTCCTCTTTCTCTTTATTGTTCTGTTGTTGACAAGAAAAAAATACCCTTTTTTTTTCTTGCGTTCTTCAATGTGTGACTTATTGTTGATTCAACCGCACCAAATAAATAGTGTAAACTTGTGATGTTCACAGAAATCGCAAAGCCACGAACCAAGGACGACGAAGAGCGTGTTTGCAGAACCTAAAGCTTTGAAGCCTCTAATACCACTTGTTGGGCAGGCTTGGATCTCTACCAGTACCGATATTGTCCCCAACTTAACCATCTTTGGGCCCAAATGTGGGGTTTTACTCCAAAAGGTCTTGGTATTAATGAGGGTGAGATCCCAACTTATATTTTCATGTGATGAATATGCTCATATCCAATGTGGGACTATTATTTCGATTTACACATACCCAACAAATCTCCACCTTGGACCGAAATCCAGCTTCATCACAATCACATTGCACGATGCATGTCAGATCAACCGTCGCCATCATCTCGAGGAAGAGCAACTCGAGGAACCATCTGCGACCACAAGCACACGAGCATACTCCACCTTGACATACGTGCATCCCAACCGATCCATCAGTTCTAATACCACTTGTTGGGCGGGCCTGGATCTCTACTAGTATCGATATTGTCTCCAACTTAACCACATTTGGGCCTAGGCGTGGGGTTTTGCTCCAAAAGGCTTTGGTACTAATGAGGGGAGATCCCAACTTATATTTCATGTGATGAATTTGCCTTTATTTGATGTGAGACTATTATTTCGGTCCACACATACCCAACAGTTGAAATGTAAGGCCATTCTTAAAATAAAACCAATTTGATCAAATCATAAGCATGATCTTGATTATTCTATGAAACTGAGAACATACCTGAATGATGAATCTATTAGAGATGAAGGTTAAAGCCTTTTCCTTCTCTGACTCTTTGATTCCACTAGTCTAATGGGAGACCAAAAACAAAACCTTATGTGGAAATTATATCAGTTAGAGTGAGAGCATGGACCCTATAATAAATATTGTCAATTAAGTCGACCCATAATGGGCTTGAGCAACACAAGCCCACACGTTAAACTAATACCGATAGGTCCCATACCATGATCCATATAATTAAATATATGGCAAAAGGTGTACGAAGCCCATTACACTAATGTGATCACAAACATACATGAGCCAATTGATGTACTCTCATCACTTAGATTCCAATCAATTCGATTTTGTAAATTAATTTTGATGATTTATGCAGCTCACCCTATGGAAAATCTTATAGAAACTCCCTTGGGAAAGCTCAGTCTTTTAATAATAATTAACTTACTATTAATATTTTCACAAATTGGAATGAATTTTTATGTTTATGTCATCTGCTCACCACTTGGCTTTGGTACTTGAAAACTGTCTAAACTTCTTAGCTTTAGCAAGACCTTTCTCTGTAAATTATTAGTAGTTTCAAGAATAAGATTATTTGATGCATCCATTTGTTCAAATTTATGTATATATTGCCAATTGTGTTACTTGTGATCTTGTAGTTACAGTTGAGCTAATGCATCAGTTTTACTTGGTAATCTAGACAGGTTCTGGGAAGACACTTGCGTATCTTTTGTTAATATTTTCAATCATTAACATTCAAAGGTCTGCTGTACAAGCATTGATTGTTGTGCCCACTAGGGAGCTTGGCATGCAAGTAAGAGGAACACTTGTAAGATTTTGTTTGTCAACTTTCAGCTGCAATAGAAATGTTGCTGACATTGTTATTACGTAATTAGGTGACAAAAGTTGCTCGGATGCTTGCTGCAAAGCCTTTGGAATCTGAATCAGAGGAAAGGACCTGTACAGTCATGGCTCTCTTAGATGGAGGGTTGCTGAGAAGGCATAAGAGTTGGTTAAAGGTTCCCCTCTCTCTCTCTCTCTCTCTCTCTCTCTCTCTCTCTGTTTTTTTTTTTTTTTTAATTTTGTTAATTGATGAAGTAATGTTTTTCCCTGATTTGTAGCTTAAATTTGAATTTAAAACTTAGAAGTTGGAATCACAAGGTTCTTTGTACCTCAGCTTTTATCTGTGGTTTTTTTCATACTGGCACTTAAAACCTCATTTGTGTTTCATCGACTATTGATGTTTGTTTCATAGCTAGTCATGTTTATTATGATAACAAGACTTTGAAAATAAGAAATTTGTTTTCATGTAGTGCTGACTCCTCACGCTTTTTAATCATTATTCCAGGCAGAGCCTCCTACCATAGTGGTTGCAACTATGGGCAGTTTGTGCCAAATGCTTGAGAAGCATATTTTCAAGCTTGAAGCAATGCAGATTCTGGTAATTGATGAGGTAATTAAAATTCAAACTTACAATGATGGTGTCTTTCATTGTATTGACCTTATTTGCCTTTTCTAGCAAATAAGTAGAGACTCTGCCAAACTTCCGCTCGAGGGTAACTGGTTTGGGAAAATATCAGATAAATGGGCAGAAGAGAAAAAAGAAGGGACCTATTGTGGAAAAGTTCAAGTTCAACACAGAATCAGCTGAAGAAAACTTTAATAAAATCAACATACTGCAAAATGGAGTAATAATGTGGTTAAGAAATTTTAAATTAAATTAAATTAAAGAAAATGATAAAAGATCTATAATTGAATTATTTCTTTGTTGCAATGATATGAGTTTACATACCATGGGTATTGACCATTGCTGCAACTATAACGAAATCAGGCAATCAAATTGCATTTACAACTTAGAATTCAAAAGAATTTCAATTTGAATTTCATCAAATGTCCTTCCATTCAAATTCTGGAGCCTTCATAAAAAAAAAAATTGTTACTCTTTAAGATATTTAAATTTTTTACTCTTCATAAAATAAATAAAAAAACACAAAAGTCAAATAGCAAGAACAATACTAAGTTGTTTGCATGTATTCTAGGCCTCCTCTCGTAAATAACAGCTAAGAAGCCTTCATTTCTTTGTAGAGAAAATAGATACTTGGCTATTATGTCTTCTAAGAAAACTTCTTAGTGTTAATACTTGAGAATTGTTCTTGGCTTCTGCCTACTGTCAATTTGACTTCTTATTACATAACCTTCCATTGAGAGTTGCATTCAAGGAACTGACGCATCATACTTTCTGGTAGGTGGACTTTCTGTTCAATTCTTCAAAACAAGCTTATTCTCTTCGGAAGCTTTTGACATCATACTCATCAATCAAAAGTCGTCAAACTGTTTTTGCTAGTGCATCTATCCCCCAACACAAGCACTTTGTATATGACTGCATGCAGCAGAAATGGACCAAGGTTTGCTGATATAATTGTGAATTAAAGATCATTTTTAATAGGAAGGAGTTGATGTCGTGAAGTAATATGTCATAAGACATTCTTTTTCTTGACTAACACTATTTTTTTTTTTAATAATGGACAGAATGATGTGGTTCATATCCATGTGAATCCAATTGAGCCCATGCCATCATGCCTTCATCACAGATTTGTGGTGAGACAAATTTGAATTAATGAGACTTTTGCTTCCCTAATTTGCTGTTAAATTTCCCTTCTTCTTTTTTTTCAATGACCTTCTACTGTGTGTTCCACAATTACTTGATGATCTATTAATTTATTATGATTCTTGGAATGCTTATTCTGTGCCATTAACAGATTTGTCATAAAAACAAAAGACTCGAGAGTTTGTTATCCTTACTACAGACTGATGGACCCAAGTTGGGCATTATTTTTGTTGGTGAGCAGGTTTGTATCTCATTATCATTCTAAAATAGAGACTTTATCAGTTAGAAAGCAATTCCTTTTTAAGTATTTTGTACTGATTTTAGTATTTCATCAATTACAACCAACATTTTTTATTAAATCACAGTTCTAACTTGGATTTTTTCAAGTTCAGACTTTAATGTAAACAATTCCATAAATGTTTTTTATATGTAGAATGAAAGTCAGCTTGCTTTTACATGTAAACTCTTATTATATTTCATTCCAACATGCTCTTGCTTGTAAAATTCTACTATTATCTATATGCAGTCTGAGAAATCAAAGAAGGCTGGAAATGCTCCAGCAACAACCACTGTGATTGATTTCCTTAAAACTTCATACACCCAATGCTCAGAAATCCTTCTTCTGGAGGAGGAAATGAACTTCAATTTACGAGCCGCTTCACTTTCAGTAAGTATTAGTCAGTTAGTGAGTAAATCAAAAAGTAATTGGATAACTTTCCCAAAACGAGATTCCTTGTTAGACAATGCAAACCGTATTTTCTTTATCACAAGGGAGACAATGTGTCAAATATACTGATCACGTGTTTCGTAATTTGCATTCTCATGCAGGAAGTGAGGCAAGGTGGAGACTGTCTTCTGGTGGCAACAGATATAGCGGCCAGAGGGGTCGATCTGCCTGAAACGACCCATATATACAATTTCGATTTGCCAAGAACTGCAGTAGATTATCTTCACCGAGCTGGGCGGACTGGTCGGAAACCATTCTCTAAAGAAAACTGTGTAGTCACTAGCATAATAACAGCTGAGGAGCGGTTCGCAGTGCTAAGGTTTGAAAATGAACTGATGTTTCACTGTGAAGAGCTTACAATATAGACCAAATAGTTCCAATACCATAAAGATGCTTCTTTTTCTTCTTGCTCTCAATCCTATAAAATGCCTCCTTCAGCTGGACCTCAAGTGTATTAATATCTGTTTCAAATGTGGATGATAATTGAAATATTTCATCTTGATGTCTATGATGAAAGGGGTAATTGAACTTTTTGTCCTCATTTTACCTATTTGAGTTTGTTTATATCATTTTAACAGATATCACCATAAAAAAAAAAATTACAAAAAATAATAATTTTAAATCGTTTACACAATATATGCATTACTAAATACTCAATGCAATGAAACTTTTTTTTTAATTTCATGGATTAGTTACATGAATCTGTTTTTCTCATTCAGTTGTATTTAGGAATGATTTCATATTTAAGCAATGCCTCACTCAAAGTAGACATCTTATTCCTATCTGCACTTCGACTAAGCAATGCCTTTCAAAATTAAGATTCTTTTAGTATGAAGCTTGTTGGGTCTTTGTGTCTAGCTCTAGAATTGTATTTGTGGTGTTGTGGGGTTAGATCGTTCAATATCCAATTTCTTATCGTCCCCTAATAATTAAAAAAGATAAAAAACACGTCACTCTAAGTGAATGTCTTATTTTTATTTGTACTTTTATGTTAGTTGTTAACTATTTTAATGCAACTCTGATCTTTTATTTTCAAGCTGACTATATTAAATTGCAGTATGCAAATACGCTTATTACAGTAGAGTTATATGCAATTCTGTGTAATATGTTCAATGCAAGTAGAGCTATATGAATTACTAAATAATGGCGTGAAAATAAACTGGAGTCATGCATCTTGCCAAGAATGACAAAATTAACTTGAAGTAAAAGAAAAATTAAATAATTTAAAAATAAAATAAAATAAATATTTTTATTTTTTATTTTTTTCTTTCTACACAGTAATTTTCAAATTGGCACCGTTAAAACAGAGGGTCGTGAGAGGAATTACACGGCGCCCTGACTATCCGTCTTCGAGGGTTTATCGTCGTAATTTAGGGTTTTACGAGGAAACTCTGAACTGAAAGAAGACGAAGTGAGCGCAAGATATTCTAATTTTGGACAGAACTTAAATCTTTTATAATATACACATTGAGTTTCTAGCTTGTTAGATTTCGAAAGAAAAGCTCTGTTTCAATCCGTCATAGCCGAGTAATCCTCTAAATCTTCTAAACCATGGGAAAAGGCGGAAAAAAGCAAAAGAAAGATATTACAAACCCTAAGAGGCAAAGAAGAGATGAAGATTTCGAAGAGGAAGACATGGATGATGAAATCGACGCCTGTAAGTAGTTATTCTCTCGATTGTTCGATTTCTGCCATTCATTTTTTCTAAATTTATGGTTTTGTTCAATCAAAGAGGATGAATTTAAGATTCGTGATCTTTTCATTTAGGTTTTAGTTTGATGGAAAATAATACTTTTTTTGTTTTGTTTTGATTTTTTTTTTTTTTTTCAATGGTTGCAGTTCATAAACAGAGGGACATCGTTCCATTGGATGTTGATGCTGATCTTGACGCATCGGATGAAGATAACGAGCAGCCAGTGTTTGATTTTGAGGTGAGTTATCTTTTCACTGGTTTTTGTGATGGTATGCGATAGTTGCATTACAGAGTAGCAGGATTCTTTTTGAATGTGTTGGTAGTCATTGGTCTCTCTCTTGTGAATGCTTGCTTATAGGATGTTAATGAGGGTGGTAGTGATGAAGATGATGATGAGTTCGAAGATGATACTCAACTCACTGGCCTTGCGGCAAAAAGTAAGCAAAATCGTTTGCAGAGTTCTTTGCTTTAGTTTGCTCAATTCAGGATTTCAGTTGTTAACTGCTATATATATATACATTTTTTGAGTAATTGAGTATACCATGCAATTTTTTTAATTTCTTTTAGGTTTTAGTATTTTACCATCCTCCTTTTAAAACATATAATTTTGGGGCTCATCCAATGAATTGAGTCTTGGCCACCCTCCTTTTGAAACATGTTTACAATCCCATAGTTCTCAATCAAAATGGAATTGTCAAATAATTAATGCTGAGATTGGATTCTAGGTTGAATTAATTATTACTTGATCAATTTGGTTTGGCTCATGATACGAGACTTCAGGAACCAATATAAACTGAATGAAACCAACTTAAAGGAAAAGGTGTAATTTCCCTTTTCCCCATCTAAAACATTTTCTTATATGCATTTTCACTGCTGTGATTTATTCTAGTTTGACTTTGCATCACTTTCTGAAAGCTTACTGATGTATATGGCATTTATTCCATGGAGCAACTTTGAGTTCTATGGCCATACGGAGACGATTCTAAATTTTGTATCACTGTGTTATCATGTTCCCGGAGGTACATAACTTGAATTTCGCAAAGTGTTCCCTGTCAGATATTCTATAAACTGTAAAGTTTAACAGTTTTTTCAAGAACATCAATTATCTGTAACTTTAGTAATGTTACTACTGGGGCCAGATGTTAATACTCCTTGTATTGAATCCATTGAATATTGATTGATTTCCAAATATTTCCAGTTGCCAGGCAGCAAAAGTTTTTACAGCAAAAAATGGGTGGAGTAGAGGATGAAATGCATGATGATGAGGAGGAGGAGGAAGAAAGGAAGGCTATATGGGGGAGGAAAAAGAACCTGTATTACAGTGCTGAAAATGTTGATTATGAGGTATGTATTTGATCTTTATAAGTTATGAGGCACAAATAGGTTTTGTTTTCCATGTGAAATTTTGTGAGATTAAATTCCCAATTGTTTTTTGTCAAAAAAAAAGTTGAGTTTTCATCAGTACAAAATGTTCACTACGTGCATGTGTAGACTCACATATCTGAGCAGGTGTACCCCTATATGTTATCAATTGTCATTAGTAGACATCGTTAGTTAACTTATTTTTCTGTTGAAATTGGAAGTTACAATCAAGTGATGAGGACCTCCCTGCAGAGGAGGAAGCAGAGGTGCTGAGATTGCAGCAGGAGAATGCAAAATCTCTTTCTATGGCAGACTTTGGCCTTGAAGACATTGAACAAGATGAGAATGACTCTGGTGGAGAGCGGACCTTAGAGGTGAGTGTTAGAACCATACATTTAACTAGAGGATAAGTGAATTTTTTTGTCCTCTTTTTCTTCTTTAGGAGATGAAAGATGGAAGAAATTTAAAGTTTTCTATTTAAAATTCTTCTTTCTTACCAAAAACATTCACACGCACAAAAAGGGAAGTTTAAGAGAAAGGGAAAGAAGATTATTGCCTCAACTGATTGACAAGTGATTCATAGTTCTCCATTTATGTAGGATATTTTGCCAAAAGCAGGAATCAGAGCAAAACCTCTCGCAGATAAAGAAGCTGAAGATGACACAGCCACAGCTTATGAGAAGATCAAGAAAGATCTCAGTTCTTTGTCAAGAGAGGAGCAAATGGAAGTTGTGTATAGGTTGGTTTTTTTCATTGAGCGCTATTAGCACTTTCATAATAACCGATCATTTAATTGGGTAGAGTGCTTTCCTTTTTATCCTTTAGTTTGGTATTCTTTTTGGAAATTATTTTGAGGTCACTTGCTGATGTAGGTTGATAAATTTGTAGACAAACTATATATTCTTTCTTCAAACTGGAAGTCAGTGTTGCGAATTTTAACTTCAAATTAGAAAATTTTCAAAACTTTCCCGCAAGTGCACGGGTTGAACAAGCAATAAAATGATGAGTAAGAGTTTCGTCCCACGAGAATTAGTGGCTAATTATCAAACATGTTCAAAGATGAAACAGAAGGCAATTGTATTAAACATGTTCATCATCATTGTTCAAATCAAGCAAAATAGAAACAAATAAAAGAGAGGAAAAGATTAGAAATGCTCGATTCAATGTTGCTCAATTGCTCCTCCTTGTTTCCATCTCCAATTATGTCATCATTTTCCAATTTTTTTTTTTTCCTTCTTTCCAAGTTCCCTTGTGCCTCCTAAGCCAAAAGAATGAGAGAGAGTGTTTTGTACTCACTTCACTTTCTTTATATATCCTTCATCCAAACCTTTTATTCTTTCATTTTAATCCAATGGCTCTCATTAAATGTCCAAATGAGCATGTGATTTTTACGATGCAAGAGCCTCAAGTCTAAGCCCAATTTAACCCTCTTTTGGTCTTTATTTACCAATTTTGCCATTAATCCTTCCAATTCCCTACAAAATCAACAAATAACCCCAATTAGCTCAAGTTAGCCAAAATTCTCAAATTAAAATATAAAATTAAGCACAATTAATCCAAAATATAAAATAAATGATGTGTAAATTACCAACACATCAGTCAGCTATATTTGTATGTTGAATGTAGAATGCTATTTGTCCTCTATTTGCTATCTCTGGCGCAAAATTAGTATATTTAGAAGTTTGCAAGTGATTGTTGAGCTTCAAATTAATCATTTTATGGAATCATCATGAAGAGTTTTGTTTAATTATTTGGCCAAATCAATTTAAAGAGTTCTTCCGCAATTCTACATAATCAGCTTTGAAACGTACATGCTTGTTTCTGGATTATCTCCTAGTTTTAGATTGTCTTTTTCAACTCTATTTCTATGTGATATTAATTGGAAATAAGACATCACCTTAACATTCGCTTTTAGTTTAATGGGGTTATCCTATTTGTTCAATGATGTAGTTCTGCTCCGGAGCTGATTGGTTTGTTATCAGAACTGAATGATGCTCTTGATCAACTTGAAAGAAAAGTAAACCCTCTTCTGAGCAAGGTACTTCTCTTTCTTTCTATTAATGTTTTAAGCTTGCAAAGACAAAATTATCGATTAGGGAGCATACAGTTGGTTGACTTTTAACCAAGATCACCTGGGCTGGACCCTGTATGTAACAGTCTGACAGAACCTTTGCATAATTGTGTCACATGTATGAGCTCAGATGTCCTGGATTAAATTTTATCTGGTTGTTGTTCATTGTTGCTAAATCTTTTCATCACTTTGTAAAGGTGAAAGAAAGGAAGGACACTGCCAAGGGAGGGATCCGGTACTTGGAGGCAAAGCAGGCTCTTTTGTTGGCTTATTGTCAGGCTATCTGCTTTTATCTTCTCCTCAAGTCAGAGGGCCACTCTGTTCGTGATCATCCTGTTATAGCTCGTCTTGTAGAGATCAAGAACTTGTTGGACAAGGTGCACTATTCTCATAAAAACATTTTCCTATTCCATGAAATTTTGATCTCCTGCTTGGTTCTTTCCCTTTGAAAATATAGAGTTATCTCGTAGGTACTGAAAGTCTTTAAAGCTTAAATACCAATCTGCTTATGTTTTTCAATCTTCAGGAATTTCAGTGTATGATTATGGTGTGCTTCGTATTTAATTAGAAGATGTTACTATGTAAATTCTGATTGGATGTTTGTTCTACCATACCAAAGTTTGCACTTTCTTGGAAACATATACATATTTCATCATGGTAATTTTCTGGCAATAACATGGGGCAATTGCAAGCAAGGTTTATGATGCGTAATCTGTGCAATTTCCCCTTGTGAGGTGAGACGTGAGCCTCACATTTAAAAAAATGGCAGAAATGAAGTTGTACAAAAATTTTCGAAATTCAAATGCTGTTGATAAATGAAACATATAAAATAAGAAACAATGAAATTATATATGTTACATTCACACCTAACAATGCTGAGAACTCAAGCTACAAATTTGATATATCAATTGTTTTCATTTTATAAACATTAATTAAAAATTTAATGGGTACAATTAATAAGTCAAAATTTCCACATTTTAGGATTTATGAAATAAACAACTAGAAACTTTGTGTATACAATTTAAGAAATTTGTCTAATAACTTTTTAACTCTTAAAGATAAATTGTAATTAAGGTAGTATCTGTATTTCTTGGTCAACTTTTTCAATATAAGTTATTAAGTTATTGGAATGTAGGACTTTTTACAAGTTATCAAATTTTTATCTTCTCCCTTTCTTAATGAAATCTTGCTGATTAGACAAGAGCATAGGAAAACTCCAGTTACCACGATGAGAGACAGCCAGCTATATCTGTGCGAGCTTTGAACATGAAAATCTTTTGGCCAGTATTTTGCAATAAATGCAGTAAAAAATGATTGTTCCTGGCCTATGTAACAAGGAAACTGGAAATATTTGGATCTTCAATATGCATAAAAAGTGTCCTATATGCTGCTTTACAGAATCCTGAAAAGTTGGCACATCTGTTTGTATCGATTACAATACTGTCAAATTTAGTTAAAACTTTTTTTAGAAAAAAATGACACATCTTTAAAGATGAGCAAATTTTTCTTTTGCAGACCCCTTAAAATAGGTTTCTAGTATCAAGCCATATTGTTGTTTAATGATTCAATGAATTAGTTTAGAGAGGATGAGAATAACCATAAGGCAGCACCATTGGATGTGCTCTGCATATTTGTTGGCTCAACCACATGTCCGATGCTGGTATGAGTACCATGTGTAGAATTTCTGTCTTAGTTTCTGACTAGTGTTTTATTTCTTCACATATGTTCCTATTACCTTCTCTTGCATCCAGGTGAATGCAATTTTCTCTTGCATCCAGGTGATTGAGCTTGTATTGTGACTGAGGTGTTTCATGCCTCCATGGTCTTATATGATTATCAGCATTCACTTCTTTGTCTGCAAACTATGGTTTTTAGCTGTTCAAACAGCACTCTGATGGCCCTTTGGATGTGCAACTAGCTGAGAATATTTCTTTGACAGATGAAGCAGCTTGATGATAGCCTTCCTTCAGAAATTGAAGAGATTCTAAACCAAAATGATGGGGATGGAGCAGAAACAGGGCTGGTCAATGTAAATGCTATCTTGACATCTGAACCTGGTAGCAAAGAGATTGGGCCCTCATCTGTTTCAACTAAAAAAAGTATAGCAGAAGAGGTAGTTTTCTTGTTAAATATATTTTGTCAGTATTTCTTTATGTGTTCACGTTATTATTGTTCATCGTATCTGACTTCTCTAATAATACTGTTAAAGCTGCAGGCTCAGGCCACGACTAAGTTAGCTAAGGTGGATTCATTGAAGGATCATGAAAATAAACAAGAGAAATTCAAACATCAGGTTCAGGACTAGCTGAAGAAAATGTTTACATTTCCAACTCTTTTGTTCCTTTCTTCCATTTATTGCTACTCACTTACTTTTACATGCTGGATTGATATGGAATTTTATGGGCATTGCAGAATGATTGTGCTGGCTTGCAAAGCTTGGACATGCTGAAATTGAGATCATCCCTTGAAGAGAAATTGAAGAAAAAGGGCATCATGAACTCTGTAGCAAAGACTGATGGAACTAATAAACTTGTCAGGCAACCAATGAACAGGTTTTTGTATTCACTGATCTCAAGTATGTTTGTACTTGGTATTATCCAGGAAGAAAGGATCTCAACTCATTTAACTTGTTATTGGACAGACAACTGGAAACATTTGATGATTTTGGTGACGAGGTCATTGATAGGGAGGTAGAAAATGGGCTTGCCACTTCAGTGCGTTCAAGTAAACTGTTGCAACTTGCTACAACAAAAGCAAATAAACCCAAGGTATTGATCACAAATTCTGTATGTGACTGGTTTTGATACTTTTTCATCAAGAGAAATGGAATAATGTCACCTTCCATCTTTTACATTGATCCCTAACTTGAACCAAGTGAAGTAATACGCCGGCCGACATGCATTCCATCATTTAGTGCCATAGCTCAGAATTCAGAACAACGGGATTCTGATTGCAATTTGTAATTTCAGTTTCTTCAAGAATTAATAGTGTTGTCTCATTTAATTCCAATACCCACTAAACTGCTTCATTTGCTCTTAATTGTTTCTTCAAGGTCATTTCTGGTGACGATGATTTGCCTAAAAGGGATGACATTGGGGAAAGACGGAGGAAGCATGAGCTTCGTGTACTTGCAACAGCTGGAGTTGAGCCTACAGATGATGTTGAAGATGAGCTTCCAGCTCCTAGGCATATTGGTGGCAAATCTATAAATATGGATGTTGGTGAGGATGAAACAGAAGAAGAGTCGGAGGATGAATTTTATAAACAAGTGAAGCGACAACGAATTGCAAAACTGTCTGCCAAAGCAGAGCTATACTCAAGGTTTGTCTCCTCTATCCATTTATCATGAAAAACACGATTAACACTTTTACCACCAGAGAGAATGGTTCTATGCATGGTAACATGTCAAAGTCAAGGGATGCTTGTGTGCTTGGCTGGTATCTTAATTCAAAAATGAATACCGAAAAGTTGATTAATTCTCGAAACCAAAACCACAACCCATCTTATTGACTGGAACTTACCTAGTTTTCATTTCTTTCTTCATTGATTTAAGTTAGATATTGCTGCGTGTAAATTCCCCTCCTTCACTAGGATTTCCCTTTCAAGATCTCACTGTATGCCTGTTCTATTTCTGCAGAAAAGCAGCAGTCCAACCTTCAGAAGAAACAGAGCTCATAGATGGGAAGCGTCAGATTAGTTATCAGGTCAGCGCAATCACCCTTTATAACTATTTCATTCATCTTCCATATTATATACCATCAAACTCTCATCTATGTTCTTGCTTTTCTATTATGTTACCAGATAGAGAAAAATAGAGGGCTAACTCGCAATCGGAAGAAGCTTACCAAGAATCCAAGAAAGAAATACAAGGTAATTCACCAAAAAAAAAAACTGTTAGTACTCACCAAAAAAAAAAACTGTTAGTAAGCTTCACCAATCCTTATGCACTGACTCTTCATTTTTGGGTTGTTACAGCTGAAGCACCAGAAGGCATTGGTGCGTCGTAAAGGCCAAGTCCGGGAGATCAAGAAGCCTAGCGGTCCGTATGGAGGGGAAGCCTCTGGCATCAATGCTGGAATTAGCCGAAGCACCAGATTCAAAAACTAGTCACCCACCCTTTTTCGTCTCTATATGCCTGTTATGATGGCAGCGGCGCGTCAAAATGGTCAGTTGCATGGTTAACCCGCCCCTAAGATCCATTAACTATCAGCCAATTACTTGAAATGTGGTATAGAAGTGTTATAATTTCATGGATTCAAGTCCGTCCTTGCCCGTAGAACAAAACAAAAACGAGGGTGAAAAAGAAGAAAGAAAGATGAAGAAAGATGTTGGTGGTTGATTTGGCGGTAAAAGGGTCCATTGGAGCAGCCGGTTTGGAATGACTTGAAGAATTAGATTGAGAAACAAGCTTTTACATTTTTATTGAAATTTGAATCTGAAATAAGTTAATCTCAATTTCTACCAGAACTGAAGTGGCAATCAATTAAAGTTATTATAACTAAGTTTATATGCTGCTGTTAATTTTGATTTTGATATTGCCGTATATTGTCTTTTGACGCGAAGTGCATTTGGAATACAAAATAAGAATTCAGCAACTTATCTTCATAGTTTTTCTAAAATTATACCATATTGAGACAAAGTAGATTTAAGCAATTGAATATTTATATTTGTGTAGGTGCAAAATTTAATTCGTGCAAAATATTTTCATCAATGTCATACACACATAAATAAATATATATATATATATATATATATATATATATATATATATATATATATATGTGTACCAGTGAAAGTATAAGTGCATTGTATGTAATTAACAGTTATATTTTATAATTCATATTTATTTTATTTTGTAAAAAATTAAGTTTCATCGGTTGTATGTGGTGGTTGAAACGAATAAAGAGACGAATAAAGAGAAAAAGGTGGAAATTAAAAAAAGTGGGTTGGCTGAAATGGTATGAGAGACATCTTGTGTGTTTGTATATGTATTTCCCCACCGAGTGTTTCAGGGTGTATATACTCTTTGTCTTTTAATATAAGAGTTGGTTTGGTGTGCACTATGTCTTTGTTAAGTCGTCTTCCTGTCAGGTTGATCATCGTTTTGATTATTTTGGCTATTCTAGTTATTGGTATATTTCGTCTATGTTTTGTTTGCGTCATTTGTGATTCAATAGAGACTGAAACTGATTAAGATAAGATTTTGTTGGTAATAGTTGTCACACAGAATTTCAAAGGAATTTGTTTTTCACCGTCTTCCTTCCAGTGGATAAAGAGATACGGTCCAAGAAAGGCCAGGTGTGCCGAGAGAGTGACCTAAATCTGCTTGTATCCATGGATCCCTTTGGTGACAGTCCCCCTACTCCTTCTGTGTCGACTCCTACTCCCATACTAAAATCTTCTTCTTTTAATTTTTCTAGCCTCCCTGAATCCTGTTTAAAAACAAAAACCTCCAAAATAGATCACTTAATTGAAATTACTCATATCCCTGAAGATAGTAAAGTCAGTGAAACTGTTCCGCCCTTATTAAACCCTTATCATCTGTTTACAAAACAGCGTCAGTCTTTTACTACATCTGTTAGGAAGTTAATTTCTCGTAAAAGCCCTCCTATTAAAGAATATATCCAGAGTACAGCTCTCACTAATTGTCAGCTTGAAGCTACTTATCAAGAACAATATGTCACTCTTGAATTTGAACCAGATTTTATTCGTCATTGGTTAGCTAATGGTTACACTCATCTGCATTTAGGAGCAATTCGTCTAGTTCTTTCTTATCATGGTCGAGGTGATCTACCTCTTTTTGCTCGAGTTGCCTTACTTGATACCAATTTGTTGGATTATGAGCATGCCTGTATAGGTACTGCCATCACTACATTAAGTCATGGCTCTATGGTTTTTACCATAACTCCTGATTTTAAGGTTTGTTTAACTGATCCGACACTTCCTACAAGATTCAAGGTACAAGTCCATTTTTCTGGTGTCAAACATCGTATGGATAGTGTTATGGCTACACTGCATCATCAAATGGCATTCCGTCTTCAAGACCATGCCGTTCACCTTAGGACCAACAAGCCACATGGTACTGTCATGGCCTTTGTCCATGATAATGAAATTCCCACGATTGTCCAGATCCCTAAGCAAATTCCCCAAAAAGATTTGCGCCAGATGTTACCTTTGACTTGGTTCACAAATTATGAACAATTTCTCAAAAGATCCGAACCAGTCACCAGTACACTTTGTCCTCTCATGCGGCAGCAATCAGATGGTTCAGTCAAAATCAATTTTGCACCTTCAACTTCATCACAGGAACTTCTTCCTGTCCATCATTCCATGATGATCCAGCCGGTCTCTACACATGCACCTGTTGAAGATCCTCCGTTACATTCTTTTCAGCCTGATGGTCATATTGTGTATCATTCACATGTTGATGGCCACTTTATATGGGATTGCAACCCGGATATGTGTGTTCCAGGCTGTCCTTGCCAAGATGATATGAAAATTGACGATTGGATCTGTCACGACGCCCCTAACGTAGGCTGACGTCATGACCGGCACAGTGTACCATACACTGTACATACCCATATACAGTATATAATGCACTGTCAGCCTTCACGTACTCTCACAAAACTCTCAAAAATGTACATAATATTTTTTTTTTTTATATATACCACACATCAAATCAAATCAAATATATATAGAGAATCATTCCACTCACATTTATTTCATTCATTCCACAAATTAAATTCTCACCTGATAAATATCTATGATCATCTCATTCCATCATCCCAAGCATTATATAATCTTACCACACAACCCATCTAGGTGATATATATATATATATATATATATATATATATATAGTGTGTGATACGTATACATATCAAAATAACAAAATAAGTTATTTCCTCCAAGCGTACATACACATACCAGACAAAGGCTCACGTGATTATCACTCACGGATGTGCCTTTTCCCTTTGACTCAATACCTGAAATATTGGAGGAAATGGGGTGAGCAAACAACAGCTCAGTGAATATAGTTCTTGAGATGGCAATTATATACATTTAGAGAAATATGACATTTAAAATCATTTCAAACACTTATGCAACACATGCATCATTCAACGAATATATTATACATGTCAACAACATAAATTTCATGAATTTTTCATAATACAATGCACAATCTCCCTCCTCCGCAAGGCAAGAGAGCGGGTCTAACCCTTGTATGGCCGTACAAGGTAGACACAGCCTCTCATTACCCAATTCACAGTCATTTCAAGGATCGACCCTTTGTGTCGATATGATAGTGATTATTATCGCCAACCAAAAAGGACCAGCAAACGTACACGAGCTTCATGTCGCTCTTCTGTTCGCCATACTTATTATGAACCTCCTGCTCCTCCAGCAGCCCCAATGGTTCAGCCATGTTTTCCTGTTGGTTCTTATGATCAAGAGTTTCCTCCTCTTACCAGAGTTGTAGATCCTACACATCAGACGACTGCTAAGCCTTTTACTCAACCAACTGATATTCGTCCTGATGGATCTCCCAAACCTCTTACTCCTGCTGAGGAAGTCTTAAATTGGCAGACAAAAAATGCTCTTGTTCAGAATTACTATCTCCAAAAGATTGATGAACAACTTGGCACTCTTTCTACTCAGACGACCAGTTTAGTTCAGACTTCAGAAATTCAAGCTTCAATCAGCCAGAAATATTATACTGAACTTACTGCAAAAATACAGGATCTTGATGCTCTTCTTCGTTATTATTTGCAGCAAAAATACACTGGTCCTCAGTTTGATGCCGCAGAAAAAGAACTCCGTCAGCTAAAGGAACAATTATCTTATGTTACCACATATCTTCAGAGATTTCAGAAACCCCCTGAATATCCAGAAGCATATCCAATGTCCCTGATCCGATCGTAGATCCCACCTGTTTATCCTCCGAACCAACCCCTTATACCTAAACCTACTCCTGTTTCGGATTCCACAGCTACATTCATACAAAGTTTGGTGTTGTCCCGACTCCGTGATCAACCCCAACCTACTCCCTTTATACCTACTCCTACCACTCCCAGACCTCCACCTGTACGTGGTCCTCGCCCAATGTTCCATGATAAAGGCAAACATCCTATGTTTCCACCTATAAACCAAGAATTTGAGTCCTCACCACCCCCAAGCCAACCTTTTACCCAACCTGAACCTCAACCACCACCAAGTCATCCAATTCAACCTTATTTCTCTGATGATAATCTATTGGATAATACTCTAGTTGATACTTTTGATTCTATCACTCTTTCTTCCACAAGTGATAATGATAGAAAGGATGATGCTGATGAAGCTGCTGATGAAGAAGCTGATGATACTGATGATATTGCTGATAATCTTGCTGATTTACTCGGAGATCTATCAGATTATTCTCAAGATTCCCATCTTATGGATATTTCTACCCTTGCCCAGATTCATATGGCTCAAGGTGCTTCTACTTCTCAAAATCCAGATGATGAAATGGAATCCACAGCTGAAAATCCTACTCAACCACCTTATCAGAATAATGGCAGAAACAATGGTCCTTGGTTTTCTCTTGATGATGTTCCTTATGAACAATGGCGAAATAAAATAATTACATGGGCAGCATGGATGACAAATCAACATGTTTTTGGCAGAACACCTAATGCCGTTCTTGTTGATTTCTTTTCTCGATGCACTGGTTTTGTTCGAGATTGGTTAACATCTCTTGGAGAATATCGTATTCTTCAGCTCACACAACAATCTATTGTTGATGTTTACAATCTACTGCTTCGAGAATTCGTTGGAGATGTTTCTTTATTGGAAAAGCAGTTTAAACAAGAATTTTTCACTATGAAGTGTTGCTCTCTTAACAAGAAAGATCTCTACCGCCACTATCTTCGCATGATTCAACGTTATCATCTTCTTGGTGGCAATGATAAACCTGATTTGAAGCATACTTTTATTGCTTCACTTCCATCTGAAATTCATCCAGAATTGAATCGTCTTCTTATTGCTACAGGCCGCCCAATGGAACAACTTACTTTTGCTGAAATATTTCAACTACTTTTGACAGCAATTGATAAGTTTTGTGAAGTACGCCAATTCATCAAAGATATGGCAGATCCCAAGATCAATCTCAAACAAATCTGTGATAAGAAATATCTTGAGATTGGATGCAAAAAGCAATGTCCTTGCCATGGCTCAAAGCATAACTCAAAGCTACACCACTTCTAGAAAAACAAACGAAAATCTTTTTGGAAATTCAACAAGAAGCCACATAAGAAATTTTCCAAAGGTTTTCCTTGGAAGAAGAAACGACGTCTTCGTTATTTCAAACGACGCAATTCTTCTCCTAAAGATACTCGGTGTTACATATGAAAAAAGCATGGTCATTATGCAAAGCAATGCCCTGATAAAAAGAAAAGTCAACATCTTATCCAGCAGATTCAACATTCTTATTCTTTACAAGAAGATCAAGATATTGAATCTCTCTTTTCAGAACAAGACTCTCCTTATGAAACTACTTTGTTCGCTTATCAGGATTATTCTTCTGATCACTCATACAGTTCTGATGATGATGATTTTTATATGGGCATGATAGCTGCACCCACTTTTTCTACTGGTTCATCACACATGATGTCGTATGCTCCTATCTTTGTTCTCCTTTCAAAATTCGACCAACCTATTAAGGTGATCGCCTATTTTGATACTGGAGCTTTCAAAAGCATGATGAATCCACGCATTCTTCCTGAATCATATTGGAAGTCACATACTGAATCTTTCAAAGCCGCAAACAATGAGATTTTTCAGACTCATCTCATCACTACCAGGAAGATTGGATTAAAATTCTTCCCCAACTTGATAGTATGGACTCACATCATTGGCTGTGATCTACCAGATAAAGATATCTTATTTGGTATGGACATATACTCCAAAACACAGCTCAAGATTTTACCTCATGGTATTGTTTATCAACAACAACTTCTTCCATATACCACAATTCCAAAGTTATATACAATCCAGGATGTATCCTCTCTACAGGATCAATTGAAGTCTTCTTTCTGTGACTCTCACAAAGATTTTCATCATCCTAATCCGCTATGGAAGAATCCTGAGTTTTATGTTCATTTACCATTCAAGCTGAATGAAGATATCAATCCAACCAAAGCCATTCATCTAGGAATGCCTCCTGATGAGGTTGAACTCGCTCGACAAGAGTGTTCTGAATTACTCTCTCAAGGTTTAATTGAACCAACTACTTCTGATTGGGCTTGTCAAGCTTTTTATGTGAATAAACGAGCTGAACAGAAACGAGGAAAGAAACGGCTTGTCATCAATTATAAACCATTGAATATTTTCCTCAAAAATGATAAATTTCGTCTTCCAAAGATATCATCTCAGCTAACTTTGCTTGCCGGATCAAAAGTTTATAGCAAGTTTGATCTGAAAGCAGGATTTTGGCAATTGGGTATTCACCCTGATGATAGACCTAAAACAGCCTTCTGCATTCCTAATGCTCATTATCAATGGAAGGTTATGCCTTTTGGTCTCAAGGTTGCTCCATCAATATTCCAGAAAACTATGACCAAGATTTATGCACCTTTGTTGCATACTGTTCTCATTTATATTGATGATATTCTTCTCTTCTCCAAAACTAAGGCAGATCATCAACATCTTCTTTCACAGTTTCTGGATATCACCCATACTCATGGTATTATGCTTTCTGAGAAAAAGAGTATTGTTAATACCACTGATATTGAATTTCTAGGTATGAAATTTGTCAACGGAGTATACCAGCCAGGATCTCATATTGCAGTAGAACTGTTAAAGTTTCCTGATTCTCATCTTACTCGACAGCAGCTCCAGCAATTTCTCGGAGTTGTCAATTATTTACGGTCTTTCTTGCCACGTGTTAGTCAATACACTACTGTTCTTTCCTCTCTCTTACGGAAAGATCCTCCCCCATGGCAATCCATCCACACAGAAGCTGTTAAACATCTGAAGCTAGCTTGTTAGAATCCTCCACCATTGGTTCTTCCTACTACAGGCTCTCTTATTCTTCAGACAGATGCTTCTGATCATTTTTGGGGTGCTGTTCTTCTTGAACGACATGGCAATACTGACAACATTTGTGGATATCAGAGTGGTGCATTCTCCAATGCAGAACTTTATTACCATATCACTATTAAAGAAATACTTGCTGTTAAGTATGGTATTCAGAAGTTTGCCTTCTTTCTACGGCCAGCCAAATTTGAAATTCATATGGACAGTTCCTCTTTTCCTAAAATACTGGAGTTTAAAAACAAAATGGTGCCTTCTGCTCAACTGCTTCGTCTTCAAGAATGGTTCACTCAGTATAATTTTACAGTGAAACATATTTCAGGCAGTAAAAATGTTTTAGCTGATTTTTTATCAAGGCCCATACAAAAGAACACGGCCCAACTCTCTCTGATGCCCATCAACAACATGTTCTTTTATGCCCACAGACATTTTATGGATTCTCCAGACCAGATCCAACAGGGTAATCCGTTCAATCAGACACGACCCTATCTGTTCATCTTCCACCTTCGTACCGATATTTCTGATACTTTATTTTGGTACATCTGGTGTGTTTCGTGTCTTTATAAAATAGTCATTGCCTTCATACCATCACAGTTACAAAACTGTTTACGGCAACAAGTAACTCTCTTTCACAGTTGCTTAGAGCTATTTGCCCCTCTCAGAATTTGGACAGCACAGGTGACTGAAATTTGTCATTTACATCCTCCTCGTCTGCATGCTATTTATATATGTCATCAGCCCCTCTCTGATTCTCCCCAAGGGTTAGTTGCTGAACATTATCTTCAACAATTCCAGACATATTCATGTAACCTTACTCCTCAAGTTATCACCGGCGTCTGCAGTTTCCTCAACGATATCAACAATTATCCTGATATTGCACCGGTCATTCGAGGTCCTCATGAATTTATACCAGCTGAACACTTGGATTCTCTGATTCAGAACTTAGCTCCTTGGAGTCCTGACTCCCCTCCTCCTCACTTTAGAGATCCTCCTTCTCAGCCATCATCCCGACGAACTAGGCAACGACGCCTAGAAGAGTTTGCAGCTCCTCCTTTGTCTTATGATGAAATTGTTGAATGTCAACGAGCTCGGCTTATTTTCTGTCTTCTTCTCCCTCGGCGTGAATACCATCAGTCATTCGTCACAGGTACGTCATCTGCTGTACAGGTATCTTGTGCCAGCTGTTCCAGCTCCACTCAGCCTGTCACGACGCCCCTGACGTAGGCTGACGTCATGACCGGCACAGCGTACTATACACTGTACATGTTACACAGCCATCCCCCGATGAAGATTCGCACTTATCTGATGACTCAGCCCATATGTGTTTCTCCACTTCTGTCTCCCACTCACAAGATGCTGATCCAGATCCGTCACATCGTCCATCCTAAGCCACGAAAAGGAATCTGCTTTTGACATAACACTATTCATCTACAGTAAAAAGCAGAAGCATCTTTGCTTTATCTTGTACAATCCATGTGCCAGTCTTATCTCTTATCTGCCAGCTCATGACAGCTCATGCAATCCACTTGTCTTCGGATTTCAGGATGTTTCAAGTCCGCCCCTGTCTTCCTTCTTCTATAAATGCAAGTCCGTTTTCTTATTTGAAGGCAGAGCACGAAAAACTTTGAGCAAGAGTCTTGTTATTGTCTTATGTTTGAGAGTGATTTTAAATAAATAAAAATTATTATTAAAATTATGATAATAGCAATACACCGTTAATATAAAAAAGTTTTAACTTTTTTAACTTTATAAATAGTATAGATAATAGCGTTACTATTTTTAATAATATGGATATGGATATGCAATTAATTATTCCCACAATATCATCCACTTTTTATACTCAAATTGATATTTTCAATTTTACCCTCTTTAAATATGCTATATTTATCGACAATTTTATCTTCTTAATTTTCATTAGAAAATTTATCATTTTTACGTTTCTTCCAAAATTATCATTGAAAACTATATTGTTATTCTAAAATCTAAAACATAATTTTTTTTTTTTAGTGATATAATGGGCCGGTAAGATAATAATTTAACAATTTATTTTTTCCTTATCATTCTCACAATATCATCCACTTTTTCTTATACCCAAATTGATATTTTATATTCTACCCTCTTAATCATAATAATATATCTCGACAATTTTATCTTCTTAATTTCATTAAAAAATATAATATTTTGAAAAAATATTTAAAAAAAAAACTCCTAAATAAAACTAAAGGGACGAGGGGTGTGCATGTTGAGTACGTGTAAAGGTCTAAAGCAGCACATGGAAAAGTGAGTAGATGCTGTGGCATCTTGTTGAGTATGACAGCAACACGCTTGGTATCCGAAACTCCGTGCCACCTGCCATCAAATACGGTGGAAGCAAAGAATAACTAAAAGTAAGTTTAGAGATCTATTCTTTTTTATTCTGTGTTCTTTTCATCATCTCTTCATTATTTTAAATCTCTCTTGCACTTGTTCGGTTGTTCCATTCTCTTAATTCCAACTCCACAACGATGGCCTCTCTTCGCCTTCTTCTTCTTGTTTTTCTGCCACTGCTTCTCTTGCTCTCTCCTAATTATGTTGCTTCTAAAGATGGTAATTCATTTCTTCATCATTTTTTTTTTATTAATTTGCATGTTTCTTGGAGACGAGTTAGCTACTTATATGGGTTCTTAATTCCAACTTAGTTTATTAATAATTTAGGTGATTTTTATGATACCTACTGAAAATTAATATGATTGGATTGTTTCGAATCATGTATCAACAAACGGTATATAGGGTGACGTACATTTTGAGTATACATTTTGGACGTTAATATAACATTACTCTAATTTTATTGGTGATTTTCAAAAGTAATTCTAGTTCAGCTACTTGACAGGCAAGGTGGGTTTTTCAAACTTGTAATCTTTCTAGAGTTTTCAAGATAAAGATTATGTGATTGGTTAAATGGCCCATTTTGCAAGAAATCATTTAAAGATAATTTTTATTATATATTTTTCAAACTTTTCCTTCCATACCCTTTTGTATCATAAATAATAATAATAACAATAATGTAATAAACTTATCATTGAAAAATCTTCTGTGGGTATTAATTAGTTAATTTCATTAGTTCAAGTTATTTAGCCAATCTTAGGATATCTTCACAATTCAACTGCCTATATTAAGCTATGCCTGGCAGCCAGCCCTTGGATGTTGAAATAGGACATCACTGAAATCAAACCTATATAGTTTTCTAATAACAAAATCATGCGATGCAAGTGATTTTTCCACTGAAATCGAACCTCTATATACATTAGATTGTAGCAACAGACACATGATATTTGTAAACAATTGGTGCAGAGACTTCAATCTCCTTAATTTGCATTTTTCTATATTATATAGAGATCTATATATGGTCCATCTGACAACATTCAGTGAGTATGCAGGTGAAGAAGAGCTTCTTGATCGCATTAACGACCACAGGAAAAATTTGAATCTACCAACCTTGTCTGAAAATGATAATGCAGCCTGCTTAGCAGACGAAATTGCTGAAGAAATGGAAGACCAACCGTGCAGAACTATAAACATTACAGGCCCAGATACTCAGTTTTCAACCTACTCAAAACAATTGTCTAAATGTGATCTCAACCAAACCACTATTGGAGATGGTGTTTTATTGCTTGATTGCTCTCCTGATAAAGATTCAAGTGCTCTTTTCAATTCCACCAAGTTTTCACAGTATCTGAATGCCAGCAAATATACTGGGGCTGGAATTGGGAAAGAAAAGGATTGGGGGGTGGTGGTTCTCACCACCAACAGTCCTCAGGGAAGCTTTGAGAAAACTTCTGCTGCTTTTGTGCTTCCCATATTTCCTCTTGCATACACCCTGGTGATTCTGGGTCTGTCTCTTGCTCTTTTGGGTTGAAGTGAAAATGAAAGTGCATTTAAGCACAAGAAAATAAAAAAAAAAAACAATAACTGTTATTGACTTGGAGATTTTATCAAGTCTATTTTTATTTTTTTTGGGTTTTTGTGGACTTGTTTGTTGCATCTGTAAGTAGTAGTGTTGATGATACCTTTCATGTTGGATTGAATTCAATGCTTTTCCCATTTTCATTGTGGGATTTCTGATTGTTTTGTAAATGTGTGCATAAAATAAAAGGAAAAGAATAAAAAAAAAAAAAGTGTTTCCTGGATCTTAATTTTGAAATTCTTTAAATTTGAGACTTGTGATATAGAACCCAAAAAAGATCTCTTTACACCAGAATAGAAAACAGTTAAAGACCTAGATGAAGTGATGAACACACACTACAAAAGACTCGAGTTTAGCAAGACTGAGGAAGCTTTGGCAAAATTTCAATATTAAGCAGATTTCTAATGAAAGCAAGGCCAACGTTTCATTCAAGAAGACTAAAGAAGACTAGACTGATCCATGTCATTCTTTATCATCTCTACTACATGGGTCTGGCTGCTCCGGCTTGAGTTCTGATATGCAAAATCTTCAAAACTGCATATCAGCAAAGTTGGAATCCCCCATTTTCTCCAAGTCTTCTTGTGACAATAAGGTCTTCTTACTGCTATTCCCAGCTTTATCATATGGTTGAGCCATTTTCCTAAGGAACTGCAACCAATACAACAGAAATCAACCCCTTAACAGAATTAAAGAAATCCAATATGAACTGAAACTTGTTCATTTCAGGATCAAAATTCCAAGAGCTTTCAAAGAGAATAAGAGTAAGGATTAAGGAGAGCAATGCCTTTAATTCCAATTGTCTGGATTGGCTGAATGACAAGCCTGTTCTGATTTCTATACAAAGCCATGTTCTATGATAAAGGTCTTTGGATAATCAATAGACTTGGATTGGTCTACCAGGGAAAATAAATTATACATTCTCTTTAGAGAGAGGACATTTGCATTGATTTGATTGAAAAATCATTTCGGGTATATGCTGGTGAAGATTAAATTTATGATTTTTTTTTTCTGCCTGAAAATCTAAGCGACCATCAACATGATTGGTCTTGCATTTCAGCTCTTCACCCCTTAAAACTACATTAATGGCAAAAAGCTAGAAAATATACACGCAAATGTTCAGATAGTGGTAAACTACCGCAATAACAACACACCTCTCGTGCTATATGAAGAGCCATATCGGTGCTCAAGTTCAGGTGCGCGTCCCGTAAATGTGAGAGTATCCAGCCGGGTAACTTGGAGCGCTTGTCATGGCGGCTATACCTGTATGAGTACAAGCAGTTACTCTCCAGACAATGAATCATTGTGTCCAAAAAATCCATAAATGAAGTTGCAGTGATAACTTTAAACTCTTGCCGATGCACATGGAATAGGAATGTGAATTTGCACCTTCATTTTTAGTGCCAAATCTTTAAGAATGTTTATTCCTTCTACTTATATAGGATTAAACTTTCTATGAAAGAAAGTTTGAATGTTGTTTATCCCCAACAATTTTTTTTTTTTCCTTCATGAAGGGGTCTCTCCTTAGATCAGTTTAAAGAGAAATAATTACTGATAGACAAAAAGATCGCAAACCTCTTGTCAGCAAAAATCATCATCCCATAATCTGCCTTTGAACGAATGACCCGACCAACACATTGAGCTGCTTGCCTCTGCCCATGTCAAGCCATTAATATTAGGTCATGAATCATGAATGAAAATATTTTTGAGCTCGAAACCAAATGATCAAAGAAGGGAATAATGTCCTAATGAAGACATGGGAATAATACCAAGGCATCAAAAGTCAAAAAATCTCCCTCCTTTATCTGAAATGTCTCCCGTAAATACTCCAACCGAGCAAGCAATATCCTGTAGGATATTTTTTTCAAGTATTGCTAAACATTATTTAAATCAAGAACAATCTGGAAAGTAAACCAAAAAAAAAGAAAAAAGAAAAACCACATACAAAAGTAGTAGCATGAACCCGCTTAAGTTGTCTCTTTAACCACATAATGGCAATCTGGAAATCATGAAGTATAATTTACCTGCTCAGCGTGTACTGAAAAGGAACCCCAAACATGATCACTAGTCTCCCGTAATGTCGATCAAAATCTATACCTTCTGCTACTTTTCCCCTGCAATAACCCGGAAACACCTTTTAAACTGACATTAATCTCAACTTTCTAATAAAGATTTTCCCTACAGTTGCATTTGTTTTGGCCTAATATACATGCATTCTACGCCTCCAAAATCCTGAATGCTCTACAAACACTTGGAAAATACCTATGAGAAGCTCAAGTAGGATCTTAATTTTTATTTAAATGCCCACTCCTTGTCCTTTTCTATATTACAAGTCTATGGTGGGAAATTAGGGTGTATAATTCTGTCTCTGTGGCTCCGTATGTAGAAATTGAAGACACTAAGTTCAATATGGATGGAAATGGCATTTACATAGTAATTAGTGCAATTACCAAACTTGTTCATAATGGTGATTTGAGAAAATAATAGCATTGATCGGAAAATACATGCTTATTACTATGTGGAAAATAAGGAAGAAAAAGTGAGAGTTGGAACAGGACATATACCTGGCAACAGAGAAAAAGACAGCACCTCGCCCACAATCACAAGCCCTACGATAATTATCCAAAGCTAATGTGGTTTCTACAACATCTTGAGTCTCAATAAAGACAAGCTTATGCTGCATTATATCCTGGAATAAGAATCAAGGAATTGCACATCACATCTAGACAACGAATTTTGGATAGTATGCAATAAGTCCCTGTAACTAAAAATAGAATTCCATGGAGAAAGATAAAATGAAGAGAAACAAGGATCAATAATCCAAATATAACATTTATCACCTGTAAGATACTCATTTCATTCCAACTGTTGACAATCCCATCCATATATGAATAACTGACAAAGAAACAGACAATTCCATCTGGAACAGTAGACACCATCTCCAGCAAGAGTCGACCATAATTCCTTACCACGCCCGGATCACTCCTCATGTCAAACTTTGTACTTACTGGGAGCTGATCACTGAAAAGTTTTGTTGAAAATGAACAAAATGACATTGAGGAGTTAAACAAATTACCAATTGACAGATTTAAACATTAAAATTCAAACATGAAAAACTGACACCATTAACTAGATCCAATGGAATGCTCAAAGGTTAAAATAATGACATTTGAACATCTTTTTTTCTTTTTTTGGTCAGATACATTGAACATCTTCACGAAAAAGGTTTTCATACCTGCCACGTGTAAGAACCATTGGGCATATACAATCCCTTGTCAAGGACATGGTAAAGCTTCGACTGATCACTGGATTGAAATTCAGGAGACGAGGATACAGATCAATTGGACTTAAAGTTCCAGATGTTATTACAACTGACTGAAACCGATCAAATACAGGCTTTATGGCAAGAGAAGCATCATGACAGCTAAGCTGGATCAGCGATGGAAAGAAAATAAATAATTAGAAGCAACATCAGATTGCTTTGGTCGAGATAA
This sequence comes from Paratinospora sagittata, assembly GCA_035771175.1. Taxonomy (NCBI): domain Eukaryota; kingdom Viridiplantae; phylum Streptophyta; class Magnoliopsida; order Ranunculales; family Menispermaceae; genus Paratinospora; species Paratinospora sagittata. The sequence goes on from CM069601.1 coordinate 3,566,392, forward strand.
TGTTTATGAAAAAGCAACAGGATAAGTGGCACCAGAGGAAAAAAATAGAAAATGATTAAAAGCCACCTTAACAAGGAATTTACCGCAAATATCAACCTTCAACATCGTAATGTGTTATTAAAATGAAGGATGAGAACCAGGAAATTGCAAAAAAATAAAAATAAAAAACATGCCTCCATCTTACAAACCTATTCTACTCAACTCAACAATGTTTTTTCCCACACTACACAGGCAATCTTATAAGTCTATTCTTAATCCTTAATTTTTGGGGAGTTTATCTTCCCTCTTTGAATATAGAGTTGCACACTATTAGATGAGTACTTATATTTTCCATAGCATTTCTGTTAAGCAAGATCAGTCACATGTTCACTAGCATATAACTTAAGTTCCATACACAAGGTTATGTCTACATATAAATGCTAATAGAAGACTCCATCTATGATCAAATAAATTACCCTAGTTGAAATATGCATTAGAAATACTAGTGAGCAGAAAGGGCAGCACTTGCCTGCAATACAGGATCAGGTATATGAGGCATTCTCTCATCAAAAGGTTCAATTATGATTGAAAATCCTCGAGTATATGTTCCCACAAGTGTTGCAAAGTCGCATATGGCTTGGATATGTAAGAATTCATCAGTGTCAGCTATTTCTAGCGTCATCATGAGGGAGTGCAGGCGCTCATAACAGAACTTCAACATTTTCTGGTCAATTCCAGCAAGAGCATTTATTGAAGCAACAAATGCAACAGGTCCTTCTTTCTCTACATTCTCAGTTTGCAAACGTCCTTTTAAATATTGCACCAATCTCCGCAGCACAGATAGAAAATGCTCTGCTCGGCGGATATTTCCTGGGACAGCTTCCTTCAAAATATCATCAGGCAAAGCAGGATTTGCAAGCCAAGTGTCAGAAACTGCAAAAAGCCAAAGACAACATTGCTAAATTAAACAGAAGGAGGTCCATATGAAGCATATTTTTTATTCATGCATTAAGAAGGTGATGTATTCTGCATACTAGGTAGGTCTCCTCTTAGTGCCAAACCCTCAACAAGCCTGTTGTATTCTGCACGCAGTCTGCCTGCATCAGTGGCCTTGAACCTTCCTACCATGTCAAATATTTTAAGGAGAAATTGGTCATCAAGTTTTGATTGAAAAAAAAAAAGTAGCAAGAAAAGAAACCCACAAAAATTTATTACCATAACATAAAAAGTTTAGATTGCACTAAGCCACTAGTAATCGAGATACCTGAATTCCAAGAATTAAAGCAACACCCCCAAGAGACCAAATAGATGATATTTTAATTTTACCAAGTTAAACATTATTTACTACACCAGTAGGGAATAGAACTAAGTTGAAAATGTTAATGGGCGACATGAATATCAATGGATTTAAGTAATGGGAAGTGGGAATGGATATACTCCATTGAAAGGGATTAGCAAAAGGCTAAAAGCCAAGTAGTTAATGGACCAAAACTAGTTAGCTATCACGTTATGTCAAAGCTGATTTTATGTATATTTTACTCAACTGAAGTAATGGCTGCACAAGCTAAGAGAACTAAAATAGACAACAACAACAAGGAGTTAGCACACAAAGGATGAAACACACATATATCCAAATTGAGGTTGGGGTTGTTTTACATTTATTTTAACAATTAGTAAATTGGATTAAACTGATCAAACTATTAAAATTGAAGAATCAAATAGAACAACTGAAATGGTGTCATCACCAAAGCATAATCCTCAACTCACCTAATAAGCTTTTTTCCAACTACATGGAGTTAGTCTGCTACATGAATCCACTTCCTTCACTCTGCTTAATCAAGAGCTAAGTCAATTCTTAAATCACAAGTAACTATATCCTTTCTTAATTATTTCTATCCATGTTATTTTAAGTCTTACTCTACGCCTCTATCATTACCATAGATTGTGTTAAAACACAAATCACTCTTCCCAACTGAAGCCACCTAAATGTTTTCATTGTACATTATAATCCTCCATGCACACATAAAATAAGACATAATAATATCATTAAATTACTCAAACCGCATCGCATCACCAACAAAATTTGTTAACATTTAGCAAAATTTCCAAAACAAAAAAAAAAAAAAAAGCCCAAACCAATAACCATACCTATCAATCTCTTGTGCCATTTTGTTAATATTCCTCGTTGCGCCCTCAAGCGACTGATGCCTAACGCTAACACTAAGCGCCTCAATACACACATTATCGATATTATGTGCCTCGTCGAACACCACCACCGACTCCCTCTGCATCTCCTTCGATATAACCCCGGCCACCTTTGGATCAAGCAAGTACTGGTAATTATAAACCACCACATTGGCAAATTGCACCATGTGCCTCGCCAAGAAGTAAGGACACCACCCTCTCTCCTTCCCAAACCTCCTCAAATCCTCCAACGTATAAACCCCCGACGGAAGCACCGCCTCCGCCCCCGCCCGCTGGTAATTCTCAAAGAACTCGCACCTCGGCACCGCCGGGTCCTCTGCCGCCGCCGCCCGCACCCAGCTAGCCGTTAATTTCCGGCACGCGGCGTCGACGGAGTCGCGGGAATTGGCGCCGGAAACGACGCTAGGGTTGATGCAGAGGTTCTTGCGGGACGAGAGGCCGACGGCGAGGATTTTGGCCGCGCTGCCGAGGTGTTGGAGCTGGTAATTGTGGAGGAGGCGGAGCTCGGCTAGGGTTTTTTCCATTTCGTGGACGGTGCGAGTGCAGTAGATGAGTTTGGGGGGGTTGGTATTGGAGGGTTTGGAGAGGGCGTAGCTGGTGATTAAGGAGAGGAGGGCGATGGTTTTGCCGGTACCGGTGGGCATCTCGAGGAGGCAGTGGCCTTTGGCATCGAGGGCGCGTTTGAGGTCGAGCATGTAAGAGTATTGTTCTGGGTAGATGTGGGAGTAGGGGAAGTATACTGTTACGTCTTCTAATTGGAATTTCATTGTATTGTTAGTTGTTTTTGGTTTTCTGGGAAATGAATGAGCTCTGGTGATCGGTTTTTGGTGTTTACAGTACTGAAGAAGAAGAAGATGAAGAAGAAGCGTTGAAGAGAGCTACTTGGAGGTTTTGAGGTCTGTGTTACATTGTTGTAATGAATATTGGGATCTGGTACTACACGGGGAGTGTTATGTTATGTGGCAGTTTAGTTAGTAAGAAGATACGTGGATTCTTTTTTTCTGTTTTTTCTTTTTTTTTTTAAGTTATAGTAAGAAACGAGTTCTTACTTATGCGGTGATTGATTTGTAATTTAGATATAATTTTTTATATACGATAATTTAAAAATATAAAGACCACGTTTAGTTAGTTAAAATCAAAAATAAATTCTTTTGATTTTGCTCAAAAAAAATATATCATTCAAGAAAATGATAAAAATTATTTTTAAAATTTTCACGATTGTATTTTATTATTCAAATATGAATATTTCTTGAGTATTTTCCAAAGAGAAAATTAAAAACTTGATTTTGAATAAAGGTTGTTGATGCAAGATTTTCCCACAACGCCAGTATTCACAAGAAGATAATAGACCGAATTGAATAGAGAATAAAACAAGGGGAAAGGGGAGAAGCACTAACCAAACAAGAAGCTTGAACTGGTCTTTAGATGTGTCGACCTGGTTAAGGAGATCAGAAGACCCCAACTAATCCTTATCATCTTCTCTGGTCGATGCTCTAAGAGACTGGGTCTAGTAAATGTCGTCTACGGTTGGGAACTCCTCCAGAACTCTACTTGTCTCTTTTTGGCGTCTAACGAATGCCTGAGGTCCCCCATGGAGAGGCACCGACATTGGAATTTGCCTTGTTGCTCGGATCGAGAGAACCCTAGTGGGGGTAGCCCTCTGTATGTTCGACCTGGTGGGATCTCATTTGTCACACCCCAGTACACAGTACACCGCAGTGTCTAGTACCCCCGGGATGTGATGGGTACGCATACCCCAGCCATAGTACCACATAATATTGTCATATCGCCATGTAGCAACCCAAATGCGTACCCATCACATCCCGGGGGTACTAGACACTGCGGTGTGCTGTGTACTGGGGTGTGACATCATTGCCCTGTCTGCATGGTCTTCACGTGGAGGCATTGATGTGGACTTAGATACATCATTTTGAGCTTCTCTTTTTTCCCGCAGCATCTGAGCTATGTCTTGTACAGTCTTCTCCAAGTTGCTCAATCAGGTTTTCTGCATACGTTTCTTCTCTATCGAAGTTTTAAGAGTTCTTTTAGTTCCTTTCGGTCGGCCTCTGGGCTTTTGAGACTTTTGCTTCAGCTGAATGTCTGGTTGCTCATGAGTTGGGGTTGGGGGCACATCCCCGACAGCCTCGAAAGGCCTCAATTCTTGACTCATTGCTAATGACTATGGAATGGCTTCTTGCCCGTTCCCCATAGTCGGCGCAAAATGTTGATGCAAGATTTGTCAAACACCAATATTTATAGGAAGATAATAGATTGAATTAAATAGAGAATAAAATAAGGGGAGATGGGAGAAGCACTAACCAGACAAGAAGCTCGAACTAAGCTTCAAATGTGTCAACCTCGCTAAAGAGATCGAAAGGCCCCAGCCGACCTGATTTGTAACCTTTTCCTTCTGGGGTACTCAGGAGGTATCGAGACGTCTTCCTGAGGAAAAGGATAGGGGGAGAGAAAGAGACAAAAGATGATGTTAGGAGTGTTAGCCCAGGTATGTCCAAGAGAGGGGTGAATTGGACACTTAGACAATTTAAAACTAATTACAATGGCAAAGTTAAAGTGCGGAAAAAAAATAAATATGCACAGTCGATTTATAGTGGTTTGGCTACTTGCCTACGTCCACTATCTAACCTCCTCAGTTAGGATTTTAAACCTTATCACTAAGGAATTCTCTTACGGGTGAGAATCAAACCATTATACCTTTTCTCAACTTGCGGGTATGAAAATAAACGTTACACTGCTCAATTTTGCAGGCTTGAGACCAACCTATCCCAACTTGCGAGTGTAAGAACTATCGTTTCTCAACTTAAGGGTATGAGAATACCTTACCTTGTTGAAGATAAGAATATCAACTCAGTAGTTTATCTAACTACTGTTACAACCTTGATACAGTATACAAGATATGAAATTAAGTATAACTGTATCCTATGAACTATCTCTCAAATTTCTCTTTCAGCAAGAATGATGTAAGTTAAAATAGTGCTGAAAATTTGAGTGAAAACAGTTCAAGCTTTCAAATAGATTTTCAAATAAAAATAGAGATTTAGCTCAGTATGAAAATTTTTTGAATAAGTAGAGATTCAAATAAAACGCTTTGAAACCAAAATAACTTAAGCTTTTTGAATTAGATGAAAATTCGACTAACTTTCAAAAAGTGTTTTGGCTCAGAGAATTTTCGGTAGTCTTAACAGATTGTTAAGTGCTGGTATTTATAGACTTGTAGAGATGAAGTTGTTGTTCATTTGAATTTGAATTTCGAATATGAACGTTTGCTCACAACAACTAAAATGTATAATGAAATGGTAACTGCACTTTTCATGAACATTCTAATTTTCTCCAAATTCACAAATAAGGAAAGTTTAAGAGACGTGGTTCATGAATCTGAGAATATATCTTACAAATACAAAAAGTTAATTTTTGTACGAAAAGTTGTTCTGAAAAGGTGGCAAAAAGAATGTGCTTGTCAGAAAAACAAAAGTATTATTTTTGTCGTTTTGTTCCTTTGAAGACGCTCATAAAGCATCAGTGTCCTACTAAACAATGAAGTAAGGGCGCTACTGAATCATAAGCGTCATGACTTACTTTAACAATTAAACGACTAAAGTCAGGAGGGCGCTACTTGATGGATAACGTCATGCTTTATTTTAAAATCATTTAAACATGCGAGGGCGTTACTCACAAGTAAGTATCCTGAAATTTTAAAACAATTTTAAACTACATTAAGTACACTGAAGGACAGTGAGTGTCCTAAAAGTTATTAAGTTGGTTTTAAAGATGAGAGCGCTCCTATAAAAATAGTGTCCTGATAGTTTATTCAACTTCTAACTATCAGCGTCCTTAAAGATAAAAATCAATTAAAACGTACTAAGAAAACTTTCAGCGAGCTGAAGCTGAATCAGTGTCCTAACACTTTCAAAGTTGACTAAAGGGAGGCCGCTACTTACAAGCAAGTGTCCTCAAGAATTAGTTCAATTCAACCTTGAGTGTCATATATTTTATCAACTTCCTGACTCATCAAGTCCAAGAGGGCGCTGCTAAAACATTAGCGTCCTGAAAGACTCTAAAAAAGTAGTTTTGACTCGCAATTAAAAATACAATGAATGCGAATAAAAACTCGATAAATTTCAAATTAATCATAAAGAAGTTAAGTCATTTGAAATATCGTAAAGCGTATGATCAAAATACGAAAATGATTAAATCTTGCTGAGAGTAAGTTGATCGATAGACTTTACATTCTAAGTGCTGACAGACTCGAGACTTTACTTGTGATGTTCAATAGGCTTGTGAGCTCAGTTCTTTGATCTTGATTCTTGATAAATCTGAAACACTTGGTAAGATCATTAAATACACAGATTGGAAATATTTTGAATCATCAAAACATTCATGACATGGGGTTCATTGAGATAATAAGGAGCACCGGTGTGGTGCTAGCCTAAGACCCTTTGATGCCTAAGTTAGAGCCGAAAGTAATCGTAATACTTGCGTAAGACTCAAAAGTAGAAATTTGTTCCCTTTTGACAAATAGTGCAGGCATATTTATAGTAGAGGGTCTGATCCCCACTAAGGAGGACAGGTGGCATTGTGGTCCCTGGCGAAGGAATGGTCCCAGGAAGTGCGTGACGTAATCTTGAGGTATTGGCTTATGACTACCACTGACGTGGACAACCACCGGCTAAGCCACCTCAGAAGTCCGAGGTGGCGAAGGTGCTATTTTTTGACTATTTTCCACCTAGGGCTTACATTTGGGCCTTAGTAAAGGCCCGCACTTTTACAAACGCTGATTCATACATTACTCAACAAAGGTCAAGATTTTGCAACAAACACCATCAACTTTTTTTGTTGTTGTTGTTAGGCCCTTGTAAAAAAAAAACCATCAACATCATCTTCACTTTTTTCTCAACCTGGCACGACTTTTGTCTAGTTTTTTCTTTCTCATTTCTCTTTCTTGATGCAACAGGTTCCGGTTTCCTAAGATCGACTTGCAGGTTTTTATTTAATTGGGGGTTTGTTAAAGCTAAAGACCCAAAATTAGTAGCAGAGAATCTTCTAATTGATTAAGAAAACTAAAATTAAAAAGTCTGTTAGTTTGAATATGTTTCTAATTTCAATGTTTGGATTGTATTAAAAGTCTAATGTATTTATTATAAGAAAATATGAGATGGGTAGTCCTATATTTTTATTTTTTTTTGTACCGGTTTTTCGGCACTTGACAAGTCTCTTCCTTCCTTTGGAAGGATACTAATACTTTTAAATTCGAGAATTTACAGGAACAATGACATTTTTCTCAACAGAAATGGACGAGGACGGGCTTGAACTCGTACTGAGTCTTTCAACTGCATCTCCTTGTAGTTCACTTCTCAAATAAGCAAACCAATTCCTTATTGGTATGAGATGGATAGTTTTGATTAAAGTGTAGTAGAATAGTTAAGTAATGAATTAAGGACTGAAAGATCATCAATGATTTAATGTGTGACAAGATGTAAGCGCCCAGGGATTACCTCTCTTGTATTATAATCTCTTGAGCATAATATATCTTAATTTGTTTGTTTATCAACGAAAAAATGGCCAAGGGACGCAGGCACATAAGCATATTAATTAATTAGATCATTACATACCATGTTCCGGCCAGAATAATTTAAGAGATGCGGGAATCCCGTACTAAGTTCCGGCAGTGCTGTCGAAATAACATTAGTCAATAATGGTGCCAAACATAGACATTCAAGCAAATTAAAAACTTATAACACAGTCAATAATGGAGAAATATTTGGACTACAAATTACAATATAACAAAAAATATTATAAAATAGGATGTCCCATAAAAAAAATAAAACAAAATGATGTTTGTTCACTGATGTGTTTGTGTAACCCAAAAAACTATTCTTGTAGTAAAAACTGACATTTTTTTTATTTTTTTTTGGTTACCTCAAATAGAAGTAGGGGTATGACCATTACAAAAATAAGCAAAGATGTTTAATTTATTAGTTATATATTACTAATATGTGTGCATGTATGTTGTATGTAAATCTTTTCCTTTTTATTAATTAAAATATAATTTTAAAAAATTATAAGTATAACTAATATATATTATTGTTGTTATTTTGTTAATATATGTTAATATCGTTTATGTTAAACTAACAAAAATATAATTTTTATTTAGAAATAGAAAGAGGATAAAAAAAAATTAAAATGTTAGAATTGAAAAAAAGTAGAAAGAGAGAGATTAAATGTAAGTAGTCTAAAACTATAAATTTTACAGGTTAATTTTGGAAGTTTAAGCAAAAATGACCATATGATGAGTTTTTTTAAGTATTTGTGTTATAAGTAATATATATATAGATTTAGTTAAATATTTATTGTTGGAAAAAATGGTTGTTAAAATCTCATTTTAGGCTGAATGGAAGATTGGATATAAAATGTACTTATTCGTACGAAGATGAAAATCTACATTAAATAGATAGAAAAATGGTATGGAAATTGAAATTTCTATACCATTTGATACAAACCTATGTGTCAAGGTTCTACATCAGATTTGTAGTTTTCTTAAAAATTGTGTTGTATTGATAAATTAATGTTAAAATTTGATGTGACAATAATTTGTAGCAATTGATGTGTTAATTTCAATCCTTATAGCATTACTCAAATAGATATTTCCGTTCACATAGCACCTATTCATTTAAATGAATGTGTTTATTCGCATTATCCCTATTCAATTTAAATAAATGTGTTTAATCGTATCTATTCATTTAAAGGGACGTGACTACTCATGTGGTGAACCTTTTATCATGTATGAACATATCCATAAGAAGTGTCTCTTTTTAATTGTGTCTTTTTATTACACCCTTAACAAGTATAAATATTCTCCGCTAGAAGTCTAAAAGTTATTCATTAATTCATCCATTCAAGATCTAACTTGCATTCTTTTTTGTTTAGTCATTGTAAGTACTAGAGTACTAGATATATTGGTTTATTGTTGTTATAATTTGAAGTGCTACTATTATAATAAGTGATTGTTGTATCATAAAAGACAATTGTCAGTAGATCACGAGCACCCGTGTAAAATGAAACAAAATTGTGTTAAGGACTTACTCAATTAATTTGCACACTTTAAAAGTAAACTAATTTGCTTGTACAAGTAAAAGATGAATAGATTAACAATGAGTCAGACAAAAAATAATAATAAAAAAAAGGATTAACAAAGAGGCCCTCAGACTTTTGAATATTAGACAACTAATACTAGCAAAGACTCGCAAATTAAGCACTCATTCATATAAGGATCTGTGCACACATGAATTGAGATTTGAGTCTGAAATGAATTCTTAATTGCTTACACCAAACAAGAGAACGATTAAATATACAGACAATGTATCTGATCTATTGATTCAGAACCTCAAATAACTATTACATATTACAAGCAAACTAAACATTAAATAGACAATACAAAGGGATGATCAGATGAACTTCTACTACAACACAACCTTAATTAATTACCTCTATACATTTCCCTTCTTTAAATATAACAATGGAGATAAGGCACTATTCTTTGTATGAGTGCAAATGGGCACACTTACCATAGGCCTCATTCTAAAACTTGCTGATCTTGTTCTCTCCAACCCTTTCTTTATCCTCTTCACATGCTTCTCTTTATTCCATAATTTTTCTCTACTACTTTCCTTTCCTTCCTCCATGGCTTCCATATTCACACTAGAACTCGACGTTGATGATCGAGAAGAAGAACGAGAGGACAATGCTGATGATGATGATGATGCTGATGTTGATGTTGATGTTGATGTTGATGATGGTGACGATGATAATGAAGAAGCACGATGTTTTCTTAACCTTAGTAGTTCTTTCCATAAGACGGTACAAGTAGGAGGTCTAGGAGAAGGATCATCATCCATCACCCAACTTACTCTACATTCTTGATCACCCTTATTATTGAGCTCCTTTTGATCACCTTCAACTTGCCCATTTGGTGTGAGAGTGATCTTGTTAAGCTTCTCGGTTTGTTCCATCTGCCAAAAAGGAAGCAACTTCCCCTCGAAGAAGAGCTCATCGGCTGTTAACATGGAGTTTGTGATCGAGTCGTTAGAGAAAAACTCAAAGTCTCGATCTCCATTGCATGCTTTTTCTCTATCTTTGCCATGGGATTCACGAGAAGCATTAAGATTTAGAGTACTCAAGGAGACATGATCTTCTTCGTCGTTGTTAACAAAGAACTCAGCGGAGAACGAGATTCGCGGGCTCGACTTGGGCTCGAGATCGGATCTAGAAATGGCTTGAACACTACTCTCTAATTGGGAAACCATGGTCATGACTCAGCAGCACAGTGTTTCAAGCTGTTGACTTAGAGGAAGGGAAGGCATTAAAGGTGGAAGGACTGGAGTTGGGCAATGGGATGTGTTCCTATATAGTTGTAATTGCTATATAAAGGGAGAAATGAAATATGCTTTTGATAGTAAATGCTGGGTTGCCAGAGATTATTAAAACTAAATGGTCTAGTAAAGACCAAACATATGAGCTAAGGAAGTATTAGTATAAGGGACGATCACATGGTGACCAGAGGAAGTGAAAGACAAAAAGATTTAGGCAAATAAAGAACTGTATGCTTTCACTTGAAATCCACAAATAACTACAGTTTTTTTTTCTTTCCTTTCGTACCCACCACATACATGAAAAGCTATGATGAACAAGTGAAAGTGTTTGATTATAAATTCAATAAAAAAAAATTGTGTATTTGACTACTTACATTAATTTCTCAATAAAAAGTTTTTAGAGATTTTTCTATTTTCATGCTTAAGTTTTTTCATAAGAATTTTTCGAATTATTGATCGTGTGCTTGTTCATTTCTAACGAAACTTCTTATTTCCTCCTCTTTATACATTATATGATTGTGAAAAAATATTTTTGATGTACAATCATAAAAGTAAAAAATAATAAAATAAAAAATCTTTTGAAAATTTGCTTAAAAATTAATTCTTGAGAAAATGGGATTTTTTTAAGAAAACGCTTCCAAACTATCAAATAATCCATTGGATGTTAAATAATAGGAAGATTAGAAATATTGCCAAGTGGGAATTGAAAAAAGGGCAAAATGGGTAGTAAAATTAGTACTTTGAGGAGAAACGTTTATTGAAGTCTTCCAAAAGAAGAAAAAAGAAGGTTAATTAATAATGTATTAGTCAAAGAGACAAGCTTTAATTAAAGTGGGGAATTAAGTAGGGGGTTACAATTTATTATCACATATGATAACACCAAGCATGTGTGGTCATCACGTGACGGTAATTCATACCATGTGACAACTTACTAGCCAACTAGATCAAAGAGTTCCAAATATTTTAACTGACAATATTGCCCTTTCAGAATAATGGAAGCAAACGTAACTATGTGTTTGATTTGTAATCCAAAAATTAGAATACAACTCAAAAAAACAATCTAGATATAGTTTTCAGTATCTAAAATATTCAAAAATTGTTAAGAAAACAGATTGTTTTCAGAAAACTATAAAAAATTGTTTCTCAAGGCTTCTCTTTTTAAATTATATTCTTGTTTTCAGATCACGAATCAAACGTAAACTAAAAAACTCAAAAAATAATATTTTATCGACTTTTAAAAATAAAATGTTTTCTTTGTAAATCTTAAAAAATTATTTTTGAATTTCAACCAACCAAACACACTTTTCGTGTTTTTAAATTTTTTGTCACAAAAAATTATAGTGGAATTATAAACCAAATGAAGCTATAAAGGTCCGGAAAAGGGTATTCCTGTCTATTGAAACCCTAGATGCCCATGTTCAAGATCATTAACATTTCAACTAACCTTCTTATGTTGTAATCAAGACAGCTAATTGGTATTATGGATGGAATCTAACATCAGAACATATATTTGGCACACATGCAAACGCCAGATTCCACGCTCAAACTTAGTGACTAATTAACAGTGGGAATTAACCCATTTAATTTGTCTTACATGCTCAATGAAATCTGGTTATTTTGACTATCTATGAACTGAAAAGCCCAAATGATTAATTATCAAAGCCAACTAAGTTTTAGAGCCCTTAATTAGTCAAAATTACAAATGACTAACATAAAATGGTACTAAAAAAACATAAATAAAAAATTAGATTTCATATTAACAAATAAGTGTTTTAAAAAAATTTCTTCTTTTAAAAAAAAAAAATCTTCACATTACTTGAGATGTCATTAAAAAAAAATGATTTAGAAATACTATTTCAAACATATTTTGTTGACATTACCCTTAAAATCATTGTTGAATTGTCTCAAATTTCGTATCAACATATGATACGAAACAATCCAGTAATATCAACAAAATATATTAATCAAATATTACTTTTAAAAAATAATAATAATTTATTTTTGTAAAAGTATTTGATGTCAAGTTACTAATGTAGTCAAGAATACTCTTGACCATAACACCAAGTGGCCATTTGCTTCTTCATTGTGTTTTAAATTTTCTTCTACTTCTATCATTAAGAGAGATGTAGGGCCATATAATTAAACAATAATTTTAAGTTGAATGTGAATAAAACGAAGGGTCATATCTATGTAATGGTGCTTTCGATTTTTTATGTTTTTTTTTAAGTAACTAGAGAGATGGCTGTAAATCACGTGTCGACACGGGGGCTACTACGACGTTGACTGACACTAAAACACACACGTACAGGCTGGAACCTGAAACCTTGATTCCATTTGCTTCCTTTGCTTCTAGAGCCTAATTGGCAGGCACAGGCTCACTTCCAAAGGCCAAGTTGCTTGGAACAGTACTGCACAATAATGTATGTTTAGTGTCCAAACGCAAGACATTTATATATTTATTTTTAAAAACTGTTACAATCATTAGATATGTATGTATTAATTATACGTCTAAATGTATATTATATAAAGTGCATAATCCAATGTTTATAACAATATATTTATACTTTTTATCGTTAGAATACCATTCCCATATATACATATAGATGATGTAATAGGAACTCTTAAAGCAAAGTGATAGTTGGTGTACTCACGTCCTCAAGTCCCTTACATTATCTTAAACGTAGAATGATCATAAAAATCGCTTATAAATGCATGACTACTATAACAACTAAGTTTGGCATCCAAGTCCTTTGATTATTTTTCTATATGTGTGTGTGTTAGAAGTTTGGGAATAATGTTTACATTAGAAAATGTTGTGTCCCTCATACATTATAATGAAATGTGTATTTATGCTACTTAACATTAGGTTAGCTAAGTGACAGAATTGAGGGATATAAAGTTCTATTATAAAATAAATTTTGAGTTTGAGATTCTCTATTAATATAACGGTGTTTTAGGGTATTTGTGGTCATGTCCCAGGAGACTAGTGAGGTAGCCTCCGTACCCATGACGTCAACAAAACATATATTTATATATTTATATATATACTTATATTAATTGCTAACATGGAAGGTGTTGACTATAATATGAAAAATATACCCAAGTACAGAGGAAGATTCGTAATTGTTGTACACAAGTTTTATATATATTTTCACATTCTAAAATAAACATCAAATATATATATATATATGTTTCATATTGTTGGTCCACCAACAAATTTTGTACTAGAATCTAAAAAATTATTATAAAGCTAAAAACCATATATAAACGAAAATAAACCTTTTTCTTTTACTTGAAAAAAAAAAAAAAGCACTAAAAAGACATTTTTGTCTTGACATATGCATATGATATATCAAGCCTTGGCAAAAGTTTTTGTTTTCTATCTAATTGAACTATATGTTACTACTTTGTGACAGAAAGAATCTAAAGTGAATAATGAACAAAATATTATAGAATCCAAAGCAGCACTAATTCATTAATTTATTACATATCATATGTTTAGCTTTGGCCTCAATGGAAAAATCAAATGAAGTACGTAATAACGCATCTTCCCACACCAATAACTGTTTATTTGCAATTCATACTAGACGTGACCAACTACCTATCTTACCACCTCTAGGTTTTATAAGGGCAATGTGAAAAATTATTATTGATTAGATTTTTTATATTTTTAAAGATACTTATGGAAATTTTAGACAAGAAAAAGGATTTTGTTGCCAAGAATTATAGGGGTGGTTACCATATATAAATGATTTGGTAGGTCATATATAGTAGAAAAAAAGTTTATATTTATTTTCTTAAAAATGACATACTTTATGGGTTGTATTAAAAATCAGTTTATAAATTTATATAAAATCAATTGAAATTTCACAATCAAATGGTTTTGAAGTGATACCTAAACATTTTAATGTAGACTCTATTGGTTGTATATTATTTATTAAATGTTGTGATTTTATGAATGAAGAGTATTATGTTCATTAGATTTTCCAACACTCTTCAACTTTATTTTATTTTTTCTTAATTCTCTCCAAAATTAACATGCTTATAGTATTTTCACTTCTTTAGAAATGTATGGTACGCATAACAAATGAGATAGTTTTGGAATGTTATTTAATTTTTCTTCATATCTCCATGCAATTTTTCCATTTTATTTTTTTCTCTTTTAACCTTTTTTTTAAAATAGTTAGGATGTCTTCAAACAAATAATTTATTCTCACTACCACCTTCAAATGAATATTAAATTGTATTTTTTTTTCTAATTTAATAAATAGTTACCTATATATTTTATTATTAGGAAGACATTAATCTATAAGTACTTCTTGGTGACGGTGCTGATTGCAGGGGCTTGAAGCACAGATCTAGGCTTCAAATTGAAGAAATAAAATATAAAAAAAACATTATGAAAGTCACAGGAGGCTTCGTAATAAATACAACAGACCATATAATCCAATCTAACTTAAAGAATTTGAATTTGAATTTATTGAGCCAGCTCACATTGGTTTATCCACCCGTTGACCATGCCATCAAACTGAAGCAATGCAACCATGACCTATAGCTAGCTGGTTATGAACAAGACAACAATAATGGTTCAAGGTATATATATATATATATATATATAATATGAATAAATGAGTTTTCACTAAAATTCTTTATATTATCATTTTAATTCTAATATAATATATATATATATATATATCAGGATAACTCAAAAAAAAGAAAAAAGATCAGAAAACATTTTTTAGCATTTTTACAAAATTATTTAGAAATATTAGTTAGCTCCCTCACCACAATCCGACTAGTCCCCACACTAACTCAGTATCAATGAATAATTTACCAAAGGTGATAAAGCTGGAATTACCAAACTCTTTCGGGTCACTTCGTATCTGAATTCGAACCAACGACCTCCAAACCCCTAAAGTTGAAGCACCCAGCCTTGAACCATCAAACCAATGTGGCGTTGGCATTATAAATACATTTTGTGTGTGCGTGTGTGTTTTCAAGCTTTTTTTAATTTTTCTGTTTCAAAATGATAAAAAAAAAAGAAAAAGAAAAACCAAAATGGGCTGAAACTAGCAAATATATCTTTCATCATTTTTTGAAAATAATCCATCTTGAACTAAATAGAACAATCCGGTTCCTTGATAAATAGGCATGTTTTATATGTATCTCATTGTATGTAATAAATGATTCACTAAACATAAAAAAGGTGAGAAAAATGCTAAATGACATTTATAGTGTTCATTAATAAAAACATTTCTCTCATTGCACTATTTGATTGTCTTGATACATTATTCGAAGCAAACTAATAGTTTATTAAACGCGATGTTTTCATATATTTTTGCTAAGAAGAAAATTGTTATTTCAACTATAAAAAAAATATAACTATATATATATATATATATATATATATATATATGTATATATATATATATGTACCTATACAAGTCATTGGATATGCACCTACTACACATCTTAATGTGTGTTATACTCAAAGTGTAGTGTAATTGCACATTATAATTATATTTTGTAAAACTACAGAATCTACCAGGCCAGAGATCTTGAAATCCAAGATAAAATTCTGAACATAAACTAGATAGAATCAAAATAAGTTTTTTTTTATTAACATTAATAAAAATAAATAAAAATAAAAATGCTCTGTTCAATCTTCTCTTTCCTTTTGATCTAAACAAGAGCTAGAACTCCTCCAAAAACCCAAGAATTAAAATCAAACTTACTTTTCACCCTCCTCTTCTCTCATCATAGAGTTCTTACAATGCGCAATGGCTCCTTGAATTGCATTTTGCAATTCCTCCATAGACGAACAATCCGACTTATTATGGTAACTGCTACTACTACTACTTCCCCCAACAACACTGCTTCTACAAAGAACACCAGAATGACTCGGTGAAGACCGCATCGAAGAAGGACAGCTCGAAACACAGCTTCTTCTTCTCCTTCTCGGGTACCTTAAGTTCCCCGAAAACGAATGCGAAAACATCCCATTCTTCTCCTTCTTCGAATTCGAACGAGACGACGACGATACCAAAATCTCTCCAATACCGTTGTTTTTCGCCGATCTCTGATCGGAAATCATCGCTTCTGATGATGATTCCGACGAGGCCCAAATCTTCTGTTGCTGCTTCTGCGATAGCTTTTCGTATAATGGTTTTACTTTCTTTAAATACTTTCTGATCATTTCCTTAGCCGAGTTGCTCATCCGCTTCTTCACGGAAAACTGATCGGTACTCGCATTCGTCTGAGGTTGATCATAATCTCTGTTCTTGTTGTTAGAGACGGCTTGACCTGAAAGTTATAGTTGATAAGTAAACGCCCAACTATATATATCAAAGTAGACGATGACATGTAAACTAGATTTGTATGAAAGTTTTTACCCCCAAATTGATTTTCTAGCAAAAAGAAAACCATATTTAGCTACGAAATTTAAGTTTGCAAGAGGATATTGTCACAAATTTAGCTGTAAAATCAAATTTATAACTAAAATTTCGATTTTAGCTACGATTTTCATTCTCAGCTTAAAATCTAATTCACGAATTTGAAGCCGTCAACTCTAAATCTTTGCTTGACCCAAGGAGAACATAGACATTAACACTAACCGTCTTTTTTGAACACTGATGAGAATCTCGATAAAGAGAAATACTTGAGCTTCTTCATCTGATTCTGATTCTGATTCTGGGCACTTCCGTCGCGATTTTTAATCAATACCCGTTTCATCAAATCACCATCTTCGTTAGTGGACGAACTGGGTCGGGAAGATTCGCACTCTTCTGCAAGCAGCAACAACTCGGTTGAAATCGAAGAGTTGTTGGAATCTGTGGAGGAGTTAGAACTACCAGTGGAATCTCGAGAATCTGTGTTAGTTGTGTCGTCGGAGAAAGAAGTGCTGGTGGTGAGTGTTCGAACCATGGAGAGCCGCGGAGAGAGGTGGAGAGGAAGGATTTGGCCTTTGTAGAAAAGCTCATCTGCTGGGCAGAGATTCACAGAGGGTTTTGTTGGAGAAAACGATATTGTGAACTCGAAATCTGATGCAGAAGATGATGATGATGATGATGAAATGGAATGAGATGGAGATGATGATGAAATGAGATCTTTAGCTGTTGTTGTTCTTCTTCTTCTTTCCATGATCTTTGATAAAATTATGACATTTCATGAAATGGGTCTTGATCAGAACAAGTAATTAATGAAGAACAAGGAAGTAATGAGGTTCTTGTAGAGTAATATTGAAGTCAGTTTAGGATTTTATTAGATGTGGAGCCTGTAAACGTAACTTCTAGGAACGCTCTCTCACATTGAAGTTTGAAGCTTCTGGTTGTAATTTTTCACTTCAGTTTAGCAGTTATATAAAGGAAAGGTATAGAAGGTAAGCTGTTACAACTACTGCACGTGCTGTTCACGTGAGATGGATGGTGATGGATTGAGAAATAGGTAAATGTGGCCGCTGGATTCTGTGATTATTATGACCGTTGATATGTCAGGGGTTTTATTTTATTTATTTTTATATTTTCTTTGGTTTCAAAAATTAGAAATGTGTACGGATGTGAAGGGCCGTGCTATCACCTTTGTGTACCATGTGTCGTAGAAAATGACAAGGTTGATAATTGGTACTGTAAAATAAATTAATGTGACTCTATGTAGAGGTGTGATGTCAGGACTCAGGAGGTGGCAAATGGGTTGGGTCAGAAAGGTCTGGATTGGGTTTGATTTGGTCATTTAATATAAAAAAAAAAAAAAATTTAGAAAAAAGTTTTACATTTTTTTTTTGTTTTTTTTTGTTTACAATGAATATTTTTTTGAATTATTTGTGTTAAAAAAACAAGTTTATGAGTATAATATGTTTTGTTTTATAATTAATATTGCACTTGTAATGTAATTGTGGACTAAAATTTCTTTTAGATAAAACAAAGCAAAGAAATAAGGAGGAAATCTAGTTTAAAAGGAAGCAATATAATCTTATAGGAAACATAAAAGTTAGAAACTCGCGAACACATAGTCACTTTGTCACTGTTTACTCTAGAGGTTAAAAAGATTAATGAGTTAGAAATTAGCTTGATACTTTCCTAAGAGTGTGGTATGGTAATAGATGGTAATAGAGCCATTTGGTTATACAACTAACTTGTAACTACTAATATTCTTTCTTCTAAAGAATATAATAAAAATTAGAAATTCATTGATATAAATGTAGAGCAAGTGAACCCCTAGACAATAATGAACTTTTAAGCTTACTCATCCTATAAGTTAAAAATAGAGTAATGATTGTCCTTAAGAGTTGTTGGATTGCCTTAAATTATGTGTTGATGTTTGATTCAAGGCGATTCAACTATTCTCAAGTACAATATCAATAAAGTATATTTTTAAAATATTTTTCTTAATAATATGCTTGCAATAAAGGGCTTTTATAGGCTTGCAAACTTACGTAGAAATCAACTCGTATGGAACAAATGAACCCTTGAATAAGGTGTGTGCTACTAAATCTATACAACCTTTACAAACTAAGAGTATGCTTACAACAAAAGACTTGTACGGTATAGGAATTTGATATATCTCGTCACTAACTTATGTAGCCATAAGTGATTAATTAATTGCAGCCCTAGATGGTTTAGAATGTACTCAAATATAGGCATTTGGCAGTCTAATTAAAGGTTTTTTTTATGGTAAAATGTATGCTATTAAAATTGATTTTATACTGTACTATAATAATTTAATATTATTCATAGTGAACCATTAATATGAGGGTTTAATAGCACTTACTATTACTATGAATTCGATTGTCATGAGGGTACATTAAAGTATATCACATGGAAGAATATGGTATTAATTCACGAAATGTGTACTTGTCTAATCTATCAAATAATTTATATTATAAAACATATGCAGTCTACAATTTTCATTGAGAAATGATATATGTAGGTTTATAAGAAACTTAATTTAATTTTTAAAATAACATAAAGCACTTAAGTTTAGGTTATTATAAAGTTTGATCTCTTGCAACCCACCAAAGATTCTCCATTATCTTCTTCTCTTTCCTGTTTCTTTTAGTGTATACCTTTTTAGGTGGTTTTTAGTGCCTATCTTGTTCTTTTTCATAGCATAAGAAAACTATCTTTTGAAATATGGTTATTTTTGTTATATTTTGTTTGGCCCTCTTTCAAACATTAGGTATAGTGTATTCCTTTTTAAAAGGGTATAGCAGTTAACTTTGTAAGGATCCCTGAAATCTTGTTTAAGTTCCTTTCAAAAACAAACAAACAAACAAACAAACTTTTTTTTTTCTTTTTTCTTTACTACTTTATTTACAAGGCTTCTCTTGACCATGTTTTTACCTTGAGAATATTTTTAAGACAAACATAGCCACCCTATAATTAAGACTTAAGAGAAGAGTAATGTTATATATTATAATTAAAATAAGAATAATTTTAGAGATGCGCGTGTATTTAAAAATGTTACATAATATATACACACGTATTTTCAAAATATTCAAAAAAATTGGGTGTGAGCATCGAAAAATGATGTAATTGGTACTCAGTGTATATAAAACATTTTTCTTAAGAGAAATGATTGTCTAGTGTTGGATTAGTCTGGAGAGACGAGCTTTTCAGAGTCCATATAGCAAACTCTAGAGAACTAGTTATATAGTGCAATTTCACTTCTTAAATCTTACAAACAGAGTTCTCTATAGATTTGTAGCAAAATTTCACATTCTAAGGAAGCACTCAAAACCTTTTATTTTCTAGATTTTCAAAGGGAAAGGAGAACTTATCTCAACATATTTAGTCATGACTCGAACTTAATGAACTGTAATATAATGCTTTGTTAGAGATGCACGAAAAGAGACCGTGAATAAGACAATAATAACCCATCATGTTGTAATGCAGTTAGTGAGGGCTATTGCGACTTAGTGGGTTGGGAGTCTGGTCATGGATTTGAGCCTTAATACGATATGTACTGATGGGAATGTGTTAGCTATTCATCCTCTCGGGGAGTCGAACTCCAGATTAGTCTTGTCTTCTCAAAGGAATTAGCTGAGGACACTGAAGGATTTAGGACCAAAAAAAAAAAAAATAGCAAAAAAAAAGGCTAGATTTGTGCCGCCCCCTTATGCACGATGAGAAATATGCGTTCATCACACTTAATAAAATTGGCTTCAAGAGCACGTACCCAAATTCATGGGCTCCCATGTGCCTGCGGGCTTTCTCAATATCCTCTCAATAAGTTCTCATAAAGTCAGTGTCTGTTAATACACGTTCTCAACACCAAGGAGCAAAAATTTTAAGTATTTAAGATCTATTATACTAAATAATGCGACATAGGTAAGTATGTAAACTATAAAATTAAAGAAGGATGAGTCAAGGAAATGAGTATTACATAATAGACGCATCTCTTTCGAGTTAGAGAAAAAATTTAAAGTTAAAGAAAAATGAATCAAGTAGGAATATTGCTGGAGAATTACGTGATAGACATATCTCATTGAATTAAAGGAAATTTTTTATAGAGTTGCTATTAGACCTGTCATGTAATATGGTATAGAATGTTGGGCAATTAAAAAAAATAATATGTTAACAAGCTAGGCATAATAGAAATTTGAATATTAAGATGGATACGCGGTAAAACTTTAAGAGATAAGATTAGAAATAAACATATTCGAGTAATGATAGAAGTAGCACAAATTAAAGATAAAATGAGAAAAAATCAACTAAAGTAGTTTTGACACTTACAACGTAAATCATTAGATGCAACACTTACAACACTAAATAAATATAGAGACGGAGGTAGACCAAAAATAATATAAATAGAGGTAATTAAAAAAATTTAACTTTATTTAAAGTGAAAAAAAAAATGATTCATGTATAGTTGATCTTATGTAGTTGAGTTGAGTTGAGAATACACATTCCCAACAATAACTCTTTCTATTGCGGCAAGGCAGATGGGTCAAATTCTTACTCCTTACTCCAGTACTTACAACAACTATCCAACATATAGTTTATGAAGTGGAAAAAAGTGATACGGAGAAGACCAAGTGCATGTGAAATTAAAGATTTGGAAAGCAATACATCAAATAGGCATTCTTATGAGAAATCGATGCATGGGGTCATATCAAGTTACTTAATGTTATTAATTAATCACATATGCCTATTAAGGGCATTATTATTTGTAGAATTTTGGTCAATTATTCATTCAATAATGAAACCATTAATGTTGAAACATAGCTCTTATGGACGGTGGGCATTCTGAAAACCAACTACAAAGTGCACATATGGGTGTGCAAATATTAAAGAAGAAGTAATGTTAGATGGCATTTTGTGGCAAGAATTTGTCTATTTGTAGGACTCATTTATTTTTATTTTTTTTATTTCTTTTTTAATTTGTAATAGTGATAGTTTTCATTGGAATGGTACTCATATAGCTTTATCCTTTTGAGATCTGGCAGATATATCCTTCTATATTAAATTGTAGTTACTTCATTTAAAATAATAAGTATTAAAATTAATATTTTGATCAAGTAATTAATAAGTTATTAATAAGTTGGATTTATATATTATACTAATCAGATATGATGATTTGATAATTTGAGAATTTGAACAAATATAACTTAAACATGCTTTTAACAGCTTGTTTCTAATATGTCGTGAATATCCCATTACTAACGACACATATTTACTTTTAACAACTTGTTCGGCTTGTTTAACATGCCGTAAATATACATGTCACATGCCGTAAATATACATGTCACTTTAATGATTTAACGACTTACACTGTATGTCGTGGAAAATATGTGATATTTTTATAATAACTTAGGGTTTAGGATATTATACTTGATACTCAATAATGCTTAAATTTAAAAAATAAAAAAAAACTATATTTCAATGAAAACAAATAAATCAAAGTGTAAAATTATATAATGACATAACAGAAATTGTATATACAACCACATATGTCATTTACACTTGAAAAATAAACTCAAAAAAAAAAAAAAAAACCTCCACACCTACATCAAAACAAAGATAAACTTAATTAGACATATTAAAGAAACTAAGATTATTACAAATGATAATATTAATCTTATAGAGATAAAAGTAGAAATTAAGTATTTCATATATCAATACGATTTTCAAGACATATTTAAAAAATTGACTTCCTTTGAATTCCTTACGGTAGGCATGAATAAGAAGTTGACTATTGTAAGTAGTAACATGTTGTAAAATTGACTTTCACTGAATTCCTTACATATCAACTTCCATTGTGTTTCACATAGAAAATTAGGATAGTTTAAAAATCAACAACTCAACTCAATAAAGTATTTTCCCGAAGTCAGCTACATGAGTTTGCATCCATCACTCTACTTTTTCTTTTATCATTATTGCTAATAGCTAATATGCTACTCTTACGAACCAACACTGAGATAGTTTAAGTTTAGAAGAAGAAAAAAAATTCTAATATGTCACAACAAGGGTTTAATCAATTAATTGAAGTCAATTAATTGTACCTCATATTACTCATCCAACTACTAACAAATAATGATATTTTGTATCCTTGGGCATCTCATTAAAATATTAAAAGAAAAAAGATTAACAAAATTTACAGAGATTATATAAAGAAGAGACTCACTTCATGAGGATGTCATAGTAGAGAAGCGAACAATGTATCAACATCTTTTATAGCCATTATCACTCTATGCACCACTGTCCAATTAGCAGACTGTTCTATATCTCCTCATACTAAAACGGTAAAACCCCCAAAACAGAATGCAACAAAGAGATCAAAACAAGATTTTTCTCCATTGTAGATGATAATCTTATAACATTTTCCCATGTTAGGTTCACTGAAAAAGTGTACACACTTTGGGGTTTTCCTCTAGTTATCTCAAATAATCTCTCTGAAATATGAACCTATTTTGATTATAGTCATCCAAGAAAATCATATCGGCATGAAATTCAAATTATCTAAAAATTTCAAATTGTTTCTATCTAAAAATTAGTAAGGATTCACGAGTACTGGAGGCAGCGTAGGGAAGAAGAGTTGTTGACGGCGGCTTCACGGTGAAGAACTTGCTTATGTCCTTCAATTTTTCCTTTTAATCCTAAATTGGATTTCATCATAAACACATGTTTTAATCAAACTATCTAAAAAACTCCCACAGATGATCATGTATGCAACTAATCTTCTTCAATCCAAGAACCAAAACCATTGCAAAACCTCATAAACAGAGATAAGAGACAAAAATAGCACTTTGATGAAGTTCATTGCAGCTATCAAGAGAGGATAACATTTGGATTCTTGAACTTTTTGCTACACAAACAGCAGTTTGCTCCGTAAAGACAAAAAATATGATCTTGATGAATGCCTAAGAATGATATGCTTCAAGTGTTTTCCCTCTTCCCCTCAGCATATCCTGTTCTTGAACTTTTTTTAATGGATCCTGTCATTATTCACAAGAATGAGGTGCGATTTTATCATGTTCCATATAACAAATGATCAATCCGTTAACATTTCAGCAGCAGATTTTTTTTTTTTTTTAACATTATTTACCAATTAACGCTAGCTACATTACCTTGGAGGGGAAGCAACCATCTCCCACCGCCATGAAGCAACAAGTTGAAGCAACAAATTACTAAATCCAACTCATTTGCAACCATATGAATCACCATCAGCAAGTCCATTTGGTAGCAATAGTCTAGTATAAATAGGGTGGTTGCTGATCATTGGGGTCTCCCTTTCTCTAACAATGTTTCAATTGGTAAGTGCATTACCAGAAAAGCTCCCATGAAGGGATTTAATCTTGCTTGTGGTGGCTCCCTTTCTTCGTCATGAATGAGCATTGGTGGGTTTTTACGTGATACCACTGGCAAAATCTTGTGGTGTTTTCAAATTGCGATCGAATCTCTGTCATTTTTGCGGAGGCATATGCTCTTCTTCAAGGGCTCAAGTTGGTTTATCAATTGGGTTTTCGCAAAATCCATGTCCAAAGCAACTCCCTTCTCCTCGTCAAGATAATTAACAAGCGATGCGAGCCACCTTGGTATACAAGAGGTATTTGTGGGTCCACCTCAAATATTATAAAAGCAAGAGGTGGTTGTTGGCCCCCCACGAGGGTGGCCAACATTTTGGTCTAACAATTCGGCGTTACGCCAAATTGTTTAAAATATGGTTATTTAAATATATTTTTTAATTACGAAAATGTCCCTTCATATTCTTATTTCATTCTTCAAATTCATGTTCAGTGAGATCTATTCCTGTGACATCTATTCCTGAGATCTATTCTGAGAGATCTAATTCAAAAGATTCAATCTGTAAGATCTACCTAAGGGTAAAGTAATACAAGAGTGCTGCCTCCCGTGGACGTAGGCAATTTGCCGAACCACGTTAAATATTGTTGTCTTATTTTTTCTTTCATGCTTTACCACGATTCCACACAACAAATTGGTATCAGAGCCGAGGTTAAACTTTGGAAGAATAACGGACCCTCTGTCGAATTTTTCGAGACTATGTCGAAAATTTCGAGATTCTGTAACAGTGATCAAAACTTTTTTCTGATCACCCGTGGAGGTAGCTCTTGTTTCCAGGAGTCCAACGCAATAAACGGTGAGAAAAACGGACAAGAAATCAGTTCCCAGGAGCAGATCAAAGTTTGATCCCTGTACAGCGTTTACAGGCACTGTTCATCCCGAAACTGTTCATCCCCGGCACTGTTCATCCGAACCGAATCCGACCCAGATCCGACCCATCTGCCGACTCTATTCATTCCGGCCTTCGGCCCAGCACTGTTCATCCAGCCCATCTTCGGACCAGCCCACTTCGGCCAGCACTATTCCTCCCGATCCAGCTCGGTCGGCCCGACACTGTTCATCTGGCCCAGTCCGTTTCGGTTCGATCTTGTTTATCCGGCCTGATCCTATTTATCCTGACCCGATACTGTTTAGCCGGCCTGATACTGTTTATTCCCGGCCCATCCCGTTTTCACCCCGACAGTTGACCGAATCCATTTTCGGTTGACCAAACATATCCGGCACATTTTTCGTCTGATTTTAGCAAAGTCAGACTCGTTTCCACTATTTTCGACCGTTCCGGACGCAACCGTGCACTCAGTTTCTGTAAATTCAGCTCTTAAGTTATTTATATAGCTTAGTTGAAGTTGTTTATCATTTTTCAAGCACTTTTCGACGTCATACATATCTTCGGTCTTAATGGCGGAGGAAATCCCAAGCACAAGCAGGCCTTAGCAACGAAGTTCGATGTCCAACGCAAAGTTCGCAGTGGAGAAATTCAACGGCACCAACAACTTTGGCATGTGGCAATGCGAAGTTCAAGATCTGTTATTCCGGGAAGGATCACATATCGCATTGGAAACCAAGCCTAAGGATATGTCTGATGATGATTTGAATTTTGTAAATCGTCAAGCTTGTGGAACAATCAGACTCTGTTTAGCAAAGGATCAGAAGTACTTTGTCATGAAAGAGACTATGGCAACAAGTCTCTGGAAGAAACTGGAGGACAAGTACATGACAAAAAGCATAGAGAACCGACTCTACCTAAAGAAGAAGCTCTTTCGTTTTCAGTACAAGCAAGGTACTCCCATGATCGAGCATCTTGATAATTTCAACAAGATTCTCGCTGATCTACTAAATCTTGATGTTGAACCTCTTGATGAGGATAAGACACTATTGTTGTTAAACTCTTTGCCTAAAAGTTATGAACATTTAGCAACAATTTTGCTATATGGTAAAGATGAGGTTAAATTCAGTGATGTTTCAAATGTTTTGGTGAACAACGAGTATCAAAGGAAGGACCAGCGCGATAACAAGGAAGCATCACCAGAAGTCTTGACGGTATCCAGAGGCAGGGCTAACAACAGATCTGATAGATCCAGTGGGCTAGGCCGATCTCGCTCAAAGTCAAAAGGACCTTCATCACGTCAACGTTTTGCAAAGGATGAATGTGCCTATTATCACCAAAAGGGGCACTGGAAGAAAGATTGTCCAAATAAGGGCAAGACAGATGCAAATGTGGCACAGAAGGCTGAAGAAGATTTTGCATTCTCCGTTTCATCTATAGACAATCAGTCTGATAGATGGATATTAGATTCCGGCTGTTCCTATCATATGTGTCTGAATTGACATTGGTTCTCCAAATTGGATGAGTTCGATGGAGGAGTCGTGCTCATGGGCAACAACCATACCTGCCAAACAAAGGGTATTGAAACAATACGCCTAAAGATGCATGACGGTACAACAAGACGGCTCACGGAAGTCAGATATGTCCCAGATCTGAAGAAAAATCTGATCTCCGTAGGTGTCACACCCCAGTACACAGCACACCGCAGTGTCTAGTTCCCCCGGGATGTGATGGGTACGCATACCCCAGCCATAGTACCACATAATATTGTCATATCGCCATGTAGCAACCCAACCGCAGCTGGTCTACATCGAAACAATTATTTGTCCCTACTATTCCCTCATGAATAGAAAAGGGCCTCCCCCAAGTTCGAACTCGCAACCTCCCTTAAGGAGTTAGAATTCGCAACTTGAGTAGCCACTGAACCCAGACGCGGGCGCACTCCCACCGCAGCGGGAGCGAACGCCAGCCATTATGGATCCATAATATTGTCACATCCCAGTACACAGCAAACCGCAGCGTCTAGTACCCCCGGGATCATTTGTCCATACTATTCACTCATGAATAGTACAGGGCCTCCCCCAGATTCGAACTCACAACCTCATAAGGTTTGATTTTGCAATCTGAGTAGCCACTGATCCATAATGGCTGGCGTTCGCTCCCGCTGCGGTGGGAGTGCGCCCGCGTCTAGGTAGAATGTGCTGCGGTGCATTCCAAGCGTGACAGTAGGAGTCCTTGATTCCAGCGATTACAAGGTAACCATTGAAGGTGGAGTTCTGAAGGTTGTCCGTGGAGCACTCTTGGCCATGAATGGTACTCAAAAAGGAAATCTCTATTTCCTTGACGGCAACACAGTAATCGGAAGTGTCTCAGCTTGCACCAGTTCTAATGATGTTTCATCGGACACTTTCCGACTTTGGCACATGCGGCTCGGACATGTTGGAGAGAAGGCTCTTCAAACCTTGATAAAGCAAGGTTCTCTGAGAGGTGCAAAGACCGGAAAACTTGACTTCTGCGAGCATTGTATCTTAGGCAAGCAGACGAGAGTCAAGTTTGGAACTGCAATCCACCGCACAAAATGAACCTTGGATTATGTTCATAGCGACGTTTGGGGACCCTCTCAAAATGCTTCATTGGGCGGTAAACGTTTGTTTGTTACTTTCATTGATGATTTCTCACGCTATGTTTGGGTTTATACCATGAAGCATAAAGATGAAGTGCTAGATATCTTTCTTATATGGAAGAAAATGGTAGAAACCCAAACAGGAAGGAAGATTAAGAGGCTCAGATCTGATAATGGAGGATAATACAAGTCAGACCCATTTCAGAAAATTTGTGAGAATGAAGGGATTGTCAAACATTTCACAG
The DNA here is from genome assembly GCA_035771175.1 of Paratinospora sagittata. Lineage (NCBI taxonomy): Eukaryota > Viridiplantae > Streptophyta > Magnoliopsida > Ranunculales > Menispermaceae > Paratinospora > Paratinospora sagittata. The sequence continues at coordinate 3,594,453 of CM069601.1, forward strand.
TCCCAGGCACGCCACAACAAAACGGTGTTGCTGAACGCATGAATCGTACTTTGGTAGATAAAGTTCGCTGCATGTTATCTCATTCTGGACTGAGCAAGGAATTTTGGGCTGAAGCTTTGTCATATGCCTCTCATATCATCAATAGACTTCCGGCAACAACACTCGATGGCAAAACTCCCAAGGAGGTATGGTCTGGACAACCCGTTTTAGATTATAATTCTCTGTGCATTTTTGGTTGCACTGCATATTTCCATGTGAAGGAATCCAAACTGAATCCTAGGTCCAAGAAAGCGATTTTCATGGGCTTTAGTGAAGGAGTTAAGGCTTTCCGACTATGGAACCCTGAGTCAAAGAAGATTGTAAAAAGTCGAGATGTAACTTTTGATGAATCTGTGATGTTAAAACATACAGTTTCTGATAAAGAAAATCGAGATCCAGATTTGCATCAGCGGGTGGAGTTAGATATTCCAGTAACTCCTGACAAGTCAGCAGAGATATCCAACCATCCTGAAGAAGACGAGGAGGAAATCTCAGTTGAGGTGGAGGCTCCAGGACCAGACATTAGTCAACAACCAGAATCAATTGCCACCAGTCGACCAAGAAGAGAAATCCGCAAACCTGCTCGGTACACTGACATGGTTGCATATGCATTACCAGTCACCGGAGATGATATTCCATATAATTACAAAGATGTTAGTCAGAGTATGAAAAGTGATAAGTGGAAAATGGCAATGCATGAGGAGATGACCTCACTCCATCAGAATCAGACTTGGAAGTTGGTTCCACTTCCGAAAGGAAAGAAACCAATTGGCTGCAAATGGGTTTTCGCTAAGAAGGAAGGCTTTCTCAGCACAGATAGTATCTGATACAAAGCCAGACTGGTAGCAAAAGGCTACGCTCAGAGGGAAGGAATTGACTACAATGAGGTATTCTCACCTGTTGTTAAGCGTTCGTCAATTCGAATATTATTGGCTTTGGTTGCACAGTTTGATCTCGAGTTAGCCCAACTCGATGTCAAAACTGCTTTTTTGCATGGTAATTTGGACGAGGAGATATATATGTCTCAACCAGAAGGATTCAAAGTACCAGGAAGAGAGAATTGGGTTTGCAAGTTGAGCAAGTCATTGTATGGCCTGAAGCAGTCACCGAGACAGTGGTACAAGAGATTTGACAGCTTCATCCAAGGGCAGAAATATACCCGGAGTCAGTTTGATCATTGTGTCTACTATCGCAAACTTCAAGATGGTACATTTATCTACTTGCTTTTATATGTAGATGATATGCTAATCGCATCTAAAAGCACGGTGGAGATCAACAAACTGAAGGCTCAATTGAGCTCAGAGTTTAAAATGAAGGATCTTGGAGAAGCCAGAAAAATTCTCGGGATGGAGATAACTCGAGACAGGGCCAAAAACACAATCTGTTTGACTCAGACTCAGTACTTGAAGAAAGTTCTTCAAACTTTTGGCATTGGCAATGACACAAAACTTGTGAGCACACCATTGGCACCACATTTCAAGCTAAGTTCATCAATGTCACCAAACTCCGAGGATCAGAAGAAGCAAATGGAGAATATTCCATATGCAAATGCAGTTGGTGCCTTGATGTATGCTATGGTGTGTACCAGACCTGACATTTCACATGTTGTAAGTATGGTCAGTCGTTACATGCACAACCCCGGTAAAGGCCACTGGCAAGCAGTGAAGTGGATTCTACGGTATATTCATGGTACTGTGGATATTGGTTTAAAGTTCGAGAGAAATAAGAAAAGTTGTAAGCATCTAGTCGGATATGTGGATTCGGACTATGCTGGAGATCTTGACAAGCGCAGATTTACTACTGGTTATGTTTTCACTATGGTAGGAGGACCAGTGAGTTGGAGATCAACACTACAGTCAACAGTTGTTTTGTCTACTACAGAGGCAGAGTACATGGCAGTAACGGAAGCTTTCAAGGAAGCAATCTGGCTTCATGGATTGGCTAAAGACTTGGGAATTGTGCAGAAGAATGTTGAAGTTTTCTGCGACAGCCAGAGTGCCATTTGTTTGGCAAAGAACCAAGTTCATCACAGTCGAACGAAGCATATTGATGTTCGTTTTCATTTTGTTCGAGAAATAGTAGAAGAAGGGAGTATTCTTCTGCAAAAGATCAAGACTGCAGATAACCCCTGTAGATATGCTTACAAAGGTGGTTACAGGGATCAAGTTCCAACATTGTTTGGACTTGATCAACATCTCACGAGCTCGGAGTGCCTAAGGGCACTAATGGAGGCAGCAACAGTTTTTTGAAGGAAGCATGCTATCTGTAGAGAGATTGCAGGTGTGGAGGAGCCTTGTTCCACATGAGGTGGAGGTGGAGATTTGTGGGGTCCACCTCAAATATTATAAAAGCAAGAGGTGGTTGTTGGCCGCCCACGAGGGCGACCAACATTTTGGTCTAACAATTCGGCGTTGCGCCGAATTGTTTGAAATATGGTTATTTAAATATATATTTTAATTACGAAAATGCCCCTGCATACCTATAAATAGAGTCTTACTTCATTCTTCAAATTCATGTTCAGTGAGATCTATTCCTGTGAGATCTATTCCTGAGATCTATTCTAAGAGATCTAATTCAAGAGATTCAATCTGTAAGATCTACCTAAGGGTGAAGTAATACAAGAGTGTTGCCTCCCGTGGACGTAGACAATTTGCCGAACCACGTTAAATATTATTGTCTTGTTTTTTCTTTCATGCTTTACCACGATTCCGCATAACAATATTATCACTGAGTGTTGGCATCTCATGGACTCCTCTTTAGCCTCTATTTCCCATGGAGAGAAATTAATTAATAGCCCTGCAGATTGGCTAGTGAATTTTCCACTTATTCTCAATAAAGTTATTTACCTTGAAAAAAAAATCATAGTAATTTAAAATAAACAAATCATGAAATTACACTAATATAAATCAAATAAAAACAAGTCACATACATGAACCCCCAGTTGTGACTTTTGACTTGATTGCCACCAAAAAATAAAAAAAATTCACTAATGCCATCAAAATTTAAATAATGACCCTTTAATATAGTTTGACCATTCAAAGGCCAGTCAGAAAAAATAATGGTGCCACATGGACCTAGAGATGTTGATTGGGCATTATAGAGAAGACGGCTTTCAAAAAAACGCTCTCAACAATTATTTTTTTTTGTATTTGTTTCAATCATTTGAGTAGGGCCATGGACTTTTTTTTCTTACCGAACCACTTTGAATGTGTCCCAATACCCTCCCACGAGCCCTCGGAGGCGACAGAACCCAGTTCTAATACCCGGTTAAATTTTTGGACCTCCATTCGGAATTTAAGTTATTAAAAAAAATCGAAGATTTTAGTAAACTGTTCGGCCTCACCGAGGCCAAACCACTGAGTTTTTTTTTTGCCGACCACTTTGAGCGCGTCCCAATACCCTCCCATGAGCCCCCAGAGGTGACGGAACCCAGTTCCGATTCTTGGTTGAATTTTTGGACCCCCTTCCGGAATTCAAGTTATTAAGAAAAATCAAAGATTTTAGTAACTGGACAGGGGTCCAAAAATTCAACTGGTTCCGTCGCCTCTGGGGGCTCGTGGAAGGCTAGTCCGATAAACAAAAACTCCGTGGTTTGACCTTAGTGAGGCCGAATAGTTTACTAAAATCTTCAATTTTTCTTAATAACTTGAATTCCGGAGGGGGTCCAAACATTTAACCGGGCATCGGAACTGAGTTTCGTCACCTCTGGGGGCTCGTGGGAGGGTATTGGGACGTGCTCAAAGTGGTCCGGTAAAGAAAAACCCTGTGGTTTGGCCTCAGTGAGATCGAGCGGTTTACTAAAATCTTCGGTTTTTCTTAATAACTTGAATTCCGAAGGAGGGTCCAAAAATTCAACTGGCCATCGGAACAGGGTTTCGTCGCAGGGCTCGTGGGAGGGTATTGGGACGCGCTCAAAGTGGTCTGGTAAAAAAAATATCGTGGTTTGGCCTCGGTGGCCGAACAGTTTACTCAAATCTTCGATGTTTCTTAATAACTTAAATTCCGGATGAAGGTCTAAAAATTCAATCGGGTATTAGAACTGGGTTCTGTCGCCTCCGGGGGCTCGTGGGAGGGTATTAAGACACCCTCAAAGTGGTCTAGTAAGAAAAAAAGTTAATGGTCCCGCTCGAATGATTGAAACAAGTACAAAAAAAATTCGTGGAGGACATTTTTTTGAAAGACGCCTTCTTTATAATGCCCAATCAGCATCTCCGAGTCCACGTGGCGCCACTATTTTTACTGACTGGCCTTTAAATGGTCAAACTATAGCAAAAGAGTCATTATTTATATTTTAATAATATTTGTGAATTTTTTTTTTATTTTTTGTGGCAATCATGTCAAAAGCCTCTGTGGCTTAACTCTATAAAATCCATCCCTTTGGCCTTGGCGACATTTTAATCCGATGGCTCATACTGTGCACAAGAAGTCGATGGCGCATAACGTGTACAGCCAATTACTGTGGGACCAACATGACCCACAGACGCCTAAGAAGTTGGATACGCTAATCAACTCCGAAAGCATATGATACCGTTCTTATCGAAACGTATGGATGTGCCTGTGCCGTATCCGGTTGGTTTTTTTTTTTTTTTTTTTTTTGGGCACCAGGTAGGTTATTTTTATGTTGGATCTTTTTTCTCTTATTCATAAATTGGATTCTCTGACGCTTCTTTCTTCTTCGTGTCGTGCGTTAGCGAAGCAAAGAAGAAAAAAATTTAAAAGCAACCATAATTGACCTAAAAAATCAATCCCGAAATTCTCCAAATTCGACAAAAACCAGAGCTTGAATCTCCAAGAAGAGGAGAGATAGAGAGAAAGAGAAGGTTTTTACATCTCTGTTTCTTTGCAAATCAGGTTTTTTTTTTTTTTGATCGATTTTTAGGGTTTTTTGGATGTTTGATTTGAATAGGTGATCATCTTGATTAATTGATGCAATTGGATCTCTTTTCTTTGCAAGTTTACGTTTTTTTTTTTTTTTTTTTGGTTCTGTTTGTTCATTGGGGAAAGATCTTGTTTTGGAGGTTTTGTAAATATAGATTGGTTTTTAGTTTTTTATATTCGATGATCTGTTGTTTTTGAGTCCTGCAAACGTAAGATTTAGAGATGCGATTGGTGCATAAAGTTGGAGTTTTTTTTTTTTTTTTGGTGATTTGGTTTTGATATGGTGAATTTCTTTGTGTATCTTGGTAGTGCGAATGGATTATTGCTTGTTGAAGGTGTAATACGCTTTGATGATTAAATAGTTTTTTATTTGAACATAGGCTAATCAGATCTGTAATTTCTAAAATCTTGATTCTGTTTATATTGCGAATCCTTGTGTTCATTTTCCCCTAGGTATGCTTTGTGAACCAGCACAAAATTTCAATAATTCTCCTTCTCCTAAATAATCCTTAGCATGTTGACATTGCGTGTTCTTTTGATTATGCAAAATGACTTCCCAAGGTGGCTGGATGGAACACTATTTTTCTGTTGGATTATGATCAATTTCAGTGTTTATCAATATTTGGTTGACTATCAATGGATATTCTGATACTTTAATAAGCTTTACTTTCATATCAAGCAGGATTAAGTTTGTCAACTACTTCTTTGAGGTGTTAAAGTTGTTTTTTTTTTTAATCTGTTTTCCAGACTGAAAATATATTTGCCTCTCATTTTTTGGGTGCTTTATGAGTTTGCATATGAATCTTGTTTCAGCTTTTTGGGGAAATCTGTTGGATTCTTGTATAATTTTAAACCTCAGCTTTTATAATTTTGCAGAACCATGTCCTTCTCAAGGAGTTGTCAAGGACAAGGAGATTATTACCACAATGATTTCCAATCCTCTTTCAGTAGAAGCAATAGCAACAATGCTTGCAGCAACAGCTACGACAGTCTCTATGAGTTCTCCAGAAAACCCAGAGAGCATATATATAATTTTAGGAATTATGAGGATGTTGCTCCTTCTTTGAAGAGGAGAAAATTCTCTGCTTCTGTTTGGAAAGACTGCGGGAGGCAATATCCACAGCCCAATGCTATTGATAATGCGCCTTCAACCAGTGCCTATTCGTTCTCTGCCCCTGCAAGACCCAGTGAGAAATCCAGTGGGACAGGTTGTAAACGTGACAGGTCAAGAATAGAAGATGATGTGATATTTTTGTCCAAGGACGAGATTGAAAGATTGTCTCCGTCTAGGAAGGATGGCATTGATTCTCTCCGAGAAACATATCTGCGGTATTCATACTGTGCATTTCTTCAGAATCTTGGAATGAGGCTTGAATTGTAAGTTCTTATTTATTTGCTTGTAAATGTCGATTGCATCTTGAAATTACAAAATATTTGAGTTCCCATTTTTTTAATCTATTTTATTTTTATCAAGGGTATGGGCAAAATTCATTACCTCATTAAAAGAATTGTATTTTGGTATTTTGCAGGCCACAAACCACCTTAGGGACTGCAATGGTGCTTTGCCACCGCTTTTTCGTTCGGAGGTCACATGCTTGTCACGATCGATTTGTGAGTTTGCAGCTCTTTTTTTTTTTCTGAAATACTAAAATTCATAAATGAATTCAATGATTGTTTTTTAGAGTAAATTGATAAATGCCATCTAGGGGTGTATATGAACACCAAGAGCTTTTGAGAAGTTGAGGACTGTCCAAACAAGTTGGAAGAACGTTTAAAGACAGGTCCAATTGGGTATAAACTTTATGTCAGTTTCTGGGCCTAGTCGTGGGGGCTTGAAATCTGATTGAGATGATCAAGTGTACAGCATAAACAATCAAACCTTGCCCTTTTCTTTCTCATGCAATTGGGTCCAACTGATCTCATTCACAAATTACATATCAGATTGATTGTAAATTGTCCTTGTTTCTTGTCTAACTGAGCTTACGAACTATTAAGATTTGGTTGGTTACGTTTTTGCGACCCTAGTAAATAGGGGTTGGTAGACCCTGATTACGGTTCTTTTGCTTAAAAATGGCTTGCTTGACATCTTCACTTATATTTGTTATGTGTTTTGGAGAGCATAACCTATGCCATTTGTTTTCGGGTTCAAAGTTGATATTCCTGTTAGAAACATTTGGTTCTATGATTATAGGAGTATCTGCCCTAAGCAAAGTTCTGGTGAGCGATAGGCGGAGAAAGAGAATGCTTCTTGCAGAAATGCTATTGTTAATTTTCGTTGAGGCACCATGTATTATCAATTACGTATGATTAATCATCTTGTGAAATATGTACCACTGTTTCAATCTTCTTCTTACAAAATTGATTTGTCTTCTATTTTTGTGATGTTGCAGTTTCTTAATTGTTTCTCTACAGCTTTATTTTTAATTATCTACAAATTGATCATAGCTATTTATGCAGTTGATTGCTACGGCAGCTCTATTCCTTGCTGCAAAATCTGAGGAGACACCACGCCCTTTGAACAATGTGTTAAGAGCATCCTGTGAAATTTGCCACCAGCAGGGTCTTCAATTTTTCTCATATCTGCTCCCTGTTGTAAGCATCCTGTTCCTGAGCTTTTAGTGGCTTGACCTTGTTTCCAACTTCTACTGAAGCGAGTTGTGACATTAGCATCTTTAATGACTTAATTTCAGCTTTCAATGGCAGATTTTTTTTATTTTTTTTAAATGGCATTGATAAATACATCAAAATAAACTATGTTCTTCACTGGTAAAAAAACTATCTTTACTAAATTTTGAAAACTGGAGGCTTCAAATGAATATTCTGTCTAGGAGTACATACCACTTATTATATCAAACCAGTTTTGGAGATGCATTAATATGGACATAAACTGTTTTACATCCTTACCCTTAAGTTTATGTGCCTCCTTCAAAACATAAGACATCTGAGAATCTGATTGTTGAAATTCATTAATTATTAAACACTACCCTCTTTCTCATAAAATTTGTTCTGATCAGGTTAGGAACTTTGGATGACGGTGGTAAGAATTAAATTATTACCTTTAGTAATGCTTTGACTTCTCATTGATGACTTTTGTCGGTCATTATTTCTGTAAGAAAAAACCTGATTAAATTATAAAAAATTTCTTGTTAAGTGTCCATATTGACATGTTGCAACTTGTACTTTTGTTAAACAATGACAATTACTAATTAGTTTCAAATTCCTAAATTATCAATATCAAAGCGCATTTCTGTGTTGGTTATATTCACAAATATTTCCAAGTTCGAAACACCCTAAGGATTTGGACATGTTATGTATACAGTTTCAAATACTGTTAGCTTAATGATGCAGCCTATGTTTCTTATTATATCCAAATATAATATGTGCCAGAGCAGGTGCTATGAATTTTGAACTTCTCCTTAAAGTTCTTCGTTTCTTATTTTTTTGGGGTGGTTAATTTTACAGGATTGGTTTGAGCAGTATCGAGAACGAGTGATTGAGGCCGAGCAAATGATACTGACAACTCTAGATTTTGAGCTTAATGTGCAGCACCCATACGCTTCTCTGACATCTGTTCTTAATAAATTAGGCCTTTCAGAAACAGTTTTGATCAATCTGGCGTTGAGCTTGGTCAGTGAAGGGTATGTTTGACATACTATCTTTTTTGTTGGAATCTTTTCTGGATTCAGAATCTTACCGTGAAACACCATTGTTTCTCTCTGCCATGGCTGTTTGATACGAAAGGTTGTAATGTCTGCTAAAATAAATTCCATCTTGACCAAGCCTCTTTGATTGACTGTAACAGTGTGACTACATTAGTAGCTTGAACTGCTTGGTTTGAACTTTGTTTGTCATAAAACAGTTCCTTAATGTACTTTGATCTATAAAAGTTCAGAGTATGCGGCAAATGTTTATCATGGACAAAGAAGGTTACATGCTGGTTCATAATTAAAGGAGATTGGGCATGGGGAAATGCCTCTGTGACCTTGGTCGCAGAACTGTACTGCCGGGTGTTTGCGAGTCCTGTTATAAAAATGAAGATTGAATCTGGTTTTGACAGAAATTAATCATCTGGAAACTAAGTTTCTTTTTCAAGCTACCTTTTTACTTTTGGAAATGTTAATACCCTTCTGCTTTTATGCTTAAGCGTAGTTACTGTATTTGGCATTTTACGGTTTATAGTATTGATTTTTTTGGCGTGGCATATTAATTGCAGGGTCTTCTCAAGAATAGCGTTGCTCATCTGTATGATATCTTAGCTGGAGGATTGATATGCTGTTCATGGACAGTTTTGTTTTACATCTGAAGTTGAATAGCTGAATTATTGTGCAAATCTTTGCCATGCCAATTCCAAATTTCCTACTCATTTGGTCCCTAGTTGTTTGAGATAACCATGGACCTTCCAGGATGAGTCTTCTTATTGATTTTTTTCCACGGTTTGCTAGAATTGACTCCTGATTCCTGAAGATGCCTATACAAACCAAAAAGTTTGTAGTGCAGTAGCTGCATGCCTTTCAGTGTCCTTGTCTACGGTATGTCAGCACATCAGAATATGATGTTTTCCTTGGTGGACACTGGACAGATACAAGACACTGTAATGCATGTTCCAATGCATGAAGATGCATCGCTCTGTCACCCTTGATTTTTGGCGTAGCTGAAGTATGGTCGGTCTAGTCCATGCTCTGGATACGTATTTTACTGAACTGGAGCATATTGGTCTTACATATATGCTTTAAATATAGTATATATAAATATTTTATTTTATTTTTTACACATTTATTTCCCTTCTACTTAAAAAAAATGTTTTTATTTATTTATTTTTTTACCTTTTAATCAGTTCCTTATCATTAGTTTTGAAAAGAACTATTGAACTATGTGTAGTAATCTACTCTTCCACATTAGTGGATGTGTACTGTTTTTGTTGTGCATCTTTTGAGAGATTCATGTCTGATGCCTACTGTTGTTTAACATCAGCACATTTTCCTATTGTTGTTTAACATCAGCACATTTTCCTATGCTGGTTATAGTAGTTTTCCTGTCCTTGTATTGTCTAGAAAATATTCTTTCTAAGCTTATCGTAACCCTTTAATATTTACAATTTTTTTTATTATTGTTTCTCTCATAATGGCAGCCAAGTAATTAGACGATATGCTAGTTTCTTTTAGTCAGTACAAGTTTTTAGCTATGACCTGTAAAAGAGACACCCTTCCAATTTATCATTTGTATCCATTTAATAGTTCTGGCCTATTTCAATCATCTTTTGAACTTTGAAGTTATATTGTGTTTTGAACATATTCTAAATAATACCTTTCTTCAGCTCTTCTTTCTTACTTGCCATTGTTTTGGTGATTTCATTTGGTGTCTCAACCATTCGGAGTTCTCATTTCCTTCTTTCTCTTTTGTTCTTGTGATGGATGTACAAGTATTGAAATGTCAAACTTTTTTTTTTTTCCATTACTTGGCCCAGCATGATCTTCGGAGATCAACCTCATTCCAATTTTACCCACCAATATTTGGTCATGGTATTGTATTATCTTTTAATTAGATGAGGGTTGAGGATTATTTTATGATTTGACTTTTAAGACCACCTAGATGCAGATGTCATAGGAGTTCTTCCATTTTTTGAGAAGTGAAGTTTGACATCTTTCAAATTTCTTCCCGAAATGTATTGTGCAGCCAAGATGTTGAGATCGATGAACTAGAAAGCTTATAACTGGTCATGCTTGTGAAAATGTAAAATGGCTCCACAGCTGTGCTGGATGTCTCGGTTGTGTGTCCTGTAAATACCAGTGTCATTACTGATGAGTGGGAATGTTAATGTTGGTTACAAAGCAGAGGAAGTAGAAAGACTGAAAAGCACAAGATGGGTGTGAAATTAGAGTTGAGCATATTTGGGAAGATGTAAAAGTCTTTCGACTAGTTGATGGAGTAAAGGAAGTTGATTTAGTTTGGATAATATTGTCAGTGTTGATGTTGAGAACATGTCTGTCGGTCATGAAAGAACTATTGGGAGACTGAAAATAGATGAAGGATTGATGTTTGAAGGCATAGGGATTGATGTCAGGCCATCTTGTTAATGAAATGAATGAGTACATATATAATCAATTGGGGACAATGTTGGACTGATGAAGATTGGGTAGGACTCTTCAATCATGACAACGGATGCTACTTCACTGTTATGATTGACTCACTGTATTAGAATGTTCAAACTTCAAACTTGGATAAGAAGTTTCTGAAGTCGTCATTGCCCTTCAATGGCAGTGTGCTAAACAAACTGTTCATTTAGTTTCTTCTATTGAAATTACCGAGTCAGCTTAGTTAAATTGTGGCTAGGATATACGTTTATATTTTGAGAAATTATGTAACTATTATTATTACTACTACTACTATTATTATTATTATTATTATTATTATTATTATTATTATTATTATTATTATTATTATTATTATTGATATTATTATTAATAATGATTGAATCTTCTAAGGTGTCAATATATCTTGTTGGTAATGAAATAAACTTTTTTTGAATACCTTGGTTTTTGAATTTTGTGAAACTTCATTCTGATTACCCTATTAATGTGCTGCATAATTTTTACAGCCCATGTTTTATGCTGTTGCATATGGTTTGTAACTACTAACTACACGTTACCACAATATTCATTTAAAAATATATAATGTTGTCAATGTCATTAGACTTGTAACGTTTATAATTTATTTGTGGTTCTGCAGCACAGCTTTTTCTAGTGATGTTGGGTGGGATTTCTTGTAGCAGTCCCTTAGAAGTATGCTGATGGCATCTATTCATGCTTCTAATTCCCTTCAATCACATGTTATGGCAACCCTGCACATCAGTTTTTGTTGTTTTATACTGTTATAGATTTTTTGGGCCATGCATGTGATGGCATGCATATCGCATGCATATCTTTATTGCATCATTGAGAAGAAGATACCACATCCACTTCAAGAAGTTCACAATCTTACAACACACTGCTAGCTTGTTACATTTCTTATTGAATTTTGTGTGGATGGACCACTGGAGTGGAACGCTCCTGGAGCAGAATTGAGCCTGGAATATTTGCTATTGTTTTGGCACTCTGCCAGCATTTTTGCCGAAGAGTCTTGGAAATTTTTTCCATCTGGGGGGCTGCTTTAATAGTTGGTAAGAAGAAGAATGCTTAAGAACTTGGCTTGTGTTGTTCATTCGAAATATTTCATTTAGCTTAACCTTTCTTTTGTCCTCATGAGACTGATAATGACTCTGCTGTTGTGGAAATACCCATGTACAAGACATTGCCTTTTCATATTTAAACTCGGTGGAGATGACTGGTTTGCCTAGTAATCTATTTATCCAAACTGCCTCGACTGTTGAGTGATTGTGTTATGATACATTTTTAATTTAATGTAAATTAACTTTTCTATTTTTGACTTTGCTAGGCTTAGGAGCTCGCTTTGGCTTCAGTTTAAGCCTCATCATATTGCTGCTGGAGCAGCATTCCTTGCTGCAAATTTCCTCAATTTTGACCTTGCTTCTAATCAAAGAATATGGCACGAGTTTCAGACAACACCATCTATTCTTCAAGGTATTTATGTAATCACACATTTATCTCATCATGAAAGTCTTATGTCAGAAAAAGTGATAGTGCATTGATTTTCTCAATATAAACATATTTAATTGCCAAACAAAATCATAAAAGTGTAATGAAATGATGTAACTATCTTCAGAAAATTTAGCCTACAGTTTTAAAAGGCCTTAGAAGCGGCACAACCATCAAAGCCATCTTTACTTTCATTCCTCTTAGATAAATCGTCAGACCAATAAGACTTCTTGTTGAATATAGATTATAATTATTAATAGACAACTTCCAAAATTGATTGTTGAATTGTGTGATATTTAGATTCCTTGTTGATTTGAGAATTTTCTTAAAAAATTCTCTGGACTTCCTGGGCAATGTCTTTCTTTTCTTTTTTCAATTTCCGGCAGAAAAATATAAATGTAATTAAGCAGAATTATGAAAGATGGAGTTCCTTGATTAAAATATTTATGCTGCTCTTAACTAAATCTTGATAATTCCTAACTTCTTCCCCAACAAAAATATAATTGCCCGGTACTTTTATTAGTAAGACTGTAAGAGAACTTCTCCCTTCAATAGAAAATAAGGCCCTGTTTGGTATAAGATTTAAAAACTGTTTGTTTTTAAATCCAAAATTCTCAAAAAACTTGTTTTGGTTGAAGTGTTTTTAAAATTTTAAAAACTGTTTTTTGATTTGACTCTAAAAGTTGTGAAGAAAACAAGAATACAACAAATTGTTGTTTTCATTGTTTTCTAAAAATGAACTCTAAAAAAAGCTTTTTAAAAACTTATTTTTAAAAACCGTTTTTAAATTGGATACCAAACAGGCCTTAAAGTTTTCGAGAATTTTCATTTTGAATTGACATAAATTGTTTTTTCATCATTTTTATTCTTAATCTCTAGCATTAATATTATTGTTGCATATGATTGAATAAATTTATTGCTATATGGGAGGAATGTGCATCTCCTAATTGATCATCCATGAAAAGATTTCAGTATCCTTCTAATCAAATCATGCCTTTTGGAGCAGCAGCTCACATCTAACACTGTGTAATCTTGCGAAATGCAGATGTTGTTCAGCAGTTGATGGAGCTCTTTTAGAACATAGCAGAAAGTCTTCACACAAGTAAATAAGTGATACGTAAAGCAAGTGTTGTGAGTATACAGTATATACTTTCATTGCTTCTGTTGATTCTAGTTATACCTTTAGTTATAGCAGTGCGGGTTGAGTTGCGTTGAAAATAGTGTGAGAAAACTACAAAGACGAGAAAACAGTTGATTTTTAAACTGCTGTATGGGAATCGCGTGTTGAAATTCAAAATGAAGAGTTCGAAAGGAATGAAGGATGGATGGAAAGTACTTGCTTCATGTTGGTATACTTTATATAATACTATAATGTTATGGGAAATACAATACTTTATATATATTGTAGCTAAAACAGCGTAAATATTTAGGTCAAAGGACCATAATCATAGTTTTATAATTGTCATTTATATCAACTGCCTCCAGAGGTAATTTCATCATTTTCACTCTTTACAGGTACCATGCATTCTAATGTATGGAGTATTGTCAGAAAAGGTGAATCTCTTATATGTTACATGTAAGAAAGTTAATACCTATGCTAACTATAATACAATACTTTTACATGATATTGTATATTTGCTTCATTTCTCAAAATTGAAGAATCAGTCATTACTTAATCAGTCAGTCATTACTTAATCAGACAAACGCTTAATTTATTACACCATTAATTAAAGAGAATTTATTTGAAATATGCTAAAAATAAGCACATTTTTACTTGTTCAAGTATTAACATTATAATAGGATAGATAGTTACATACAAATTTATTAATTATTCAGTCTATTCTGCCAGAACAAGGTCTTCTTTAATTCATGTAGTGACAAAGAATACTCATTACAAAAGCATTAGAAAAATCGCCTTTAGCTTCCTTCAATTGAAGGTCGACGTTAACTTTAATATATTATAAGTCAAAGTGAATAAAACAAGGTTAAAATTCAATAAAAGATTCATAGTTGTGACCAAACATTTAAAAAATGAGATATGTAAATGTATTTATATTTTATAGTATTTAACCAAAGATAGTGAAATATAGCTTGGAATTCTTCTTTTGAATCTAACCATGGTTAAGCATTGAAGGAAATAGGACGATCTTGTCAAGTCTGTGTATAATATATACTTTGATGTTAATTAATTTCTTCTGCTCAAAAAAGATGTTAATATTATTATAAGCACTTCCATCAAACATAATTTTTACAAAAGACATTAGGACAGGGTTTTTTTCATTTTTTAATATCACATAATGACCAAGCATTTAAATGTATAAAATATGGTCATAACATGACAAAACACATGGAGACAAAGCCATGACTTCTCTTGGTAGTCATATTATGACCAAACAACTATTTAATGAATGATATATACAAGCAACATAGCTTAATTATTTTTTAAAATGTTAGATGTTGATATGAAACATTTACAAAAGGAAAAAAAATGCTACTTAAATTGCACTTTAAATGCATTCATTTTTATTTTTATTTTTTTAATGCCAGTGGCAGGGGAAGATCTTTAATAATATAATTAGACAATTAAAAATATATATAAGTATTTGTTAGTAATATAATTGCCGATTGTGTTTTTTTTTTCTTTTTTGAAAGCTATATAATTGCTGAATTATAGTACTTGATAAAGTGAAATGGAGAGAGTAAATTTATGTAGTTATGTAGTGGACAAAAGGCTCTCTTAACTTATCAGATTACCACCAATCAACAATTTAGTGGAATGGTAAGAAGATAATTTTTTTTTTTACCAGAACTTGGAGTAAACTTTTGTTTTTACAGCACAGATGGAGTGACACGACTATGGCCAAGGGCTAAGTCTTTGTGGCACAGTCATGTGTGGTGACTCTCACACGCTTACGCAAGGACAACACTTGAATGATGAATAATCAAAAAAAAAATAAAAAGGTTGTGATGGGGTGAGTTGAGAAAAAAAAAAAAAATTAATTGGTTACTCCCATAAACTTTTAATTTTATTCAAGTACAAATATTTAATATGAATATAAATGTTTCATTATTCTGTTATCCCCTTTGTTATTTTTTTAAAAGAAAAAAATTAAAAATATTTTTTAATTTTAAATTTATATTAAATGTCAACGTTATTTTTTAATAGTAATATTAATTTTTTTTAAAATATTTTTAAAAAATATATATATTTTTAAAATATTTAAAGGTAAATGTTGTGACATCCGATCGTCAAAAACATTTTTCAATGCTAAAAATGTCTCGTCCATCCAATACCAGAATTAGCCACAGACAGAATCACGTCGCAGAAGATTTGTCAGCCAACAGTGCACGTGATCAAAACGGCACGTGGGCCCATCCCACATTAATTACAAAATACAAATAAATTTAAACATTATTATTAGTATGGAGTTGTCCGCCAATAGAGACCATAATCGACACAAGAACGTTCGTAATTACGTAGCAAATAAGTCGCGTTTAATTTGACCTGTGAGACACACGACAGTAATAATACTCTCTTTTATTCAGTTCAAACGGTAGTTAAAGTCTTTCATTTCTCATCACTGATCACAAAGACACAGAGACCTCTGTTTTTCAGCTTCGCTTCTCTCTATCTCTGGTGTTTTTGTTGTTAGGGTTTTCAGAGAAAGAGAAAAAAAAAAATGGCGGAGGTTGGGAAGAGGAAGCTGGGTTCAGGGAAATGGCTTGCAGCGAGATCTACGGAGGTCGACAAGACAGGGATTCAACTCACGACGACTCATCCTCCGACCGGACCTTCTTCGCCATGGATGGAAGCTGTGGTTCCTGGAACGTAAGTATTCACATTCTTATTCAAATTTTTGATCTTCTTTGTTTGTTTGTGTTTATGTTTTTAGTTCGTGTTCGTCGGTTGTTACTGTTGGAAAAATAGTGAATGAGAAATTGAATGTTGAAAAAAATAGTGAATGAGAAATTGAATTTGTAACGGCCAAATGTTTTAATTGCAAAACGGTCAATTAAATTAATTTCTCTTTCAAATTTTTTTTTTTTTAAATGTTGTTGGTGAAATGAGTTGCTTAGTTGACTAGAATGAGTTTGATTTGAGCTTAAGTGAAGGGGTTTTGGTTTGCTCTGTCTAAATTTTGTGTGGAAAAGTGGTGTTTTCGTACTTATCTAGTATTTTTGTTCTCTTGATTTGTGCGATTACTGAAGTTTAGCGATGTTTTGTTGGTCTAGTTATGTGGCGTCTTGATGAAGACTAGTTGATCTGAAGTTATAGTCGTTCAAGGATGGATTGGTGTATAGATTTTTGTAGTTTTTTTAACATTAGTAAAATGAATTCGTTGTTTCACCTTATCACCTCATCTTTACTGCACTCATTTTATGTACATGTATTCTTTACTTACATGATTCGTTTCATAAAAGCTCCCCTTCAATCATTTGTTTTTGTTAATAGGAGTTCCCCTTCAATCTTATTATGTTAGTAGTCACATTTGCTTCTCACATAGAACTTTAGAGGCAAACCTTTTCTTGAACTATTTTCCTCTAATTCTATGGGCAATATCTTCCTCATCAACATCTCCCTTCTTAAATGTGATTGAGCTGAGATAACAAAAATGATCTCTCTGATTTTTTATTTTATTTTATTTTATTTTTTACTTATCAACTTTGACTATTCTGTCATTTGTACTTTTATTGTTTCGTAACATACATGTTGTCTATTCCATTTCAGTTTATCAATTACAATAGACCAATATGTGTTCTTTAACTCCCATTGCTTGCATAATTAGTGGGGTCTACGTTAAGCATGTAGGAACAATAAAAAAAATAAACATGGAAACTGACCTAACAAAAACTCTGCTTATTCAACATTCTTGAACTCACAAAAATGCTGAATTCATGTTATATCATATCACCATATTATGTTGGAATAACATAGTCTAAATTACAAATCAGCATAAAAGAAACGACAAATAATGATTTGTGTTTGCGTGTATAGTAGTATGTACAAATGTATCCATATTTATGTATGTATGTATTTCTATGGGCATTCATACTCAAATCAACTCAATTATGCCTTTTCCAACTACATGGGTAGGCCACATAAATCTGCTTCCTATACTATGCTCTATCAAGGGGCTAAGTCGACACTTAAATTACAAGTAGTTGTATCTTTCTGTGTGCATTCATGTATGCATAAATTTGTGAATGAGCAAATAAGTCTTCATCAAATTTTGTAGCTAATTAGAAAAAAGGTATGACTTGCAACATAGTAAAGATGTTAGGGTTGAGGAACAAGTTTATGTGTTTCTTATGATAATAGCACATGAGGTTGGCAACCAAAAATGATACAAGAAAGATTTCAACATTTCTATGAAAATATCATGTACTATACTACTATTTCATTGGCTACTAACTATTAGAGACTTTTAGAGTAGTTATAAGCGCATGACATCCAACATATTATTATAAGCAATCTTTCACTGGAATGTTTATCCACTAGTTTATCAATGCTACAACTCGCAACACAGATTATAGATGCAAAGTATTATTTTTTACTTTTTGCCTGAACTGATGCCAATTTGGTTTCTAGTGTTTTAGGAACCCTCTTGAAGAACAACCTCATACCAGACCCCTTCTATGGATTGAAAAACGAGGCTATTATAGACATTGCTGATTCTGGAAGGGAATACTATACATTTTGGTTTTTCACCACTTTTCAATGCACATTGGTATGTCAGCATTCAAGTTCATTTCCTTTGCTCTAGGTTGCCTTGTTTAGAATTTTGAGATATTTTTTTGTTTCATATTTATGTGTTTTTTTAGAAGGCGTGCCACGTGCCTTGGCACATTGGTAAGATGTAAGGTTACTCTATTGTACCAGAGGTTATGAGTTCAATTCACTCAACTTGATTGTAAAGCTTTTCTCTAACTATATGGAATCGACCATATGAATCCACTTCCTCTATTTTTCCATATCAAAGCTAAATCTATAGCTATATTACTAATAATTATCTTATTACTTCATTAGGTTTTCCTTTGCTCTATTATTACTGTTGTAAAAATAAAATAATGAAAGACACAAAGATGTAACGTGGTTCGGCTCTAAGGCCTACGTCTACTGGAGAAGAGAGGGAATATTTTCTTATTCTTGATGATGTCTTAATGGAGGGACACCATATATATATAGACATACAGGGCTATGCACACATATTGCTATAATTACAATTTTAGTAACTGCTAAATCTTACGACTACTAAAATTATCATCTTTCTTTAAAGGAAATAAATCTCATAGATTTTGCTCTTCTCCACAATAATTACCATTAATAATCATACTTTACTCTTCCAAATTGGCACACCAGGTCATGAATTCGGATCTAAAAAAAACCCTTTCCATAACCTGGACCTTGCCTGGGACCTTACAATAGCAAGAGCCTTGTGCATTTGGTTTGTTTTTTGCCCTTTAATATTTGCTTATTATTTACCTATATAGGTTAGCGTTTGATGAAGGATTCTTGGTTAGGGTTTTATAGACATTTTTTATTTATTTTTATGTTATGCTATCAAACTCCTCAAAATAGCTAAAACTCAATAAGGACCTTTTCTGTTCTTTGAATAGAGGTGCATCCAACCATATTCATTTCTAAGTTAGAGCATATTCCTTTGGAGAATCCTTAGGAATGATGATAATAGAGTGCGTCTGTGTCCAGTATTACCAAGCTCCCTTCTAAACATGCATCCAAGAAATTGTATAAAAGGAAACTCTCTCCCCCCTATCTCATTCTCTCTCTCCATCCCTCTGCCTTCCTCCTCTCTCTTCTTCGTATCTTCTTTTGCTTATTTTCATTGCAAGACTAAAGCTCCCATTCATATGGTATGGATGAAGTATACAAAATCTTGGTTTATTTTGCTAATGAGATTGCTTTTTTAGTATGTGTTTGCGTTTGTGGTACACATATCATAGCAGACACTTTTGGATATTATTCTGCTTTATGATGCTTTTCACCAATTAGTAGTGATATGGGAACTAGTTCCTAGTGTTATTCTGTAATGACGTAGCTGGCAGGCCATCAGATAGGTTCTTTTATGAGAAAGGCTGGGCAATTAATGCTGCAAGTGAGTTCATATTTTATCTTATGTTCTACATTCATTGGTGGCAAAAAACAATTCATTAATGTTGCTCTAGTTGACTTGTCATCACGCCTAAAAAAGGCCTACATAGAACATCTCCTAAGATAACATAAATTATCTTTCTTTGGATGGGGGACGAAGAGTATTGGATTAGGAGTATACCGGCTAAATTTAATTCGCTTCTACTCCAAGGCTATGAAGGAGAGTCTCTTAAAGAGAAACTTGAAAATGATAAAAGATACTTTGCCTTCAGTATTTCTTGGTTAAAAAGTATTTTTCTTGAACCAAGAACCAATTTTGCCTTGGATTTTCTGCGCTACCTTCTTTTACCATGCTCAAAGAAATCCTTATTCTTCTTTCTACTCTTAGAAAGAGCTCAGCTGCAGAGATGGATCTCTACTTCTTGCTATTCCCTATATCCACAGAAATGCAAACATTAAGATGGATATATGAAAAAATATTAAAAGATAAGATTAAAAAGGATCATATTCGAGAAATGGTAGGATTGGCCCCAACTAAAATGTGAGAGAACTATTAAGATGGTTTGGACACGTACAATAAAGACTATTAGATGTTCGAGTCAGGAAGAATAACCTATTAACAATTAAGGATAATGATAGAGGTAGAAGAAGACATAAATTGTTAGAAACCACTTGATCTAAAAGTGATAGCTGTTAGGCGGATGCCCAACAATGTATATCAAATTATCATTGACACTCTCCGTATGTAGCCCCATCCTGCATGTAGAGAGATATAACTTAAGAGAGACAAATACCAATTATGCAAGTGTGGAACTTGCTAGTGTCAACAAGAAGACTACTTGGGGCCAAGACCTCTTATAAAACCAACACTCTCATACCATGGTAGAAATCACTTGACCTAAAAGCCAGAGTTGGTTGGTGAAGGCCCAACAATGTGTATCAAGCAATCATTAATAAAAAAGGGTATGGATAGAAATACTTAAGAAATATGTAACTGCTTGTAGTATAACTATTGACTTAACCATTGACAAAACAATGTGGAGGAAGTGAATCCATGTAGCCAGTGCCACGTAGTTGGCAAAAGACTTTGTTGCGTTGAGACAACAAAATGGTTGGCCAAATTAAAATTGGAAAATCTAACTTCAATGAAGAGGTTTTTGATCCAGAAGGAAATGAGCTGCGCTTTTTGTGTGTGTGTGTGTGTGTGTGTGCGCGTATGTGTGTTTGTGTGCAATGTGAAATTACTTTCTGTGTCTTTGTTCCTTTGTTAAGTTCCAACATATATTTCTCCAATGGCTTATGGATAGCTTTTAATCAGATGTGCTTTCCTCTAGTATATTAGTGCATCAAATATAGTATTGAGGCTCAAATCAAGAGCTGAAGGTTTAGAGTTAATCTTAAAGCACCTCATAGACTTCCCCCTGCCTGGTTATTCTACACATTTTTTTTTCTGTTCTTTGATAATGAAATAAAATGTGTTCAGAGTTTGCAGCATCTAATTCTTGGAACTTTTAATACCATTATGTGATGTTTTTATTAATCATACAGTTCTAATAAGAAACTTGAACTTTGTAGTCAGGAAATCAGCACGTGGATTTGAACTTTCGTGCAATCAATTACGCTGCAGAAGTGTATTTGAATGGGCATAAAATGGTTCTGCCTAAGGGGATGTTCCGAAGACATTCTCTTGATATTTCTGGAATTCTGCATCCAGATGGTCAAAACTTGCTAGCAGTTCTTGTTCATCCGCCAGACAATTATGGGAAAATTCCCCCTGATGGAGGCCAAGGTGGTGATCATGAGGTATGCATCTTTTTCTGCATCTAATGAATAGTTCAGTGATCAAGACATGAGATATGATATAAATGATTTAATAGTCTCAAGACCTCACAATCAGACACCTCATCTGTTTCATTATGTAAAATTTCCAGAGTTGAATTTACTACAATCAAATGACACAATTATCGTAGATTATTCAGTAGAAACCATGTGGGTCTGCAGTTGTCTTTATCTTGTGCTATATTTTCTTTTCTACTTATACGAAGGCCCAAAAAATGATTCAAATTCAATTACTATATAAACCATGGTCTCCCTTATCAGAAGGGATGATGGATTGTTCAGTGTCTTCGTTAGTTATTTGGATACTGTAGAATGCAGAAAACTTGGACAAAGGATGGTCCACGACAAGATACAATTTCACAATAGTGCATGATCCAGTGATGTGGAGGTTGATGTTACAGGGTACAGATTCCCGTGTCTACAAATACTGTGCATGCGACAGTGATTGAAGACGAAAAGTAGCCATATGGTTCGATGACTAACTGTTTCCTGGGCGTTTTCACCTGTTGAGATACATTTAGGTAGTTGAAGTGCAATTAACTTATTGATGAATATGTCATTAGTCACGAAACAAATAATACACATTTCATGTCACTTAGTCTAAGAGATTATTTGGGGAGGTGAAATTTATATGAAGAATTTCGAGATGACGTTATCGTAATAAATATGATGCTTGACTGTTCATTGTTATGTAAAAGGTTGCATGGACTTAATCTGCACCAAATATATCTGACAAATGACCTAGTGTGGTGGAATTGATGCTTGAGAGCAGGGGCTTAGTTTGGTATATGCCTTGCATAAATTGAAGCTAAGGTGAAGATAATCCATTTAAGGATTGAATTCAAGCCAATTTGGAAGCTGTTTGTTACTGAATTGAGTTAAAGTTGTTAGAAAACTAATTACAGTGGGAGTTATATGAGGAATAAGATTTGGATTATTTCAAGTATTCGTCTAACAATAATGAATTAGTGACTTGGAATGTGAGTTTAATTTGTTTATTTACAACTAGGGATGTGTGACGGGATGGGTGTTAAGGGTTAAATGAAGGGATTGTGATTCAGGGAACTGTTTTTTGTAATTCTATCAATTTTTCCTCGTAGGATGCAGGCACCCATGGACTTTTTTGCTTTCATTTTTGGAGTTTCTTTACCTAATTTCTCTTTGTTCACTTGCTATTATCATTTGTAATATTGTGTATTTACAAGCAAAAGATGATTGCATACACGGTTACATACTAACATCTTCTTTTCATATTAGATTGGAAAAGATGTGGCTGCGCAGTATGTTGAGGGTTGGGATTGGATGACTCCAATAAGGTAATGATTTAATTTCTATTGAAGACACCAGGTGTGTGTGTTTTTAGTTACGCAGCAGGATCTCTCCCTCTCTCTTGCTTAGTACTCATTAGTGATATCTGTTTTGGGATACATTATTTTCTTTACAGTACCTGTAAATCTGTAATTATTTGCGTGGAGCTTGTGGTCTAGAAATATGTAGATTTAGGTGAAAATTTTGTGCATTATGTGCTTACAACAACTCAACTCAACTAAGCCTTTTTTCAACTAAATGAGGTCGACTATATGAATTTGCTTCTTCCACTCCACTCTATTCAAGGCTAAGACATCATTTAAGTTGCAAGTAGTTATATCTTTCTTAATTATTTCTGTCCATGTTATTTTATGTCTTCCACTACCTCTTTCATTACCGTGGATTTTTAATAGGTCATTTTTCCTAATAGAAGCATCTAAAAGTCTTTGTTGTATATGTTGAAACCACCTTAATCAATTTTCTTTCATTTTATCTTTAATTGAGGCTACTCTCACCATTTCTTGGATATGTTCATTTCTAATTCTATTTTTTAATGTTTTACCACTCCATTTTAACATGCACATCTCCGTTACATTTAGTTTGTTCACGTGTTGTTTCTTTATTGCCCAACATTTTGTTCCATATAGCTTGGCTGGCCTATTAGCGGTTTTATAAAATTTTCCTTTCAACCTCAATGGGATGCATCGATCATAGAATACTCTGGAAGCACTCCTTTATTTAACCCATTCTGTCTATGATTCACATCCTTACCTATTTAACCTTCTTGATGAATTATGGATCCCTAATGCCTAAAATTTTCACTCCTTGGTATCTTTTTGGCTTTATTATGTGCTTACATCAACTGAAATTTAATCAGGAATCCATACTCATGCCCACTGTATTGGGACTTTCTGCATGTTACATAATTCATCAACCATTGAAGATGTAGTAATTGAAATTCAACAATACTAAACTGGGAATAGAGATTTGGATGAGTCTTTAAATATTTTTGGGGCCTTGGCAGTCTAATAGTTCTTCATGTTCTAGGCTTTTAGTTTTAGCTATGCTTTAGGCCTTATGATTGGTTGATTGAGTTCCCCGAAATCTACAACAGGTGGTAGTTTAATGGGTATCCTCATCCATTTCATTGCTCCAAATGTTTTTTTGCGCCTTTTCCACTCTTTTTGTTTGGTTGGTTTATGGTATCAATATTTGAACAGATTTGGCACTGAGCTGTGTACAAAAAAAATCTAGAGGCATTGCCAATATGGAGTTGGTGCAGTTGGTAAAGATGTGGCTTTGGAACCCAAAGGCTCCAAGTTCAACTCTTGCCACTGCCTCATCCTAGGGGGTGAGGGGGATTAATGGGTCAGGAATTGGCATGATACCTCCCCAAGAGTGTGTTATGGTGATGGATGGTGATAGAGCTAGTTATACAACTAACTACTAACATTGTTTCTTCTCAAAAAAACAGGAAAAAAAAGAAAGTCTAGAGGCATTGTTCAGGAAATTTGCACATTGAATATAAATAATGAAAAAAATAGCTGTATTTGACTTCTACTGAGGTAAAAAACATGTAAAAAAGCCATGGTATTTAGTTGTAACTCATAAGTTTTCTCCGAAAAAATAACACAAGATTTCTTAGACAGAATACTGAATTAAGTGTTCTTCCTGCCTACGGCTTTTAGCTTTACTCCAACGTTCTATTCTTTTTCCCTCTGCACACGAAGTGCTCCTAGTGTAGGGGATGTATTGGCTGATATTTGCACCAGCTCTCATGTAAGCAGCAGGGAAGTTTGGGAATCTCTAGATTTTACATTTCTGGAAGCATGTTATTCAGCCACGTGGACTCTTTTCACGCTCCCATGAACAGGAGCTGTTGACAATTTTCTAGTTATCTAGTTTGAGTTCTGCTCTTTTGGTTGTTGGCAACTTGGCATCATGCTTTTCTTTTGTACGATCATCAGGTTAATCCAGTTAATCATGGCTGAACATTGGCTAATGACTGAAACCAGATTAGAGTCCTTGGCAAATGGACCTAATCTAATCAGCTGTGGAATTACTGTATATGAGGTGCTCCTGCCCAAAAGTATCTTTCCTCATAAAATAATTTTTTGAAATCTTGTTGTGTTAGATATAGTTTTTCTCTTTGTTTTCATAGATCTTTTGGTTGACCAAGAATTGGTTGTACACTGTGCTATATCAGTTTGTCAGGTACTATTTCCAAAGTCAGTATGTAAAATTTTGACTATTTCTGACTTCTAGGAGCCTGAGATATACATTGAGTATTTATCAAATATTTGAAACTTGAAATATTTATATTATAGGCCTTTATAGTGTGCTATGTATATTAATATAAGTACATGTGCCCATTTATACATTTACTAAATATTTGTAAGTTTACTAAAATCCAGTTCTAACAATCTGGCATATGAGGTGTTTTACCAACTGCCTGTGGCATGGCATTTATTCAATAATATTAATAGGGCCTGCTGTTGAGTTGGAACTAAAAGGTGCATGTTAATGAGGCAATCACAAATACAACTAATTTGTTATTGGAAAATGGTAAAAAATGCATGCTTTTGGAGTGGCTTTGGATGCAAAGTTTCAACAATAAATAAATAAATATAATCTAGTTTTGTTCTATTGTGATTTCATATCTCAACCTTTTGGAGCTGTTCCTCCATCTAATTCTCCTGACTGTTCATTTGTTTATGCTGCTAATTGCTAATATGAATTCCTATATTCTTTGGAAATTGACCTTTACAGTAATGCAGGGATAGGAACACCGGCATCTGGGATGAGGTATCTATTTATGTTTCTGGGGTAAGTTGCCACTTTATTCACTTGTTGTCAGTTAATTCAGATGTTATTATATTCAGATTTCTTTTCTGTTTCACAAGCTTCATCTCTGTATTTTTGCAAGAATTTACACAGCTTATAGCTTATGCAGAAGGTCATGCAATTAGGAACTCCATGGCAGAGTATTAAGAAAAGCACTTTTTAGTTGAAATAAAACTTCTTCACACGACATATTTATGGATCATTGAGTAGAACATATTTATGGATACATTGTATTCTTAAATATTTTTGAAGATTTTTGGTAAGAGATTTTCCAGTCTCATAATTAAAAAAAAAGAAGCTGGTTGGGACTACCTTCTCCCAATTACTAAAGTTCTGTTATATAAACTAAAAGCAAATATTATCAAGCAGGCTGTTCTACAGCTTCTGCTTACAAATAAACTAAAAATTGTCCTAATTGCTCAAAGGAACAAAACATTTAACTGGATGGGGGTGATCGTGAATATTTTGTATCGCAAGTGCACGACAGTCAAGTTATAATATACCGAGGTGAATCGGGTTATCGTCCACAGAAAAAGTGAATTCTACCATTAACAATGCCCAAAACTACTATGAATTTGATTTTATCTAGGTGATCAAAGTGAAATAATTTAATTGCTGATATTGAAAGTACAAAAATTAAAACTAATTAATGCAAATAAACTGAGAATTGGAGGAAAATCAATGAATACAAGACCTAGAGATTGATTTCACTATGTTCTATTTTATGGGTTTCAAAGATTGTGTTAATAAATTAATTGCTTGACTTATAAATCATGGATCCTATGTCATTCAAATCCCTCTCCCGAGTGCAATTCGAATATCTATTCCTAAAACATCAATTCCCTTTCCCGAGTGCAAATCGATGGAATAAAAATGTATTAAAATCTATGATCCAATTCAAACGATTTCGAAGGGGTTGGAGGTCTCCCGACTCGATAAAAACTCCCTCGGTTACAAACTCACGGATCCAACTCGATAACACCTCTCCCGAGCGTAAGAAATCAAGTCTAACATCATTCAATATGTGGCCAACAAATTGAAAGCATTAAGCAATTGAACTTGTAAATAAGCCCAGAAATTTACTCAAGAACACATAAACAATATTTAACCTATAAAACCAAACATAGATCAATCAATCCCTAGATTAAACAATTGGCTCATATTCAAATTTATAGATACAAGATAGAGATTTAGAGAAGAAAACATAAAAACAACCTAGAATAGAAGAGAAATGGAGGAAAACCCCCCTTTTACAAGTGAGAACCCCTTCTTCTTCTTCTCCAAAACCTGCAACTCTTCTTCTTCTTCAACCCTTCTCTTACCTCCTTTTCTTCACCCTAAACCTAATTCTAATCTATTCTAATGTAGTTGAGTTGAATGAAAATTAACATTTCTTTCTTTGGACTTGAATGAAAATACAATCATCTTAGGTATCAATCTAATTTTTTCATTGGTTAACCTAATTCCATGACATTTCTGAGCTGTCTTCTATTGGTTTCTGTTTGTCTCTAAGCATTTTATTCTGAGAAATGGAACCACACAACAGTTGGCAAATTAGTTATTTGCTTTAAAGTGGGATTTGGATTTATTATCAGAGTGCGAATAAAACTATATATTTTTTAATCTCATAATAGGGTTCAAAATCTTTTCTTTTTCATAGTCATTTTCTGAAGAATTCTTCATTAATTTATGACTGATTTTCACAAGACTTCTGCATGCATGACATATTGAATTATTTATGGGTATAAGAAAGATGCATTCTTACTCATGAACAATAATTTGTTGCAGCCTGTGAAAATTGTTGATCCTCACTTGGTTTCATCATTCTTTGACAATTATAAGAGGGTATATCTGCATGCTACTATTGAATTGGAAAACAGAAGTACCTGGACTTCGGATTGTACTTTGAATATCCAAGTAACAACTGAAACTGAAGGAAGTATTTTCTTGGTTGAGCATCTCCAAACTCAGCATTTGTCGATTTCTCCTGGTGCAAGAATTCAGTATACGTTCCCTCAGGTTAGTATTACATATGTTCTTTCATAATCATAAAGGAAGTGCTATATGTTTTTATTTATCTTTTCAGTTAATTTGAATATCGATCACAGAACAATACTTCCTAGGATTACCATCTTCCAAATGACAAGAACTTTGACACACGCAAAATAAAATAAAATAAAAAGAAGACAAGAACCTAACTTAAAATCTGAAAGTTAGGAAAAAGACTGTCATCTTAAATTAATTTACAGAGCCAAAATAAATGAATAAACACTTGAACACAGAGCAACTTTCAGAATAGAAGTGCTAACAGTACATGGGCCAGCAGCCATTCACTATATGTATCTTCAGGTCAGTAATAACATCTATTTGTTTGTATTAGTTGAGTGTTACTGCTTTATGGGTATTTTGAAAACCACTATTAAAATTGAAGTCTTTAATATTCTCATTTACCTGAAATCTATATTGGAGAGAAAAAAAACCAAGGGAAAAACCTAATCATTTAGTTTAGGAGCACATCCAGAATGTGCATACTTTCACCATTGCTGAATTTATGTGAGGACATATTGGGAAAATCAGATTTTCATCCAGCAGAATCAGACTTCTTTTGACGTGGAATTTATTTTATAATATCAAAACGTTCTCTTAAGTGTTTAGTTGCAATAATCACTATTTCTAGTATGCTAAGCTGATGAGACCCACATCAATTAGTTCTTTATTTTCTGACAAGATCCACTACTTAATCTACCATCTTTGTAGTTTGAGAAATTCATGTTCACCTTAATTTATCACAAAAAACTTTAATTCCTGTCACTAGCTTCTTTTATGTTCAGGAGACGAGAGATAGCATCTCAGCTCAACTCAACTCAACTAAGCATTTTCCCAACTACATGGGGAGATAGTACATCTTTGTTAACTTGGTTTCATTTTTCAAAACCTGATTACTTAATGATTGTTATTGCTTGCTACTTCTCATCACAAGTGATCTAATTACAGTGGTTAGAGGAATTTATCAATTTGATTAACAACTTAACACTAAAGGATGTGAAAGCCCAATTGAAAGAGGAGATGTTGGAATAACTCAGAATGTGAACAATTACGGAATCAAAAGGGCTTACAGATGGTTGCAATTTGTGTTGAAGAGGACAACTTCAACCAATTTAGATAGTTTTCATTATCATGCTGCTGAGTTTGCAAGAATTTTTGGCTGTATATTTCTATTAGAAGCACACTAATGTCTTTCTCAAGTGCTAATGGGGAATGTTTACCAGCTTTTTCTCTACAAGCCCAACTTATGGTGGCCAAACGGCATGGGTAAACAGTCCCTGTACAATGTTGAAATCACTGTCGATGTTAAGGGATTTGGGGAGTCTGATTCATGGAAGCATCTATTTGGTTTCCGGAAAATAGAAAGCAGTGTAGATGATGCTACTGGTGGAAGGTATAATTTTCTATAAATCTGATTAAAGATAATGGCTTTCTTTCATCAGGTGAAAGTTGTTAACCGGTGCTTTTTTACTTCACATCTTTTTTCAGGTTGTTCAAGGTCAACGGAGAACCTATTTTTATTCGTGGTGGTAATTGGATATTGTCAGATGGGTTACTACGACTTTCTGAGAAACGATACAAAACAGATATCAAATTTCATGCAGATATGAACTTCAACATGATCCGATGCTGGGGTGGTGGATTAGCTGAGAGGCCTGAGTTTTACCACTATTGTGATATTTATGGTTTGCTGGTATGCTTGACAATTTCACTTTAGAAATCTATCTATCATCTATATGCATGTGTAATGTGAATGCATGGTTATGTGCACGTGAGTATGGACCCCGATATAGACAATTCAAAACTTTTCAACTTGGTATTTACTTGTGACAGGATAAGAACGTGAGTTTTTGAGTTTTTGAGGGAGGGAGGGAAGGAGGGAGGCTTGTGTTTTGTATCTATGTTTGATGTTAGAAACCACTCAACCCAAAAGCTATAGCTATCAGATAAGGACCCAACAATGCATATCAAGCAATCATCAACACTCTCCCTCACGTGCAGCCCCATCCTACACGTGGAGAGCCAGAAGAGAGATAGAAGAAGAGAAATATTAATTATGCAAATAGTGAACATGCAAATGCCAATTATCAGACTTGAACCCAAGACCTCTTGCAAAATCAAGACTCTGATACCATGTTAGAAACCACTCAACCCAAAAGCTATAGCTATCAGATAAGGGCCCAACAATGCATATCCAAGCAATCATCAACATTAGAAACTATTGAACCCAAAAGCTATAGCCGACCTCTTACAAAACCAACACTTTGATACCATGTTAGAAACCTTTGAACCCAAAAGCCATAGCCAACAGGTGGAGGCCCAACAATGCATGTCAAGATATCATAAGAATACACATGCCACATTGGCTTACTAGTGATATGGAGTTATTGTTGGTATATAGTTGATCAACAAATAATGCACTTCTCATGGAGTTTGTTACAATAAATTGATCTATTGTAGGGTACACAACTCAACAAAGCCTTTTCCTAAGCCTTGTGTAGGGTATAATCTATCAAATAAAATAATCAAGTTATCCTTTGGTTGATCTCATGGGATGGGTGCATGGATTGTTCACACTTCCTTGGACAGTTGACCTGGTGGTGGTGCGGTCATAGTTTAGCAATCAATTCTAAAATCATAAACATCTAGACCATCCAATCTGTCCTATGTTAGAGAGACTTTCTTTAACAATGAAATTGCGAAGCCACTATGGAGTGGTTATTCCTTTATAAGTTTCAATCAATCTGAGACAAAAGATTAAAGAGATGCTTTTTCTTTAAATCAATGCAACTTTTCTGTCATTTCAGAGAGGGTGTTTGATCCAAGGTTTTTTTAATTTGATTGATAAATACAAAATTTTTGAAACACCTGATGGGTATATAGCTAAGGTTGTAACTGAGAGGTCTGTTGTATTTGTAACTTTGAAAGAGATCAAACACCTAAACTAATGTATCATATCTGCTTGCCTAACAAAAGCTGACAGAATCTCAATTCAGATGAGTAGTATATACTCAAGCAAATGTATTGCAGAAACTGCTTTATCAAAAAGCATAGCTATAGCATTTTTCATATAAGAAGGCATGAATCAAAATAGACTACATAGGGTATAGAATTAAGGAAAATGCTAATCTAACTACAAAAGATGCAACTACACATTGATATCTATTGGATATGTGTGTTTTACACATCTCAATGTCTGTAATAAACGATCCAATGAATATGAAAGTGTAGTTGCACTTGTAGTTGTATATTTTGCAGTGAAGACCTACAAAAACCAAACACTATGAAGTGTTTTTTCTTATTTATAGTTCTCTTTGGCATTAGGAGAGGGCACACACAGTCAGGAATAAAATCTTTTAACAAATCTTCACTTCAAAAGTAAAGCTAAGTGTTTTCTCTTGGTCTACCATAGAACCATGCTACTGAACCAGTCTCATACTCTGTAGAGTCTAAACTGATTTTTGTTTTGCTTCAGTCTTCACCTAACCTCTAGGACTTATTTTAAGAACCAAGTTTTAGGTTTCCCGATATGCTGATGATTTTTTGTTTCTTGATAAATAAAAACATTTTCTTGCACCCAACTATAGATCTTCTGATTATTTTTGAGGAGTTGAAATATATAGAGGTAAACTAAACCCTTTGTGGTACAGGTTTAGATGGCTCTTCCATTTTTCTTTACCTACTTCTGTTGAAGTGTCTGTCATTCTCTTATTTAAATTATGACCAAAGAAGATTAAATTTTAAAAGGGTGCATGGTTCACATTTCCAAATAATATTTTTATTTTTTATGAAGTAATTTCTGAAACACTGTTCTCATGGTGATCACTCTTTACTTAAAGGTTTGCTGCAACTTTTTTCCAGTTTCAGTCTGTAGAAATTAATTCCCTTATTATCTCTAGAAAATAAATTTCTATTATTAAGTCTATGTCGACCATTGCTATATAAATCATCTCCTAACTGTTGCACTTTTGTATGTCTTCCTTCTCTGTTCAACTATCCTAATTTTGGGCATGACTAGGCTGATCTAACCATAGCAGCCATAATATCTGCATGAGATCTGGCTCCTTTTTCTGCAATCATTCATAAACTAATTTCCCTACTTTAGTTTAGTTGCTCGGTTGCTCCTGAACTCCCATTCTTATAATTTATCCAATTTTCTCAGGTTTGGCAAGAATTCTGGATAACAGGTGATTGTGATGGTCGAGGTGTTCCAGTATCTAACCCTAATGGTCCTTTGGATCATGACCTTTTCTTGCTATGTGCAAGGGATACCATCAAGCTCTTGAGGAATCATTGTAGTCTTGCTCTTTGGGTTGGGGGAAATGAACAAACTCCTCCATATGACATTAATGAAGCCTTGAAAAATGATCTGAAGCTCCATCCATATTTTCTAATCTCAAACAAAATAAGCGATCCCTCGGAAGATATAATAGATCCTAGTCAATACCTTGATGGGACTCGCATTTATGTTCAAGCATCTTTGTGGGATGGATTTGCAGATGGGAAAGGAGACTTCACGGATGGCCCTTATGAAATCCAGAATCCTGAAGACTTCTTTAAGGATGACTTCTACAGATATGGATTCAACCCTGAGGTTGGCTCTGTGGGGATTCCTGTTGCCGCTACCATCCGAGCAACAATGCCTCCAGAAGGATGGATAATTCCATTGCGTAGAAAGCTCCCTGATGGTTTCATAGTAGAGGTACCCAATCCTATATGGAAATACCATAAATACATTGCCTATTCAAAGGCAGGGTCTGTTCAATATCAGATTGGACTCTATGGGTACCCAAAGGACCTTGATGACTTCTGTGAGAAGGTAAATCTGAATTTTTTTCAAATTGCAAATGTAGCTTTCCGATTCTCTTCTCAAGGTCTTGTTCTGATTTCCGCTGAATTACTCAGGCACAACTTGTTAACTACAGTCAGTATAGAGCTTTGCTGGAAGGCTGGACTTCTCGTATGTGGACCAAATACACTGGTGTGCTAATATGGAAGACTCAGAATCCTTGGACTGGTCTTCGGGGACAGTTCTATGATCATCTACATGACCAAACAGCTGGTTTCTATGGCTGCCGGTCTGCGGCGGAGCCAATCCATGTCCAGCTCAATCTAGCAACATATTTTATAGAGGTAATACATTTGTTACTCATATCAAATGGAACTCTACTAATACCTTTCCAAAGAATTCCAATTTTTCTTTCTCTTTGCATTTCAACAGGTAGTAAACACTACCTCAGATGCACTATCTGATGTAGCTGTAGAGGCCTCTGTGTGGGATCTAGATGGGGAATGTCCATACTACAGAGTTTCTGACAAACTCTCTGTGCTGCCGAAAAGAACACAAACCGTTATAGAGATGAAGTATCCTAAGTCAAAGAAACCAAAACCAGTTTACTTCCTTCTTCTCAAGCTCTTCAAGACAGAAGACTATGCCATTCTATCTAGAAACTTTTATTGGTTGCATTTGAAAGGTGGAGATTACAAGCTTTTAGAGCCTTATAGAACAAAGAGAATACCACTCAAGATAACATCTGAGATTTTTATTAAAGGAGCAACGTACGAAGTCCAAATGCATGTAAAAAACAAATCGAAGAAGCCAAATCTCAAAAATCTGAACTTGAAGTATCCTTCCATTTATAGACACGAAGACAATGATTATGATATAGATTCAATAAAGCCATTGCAAGGTTGGTCAGAAGAGAAATGTAAAGTTGGCTTACTGCAGAGAATTTGCAGGCATTTCTCAAGGGAGGATAATGATGGTCAGAGGCTTGTTGAAACAAATGGAACTGACTCAGGAGTCGCATTCTTTCTTCATTTTTCGGTCCATGCTGCGAAGGATAATAAGCAAGAAGGAGAAGACACAAGAATTCTCCCAGTTCATTATTCTGACAACTATTTCTCATTGGTGCCAGGGGAGAGCATGCCCGTAAATATTTCTTTTGAGGTGCCTTCAGGTGTCACTCCACGCATCACGCTTCGCGGCTGGAATTATCATCGGGGGCATACCATTTATTGACCTGGGATATACCATTTTTTATTTTTTTATTTTTTTTTGGTTCTTCTGTTTCTTATTTTATTAACATTATGAAATGCATTAGAATAAAAGTGAACTTTGAGACTAAGTGGTTTCCAGGGATATATGAAATCAGATTAAATTCTTATCCTGAAACTTCTGCTTCTTGTGGGCTGAAATTCCTATAATGTGGCATTGTCAAACAAAAAGCCATTATCTTGTCTGTTAAGCTCCTACCAAACATAAAATGGCCTAAACTACTGGCCTTGCCTCTGCCTGGTATCCACAAGTCTCCCTAGACTACATCCACCAATGGGACTTGAAATACACAAGGCGAATGGCTAAATATTAAGGGCTTGTTTGGTTACTCTACTTATCCTCTGGTACTCTACCACTACAAAATGAACTTCTACTCGTAGTATATGTTTAAACTCTGTCACACCTCGATTTTTCGGACCTAATCACGTGCACTATAATGGAGTGTAACTCACCTAGATCACCCAACCGGGGCGTGACTGTCCATTATCTCAGTTCAATGTCCTTATAATAAAAAAATATTTTAAAATTAGTGAGAACATGTGTTTTAAGAACATTGCCTAACCCTAGTCTTATTGTGCCTGCAAATTCAATTCATTTGAGACTCTCTATAATTACCTTCGTCTCACCATAGACCTTAATACATTAATTCAACTAAGAAATGTCTATCGCTTTGGCATTTTTAACTCTGCAGACATCAAAAGACTAGATCTATTTTTAACTTTGACATAATTCATCAATAGAGACGAATTTATTAATAAACATTTAATAATTCATATGGTATTGGATTAATTAAAATTATACATATGTCCACCATGTTCTAACATAAATAACATTGAAACTAGTTGCCATACCCTTAGCATAACACTTGACATACTAAAATCAAACTAAAATACCAATATTGTTCCTATTGAAATTATTACTCTTACTAGTAAGTACAAATAACCACTACACAGCCAAATCTACGTCACCAATAGTACTAGCTACTACTGCTCTTTAGCCCATGGATTGCTCATGTTGCATTATTCGTTTCTAAAAAAGAAATTGGAGTGAGCTAATACCCAGTGGATCACCTAAACAATATTCCTGAACTCTTATTTATTAATAGCATAATACATCAAATCCAATTAGATATTCAAACAAGTGCATACATTACGTTGCAACATTAATTTGTTTTAAGCGTCGACATTAACCATCCATTTGGGTTGTGGACCACCTAGGCGGAATCACCTTTTCCTCGGAACTCCTTTTGAATGGAGTATGAAATTTACCGGCCTTTGTGGCACATAACCTTGGCCTTTCGGAACTCCTCAGGCTAGGCCAAGGCACCTTTCGATGTATTGTTATCTTTTTAGTGTGTCTTTAGTGAGACAAATAATATGACTAACATACCAACATGATTAATGTAACGTATTAACATATCATGTCATTATAAAACTATTACTGAATAACACCCAACAACTCATATCATGTCATAATTCAACATTAATCATTTCATATATGTGAATAGTACCATATATGTGAATAGCACTATATACGTGAATAGTATCATATCACAAGGCTGCTCCAAAAGAATAGTTCTCAATAAAATCAACCAGACAAGTCTCCAGGTTCAGTGGCGGAGTCACAATGGTCTCGTTTAAATATCACTCTTCTAAAACAACAAGCTGCCTCCCTTTCACTATTTAAAGTAACTTGGGACAATATTATATTTGGCTAATTAAATCAATTACTAATTCAGCAAATTAATGGTATGACGCATGAATTTCATATACCAAGGTACATGCATATGTGGTATGGTGTAAGTGAATATCAAATATAATGAAAAATGCATGATAACATTATGAAAAGACATAATACATGTATCACAATAATGACTAACATGTAAATAATTTAAAAAGGTAATTTACACACACCCATCTAACCAGATAAGATATAACATGCTAGAAATAAATAAGAATAAAGGAAAAAGTCAAGGATCACACCCACATGTATGTGCGTAATTCGTATTCTTCGATACATGTTGATCTCCACCTAACAGTACACCAAGCTCTTGACCTTTACCTAGTTGCTTATATGCTAGAAGTAAGAGGAGGATGAGTATAGTTAAGAGAATGAGATCTATATTAGTGATGGGGTTGTTGGAAGAAGGGGGGAGAACACTCAAAAAAATCTTTTATGTTGTGGAAGATCAATTAATATCGCAACCACAGAGCATACTAAGAATTTGAAGAGAGCTAAGGAGAGGAGAATACTCAAGAGCACTCAAGAGAGAACTTGCTACTTGATGCTCAAACCTCTCATTTGAGGGGTATTTATAGTTGGTTCATATTAGGTTTATTCAATCCTCGCCACTTAATTAAAAATTCTAAAAAAAATTTGTGGCCTTATACTTGTAACCCCCTTTTGACCACTTGCTCGTCAATAATTCCACCAATAATTCGCATAGTATTGGACTTGGGCTTTGGGCTTTATAACATTTTAGGTGTTGGGCTTGGACTTAAGCTTGATCTTAATATTGATCTTGACTTTATGTTGGGTTTGGCCTTTGGACTTGACCAAGGGCTCAAAATAAATTTATATTATACTAATTTTCTTATTTTGTGACATATAGATAGTAATGGTGATGAAAATATTGATATTTATTTATTTATTTATTGGTTATTTATTTTATAAGTTTATGAAAATTTTGGAGTACTACAAACTCTAACGTAATAAGACACAAGTTATAGCTTACTATAGTTTAGAGGTTATGTCTTTTCTTCTAATAAAGATTGACGTGAACAATGTAGTTATAAAAAGTGGGATTTATTCACCTCTATTCTTTCTTTAGAGTTTGCAAGTAGATTTAAGTTACCAAACACCACTTTTACCTTAAGCTAAGAATAAGTTTTCGTGTTAGCTTTATATTTATTGTTGGGCCTCTATTTGGCAGCTGTAACTTTTATATTATGTCTGTATGACGAAGTTTCTGGTGACAGGGAGAGTTGGTGTTAATTTGATATCTATTGCTTGGCCTACTTGTCGTCTATTATTAGGGGCTATTTGGTGCATGGGATTAAATGAGACTGAACTATTTTTAGTCTCAATCCCATGTTTAGAGGTGAGATGGGAATTAGTTAAAACTAATTCAGCCTCACCATTTTATTTACTTCATTATTTTTTGTGGGATTGTTTTATCCCACTCCTTTTTTATTTTATTTTTCTGTCTCATCTTCTTCTTCTTTTTCTTCTTACAACTTTCTTTTTTTAAAAAAAAAAAAAAAATTCCAGTTTTTGCTGGTTTGCAAAACAAGCTATTTTGGTTTTTTTTTTTTTAAGGTTTAATGTAATTTAAAAAAGAAAGAAAAAGATATATCAGTCCAATTTAATTCAATCTCATAAAAATAATTATATTTTATTTAACGCACCAAACGGACCTTAACTGTAGAGTTAATTGCTTGACTAGCGATGCATTGATTTATTAGTTGATCAGCATACGTCACTTGAAGGGCATTTGCAAGAAAAGAGGTGGCTCCAAGGCATTGGAGACCTTAAGCAAAATGTTAAACTACACCTCTGAATATTATATTTATAAGATTGTGCTATTTAAATCTATTTCTTCTTGCTTCATCAGGGCTTTAAGAGGTGTAATGTATAGTTGTCACAATCGCGGTTCGAATCAGTAATACATATTATTTGTATTTTTCAAAAAACGATTCAAATCAGTAATACATATGATTTGTATTTTTCCAAAAACGATTCAAATCAACCTTTTAAATTGTTACACCTGTGAATCATAAGTGAATCAATCTGAACTACTAGTTGAATCATAGTGAATTGGTCCAAACGATTAATTAGCAAAAAAAAAGGAGAAGAAAAAATAATGTCTTATAACTCTATGGATACTTAATATATACAATTGTAAGGTCCACATGCATATTTGAATCTTGAGATTCACCGATTCAAATCTTAATTCGATCACCAAGAAGACTCAGTAGTTTTTTTTTTTTTTTTTTTTTTTTTTTTTTTGAGTCCCCATTCTGACAACAATGGTATAATAAATTAAATTATAAAATTCTTGGGACTGATTTAGTAAAAAGTGGTCTTTTCTCCAAAAAAAAAAAAAAAAAAGAGGGTTTTGTTCAAATTTGGTTATAAAAAAAGAAGTTTTGTCCATATTCTTAAAATTAGTTTAAGTCTCTTTTTTCAAATAAAGAAATAGCTTGATTATTATGAAAGTAAAATAATCAAAGTTGAAAGTCAAATGTTACAATCTAGCCGACTCCATGGCCCATAACGCAGATATTGTACCGATCTGAACTGAGTTTTGCTTGCGTCCACAAAAGGCCTTAATACGTTTGCACATTTAGCCTAGGATTTCTTTTATGTTCTATTCGATATAAGACTAATATCTTTTTTTTGGAGGGCTAGGCACACAAACATTTTTTTTTTTTTTGAGATAGTGATATCTTTTTGAGTAATCCACTGTGGCCGTTACTCACCCACTGGCACACAAACATTACCACCAGGAGTTTGGCTGTGTTTGATACTATTGTTTGACTTCATGACCCATTACATTGATATTGTCTCAAATCTTAGTAAGGTTTTGCATGCTTTTACAAAAGGTCTTAATATGTGAGTGTGAGAGTTTATATGTGAGTGTGAGAGCTGCACATTTAGCTTAAAATCTCTTCCATGACCTATTCTGTAATACCTTGTATTTCACAAAAAATAAAAAATAAAAAAATTACTATTTGGGCAACGCCCGAACGTTCAGGCGCATGCCAGAACGTTCAGGCGCAAAAATCTCTATATAAGAAACCTCCTCATTTCTCATTCCTCACACCAAATCACTTTCTCTTGTGAATTTCTTCTCATTTCCACGCATTCTAAGTTTTTGAGACTCTCTGTCCGAGACTCTCAGTGCGGTGCAACAAAGTTCTGTCCGGAGAAAAGCGCCAGATCTGAAAACGGCGCAACGAAGTTCTGTCCGGAGGAAAGCGTCAGATCTGAAAGAAGAAGTTTTTATCTGAAGGTGGGGAACGAAACATAGGTTTGCGTGTTTCATAACTTTTATTAAAGTTTACATTCAATTATTATTATGTCTACTATTCATTTACACTGCATTATGTCATATACTGTTTATATTGCCGCACTTATGCCTGTATATTTGGAATTCATGTATTGCACTGTTATAATGCCGGATTTGTGGTCAATCTGACTCAACTAGACTCGGTCTTGTCCTCAGTAACTTTAAATAGTGAACGGGAGGCAGCGGGCTGCTCTAGGCGATTGGTATTTAAGCAGACCTTGTGTCTCACCTCTCAACTGGGGCCTGATCTAGTTGGTCTTATTGAAAGCTATCAGCTTATACAGTAATACTGAATGTCCTAATCTTGCACGTCGTGATACCGACCCTGATAAGGATCACCAGACGTTGCCAAAGTCAGTCTAAATGTCAAAAAAAAGACCAGACCAGTAGACTAGACCAGTTCATACATTGGCATCATACATATCACCACCTAG
This sequence comes from Paratinospora sagittata, assembly GCA_035771175.1. Taxonomy (NCBI): domain Eukaryota; kingdom Viridiplantae; phylum Streptophyta; class Magnoliopsida; order Ranunculales; family Menispermaceae; genus Paratinospora; species Paratinospora sagittata. The sequence continues at coordinate 3,633,673 of CM069601.1, forward strand.
GGACGTATATGGTTTATGACTCATAGAATAGTTAGGAGCATTGCTCACTATTCATTACATTTCTCTGGAGAATGACGTACATGAGAACCCGGCTACACCCGGGGAGGGACATCAGTACGTGAATCCAGAGCATCGTTCCTGTACATGAACTCAGGCGATGTACGTTCATCAAACCATTACGAGACGGTGTCATGCATACATACATAATGATTGATTATGATGCTCACATGTGTATTTAAGATATTTGATATTGAAGTATGTTTTATTAATTGTCATATTCATACACTATTTACCCACTGAGCGCGTTAAGCTCACTCTATTGTTATCCAATCTTTCACAGAAAATTAGGGTGGACTAGGTGAAGGTTATGGGGCCCACATTTTATACCCTTTGTTTAATTCATTGGGGATTTTGAGAGTATGTTCCCTTGACCATTTTATATACAAAAGTATTCTGAATTAAATAAAATCAGATTCGTACTGTGTATACTGTATTTTCGCTACGCACTCTGTTGTTACCATTGTTATTATTCCAAATGCACGCCCCGTCCGAGAGTGTACCGCCGGCTTAGGCGCGTCCGGGCGGGGTGTGACATATTCGATGTGGGATTAATACAATCTAATTCATAGAAGGTAGTAAGGAGGGGGGGAAAGTAATGATTCAAGACTTATGTTTCAAGCCAACTTAACTATATAAACGATCTCCATTCTTAGAATTTTTAGTTTTAAGTTGCTGAAACAGTAGAGTGGAGGAGGAGTCGTTGATCTCATGTAATTGGAAAATATATTGTTGAGATGATTAGAGAAAAAAGTCAAATCTTGTAAAAACTTTCTAAATTTGAAAGAACGATTCTTTTTCAAAATTTTAATTAATTGAAAAGTAAACTTTTTATTATCCACTTTGTCTACTACCGTTGAACAAATCATAAAAAAAGCTAAAGAAATTTGTCAACGTTGAAGAGGAAGGCTAAAAATATAAGGTCAAGGATTTTTCTTTGAATGGATATAAAAGTATGTTTCATTTTTAATATAAAATTTTATTTAATAAGAAAGATAAAGGTTTTTGAGAATGATAGAAAGCATTACAAAAAATGTTCTATTATAGATGGTTTAGTGTAGATTTTCCCATGCATGTTTTCAAAAGATGAACTCAAAATAATAATATTTCAAAAAATTAACAAACCATGTTTATATAGTTTTTATAACATAAAAATTGTTAAATGAACAAATAAAAAGAAACCAAAATGGGATAAAACATTTTCATTTTTCCACCAAACAGGGCATAGACGGTGGAAAGCGTTTTAATTTTTAAGAGAAAAAAGGGTGGGGGACCAAAAGACCGCAATTATGTCTTTATGTTATATTACCTTATTCTAATCGTTCATATTCAATTCAACTAATCAGAATAAAACACGTATGAATGGACAATTAATATATATATATATGTTTAGCCAATTATTCAAAGCCAACACAATTCATAAAGATATTGATCAAATGATACAATTATCAAATAACAAATAGAAATTAAGTTTGATTTTGAGAAAGAAAATTACGTGAAGAATATATTTGAGTTTCAAAAGTTTTTATGATTCTATTTTTTTAGACATAATTAAAAGCAAGATAAGGTTTTTCTTTTTCTTTTTTTTAGGAGAAACAACATGCGTGGGTAAACATAGTTTGCCTTTGTCCTATTGGGTATTAGGTCTCTCACGACTGAGGTTATAATGTGAGTGTCGACAGTATTTGATAATCTGTTTTAAAAGATTCGGGTGTAATATTTTTTTTTATTAAAACTTATGCAATGGGTTATTTACTCTTTATATGTTACGTTGTCACGTATTTATTAATTTTTTCATCTATTAAAATTCAAATTCACAACCTTTTATCTTTTGCAATCATGTAATAACTATTGTGCCATCTCTGCATTTAACAAAAGTGAAAAAATAAAAAATTAATCTTTGGATTTGGTTGAATGATATAATGCTCAAGAAGGGACCGCCGTATTCTCCAATAGAAGAAGTTAAAGTTTGATTTCGACAAAAAGAAGTTAAAGATATCAGTTATGAAGAAGGGCCCACCTTATAAAAAGATATTCAGACTTTATCCCTTCAAAATCCAAAAGATGAAAAAAAAGTAAAAGAAAAAGCCGAGCCCATGCCACGTGTCTGGCCCCACAAATCAAGACATACTACGAGGATGGGACGAAAAAGTTGCACACCAGATTCTGAAAGAGACGGTGTACACACGTGCACTCAGTAACGTAACACGGGTTTTTGACATAATTAGTATAAATAATTAAAATTATATCACTAACATCAAATTTTTAAAAATAATGAACCATATACCTAATTTTAAACAATAAGAGGCCATATGGATTTTGTTCTGTTTTGTCATGTCAAAAACATCTTTTTAAAAAATATATTTAATAAATAAAATATCAAAATACGCTTTCAATATAAAAGAAACAAAATTATATTGAAAATATCTTTTCAGACCCCCCACATTTTTCTCATAAAAAAAAGTCATATTTTTGTGTTCGACAATAATAGCACGCTATTATGTCTTATAGCGCGTTATCAGCATATTCATTATGTACGATATTGACTTATAGCGGGCTATTGAAGCTCGATGTACTGAAAACTGAGAGTTCATAATTTTTTGAATTCTTTGATAATGCGCTATCATTGATGATAACATGTTATTGCCCGTATTTTAGAAAGTCAAAATTTTGACAATCGACTTGATAGCGTGCTATTATGAAAAATAATTTAATATAAGATTAAATACTTTTAAATCGTTCAAAACTCGTTAAAATTATGATTAAAACCTTTTGGAAAGCATTTTGTTAGAATCAAAGTAATTTAAAAAACTTTACAATTTTTAGAGTTTTAGTGTTAAGACTGATCGAGAAGTTACCCTACACACTTAATATCAAACTAATACATTTCATATATAATATTTAAAAATAATTTGATATTTATTTAAAGTGAGTCCTAATATTCTCTTAAGAACCCTTAAAATCGGTGGAACCCCGTTCTCATGCCCTGATAAAAATTTCACCCTTTAACCGAAAGTTTTAGTTCAAATGAGCTAAAAACACTTAGAAAACATGTCAGAGCCAATCGCGACCAATCGATCGAATTTTTTTTTTCTGACTAATACTTGAAGAAAGTCCTAATATCCTCCTAAGAATCTCCCGATGGAACTCGCTCTAATGCCCCGGTAAATTTTTGACTTCAAAACCGAAAGTTTTAGTTTAAATGAACTAAATAGATTTAGAAAACGCGTTTGAGGTAACCAAGACCAAACTGTATAGTTTTTTTTGTTCAACACTTTGAGCGAGTTCCAATATCCTTCCAAGAACCTCTAGAATCGACGAAACCCCCTTCCATGCCCCAGTGGATTTTTGACCTCAAAACTGAAAAATTTAGTTTAAATGTACTAAATAGACTTAGCAAACGTGTTTGAGGCAAACGAGACCAACCCATCAACCCACTAGATTTTTTTTTCGTCCAACACTTTAAGTGAGTCACAATACTCTCTTAAGAATCTCCAGAACCGACGGAACCCTGCTCCCAATATATTTTTTTCATATGTCAAAAAAATTTGTGTTGAAAGTGTCTTTTGAAAAGAATTTTTCGATGTGGCAAAAAAAAAAAAAACACTAGCGCATGTCTACTTGGCATGTTACTATTTAAAGTTAAGTATACAGGTCATTACTTTTAAAATTTTGGTATTAGTGACATAATTGACTTTTAAAATTTTGGTATTAGTGACATAATTTTAATTATTTACAATAATCATGTCAAAAACCCTATGCAACACCTGTCCAAATCAAGTAAACAAATCTTAACCGTCCGATCTCAAAATTACACATCTAAAACGAACGGCTATGATGCAACAACCAGATACGAAGCAGCGAATCTTTCATCTCCTCGGACCACCGGATCCCCATCCCCAGCAACGCCTAACAGAAAAACGGCGGTTCAACTTAACGGCGGTTCAATTTAACACCGCCATGTCATCTGACTATTCATCTCTTTCGCAATTAAACCAACAAATGAAGAAGAAGAAGAAGAAGAAGACGGAAATGAATAGTACAAAAACACCGTACACGCAACGTAGTTTGTATGTGTGGGTGGCGCGAGAAGCCTCCGGCGGACGATAGCAACAGCTGCGCACTGCTTCAAGTTCCGACAATAACGACTACTACTCTATTCTATCTATCTATCTATCTGATTATCATCTTCGAATTAAAATCATAATTTTAACGAAGCTTATCTTAGCCGTATACGCCGTCATCTTTGTTGAAAAGCGTGCCGCCTCGCTCACCTATATTTCATCTTCTTTTGTTTACTGGTAAAACGCGCGTTTAAATCATATATCGGAATCGAAATAGATCGGAAGGAGAAAGCTTGATCTCAATTGGCAGTTTTTTTTTTTTTTTTTGTTTGTTTGGGTTTTTGTTGCACAAGATTTGATGGAGTGTTCGAGTGCTGAGCGGCGGTTGAAAGCGATTCAAGGTCATTTGCTATCGGCGAAGAGTTCGGATTCGGAGACGGAGCTTGGGACTAATGTGACAACTGGTGAATTCGTTTACGGTAACTATTTAGGGATCTGCTTGTTTCTCCCGATGCTCGATTTGTGTTCTTGATGTTGGTTTTTTTTTTTTTTTTTACTTTCTTGTGTAGTTTTGCCGAGATTGAATGTTGTTTTGTTTGATGGACGAATCATAAATGAGTTCAAGTTAGGGTTTTATTTTATTTTATTTATTATTTTTATTTTTTGGGGAGCTTTGTGAGTTCTTGATATCTTTGATTTGGCTTTTGTTGTTTCGGACTTTTTTTTTTGGGTTGAGATTTCCTTTTTTTACTGTCCTTGGGGTCCTGTACGTATTGCTTTTAATTCTTTATGAACGAAAATGCTTTTACGATCCAAAGATTAAAAATACCAAATTTTACTGATTGGTTGAGAGCTGTAGCTTAAGTCTGCGATTATTGGAAAGTCTGTGTAGTCTAGAGATGTTGCAATTGACCTGATGTTTACTTGTGGAGTGCGACAGGAACCTTTTGGAGGATATCCTGCTCAACTTTTGGAGTGCATATACTCTGTTTTCAATATTCATTTTCTACTTAATATTGAGTAAAGGTAGATTCTGGTATTACTACTAGTACTGAACAAGAATTAGATTCTGGTTTGGAACAACGAGTGCTAGTTGATATTTTTTTGTGGCATTGGGGTCCCACTAGAGGACTAATGGATTTCTTAAGGATGTTAAGTGCCTTTGCTTTTGTTGATTCGCTGTTTGTAATTTGGGGTTGAAAATGCTACACAAAGGCAAGCCGTTGGTGTTTGCTGCTTTCTATGATAATGTTTATATTGAAACTATCATCCAAGTTTATCTATATAAGGTGCATCAACTACCACTACTGGGAAGATAAGTTGGTAGCACCTGATAACTGAAGGAGAAAAGGATTTGGAGAGTTATGCAAGATAAATTTAGATTTAGTTGTTCACAGTTTGGACCTTTGGGGTTGGGTTCAAAGGTTCCCCTGCTACTGCTCTCTCAAAATAAAGCTTTCACCATTGCTCTTTTTTCGTTGTTTTTTGATTATTTATATATTTCTTTTATTAATAAGTTCTTGAGGGTTATTTTGCGTTTTGTTTGGTTGCTTTGTATAGTCTTCAAACAGTAAATTTCATCACATAATACAATACACTTTTGTTTCTTTTGAAAAAAAAAATAAGTTCTTGTTTGTGTCACCTATACTCATAGTTGACAGAATCCCGATTCGAATCCGTGAATCCTGTGATTTGCGATTTGATTCGCCCTTCATCGATCCGAATCCCACCTATGAATCCCAATACCTGTGAATCCCCCCTATATCAGTATGAATCAGTGTGAATCCTACAACGCACGATTCGATGATTGAAACCGATTTAGAGGACTTTTTTTTTTGTCCTCTTGTTCACACTCGACAACAAAAGAAACCCCCCTTTTTTTTTCTTTTTTTCTGTTGTGTGTTTCGTATTAACTAACTGATTTCGTTTTTTTGGGTTGATAAATTTTATTTATTTATTTATTTTTGACTCGACATCATGCTCTGAATCATTTTTAGGTGTTATTTTGGACAGATTTTGTTTAATTTAAATTATGTTTCAATGTTCGAAACTTCAAAAATTAAAATTCAATGATTAAATTTAATAGATTAAATCACAAATAAAAAACAAGATATTAAAATTTATAATGGAAATCTAATATAACGTTGAGAATACAAATAAATGTTTCTAAAAACTAAATTTATATACGATTCACATTAATATCCTGAATCCTACGATCCATCGATTCAAATCCCGATTTGATTCAAAGGGATATCCACCGATTCATTTTCCGATTCATGATTCTGACTACCTTGCCTATACTCTTGGTTGCTATCTTGATAATTAGTGTTTCCTTGAGTTGTTTTTTTTGCTTCTGTATTTCTTGCTACTATTGTCATAATGCGAATTCATGCACTCTAGGGTTATATTATTTTTTTCTAGAAAATTACTCAATTTCTTGAGCTTCTGATGTATTTGGCATTCAATTACTACTGAATTGAAATTTCATAAAATCTTGAGCAGCTCAGGGCTATAGCGTAGTTCTTCCAGAGAAATTGCAGTCAGGAAAGTGGAATGTGTACAGGTAGGCTGCTCTGTATTTTACTGGAGTATGCTGGTCATTGCCCTCTTACTGTTTATTAAAATGTCACTATTGGGTTTCAGATCTGCACGCTTTCCTCTGAAGCTCGTGAGTAGATTCCCTGATAACCCTGAAATTGGAACTTTACATGACAACTTTGTGTGAGTATCCTTGGAGTCCTTTAGTGTACTCAATTAACTTAATTTTCATTTCCGTTTTGGTTTGTTTTCTAACATAATACTGCAGTTTATTCAGTACTTTTATAAATTATACACAGGACTTAAATACTTTGCCTCTAATGTTGTGAATTTAGGCATGCTGTTGAAACTTTCCAAGATTACAAGTATTTGGGCACAAGAATTCGGGTCGATGGAACAGTTGGAGAGTAAGATGATTTTTTGAATTAATCTTTATTTTTTCTATTGAGATTTCCTCATCCAATTTAATCTCTACACTTAAAGGTACAAATGGATGACATTTGGGGAAGCAGGTACTGCTCGCTCAGCAATTGGTTCTGGCCTTATATATCATGGGATACCAAAAGTAAGTTTTATTATTTTATTGTTCTATTTGCATCTATATTTTTTGCCCTTCGGCTCTACTTTGAGGTTTGGATTACTTTGCAATAAATCGATCCAATGTAGTTGGGAAAAGACTTAGTTGAGTTGAGTGTAATTACTTTGCTGTAAGCCTTTGAAAAAAAGAAAAGAAAAAGAGAAAGGCTTAGGAGATTTCTTTGCTGTCTTAACTTGTATCATCTCTGATTTCCTCTGAGACAGGGAGCGAGCATTGGAATATATTTTGTAAACAGACCAGAGTGGCTCATTGTTGATCATGCCTGCTCAGCTTATTCTTACATCTCAGTTCCTTTATATGACACTCTTGGTACATTATTTGCTACATGAAAACTTTGAATGAATCCTTTGTTACTTGATCAAGCATGCAAACCTCTCAATTAATCATTTTTTTCCCCTTTTCAGGTCCAGATGCCGTCAAGTACATTGTGAATCACGCTGTTATACAGACTATATTTTGTGTCCCACAGACTTTGAACAGTGTGAGTTCTGACTCCAGTGATGTGGAGGCTCTTTGTTGATACGTGGTCTGTTATTCCAAATTTTGTTCTCTAACATTTATCTTTTCATTCACTGGAATTTGCAGTTGCTAAGCTTCTTGTCTGATATTCCATCTGTACGACTAATTGTGGTATGAAAATATTTCTAATTCTTCTTAGTTGAGTTTTTGACATGACTGGAAGGAAGTTCTGGCAATCTTTCGATATCATTTCCATTTGCTTTTTTCAATATAGGTAGTAGGAGGAATGGATGAACACATGCCATCACTTCCATCATCTACTGGAGTTGAGGTTATATCATATTTGAAATTGCTCAGCCAGGTACCCTTTGAATTGATAGATAGTCATATGATAAGTGTTGCTTATCCGCCCATAATTGTTAGAGACTATCATATTAGGAGTTTGATTCAAGATATTTGAAATCTAAGTATCTAATTGATCTCCACAATATTTTTCTTATTGCTACTCTCTTAAACTTGGATAAGGGTTTTACTTTTTTTTCTTTTTTGTTGCCTCTATAGTTATTTTGCATGTTTCCTTGCGTTCTTTTATTGATAGGTATAAGGTATGTGAGCAATTGCTTCAATCTAGTTTTTGTTTTTGCTTTATCCTTGGTGACAAAGTGACAATATAAATAACTATGGAAGAATTATTATGGCACCAACTCTTAGGGGTGTGCTAGGTTTTTAATCTTGGTTTTAGGGGTGCAATTGGTTGGGTTAAGTCGGTTCTGGGCCAAAAGGACCCAACCCAACTGGTTCTTACAGAAGTCAATTATGATATATTTGTTGAATAGATCATAGAACCTGTTTTAGCTTCACATTTGCCTAAGATTTTCCCTCAAGGATCATAGATAAATGTGAAAAGTTGGAGAAGTTTCATTCGGGAGATAGACCTCCTTCTGGGATCAAATGTGAAGGGACAATCTTAAGAGATTCTTGTGGTTACATTAACTATTATCCCTTCGGTATTGTCTACTGCATGGAGTAGTATTGTGTAAAATTGTGCAAAGGTAGGCAAGCGTGGTGACATTTTGTAAGAAGAGGCCGATTAGTGCTGTCTTTAATAGTGGATTCTTCACATGAAGGAAGCTTAGGCTGCGCTTGGTTTGTGATTTGGAAACTATAATACAACCCCAAAAGTGAGAAAACTTAGAAAACAACATTTTTTCGTTCCCTGAAAACAACATGTTTTCTTTATAAATTTCGGGAAACTGTTTTCAAATTTCAACCAACCAAATGTATTTTCTGTGTTTCTAAATTTTCAGGTACAAAAAACTGTATTCGAATCATAAACCAAAAGCAACCTTACTTTTTCTTTCCCTTACATTAGTTTAACGAGATGTCCATTTCCATTTACTTCAAGTCTCTTGAAAGCTTGTCATAAAGGAGTAATTAAGGTTGATGGCTAAGAGATGTCAAGGATGGATCATTTTTGAGATCTTTGTTCAACCACATGCGTGATGGTTATATTTTGAAGACGTTTCTTAACAAGATTTGAGAGGGGTTTGGATGAAGTGGAGAGGTGCTTCTAGAACTTTGTGACAACTGAATGTTATTGATGTTGACGAAAATTTTAAAGGCAAGATGAGGACATTGTGATGTATAAATATTAAGATTGGAAAAGATAGAATCACCAAGGATAAAAAATTCGAATTCGCCCTAAACTTTGATCCTTTAAAATTTGGACTTAATTTGGAGAAGTCCAATTCAACATGGAGAATTTTTGTAAAAATTTGACATTGTAGAGGATTATAAAGAATTCTATAAAAAGGTTGCAAAGATATATGTTTCTTTTAGACATATTGGTACTAATATAATTCTAAACTTAAAACTCATTAAATTATGAAATATAATGAGTTAAAGTAAGATTTATAATCTCTATATTGCATGAGTCAATGATTGAAAATTCGAAATCACCCTAAAATTCAATCTCTTAAAAATTGGAATTAATTAGGGGAAGTCTAATTTGACATGGAAAATTTTGTAAAAACCTAGTGTAGAGAAGTACAAAGATTTGTATTTTAATGCTGTAAAGATTAATGTTTCTCATAGATATGTTGAAGTAAACATAATTATATACTTAAAACTCATGAAATTATGAAATATAATGGTTTAAAGTAAAATTACCCGAGTTACAAGCTCTTTTATGACATTGTGCTTGGTATATATAGGAGATAAAAGGATTAATTCCATAGTTTACAAATCACATATTCATTTTTGTATTAAGTTAGAGTTTTTAAAACTTATTTTGCTTCTTAGTGATTCTTTAGTTTCCACCAATGAATTATGAAATTGTATTTAAATCTTGTATACTTCTATTCTTTAGGAATATTTTTCAAAATAAAAGTTGAATTTAGCATTGATTTTTTTAACCTTGTCTTTGAAAAGTAAAAGTTACTAAGAATTTTTTGAGTCTTACAAATTATTTCAATATTTTTCCTAATTTTGTCAGAATTTTTGTAATAATTCGATTACATGTAATTCCTAATGCAATGATTGAAAAATTGATAAAAATTGATGAAAATTCGGAGAATTATGTCGATTTTTTCATTCCATGAGAAGCGCAAATGATATTAAAAAAAGAAGAAGAAAGAGAAGTGCAAATGAATGTTCAAGCTTTAGTTGCATATCAATTGGTGCTACGCCGAGGGAGGGATAGTATGATGAGTGATTCAACCATATGCAAGTAGTGGCTGTACTAGGGAAAAAGAGTAAGACCACTCATGTTGAAGGTATTGAAAGAGCAATATTGTCGTGGCCTTGAAGTACTAAATAAGGACGTGAATGCTTGTGCTTCAATGAAAAAAAATATGACTGTTGATATAGATAGAGTGGAATCTTGAAACAGATTGATATTACTGACTTTAAGTGATTGCCCATAAACTTTGTTTGTTGTTGTTGAAGGTGTTGTGATATTAATAAATATGCTTTTGTAAAGCATGGCTAGTGGTGAATTTGAAGACCATTTTCTAAACGTTGCTTTGCTGCAGTAATTCAGTGGAATTTTTTGAACATTTTTATTTGTTCATGTGAATGTTTTCGTCTTAAAACTTCTCTTTTTAAATATTGTATTTCTATTGCTAATCTCCACTTGTTTGAGACAGGAATTTCGTATAGGCCAATGTACTTTAAAAGTTTCAATTGTCAGTTCCCCTAATAAGTTTTCTATCTGTGTCTATAACTCCTCATTTATGCACTATCACTTGAACCCCTCAAGCAACATCAATCTGAAATGCCAATTCATTTTATCTGTTAAAGCTACAACTGAAAAGCTATTACCATTAATAACACAGAATTTTTTTGAAGTGCATGTTATGTCATCCCTCCTGCAGTTCTTTTAACTTCTAAGAGTTAGAATTTGGTTTGCTTTTGTGAATAATGGAGGCCTCCATGCTGGGAGTTTGCATTGGAAAGTTTTTATTTGTTACTATTTAGGGCTATGTCTCTTTCTCCTCTTTTGGAGGCATAGTTTTAGAACTGCTCTACCTTTTTTTTATTTTTATTTTTTATTGGTACTTGCCACATTTTATCTTTCTGCTTGAAATTGTAAAATTGTCGCCTCTCAGGGTAGGAGCAATCTTCAACCATTCTGCCCTCCAAAACCAGAAGATACTGCTACTATCTGCTATACAAGTGGTACAACAGGGACTCCTAAGGTATTGTGCTGAAGGAGGTCCTGCAAACTTCAGTTCTTCTTATATTACAACTGAAATTGGTTCCTTCTTGATTTAATTACTATTCACTAAATCAAAAGTTACCTTTTTTACTTGTGAAGGGAGCGGTCTTGTGTCATGGAAACTTCATTGCAAATGTTGCTGGTATCTCTCTTTCTATAAGATTCAACTCCTCTGATGTGTGAGTGTTACTCAATTTTGTTCTCTTTATGTTGGCTGCCATAGCTCTCTCCGTTTCTTAGACTTGTTTCTGAAATCATTTGCATTTTGGGCAGTTACATTTCCTATCTTCCTTTGGCTCATATTTATGAGCGTGCAAACCAAGTTATGGGTGTATACTGTGGAGTTGCAGTTGGCTTCTACCAGGGGGTATTGGATTTCTCTGACATTCTAGCTGCTTGATTATCTCAGTTGTTTGATATTGCCATGTATGGGTATACATGGGTACCCTGTTTAGTGTGAATTTTCTTGTCACTTGCAGGATAATTTGAAATTGATGGATGACATGGCAGCTCTAAGACCAACAATATTTTGTAGTGTGCCTCGACTGTACAACAGAGTCTATGCTGGGTATAGCATCTATATGTATTTGTAACTTAGTTTCTATGTTTCCTTTCTCCCAGCTATAATTATACTGATTCACAGTGTAATACGACAGAATTACAAATGCTGTAAAGACATCTGGGGCTCTAAGGCAGAGGCTGTTTAATACGGCCTACAATGCAAAGAAGCAAGCAATACTAAGTGGTAAGCAATTTTATCAGAGTTTGCGATGCTTTGATGAAATATTTGCAAAAAGATGTTTGTGTTGTTGTTCCGTTTGTTCCTTTGGACAGGAAATGTTTCATGAAATGATGGAGAATTTCCGTCTCCCATGCAGTCCTTGGGGCTCCCTATCTGGCTTTATTTGATTAATTATCTTATTAGTAATTTATGATAGTTTTTCAAAGTATCTAAATGATCTTGTTCTGTATGTTTATCTCCCTAAGTCAACCTGTCAAATACAGTATTCTTTGTGATGATATTCTATCATCATGAACAGAAAATCTCTGAAATTCTCCAAATTTTTATGGATTTTTTTTTTTTACTTTTTAATCATAGAATTACAAATTATATGTACACAAAAAATAACAAAATTCTATTAAAGTTAGATAAAATATCAAAATAATTTGCAAAATAAAAAATCCTTAAAATTATTTACTTTTCTACTTGTAAAGTTGTAAGAAAAAAACCAATGCAATAGAGTTTTATTAGATTTTAAAGAATATAAATATTTCATAATAAAGTTCAATATTTTAAAAGAGGGTGAAACCTAGTGGATAAGGTTCCCCACCATTGTGGGGTTTGGAGAAGGTACAATATGTATGCGACCTGTACCGCCACATTGGAGAGGATGTTTCCATATTCAAACTTGTAGCCTTCATGTCATAATGGAACAATCTCAATTGTTGTGTCAATGCCCGCCTTTCAAAGTCCAATTTTATATTTAATAAATAAAACTAGAGACCCGCTTAAAGAAGAAGGGAAGTAAGATTTAAAAACTTTAATATTGGTTTAAAAATTCGAACATGCAAGTTATAAAATAGTAGTCAATCCATAAATCTATTATAAATGTTATGAATAGAAGTCATAGAATAGTTTTTTGCTTATACAATGTGTGCCAAGCATTATTAGAATTATCAATTTTATATTTATAATTTAATATGTTTTAAATATATAAATGTACTTATTTATCATATCTTGAATGAAACATGGATCATACCAACATTTAATTGAAAAATCTTTGTTCTTCTTTATGATGTCAAGCTTTTACAATAATTCTCCACGACAAATTGGACTACCTTGAATTAGTTTTGGATTTTAAGTTACCAAATTTAAGGTTTAACTCGATTTTTTAGATCCTTGTTTATCTATTAATTGTGGCACAAGAGAAAAGAAGGTGAGAACAAAATTATTCAATTCATCAATCATTCGTTTTCTCAATTTACAACCTAAAATTATTTTTGTAACTGACGTTTACACTCCAAGTTGAATCAAGAAACTCAAATACATCTAATCTTATCCCAAATCCTAATGGAGTAACAACCCAAAAATAAATAAATAATTCATACCAAGTGGTAAATCAGGTAAATAAGTATTAAATTTGATTTTCTAAGGGATATGAAATTGGCTAGAGGCACAAGCATGGCATTTTTTAAAAGAATTTCTAGGAAAACGCTTGGGCAATTACAAACCACCACGTAATCATTGTCTTAAAAAATATGAGACATAACCCATATGAAAGTACTAGGCGAGTTAGACAACTCAAAAGACATAAGCACCACTCATAAAAGCCATCTTGGGTCTTAAACATTGTTTTTCCACTCATTACCTAGCCTGATATGTAATAATTTATACCCATGATGTAGGTCTGACTTGGAGAACTACTTTGCAACAATCATCAAGTCTAACGTGTCATCCAAATGACGAGGGAAATGATATTTGACAGTTATTTTATTGATGGCTTGACTGTCAACACACATTCTCCAAGATACATCTTTCTTAGGGGGCAACAATGTGGGTACGACAACATGGATTAAGACTATGCGTAATAAAAGCCTTAGCCAATAAGTTGTTAATCTGTCTAGATAGCTCAACATTCTCTTTCAAGTTCATAATATACTATGGTAAATTAGGTTATTGGGAACTTGACACGTAGTAAATGATATGTTGTATGTCCTCATGGGTGGGAGCTCATCAATCACTACATCCTGAAACTCATCAACTAGGGTTTTTAACTTATGGGGTATTGTGTTGGTTTAGGGTTTTTATGGGCAACCTTATGACTAACCAATGCTAAAACAATAATGGATGACTCACTCTCTTTCTCAAACTCACCACATGTTAAAGTATGGAGTTGTGTTTAGTAGTAGGCGAATGAGAAGATAACATAGATGACTGAAGTGTATTGACCTTGGTTTGGGTTTACTATCCAAGGGTCTAGCAGGAAGCAAATTGAAAATCTTAGCCTTATGCTCGAATACATAAGTGTTTTCCCTACCAGGATGGATGACATCTAGATCATGTAGCTAGAGATGTCCTAACAACACGTGCTACATCCATCGGCAGAAAGTCGCACCGACATTATCTTCATAGTCACCCGTACTAACCTTCCTTCTTAACATACAAAGTCGATTCCATTCCAAGTTTAGGAATCTAGGTAATAGTATCCCGATCAAACAACTGACGAAAGGGATGAGCAGAACAGGGAGTCTACTGGACGTGGTTCAGTGGTACTAAACGTCGCTGGGACACTGTCAATTCAATCTCATCTACTCAGGCGACTCTATAAGGCAGAGAATGGGGCTTAGGTTTTAGAATCATCCTAGAGACACTAGAAGTAGACGCAATATTTATAGATTTATCCTCATCAATAGCAATTTTGCATACCTTATCTCCACGCATGATGCTTCCTCTCATCTATGGGAATGGGAGTTGACGGAATACATCGCATGACATGAAGAAAACTACATAATCCAACTCTTCATCAACGTCCTTACTGAAGTTTAAGTTTGATCGATTATTTAAAGAGGCAATGACTTGCTCATCCTCTGCATCATCATGTGGCTCCTCTTAGGCTCTAACTCTCATTTGATGGCAAGGGTGTAGTGAGGAAAATGAGATGCAATATGAACTTTGCTATGATAATGATGGCAGTTAATGTTGAAGCCACTAGAACTAGTAGTAGAGTACGAAGATTCTCACCATTTTTGGTGACACTCGGTCTCAAATTTGGGTTACCATGAATATGAGATTGGACCATATAGGGCTAAACACTACCACTAGGATGAGCATTAACAATGGACCTAGACTGTTGGTACTCATTGGCTTGAAAAGTTACGCACCTCTAAAAAGGCACCTTAAGTCGTTCTCAATGGCTAAGACCTTGTGATAGGCATCCACTATGGTGCTAGGAGAATGTCTGTTGAACTTTTACTTGATCTCAAATTTGAGACCATTGATGAATTTTGTAAGGATTATCCATGGGGCATACATAACTTGGCAACAAAACCTAAGCTCCTCAAAGTGAGTAAAGGTAGTCAAACACACTTGATGACATCTAGTGAAGGTTAAGCCATTGGTTCATCAATTGCTTCCTATGATATACAAGAAGATACTATTCTTTTGTCTTTTGCTTCATGTCAACCCAAAGTGTGGTAGCTTCTCTCCTATATGCTATAAATTTTGTTGGACACTTCGTCAATATCTCTTGACTGACCCTTGAAGTTTCATTTTGGCAAAGCAGACTCAAATGCCTCTCTTTCATGCTATACCACCTAAAATAATCCTTGAGATTAGTTCTAAGAAAGCATTAGGTCGAGCTTTCCATCCAAGGTAGGATCATTAACCTTTAAGTCTCTTAGTAATATGATATGAGTCATCATGATGAGGCTTAAATAGGGGGTTGTGATAATTATGTGTTGATCTATCATGACATCTGATCTCAGGTAAATTGTTGAGGGTCATCCTTGAAATCACCTCAAACAATGGTTGAACGTTATCTGGAAACTTAAACTCTCTTCTAAATGAGACTTGAGAAAGATATGGTTCAGGGACAATCCTTTTACTTGGAGGTCGAGGTTCCCTGTAGAGGATAAGGACCTATACTGAACATGGGCCTCTGCAAGGGTGGGTAACAAACGTAGAATAGAATGTGAAGATCCCAATGGGATCTGACTACTAGTAGGAATTTGTAACCAACTGGTACTAAGACATTGGCTTACCCTAGAAGGTCAGATAGGATTTGCACTAGCTTCATCAATTAGTTGTTTTCCTAACATTATAGCTAATTGGGAATTTGGGATACTGCTTGTTAATTCAATCCTAAATTTTACACATAATTTCTCCCTTGATTTTTCAATCGTTGTTTTAAATGAAAAAAATTGTTCTTTAAGGTCACAAAATTTAGTTTGGAGGGAGGTTTGTGCATTTGAAAGGTCACGAATAGTCATGACTAACAAATATGGTCATATCCACTAGTATAATGTTGATATGACTTAAAAAGCAATTTTACTATTGCATTTAAAAATTTATGCTAATACTGCACGTGGAAGCAAGAATATATGAAAAATGAATATGTGAAGGTCTGAAGGAAATGAAAGGCGTAATTTTTTTCGGATGCAAGCAAGGCAAGCAAATAAATAATGGGCTTAAACAATGCAAATGGTTAATCACGTGATGAGCAACACAATGCAATCAAGGAGAAAAAAATGAAATTAATGGGCAATAAAAATAGGATTAGGTCAAGGGTGCTTTTGATGGTGAGTTTTTAATCCGAAAGAACTTGATGGATTTAGCTAAATTCAAGAAAGGGAAAATAAATTAATGGCCAACGAAACTTACTTAGATCATGGATTGCATGCTACATTTACCAGCCACCACAAATATGAACATTAATTAATTCTCCAGAGTAGGAGTTATACCATATGGAGACATTGAGAGCAAGTAATGTTCCTGAGGATGGTAGTGATGTAATGGCTCAATATTCGAATATCTATTGGTGCTCAAATTTGATTTGTAATTGTCTCTAAAATTGGCTAGTTGGGGTGCACAAGATCAAAACTTCAATGTAAAGGTTTTTTGACATCTAGTCCCCGTGATCATTTGATCAATGCTCTCAAATATATGTTACTGAATACACACTTGATCAATGCTTCCTTAGAACAAGAGAAGAAAAGCTTCCCTAGGTTTTTGTTTATGGACATCAACTGATGGAAAGGATATAGCAATCAAAGCTTTCTTGCCAAATAGAACCAAGACCACTCATAATAATTGAAGCTTGAAATGTGAATTTGATCCGCAAAGATGACTACATGGAGAAGCGCTACTAATCACAAAAGTCCAGGGCACACTTTGATCTTTGTTGGTCACATGTAGGCAACAAGTATGAATTTTGTGTTTTGGGTATGCAGTAATAGCAAGGTGTAGCTCTCGCTCGAGGCAGTATTGTCAGGATCTTTAAAGACTTTTTCACACGAGCACACAACACCATTGAGGTAGTAGAAGACAAAATGGAAATAGAATTAATTAAATAATAATAATAATAATAATAATAATAATAATAATAATAATAATAATAATAATAATAATAATAATAATGTAAGGGCTTTGCAATTGAAATTGATAGTTTTTTATAGAATGAAAAAATATTGAGTATCTATTTTTCCCTTTCTTTTTCTTCTCCCTCTTCTTCTCTTTTCTCTTCTTCCCATTCTACTTCTCATTCTTCTCTTCTTATTTCTTTCTATTTCTTCCTTTTCTTCTCTCGCTATCACATCAATTTGGTATTAGAGCCTTTCGACCCTCTTTCTCTACCCCTTTCATTTAAAATCTCCCCTTTCTAGATCTTTATACACCATGACCACTACTCGGTTTATGTTCAATACCCAAGAAAACCTTCAAACTGATGTTGATATCCTAAACATTGAAATTCAGTCCCTTCAAACGCCCATAGAACAATGGAAAAGAGAAATGCTTGTTGCGATTTGGACTGAAATAGCAAAGGCAATATCCGAAATGGCTACTATGTTAGGGATACAACCAACGAAAGAAGCTGGTGCACATTCTGCTCCACTTTGGGATGCGATTATTGAACTTGATATTGAATTGTGTAAACCATATTTTAATCTAGTGGAGATTTTTGCAGAAAAAGCTAACCGAGGTTGTCGTCCAAATTACACATGCAAATTTTCTATCTCATTTGTTGCCTTAATTTTTGTCAAGGAAGTTCTTTCTCATGTTCCACTGACTTTCGTTGCTAGACATTTTCAACAATATTTGTCGTGTAAGGTTGATTTTCCTATTCTTTGGCACAAGGTTCGAAACTTTGATTTCGCTCGACACTTCGACCTTTAAAAATCAGAATTAATTCGGGGAAGTTTGAGAAGTCTTGGAGAATTATTGTAAAAATTTGCCAACTTAGAGAAGTTTCAAGAATTTCTATATAGATGTTAAAATATGCATAATTACTATTAGAAATGATGAAAACAAACATAAATAGATACTTTTCACATATAAAAGTATAAATATAATCGGTTGAAACATGTGTTTTTACATTAACATTGTTTAACGCACATCCAAGGATCGAAAATTCGATTTCAACTTGACTTCGGTCACTTGAAAATTGGAATTAATTTGGAGAATTTTTGTAAAAATTTCCTAATTAGAGAAGTTCAGAGAATTTTTTTATATATGCTTAAATATATAGATTTATTGTAGTATAAGCTAAAAAACTAATATAAATAAACACTTTTAATTCATAAAAAAACCAAAAAGTGACTTAACAAAATCAATCTTATTAAGTGGGTTGATGAATTTGAAATGGTGGCTTTTGGTCTTAATTTATTTTCTTTGTTTTGATATTTAGTTTTTTGGTGGCTTGCTTCTCAACCATATACTTTGCTAGTTTGAATCCCACCATGCTTAATTTATTAGTTTATTATTTAAATGTATTGTTTTTTAATCTTGTTTTATAAGAGTTAACTAAAAGAAGATGGCTTTGGAAACTTTTTTAATTTATTTTTAAGTTTTTATCTTATTTCAACTTTATTTATTTATTTTTTTGCTTCTTTTCTTCTCTTTTTGGTAAAGCATATCCCATAAACTACATAATTTGTTAGCTTATTAAATTATTTTTTAAAATTTATATTGCTATGTTGGTTGATAAAGTTGAAAATAATACATAATTATTGATATTTTTTTTGTTTTTATTAATGAAATAACATTTTTTTACTTCTTTGTCAAATTTCATCGAACTTTGTTGAATTTTATCGAATTTTATCGAATTTTATCGAACTATTTCGGCGAATTTTCGAACCATGCTTTGGCACAGTGCAACTCATCGAAGTCGAGTTCTTCAAGAGGAAGAGAATAAAGCATAATTGAAATAGAAATAATTAATAATAATAATAATAATACTAATAAACAACAACAACAATAGTAATAATGATTATTGTTATTATTTAAAGTAATTTTTTATTTAATAGGATTTAAGTTTTTTTTTAGTAGGATTTTAATTTCTAAATTGTAGTATGATACAAATTAGGTATTTTAGATTTCTAAAAATAATGGCTTTGAAATTGAAATTGATAGTTTTTGATTGAATGAAAAAAATATTGAGTATCTTACCCTTTCTTTTTCTTCTTTGTCTTCTTCCCTTCCCTTCTACTTCTCATTCTTCACTTCTTATTTCTTTCTATTTCTTCCTTTTCTTTTCTTGATACTACATTAGAGCCAAGAGAGATGAGGTGAACAAGAAGATGGTGGAAAAAAAATTATTCAATTCATCAATTGTTTGTTTCCTCAATTTACAACCTAAAATTATTTATAACCCATGTCTATAACCCTAACTCAATCAAGAAACTCAAATACATCTAATCTTATCTAAAATCCTAACATATAACAATTCAAATATGAATAAATAATCCAAATAATCAAATAAAATAAAATGAAAATCCTAGTCAATCTTTAACTCTCATACGTTGACGAGATACATGAGGGAAAGGGATAATATGTCCAGAATCATCAATATTCATTAAATTTTATAAAGTGATTTGAATATATACGACAAAGATTGGTAGATGAAGTGATGAGGATAAGTGATGTTGAACTATAAAAAGCATTGATAGATGAAAGAAAAGTTGTAAAATACCATGAGTATGGATTATTAAGGAAGGCAACCACGTGTGTTATAATAGGAGATTTGGCCTTGATAGAGTAGTGTGTAGGAACAAAATCCATGTTATTGATCGCATGTAGTTAAAAGCAGGCTTTATTGAATTGATTTCTAGTAAGCATACATACAATTTATGGGACTATATTGTATATCTTGATTGTCTTCTAAATTCCAAATATAGCTGGTAGGGTATCTTTGCATTTTTGTTTTGTTTTATTAATGTCTACTATTATTTTCATTGCTTTTGATCTTTATTTATATTGGAAATGATGGTATTTGGCTCAGGTAGGAGTCCTTCACCAATGTGGGACCGCTTGGTATTTAATAAAATAAGGGAAAAGTTAGGAGGACGTGTTAGGCTTATGGTTTCAGGTGCTTCACCCTTGTCTCCGGATATAATGGACTTCTTGAGGGTGTAAGTTATTCAACTCCTCTGCTGAATACTTCTCAACCTTTGCATCTTTATCTATTGCTTTATTCTTATATATGAAAATTGTAGTCTTTAATCCCTTGAAAGAGTTGTTGAATTATTTTGCAGATGCTTTAGTTGTCGAATCACTGAAGGGTATGGCATGACTGAAACTTCCTGTGTTGTAAGCGCAATGGATGATGGTGACACCTTGTCTGGCCATGTTGGTTCCCCTAATCCTGCTTGTGGTGAGTTATTTACTTATAACTTGTTAAAATATTTCATCTTACATTTCATTTAGCAATTTTAAATTGAGTTCTTCACGAGAATTGACATTATATAAGGGTTCCATTTTAGAAACCATTCTTGGGAAAATCCATCTTTAGAATTTTTGAGAATTTGGTTTCTTGTTTATTTGGAAAATATTTGCAACAATATAAATAAAAAAGAACCCTATGCATTATATATTTACATTGGCCCAATTATACTCTTAGAAAATTCTCAAGGAACCCTATTGCTTTCCTTAAGTATGATTTAGATGGTTTAGTTGCAAATGGCTTAGGCAATGGACTAGTAGTGGCCTTAACGACACTAGTCCAAAGCATCTCTAAACTTGTCGACCACTAGAATCTATTGGAAGTAACAGGTTGCAATTTACCAAATTATTTTTTCATTGTAGATGTGAAGTTTAGGAACTACTAATAGCTGTAAGAAATGCAGCCTATTGTTAGAGCCTTAGAGTTGGAACCCGTGATTCTTGTTTGATGTGAAAAACCTACTATCTGTTGGAATCTTTTTCTCTTTGTCACAACTCTTTTTTCTACTTTTCCATAAATAATGGTTGCTCTTTTCCTAATCAATGTTCATCTCCCTCATGTTGATGAGTATATGTAGGTTGCAATGATGCTCGCTCTTTTCCATAAATGATGCTTGCCGCAATGGTAAGAGTTGTTGTCGTGTGACCTAGGGGTGTTCATCCAACCGACCAACCCAAACCTTATGGGTTGGGTTGGATTTAGAAATTTGTAACTTGATCAGATTTATGGGCTTTTCCTATGATTTTGTTCTTCATAGATGTCTTAGAGATTACTAGCGAGTTGTTATCTTTGTAGTTTTTTGGTCAATTTGGAAGGAACATAACTCTCGCATTTTTTATGATCAAGAAAAAGACATTAGTGAAGTGTGGGATAACTCTTTTTACCTTGCCTCCCCATGGGTTAGTGCTAGTAAGCTAGCTATTGGGGCTTCTCTTTGGGGGATTGGTTGAGGGGATGGTACCCTATTTTGGAGAGTTTTGATTTTTAGTTCCTGAGTTTAGGCCTAGTTGTATATTCTTGTATTGCTTCTTATACTTAATACAATTCTTCTCGTTTCTTGTAAAAAAAATGATTAGTTTTGGTTGGGCCAAGGTTTTATTTAAATAAATAAATAATAAAAAAGAATCAACATGACCCAACTTGAACTAAGTAAAAATAATATTTATTACTTTGTCATTCATTTTTGGTATAGTAACTTAGTATAATTGAATTACTTAAAATGTTATAATAAAAATATCATGAAAGAAATCATTTTATTGTCTATTATAATATTCACTTAGAAATATGTTATAAAATGACATTTAGAATCTATAGATTGAGTAGATCATGCAATTTTATTATCTATATGTTGTGTGGACCAACTGGACCTAAACCGACCCAAAGTTATTGGGTTGGGTTGGATTGGGTTCAAATTTTTTTCTACCCAACTTAATGGGGTTGGATTGGTATTTGGCCATAACCCAAACCAACCCGACTTGAGAACACCCTAGTGTGACCTGGTGGTCACGGGTTTGAGTTGTAGAAATAGCCTCCTGTGATGTGGGGTAAGGCTGCATGCAATAGATTCAAAATAGGTTGAACCTTCCCGGATCACATAAGTGGGAACTTCGTGCATTGGGCTGCCCCTTGATGGAAAAGAATGATTAATGAAATCTCACATTTCCTTGCAAGTTGCAACAATAGTTATGTCCGACATTTCTAGAAATGATTCTCTAGGATTTTTGCCGCAATTTATGAAATCTCCTCCTACAGTTTTGGAATTTCTTAACCACAAAACTGAAAGAATATAACAGCTTGATTAATAATAGTGTTTTTTGGGATGCTTATATCTGGAAACTCCTACTTAATCTAAAGTAGCTTTACTAAGGCATCATTAATTAGTAGATATAGCAAACAAGTAGGTCAATTTGGCTAGCAATGCTAATGGGCTGTGCTGGGATCTTTTACAAGTAAATCTCATTTCACTTGATCTAATTTTTTACCCGGACCAACACATTTTAAGTTTGGTTAAAGTAAAAGATGAATGAATTGAGGTTCATTATACTATTCACAGGAAAGTGTATTTGTGTTTTATATTTATATTTACTTAATAATATGAATTTTATTGGAATTGTATCTTTGAGAGAAGTTGGAGGCTGAGAAGTGTTTGAACATTTTATGAAATTATATAGACAACCTTTTTCCACTGAGAAAAAAAGGAAGAAAAACCTACTTGTCTTCTAGTGTCATTTTTGTTGGCACATGTGACAAAGTGTGAGAAGATTGTGGTTATAGAAACATGATTTGTGGAAAAGGAAGAAATTGTTTTGTAAGATTTAGCTTTATGTAGAACTAGTCTTTGTTTTCCTGTGGTGGCTGCAGGAAGTTTTAACTAATCAAAGTGGCTTTATAAAAACAATATTAAAGTAAAATAAAATTCAAATAAAGAAAATATTAATAAGTTATTGGTTCTAGGAGCTGTCAATGTAATGCACATGTATTTAACAAGTTGCACTTAATAATAATTTGGTTTTTATTGAATGTTGACATTTCTAGCCTGTCAGGATAATCAAATCAGTGATAACTTATAAATGTCTTTTGTCAAGATGTTCATTAACAAATGAGCATTAAAAAATTCACACATTTCCTGTACTCACTCATAAACTGATTTTTTTTAAGATGGCTATTCAACTCAAAAGTTATGGCTCTTTCTAGGCAAAGGCCCAACAAAGGATTAGATCTTTCCTTTGGAAAGGAATGGATGGAGGCTCCTCTCTACATTTGGTCAAATGGGTAGTGGTTCAAAGACCGTTGACAAAAGGAGGTCTGGGTATTGGCAATTTAGTGGAAAGAAATAAGGTGTTGGGATCCAAGTGGTTGTGGCGCTTTATTCAGGAGAAAAACTCTTTATGGGTCCAAATCATCTCAAGCCTTTATGGTCATTCTTTGAGTGGGGCCCAACCTCAGGACGAAGAACTACTTATCGCAGCCCTTGGAAATTCATTGTCTCTAGTGCCTGATTTTCTGCCTCATATCAGTGCAAGAATTGGAGATGGAAGCTTATTTCACTTCTGGGAAGATAGGTGGAGTGGCAGCCACTATCGAGATACCAACAATGCTTTTTTGGAACCATCCTACACCACATAGAAGACTTTTGACTTTGGTACCCAAGTTTCTTTGGGTCCTTCAAAGTTAGCACCATTTAAAACAGTCTTCTCAACCCAAGCAAGCCTACCCTTCTTAGTTCTCTTAAGTGGGCATCTAAGTATGGTGTAGCCTGTTGGCCCAGAATACGTCCAAGAGGGGGGTGATGCGTTTGATTCCACATTAGCTGATGCATTCCCACTTCTGTACTGTCTTGCATCTCTCCAAAATGCACCAATATGCTCTTTCGTGACCCTTTCCTCCTCATCTCCTAACCAAAATCTATGGTGGAACCTTAACCTTTCCAGAGCCCTCACACATCGTGAGCAAATTGAGGCTGATTCTATTATTGCTAGACTTGAACATGTGTCGTTGTCCTCCAACCCAGATGGTTTTGCTTGGTCCCTTCATTCTTCATGTTGCTTCACATGCAATTCATATTTTGAACATTTAGTTGATACTTGATAACCCTTCATTTCCTATATTTCCTCTAGCTTATCCTATATGGCATGCTCAGGCTCCCTCAAAGGTAAAGGTAAGGTTGAATGGTTGCACTTAGGAAAGTTTTTACTTTGGACATAATCCAGGAAAGGTTACCTTTTATCTGTCTATCACCCCATTGTTGCTCTTTATGTTTGTAGGACAGTGAGTATGCAGATCATTTGTATATTTCATGTCCCTTCACTAATAATGTATGGAAGAAGTAGACTAGGTTCTTGGAAGGAAAGTTCTTGGTCCCATCGTCCTTTGAGGAATCTCTGTCTATGTCCCATCTCCAAGGGACAACTCGGAAGGACAAAGGGATTATGATTTTGGTTGGACTTGCAACCCTGTGGTCTATTTATGTGGAGCGTAATAGGAGAATTTTTTAAGGTGTGCAAAAGTTTGTATTTGGGATGATGCTCTTTGGCTGGCTTCTAGCTGGGTTGCCTGTTCAAAGTTTGCATCCGGTTTTTCTGTGATGGATTGGAATAGAAACTGGATAAATCACATGTAGGGCTGGGTGTTGTTTAGTTTGATCTTCAGGCTTGTTGAGTACCTCTGGTACTCCTTATGTACTACATGATCTACATCTCATTATTATAATATATAATCATTTTTTATTCATGCAAATCTTATCAACCTCATTCATTCTTCTTCTTTAATGAAACTCTTCCAATCATTTTTTATCATATGGATCATTAAATCCTCATGATTGCAGCTGATTTCTTTTGCAACAAGTGAGAAACTTCTTTTGTCTTATTAAGGATTATTATAATTGACAGAGGCTATAGTTTCCAGTGGAAGCTCTTCCTTGTATTCATTTAATGTATTTCTATTTTTTGTACTTGTGTTTCAGAAATCAAGCTAGTGGATGTTCCCGAAATGAATTACACCTCTGAGGATATGCCCTGTCCTCGTGGTGAAATCTGTATCAGGGGCCCTGTAGTTTTCCAAGGCTATTATAATGATGAAGTGCAGACGTACTCACCTTACACTTATAATTTCTACCATGTCTTTATTTTATTTATTTTTTACTTAATTTGTCTAATGATTCGATTGAATTGGACAGGAGAGAAGTAATAGATGATGATGGTTGGCTGCATACAGGTGATATAGGGATGTGGTTGCCTGGAGGACGTCTAAAGATCATTGATAGGTAAAATATCAAAGTCCTTTGCGATGCTCCTAAGGGGAATTGATACCAATAGTGTTAGCTTTGGCTGACATTTTAGAAGACATTTTTTAGTAAACTGCCCAGTGACTATTGTAAGTCCAAAGCAGTAAACCAAAACTTGGATCAACTAGTGAAGTCAGCATGAACTTTAAAGAAGAGAAAAACTTAACCTTAACTCTCCACATTTCCTCTTAAAATCTTGTGGGATTCCTTCATAGCTATGGAAATCAAATCAGCTTTTAGATGTTGTCGGATTATTACTGAAGTCGTTTTCTCTCACCTAAGGCATTTGAAATCAATTCTCAAGCTATAAGCTTGGAGTCCACTAGTACTACCCTTGATGTCAAAATTTAGATTGAATTTCAATTGGTAATTGATCTCAATTATTATTCAATAGATTGTTAAAAGAAAAAAGAAAAAAATCTAAACAAGATAAACTGAAAGCAAACCACATCACATCTTTCTTTCTTTTTTCAAAGTGGTAAAGACCTCCAAAGACAAAAACATCCGCATGTCTAAAAACTATTAGGTGCCAATTTATTCCAATTTCCAATTAAATTAAATCAGATTGCTACTTTTTCAATACAAATCCCAAATTGGAATAAATCCCTTATTCACTAGGTATTCTAGAACCCTCTAGATTGGAACAACACTAGATAAATGGTCAATTTTTAACAACTAAACTGAGAAAAAAGTGATTTTTTTTCCAAATTATTTTCTGAAACATATAATTATTTAGATTTTAAAATTGGAATTGATCTTGATTTTGCTTGAGATTGACTAAGTAGTCAAAGGTGGATGGTAGCACGCCTTAAAGGCAAAGGAGCCCCTTGACGGTTGAGGCATAAGGCGCAAGGCGAAGTGCGCACTTGAGTGAAGTAAAGTGCTAAAATACAAAAACTCTAACATATACTAAATTACTATGAAATAATAAAATGATAGTTAATGAATAATTTGAATTATTCCTCCATTTTGAACTAAGATATCAAAACAAATTACTTTCCTAACAAAGTGAATGATTGTTATAGTTAGTGTTGGAGACAGCTTTTAGTGATTCTAGTTTATCTATTCTAGGATTTATCTTTATCATTTCTATCCTATCTATTCTAGGATTTAAGTTTATCTTTCTTAAAATAAATCAGGTTGTTAGGTTGTTATCTTGTTCCTATTTTCTACGGTGAATATTTTTTTAGTTCTTAGCCTCTATGTACTGACTGATCTATAAAAGGGATCAGTCTTTTCATTGAATAAGATAGAGAAAAAGAGTTCTTTGCCTCTCTGATTCCATGGTATCAGAGCAGTCTCTGAAATCGACAATTTAAATGGCTAAGACAGCCATGACAGGGGCAAGCAGAGCATCATCTGAAACCTCTACAGGGCTGTCCCAGCCATGATGGGAGAAAATAAAGATTCTAATGCTGGACAAACCACTCCTGAAGGTTCAGCTTTAGCTATAAAAGGACCAAGTAATCAGCACAAGATATCGGGAAGTCAAAGAATGGAGAAAAGAGGCGACAAAATATGGTGTGATCACGGCCAGCATCCTCAACATACCAAAGAAACTTGTTGGAAACTCCATGGCAAGCTACCAAATTGGAAACCAAGGGGGCAAATTGATGGTAGAGGGTTCCAGGCAGTAGTTGAGGATCAAGGAGGCCTGCAAAGTGCATACTCTCCAAACACACTTCTTTCCCTCAACAAGGAGTAGATAGAACAACTGTATAAGCTTTTAAACCAATCTCAACCCATTCCTAGTGTCAGTTCTTGCAGTCTAGCAGTCAGGTAATTTCTTAGAGGCTCTTAGTGCATCAGTGACATAAAAAACACCCTGGATCATTGATTTGGGGGCTTCAGATCATATGACAGGTTCTTCTCATCTTTTTTCCACCTTTACTCCATGTTCTAACCTTGGGAAAGTTAAAATAGCTGATGGGTCTTTGTCTACTGTTTCTGGTAAAGGTTCCATTACAATTTCTACCTTAACCCTTCACTCTGTTTTACTAGTCCCAAACTTATCCTGTAACTTGCTGTCCATCAGTAAATTAACCAAAGATCTCAATTGTGTGGCTAAATTTTACTCTTCTCGCTGTGAATTTTAGGAGTTGCACTCGGGGAAGACGATTGGCAATGCTAGATGGCATGACGGACTTTATTTCTTTGAGGATGAGGACACTAGACAAGCCCTTATATCTGGCTGTGATTCTTTTTCTGTTTCTGGTAATGCTGACATAATGTTGTGGCACTATAGATTAGGCCACCTTAGCTTTCCTTATTTGAAGACTTTGTTTCCCTTACTCTTTCGAAATAAAAGTCCTCATTCATTTCAATGTGAAATATGTCAATTGGCCAAACACATTCGATCTATTTTTCCTTCTCAACCATATAAATCATCTAAACCCTTTGCATTGATTCATAGTGACATTTGGGGACTGGCTAAGGTATCAAACATCTCGGGCACTAAGTGGCTTGTAACCTTTATTGATGATCATACTAGACTATGTTGGGTATATCTCCTAAAAGAAAAATCTGAAACCTGCCGTGTTTTCCAAACCTTCACAATTTGATTAAAAGACAATTTCAAGCTGACATCCAAGTGTTAAGAAGTGATAATGGTCGAGAATATTTCCAAAATATTTTGGGGGACTACCTAACCGAACAGGGTATTATTCATCAATCAATACACCCCAGCAAAATGGCTTGGCCGAGAGGAAAAATAGACACCTCTTAGAGGTTGCCCGTGCTATCATGATCACTATGAATGTTCCAAAGTATCTATGGGGAGACGCCATCTTAACCTCATCCTATTTGATCAACCGGTTGCCCAGTAGAGTGCTAGACCACCAAACCCCAATTTTTGTCCTCCAAACCTATCCCCATTTCCGCTCACTCAATTCTTTACCTCTCAAAACATTTGGCTGTTCTGTTTTTGTTCATGATCATAGTCCATCTCGGGATAAATTCGACCCTAGATCAATTGAGTGTCTTTTTGGGCTACTCCCCTACCCAAAAGGGTTACAAGTGTTTCTCCCCTTCTACCCGAAAATTCTATGTTTCCAAATATGTTACTTTTTTTGAGTCTCAACCTTTCTTTCCCAACACCTCTCTTCAGGGGGAGAAGGTCAGTAATGAAGATTGTTGGTGGGAAAGAATTTCTCTCCCATATGAGCCTACTAACCTATCGAGGTTGTCATCCAATATCCCCATTTTGTTACCTAGTACTTCAGACGATTCAAATCTGGTGCTACAAGACCAATCTCATTCAGAAACAGGGGGAGATCCATCTGCAACAGTCCAAAAAGAGCTTCGTGTCTATACTAGACGATTGAATCCTCAAAGAAAAGAACAGCTCACAGCTTCTCATTGCCAAGGGCCTGAACCGAGACCAACTGAGAAAATAATCAGCCCAGATAATGATGATGTCAACCTAGATATTCCAAGTAAATCCACTTTTGATGATCTTGATAGGCCTATAGCTCTTAGGAAGGGAGTAAGGTCATGTACCTTACATCCCATTTCTCCCTTTGTGTCTTACGAAAAATTATCACCATCATTTCGTGCCTTTACTTCTAATTTATCTAGTGTTGAGATTCCTAGGTCTATACAGGAAGCTCTATCTATTCCAGATTGGAGGAAAGCAGTTAATGAAGAAATGAAGGCCTTGGAGAAAAATGGGACTTGGTAGTTAGTGGATTTGCCAAGAGGAAAAAATACCGTTGGTTGTAAATAGGTATTTACAGTAAAATATAAGTCTGATGGGACAATTGAGAGGTTTAAAGCCCGCTTGGTTGCAAAGGGTTTACACAGACATATGAGATAGATTACCAAGAGACCTTCGCTCCAGTGGCAAAACTGAACACTATAAGGGTCCTATTATCACTTGCTGCAAATTTCGATTGGCCACTTCAACAACTTGATGTGAAAAATGCTTTCCTCAATGGTGATTTGGATGAAGAAGTGTATATGGATGTACCACCTGGTTTTGAGGCAATGGGGACAAGGAATCAAGTCTGCAAACTAAGAAGACCCCCTTATGGGTTAAAGCAATCCCCTAGAGCTTGGTTCGAGAGATTCACTAAAGTAGTTCGAAGTTACGACTTTACACAAGGACAAACAGACCACACGTTGTTTTTCAAGCACTCACCAAATGGCATGGTCACAATCTTGATAGTGTATGTTGATGATATCATACTCACTGGAGATAACTTGGAGGAAATGAAGAGATTAAAGAGTGTTCTTGCAACAGAGTTCGAAATTAAAGACCTTGGCTCATTGAAGTATTTTTTGGGAATGGAAGTTGCTAGAAGTAAAAGAGGCATTTCCATCTCTCAAAGAAAATATACTCTTGATTTATTAAAGGAGACAAGGATGTTAGGTTGTAAACCAGCTAATACACCTATGGATCAAAACAAGAAAATTGGACAAGTTCCAAATGGAGTCCCGGTTGAGAAAGGTAGATATCAAAGACTTGTGGGCAAACTTATCTATCTCTCACATACTAGGCCGGACATAGCTTTTTCTGTAAGTGTGGTCAGCCAATTCATGCATGCCCCATGTGAGGAACACCTAGAAGCAGTCTTATCGGATCCTACGTTACTTGAAATCAACTCTTGGACGTGGTATTTTCTTCCAGAAATCTGAAGAGAAAGGAATAGAGGTCTTTACAGATGCAGATTGGGCAGGTTCCATAGATGATAGAAGGTCGACCTCAGGATATTGCACGCGAGTATGGGGAAACTTAGTAACATGGAGAAGCAAGAAACAGTCCGTTGTAGCACGGAGTAGTGCTGAAGCTGAATTTAGAGCCATGGCTCATGGGATTTGTGAACTGATATGGCTCCAGCGACTGTTAGAAGAACTGAAAGTGCCCACAGTCAATCCTATGAAATTGTTTTGTGACAGCAAAGCTGCTACAACCCCAGTCCATGATGACAGAACCAAGCATGTGGAAGTTGATCGTCATTTCATAAAGGAGAAGATACAAGGAGGAGTACTAAGTGTAACTTATGTACCCACACGGGAACAAGTTGCAGATATACTAACCAAAGGCCTGGCTAGACAAAGTTTTGATGAGCTTACAAGCAAGCTGGGAATGTTGGACATATAAGCCCCAGCTTGAGGGGGAGTGTTGGAGACAGCTTTTAGTGATTCTAGTTTATCTATTCTAGGATTTATCTTTATCATTTCTATCTTATCTATTCTAGGATTTAAGTTTATCTTTCTTAAAATAAATCAGGTTGTTAGGTTGTTATCTTGTTCCTATTTTCTAGGGTGAATATTTTTTTAGTTCTTAGCCTCTATGTACTGACTGATCTATAAAAAGGGATCAGTCTTTTCATTGAATAAGATAGAGAAAAAGAGTTCTTTGCCTCTCTGATTTCAGTTACATAACATTATACACATAAAAAAATTAGTACATATATGCTACTATTCAACTCAAAATTATTACATATAGATTATGATAACATTAGTTTTACAATGCTTAGTGCACAAGGGTCTCACCATTGCGGGGTCTAGGGAGAGACAATGTACACATCTTGGCCTCTACGTTGGAGAGGTTGTTTTCGAACTCAAACTTGTGACCTCCAAGTCATAGTGGAGCAACCTCAATCCTTGCACCAAGGCTTGCCCTTCTAAAATGTAATTATAAATCAAATATTAGAAGTTTCGTGCATTTATTTTAAAAATTATAAAAAAAAATAATGTAATTTGTTTAAATTTCAAGAGACATTGTGGTGAGGTGCCCTCGACAAAAGTTTGTGTCTAGTTGCATAACCTCAAGAGTTTCCCTAAATTGCACATAAGCCACGGTGCACTAACGCACATACCGAAGTTAAATGTCATGCTTGCATCTTGCGTGGGCTGCATCTTTCCTCAAGACGCGCCTTGATTACATTGTTGATTGATTTGATTAATATTTTCTTCAAATGCTAGCCATGGGATTGATTTTCTTGTAGAAGAAATCAAGTCAGGTCAATCCTACTGAACATATCTTCAACATCATGACATGGGATTTATTTTCCATAAAATGATTATTTTCCATAAAATAGATAAAACTTGATTTTGATCCTAAACTTCATTAATTGATTCTGAATCTTTTAATTGATTGAATTCTTTTATATGTAACTTCAAACACCTGAATGAACCAACTGTTGGGTTTTTGGCTCAAACATAGATTTCTTGTTGGATTAGAACATGTATTTAGAAAGTAAATAGGACATACTGAATACGGGTAGTTGTTTTATGATCTAGTTGTAAAGAAAACCATGTTGGTGTAGTTATATTAGAATGAGGAATCCTTGTTGGTCACAATTTCTAAATATTATGGTTGGAGAGTCTATATAAAGGAGGTTCCTTATTGTTTATTCATCAATCCTAACTAGTGAGTGAGATCTAAAAGAAGGTGAAGTTTGGTCCTTGGAAGCCCTGTGCAAGAGAGTAGAGTTTAGAGCTTGTACGGGTGACGCGACTTGAGTTCTAGTTTATTTTGGGTATTCTCTTTTTGTTTTTCTTTACCAAAGTTTCAAAACTATATACTATCTGGTGTAAAAGTACTTGAGGTGTTTAATTCCTCTGAGGTACTTGTTAATTAATAGTGGAATAGATTGTTTTTGCTCGTGGTTTTTCCATGATTTTGGGGTTTTTCCGCATATATCTTTTAGTT
The DNA here is from genome assembly GCA_035771175.1 of Paratinospora sagittata. NCBI lineage: Eukaryota > Viridiplantae > Streptophyta > Magnoliopsida > Ranunculales > Menispermaceae > Paratinospora > Paratinospora sagittata. Next base: position 3,665,985 of record CM069601.1, read on the forward strand.
GTGGGTGTTAATTTCTATTATTTTTTTCCTTTATTGAATTTGTGAGACCTAAACAAAAGCATAGAAATACAACAAAATTACATTGTAGTGACTATACAAAAAGACTCGGCCTAACATGGTACTGTATCTTTTTGTCTCGATGTGAGTTTATCATTGATTTATTGTTTGTAATACGTGACTCAGGCATGGCTGATCTTACTTGTCTTGTCATTTGATATCAATAGAAAGTGCTAATTGTATGGAAATGGTCATGTGAAATTGTCTCAGGAAAAAGAATATTTTTAAGCTGGCACAGGGTGAGTACATAGCGCCCGAGAAGATTGAGAATGTATATGCCAAGTGCAAATTTGTTGCTCAATGTTTTGTATATGGTACGAATTGGGATATAATGGGTTTTTTTTTTCTTTCTTTATTTTTATTTTACTGACCACTATTATGGTTTTGGTGTGAAAGGTGACAGCTTCAATTCGTGCTTAGTAGCTGTTGTCTCAGTGGAACAAGATGCGTTGAAGGCTTGGGCTGCATCTGAAGGCATCAAGGTAGTTTCTTCACTATCTTAAAATGTTTATTTTGGTGACTTCTGTAGAGAACCTGGCCTTTTCCATTGTGTAATTGGGTAGGAAGGTTCTGTGATGCATCTCTTTCTTACTTTGAAACAGCATAGAGATAAGTAGCATGTCATCTTGCAACTTTCCTCAAGTTGGGCATGATGTATCGTTTTTCTCAGTTGACAAATTAAAGTTTGCAAGCTGGCAGATCATCCCATTCAATTATTTGTTTAACCATGCTCAGACACTCGGCTGAAACTACTTGTGCAGGCTTTTAATAATATGTTGTACATGTTACATTAATTTTTCTGTGGTTTAGGCATAAATATTTTGCTGGTAAGCAGAGTTATAACCAAGTCTTTTTGAATAACTCAACTTGCTTGGCCAAGTTATTCTATTATTTGTAGAATTCAGTTTGTGGTTTGACTCAACTTAAAAACCAATTGGGTGAACCAGTTGTGTTAAACAGTAGTTTAACACTACTTTTTAATTGTAGAGATACCTGTAGATCCAAGCCAAACTTGTTTAGTATCTTGCAAGGGGTTAACTCTTCTATCCTCTCAGTTCAGTTTTCGCTTGAAGGACATTGGATGAAAAACCCACATTTTTGTTCACTGGTTAAAAGAGAGATCAATATAAGATTCATTGGAAAAGAAATGAGGTCAGATGAAGTGTCATTTTACTAGAAATTTACGTAAGTTGGTAAAAGATTGGATACATTTACAAGCATTTACCCAAGCACAGATGCCTTTGATGGGCAATAAATTACTAATCTTAGTTTGTAAAAGAATAAAACCTGACTCTGTTCTATTATTGACGTGGATGCGTGAATGTAGTATGGAGATCTAGAAGAGCTGTGCAAGGATCCTAGAACAAAAGCAGCTGTACTGGCAGACATGGATGATGTTGGTAGGGAAGCTCAGGTAACATGTTTCAAGAACTAATTTATTTTCTTTCTAGGTAGCAACAATTATATTCCTCCTTTCAGTTTTTTATTTTATTTTACTTACGATTCTCCTGCAATACAGTTGAGAGGTTTTGAATTTGTCAAAGCTGTAACCTTAGTACTGGAACCCTTCACTCTGGAAAATGGCCTTCTAACTCCTACATTCAAGGTGAGCATTTTGTTTATGGTAAAAACATAGTAGTTATTATTATGGTTATTACTACTATTGTTTTTTGCACGGTCCTCTCATCCTACTACACACATTGACCGCTCTTTGCTTTCTTCTTTACCAGGTCAAGAGACCTCAAGCAAAAGCTTACTTTGAGAAAGCAATTTCAGACATGTACGTACAGCTTGCTACATCTGATCCAACAGAACAGACAATGTTGTGAGCTACAATTCATAGGAAAGGAAAAAAAAAGGAATAAAAGTTGATGTTCTTAATTCAAGGGGTTTCGTGCTATTCCCCTGCAAATAAAACCAAGAAAAGGTGAAGGAACAAGCTTTGAACCCTCCGCAATCATGATTTGCATACCACAAATTTAATGTAAGTTTTCAGCAGGTAGTCTAGATGTAACAAGTTTTGCATTCAATAAATATGATTTGATTATTTGAAAACAAGTTTTAGTAAATCTCATTTTTCCCAAGTTATCATTTGTGATGCTCTCATAGTTTGCAATGTGTTTAATATGTCAGTCTGTATTATCCATGATAATCATCCTAAGTTTTCGTTATCTTTTTAATCTCATTTCAATCCTATTTATTAGGATTCTTGCTATTGTATGGTTTATTCAAACCTATTATTAGGTAAAGTTGTTGGCCTGAGTAAAAGCTGCTTACATGGTACCTATAGTTTCTATTAAAAATTAAATAGCACTGAACTTGTTCTGAACAAACATATGGGTAAGAAAGCCTGCCAAAATAAACAAAGATGGGTTTATCTAGCTTTTCTATGTCTATCTAGCTTGTGTTTAGGTTCCCATTATTATTATTTTTCTATTCTTGTAACTTACTGTTTCTTGACATTTGACCATGATATTAAAAGCCAAACCTTCAATAAATCAAGATAATTGAGCCTATTGTTGGCTTCTTCCGTCATTTGATATAAAAAAGGAACTGATTCTTGGGATATAACATATAAGAAGGCAAATGAGAGAGTGGTCCTTGCCTCATTCCTGGGAACTAACTACACAGGACGATGGGTTGGGCTTAGAACATAGTTGAATTTTCATCTCTTAAACTAATCATTAGTGATGGTGGTAATGGTTCATGCTAGTGCTATGTCATATAAAGGAGAATTTAAGAAATCAAAAAATTTCCAATAACATTGTGCTCAAGTGATTTTGCATTTCGTTCGGTTCAACTCTTCCTGTTAGTACCTTGGTTGCTTTTCACCGAACTCTTTACATATATATATATATATGGTAATAATAACATTTCCTACTACTAATTGGTTGGTGGGAGTGGTCCGAAGTTTTCGAGTTCAAGCTTTGAAATAGACTTTTGCTTTTACTGTACAGGAAAGGTGGTGTGGTCTTTGTTTGAGGAGTAGCCCTTTTAAGGTGACTACATGTTGGACGTTCACAAGTTATTAAGTAGTGCTTATGGTGTCTTTTAGTGGTGATTGTTCAGTGTCTTTTAGTGGTGATTGTTCACAAGTTATTAAGTAGTGCTTATGGTGTCTTTTAGTGGTGATTGTTTTAGGTGGATTAATTGTAGTGATGTGCATGTAATATGCTGACAAGGGGGAACACGTCCTTCCGTAATGCCGAAAATAAAAATAAAAATTAAAAATAGCCTAAATATATTAGTTCTTAAAATTTGAGTGCTAGTTTTTAAAATAGAGAAAAGTTGTAATATCTTATAACAACATCGAAAGACACAAAAAAAAGAAAAAAGTAAAACAAAATAATAATACTACTAAAAAAAAAGAAAATATAATAATAACAGTACTAAAATCTGAGAGTTCTGCAGCGCTCACTTACAAATAGAAGATCTCGTACTTGCACTACCTCCAAGCAATATATTTCTTCACATCGTACACCTCACGTGCTTTCCACGTGGATCGATAGGTCACCATTCTCCATTAATTCATTCAGTACAGCTACTGCTTTGGCTGGTCCGATCATATATATATCTGTGTAAAAACATAGTAGAACATGTACTAGCAACTTGGCTTTTCCGATATTATTATTATTATTATTAGAGATGATATCTACGTACTGACAAACAAAGCAGGAATAACAACAGGCAAATCTCGTATTTCTCCAAGTGATAGTAGCAACGGTGACAGATCCAAAGATCCAACTAGAACTAACTTACTGGTTTACACCTCTCCCTCTTTAAGTGAGAAGGGTTCAAGTCGGTCGTCAACAAAAATAAATAGGCCAAATATGGTTATAATTTTTTGTGGTCTTGTTGTAGGCCTATGTGCTCGTAGTTATAAGGGCGTTGTCCTTTTGTTTTAGGACATCTGTGTGTTTTTATGTGGGCTAATGCGCATTGCTCCTATTGAGTGGTCGTCTATTTTCTCTACTTACCTATTCTTTAAAATGATTCATGATATTGTTGCAAGATATTCCAAAAATTGAAAGTTAGTACAATCTAAACAAAAGAAATAAATAATAGAAAGAAGCAAACAAAATTTAAATTTAAATCATGCATGGTGTTTTCATTAATCCATTATTTATTTCAATTTTCTCCCCAAGTTGCAGACACCACTGATAACACTTGTGAAGCAAGAGTATATATATATATATGTGTGTGTGTGTGTGTGTGTATGGACGTGTGTGTGTGTGGCAGTTGTTGCATTACAAGCAAGAAGAGTAGTAAAAGACAGAGATATGAGAGAGGTGTAATGGAAATTGAGAAACAAAGACGACAAGATGTTTAGATATGCATGTATAATATCCTGTGCCACACTTGGACTGGGTTTGACAGAAGAACAAGTAGGAAAATGCGGCGAAGATGCATTGATAATTATAAGTAAGGAAGAGAGTACATATTTTAATCTAAGGAAATTAAGATTTGAGTTTGCTAGTTAACTAGTTTGTTCTTGGTAGGTGGAGAGGTAATTTCCTTTAATTAATTAGTTCATAATAATGGTCAACTCTACCATATTATATAATACTGATCTTGGGGGACATTAATTATTAATGCTCGCGATCTGGTATTAATTAGAGTTTATAAGATCTTGTGCAGTACTCATGAATGGACATCTTTGTTGCAGGTGACAACCATGAGCCAATTCATTTTATAAAATTAAAATAAACAAGGACTGATTAATTCTAGGTTCCATGGAGATATATAGGAGTACATGCAGCTGCCGCCATAGTCACTACTGTAATTGCTAAGAAGCTTCATAGCTGCCTTAGGTAAAGTAGATACATATAATACATATAATACTACTGCCTTAGGTAAATTAATTTAAAACTTATCTAAATGAAATTTGGTATAAAAAACTTGTTATTCTTGAGAAGCATGATCAACCACAAGCAGCAGGGTGTAACGATTGGGTTGGATTGAGTTTGAGCTAAAATCTAATTTAATCCAAACAGTTTAAGTTGAAAAAATTAAAATCTAACACAAACCAAACTAGCTTCATAACTCAACCCAGCTCAACTGAACTAGTTCGGATTGATTTGGTCTTTTGGGTTAAGATGGATGACTGAATATCTTATTTTATTTTATTTTTAAATTTTAAGAAGATGCCTTGAACTTTAAAAGAAATAAAATAAAATAAAACCTAAGAAGAAGAGAAGAAATGCAAAAGAAAAAACAAAGAAGAAAAGGGTTGAGAGGAGGTTTCAGTAGGAGGGAGTTTGAGACTTTGGACGATTCGTTAATTTCACAATTTGATAGCTTTAAAGATAAAAAATTTAAGGGTTAAGGTTAAATTTAATACGGATTTCAAAAGTGTTAATCTATAACCCAGCCGAAACTATTTGGATTATAATTTTTAAACTCAACCTTACTTAAACACTTGGATCAACCTAGCCCAATTCATTAGATTGTGTTCGGTTCAATCTAGTTAGCTTACACCCTCACCACAAGTTCCTAATTACTCTCTTTGATATAAAAAAGTGTAGTCACTAATTAATATCAGGTGATTATAGCAGCTGTGAAGTACTTTTTTTTGTTCTATATTGTACTGATATATCCTCAACATCTGTAGTACCTCCCGAAGGATCTTTCAAGTCTCCGACACAAGCCTAGAAGCCTAAGGAAACATGATTAAAGCAACAAAATGTCAAAAACAAGTTTCTGTTTTGTAGCTTCAATAGATTAATAAAGATGCTAAAAAGTATTTCTATTGTTTAGGGCGGTGGCGATGATTCTGAGAGGAATATATGGGTCCTAATCGAAATGATTCTTGTTATATATATATATATATATGATCTCCAAAACATTTGAGCTTAAGTCACACTTTATAAGTTTATTCTCTTCTCTATTTTTTTTTTTTTACTAGTTTCAAAATCCTATTTCTAGAAATAATTATATGGGTCTTCGATTGCCGAGTACGCGTAGATCAAAATAATATTCTTAAATAAAATACACGATCACAAAGTGGACGAGACCTTTCAAGAATATTTATCAATCTTCCGGCTCAATTAGCTCCACCTAATTAAGCTTACACCATGTGCTCTAGTTTCGTCAACTCTAAATAGATATTTATCTTTGCTTGATATACATAGTTAGATCTTTATCTTACAATTATAACTTTTAAGTTAAGCGGTTTCTAATATGATATCAGAACAATTTTATTTTAGAGGTATCGTGTTCAAACCTCTTTGTAAACATATTTGTTTGTTTGTCTCATTTATTAGTCATATCTTTCTTTTTCACTATAAATCAAGTTCACCTAATATCTGTCTATTTTAGCTTAATATACATAGTTAGACTCTTATTTTATTTTATTTTATATTAATTAAATTTTTATCTGATAATTATAGCTTTTGAGTTAGAGTGATTTTTAACACATACAAACAATTTCTAGCTAGATTTATTTGAGAAGATTGATTATATATGTTCTTGGTTGTTTGTTTAATTAGTTTTCTTTTAATTATATGTCACTTATGTTGTACGGCTCTCATCTCCAGATTTTATTAATATTAAGTAACATATATCTCAAGTTAATTAACTTTTAAGTGTATATATATATTTTCAATCCCACAAAAAGAAAGCTCGCCTTGCTTTTGCAACTTTGAATCTTCTTTTGCAAAAGAAGTTTACTTTTGTAACTAAATTAACCCTGACAAGACCCCACTAAGTCGAAAAAGCCTAGAAATTAAGATAAAAGGAATATCTACTCTTAGCTTTGCAACGTACGCTGCTTGAAGGTTAAAAATAAGGAAAATGCTAATATGATCGTAAAAAAATATAATTATAATATAATTATATATTTTTGTTTATTAAATTATTTATTATATTTCTTCTTAAGATTTATAAATTATACATATTCAATACATACAGGTGAGATTCTCGTCTTCTACACCTTTTTTAATTACAATCCATTGATGCCTGTTTTTAATTATTATTAATTATTTTTTTTAATTTTCTGTCGATTTTTTATATTTCTCGTCTTCTGTTCTGAAATTCTTGCTTTTACCATTCAATTCTATTAGCAGGTGAAGACAATTCCAAAATGAAAGAAAAGGATGGAGTTTTTGAAAAAAATTAATTTCCTTTACAATTAATTAAACGCCTAATCTTTCTTTTATGTCATCTCTCATATGTCAAGTAATAAATATTTTTATAAGAATAATGCTAATACAATTGGGATGTTGTACTTTAGAGAAAATTGTAACATCTGATCATTTTTGAATTGCATCAAATCATACATATATTATTAGATGATCATGATAATGAATAATATCACAATATTTTATAATTTCTGTTTGTTTGATTCCTTAATTTAATATAAATTTTTTAAAAAAATCACCTTTTATATGTGTGTGTGGGTGTAGCTCCAAATTGCTATTTTGTCTTTAATGCTTACATTAATTGTATATTAAGTAATTAAAAGGCTCGAAATGCCATGAGATTCCTAAACACTTGAACTTGTGAAAACCAAGCTTTTGTTTTCTACCATATATACTGTTTCCAAGTTTTCTAAGCACGAAGAGATTGTAACCTTAATTAATTGCTAACATCGGAGCTGATAAGTTTCGCGTAGATTACATATGACCATCAACTAGCAATAGGCTGGCACACGTGAGTCTCACACATGTTTGACTGAATAGTCAAAACACACGTTGACCAACTTATGAAGAAGACCTCGTGAAGACTAGCTAGTCTTCTTCTTCTTAATTACAAAGCATATAATTAATTAAGGGATTCGCCATTAATGCCGTAATCGAAATGTCATTTTCATCTTCTTATAATATTACAAGGCGGCGGCAGAGCTCTTAAATGTAAGCTCTGAAATAACTGCAGAAATTGCAGGTTCTCAGCTGCTCAGCAGAGTCCCATCTGTCACTAAAGTAAAGACTCATTACATGGTACGTATGTACGTAAGTGACCGTCTCTTTAAGTGTGTCTCACTACTATTATGAAGCTGCTCCTCCCTCCGTAGTCCGTATCCTCTGGATACTGTGCTCCATGATTCTAAAAAGAATAATATAAAATAAAATTATATAAATTAATTTGAATAATTCTAAATATGTACCAACCAATGCAATAAGGAGATAACAAGAGTCTTAATACGATTGGCTTTTTTTGCGTTACGTGGGTCTTAATCTGTAAAAGGATTGTATTTAAAGCTAGGGGCTCCCAGAAACTTGAGCTAGCTGACATTGTATATTAATTATTCTTAGTTAATTGGGCTTTAGATCATATCTTTCTTTTTCATTGAGTACGACCTAAGTGCTGCAACTTTAGCTAATTAATCAATTAAAAACACACACGCTCTCACTTTTAAAACTTCTTCCATTGTTAATTTGAGACTTAATTAATCAAGTGGGTGCTTATTAATATTATTATATTCTTACTTTTGATGTCTCTATAATTTTATTTTTGTTAAAACAATTGCACTTGTTGCTCATCATGCATTTCATCATCTCATCTTAAAATTAATTAACTTAGTTCTTAAGTTAACTTAATTTCTAATTATATCAAGAACTTGAAAAATAAAAATACAACTTCAAAGCTTTTCTTATTAAGTAATTTTTCTTTTTCTTTTTTTTTTGGAGGTCAGCGGTATTAAGGGCTTACTTCCCTATTATGAACGATCACAAACACTCAAAAGACATATTTTAAACTTGAGACTTTCAGGATAAATGTGTTTGCTCATAATTATTTAAAGACTTAAAAACCTCAAAATGTCCCAATCTATAGACATATGTGAATATTTTTCTGCATCCTACTATATATCTGATATATATATATATTATTTTACTTCAATTCTAAGTTCTTTTAACTTGTAATTAGTGACAACCCTTGGTTGAGTTATATATATATATATATATCTTTAGCTCAATCTTTTGATAAATGAAAGGAATCCTAAGCTAGCCTTGTACTGAAAGGATTAAAACAAGATCCCACCTGTGGAGTTACTGCATGTAGGCTACATCCATCGTACAAAGATCAGACAAAGATCAGCCAAAGCTAGCTCAGATTCGATCTCATCCTTGTGATTTTGTCGGTTTTTGACGTAGGGATATAAGTGGTGACAAAGAAAATCAGAAATATTGGTGGCTTATTATATATGAAATTTAGGGCTTCGTCCCATCTCCCTTTTCCTCTAACAAGACCAGACCCACATTGGAACAAAGCAAAGACAAATCATTTACGTTTCCCTTTATTTGTCTATTCATGCACTTCTTTTGTCTATCTTGCACTACTTCTATACTCTCTCCAGAAAATTTCAACGTGCTCCATATTTTTAATGTTCTGAAATTATACTTTATTTTTTTTTATAATATTTACATACTTATAAATCTCTTTATTCTTATAATACTATAAAAATTAATACATGTCTATCGGGAGGACATGAAGCGTCTTGACTATATATATAATATAGTTGTGGAATATGTCTCCCACCCGTGACCCTTCCCAATATCCACTAGTTCATATTCGATACATAATTGAGTCAACTTTGCATGACTCGGTCAATTTAAATTATTAGTCAAGTCTTCATCATAGGCCATGAGATAAACATAGTCTTAATAACTTTCATTTATATGTAATATTTATTAACTATCTGAAAATTTATTATTTTAATATTATCTATTTTCTTTAGATATATTTTTTTAACTACTTCTCTTCTTTTTAATGCCCTCAATTACTTTGTTGCTCTTTCTCCAATTATAATTTTTTTTCCCAAAACAAAAATTATTTTATCTTCAAATTATATTAGATAATTCCAATTGCATCTATTACATAACTAAATATATATATATATATATTGTTATAAGAAAATCTAATAAGTTTTTCATTGTAAATCTAAATAGATGGTAAAAAATATTTATGATGAACATGAATGAATAATGTATAACAGTAATTTTTTTAGCAATTATTTTTATTCTTCCAAAATTACTTCACAAGCTTCTTTTTTTTTTTTTTTAAGAATTGTTTTATGAAAGTTGAATACATGTAAAACACACAAATATATATATTTTTAAAAAATTATTATTTTTTGTTTATATATTATACAATGGATTGCAATGGAAACTTCATGAAGTAAGGTATAATACGTACCTGCCTCAGTTCTTACCATACGAATAGATACAGTACTATTACTGTCATCATGTAAGAGATAAATGCAGCTGGAACTTGGAAGAGCGTACCCTCGTCAACCATGTGTTCGTAGTTGTATTTTAATTAATATTTAATTTATGAGAATTTATTTGGCTCTTGTGCATGAAATTGCAGTACAACAGATCTGATTAACTTTTATAGTCAATTGAGTACTCAAGAATATTGATCGGTTTTTCTCGTGAGACCCAAATGCCAACTGATCAGCGCCCAGTACTGTTGTCTGCCAAATTGATTAATTTCTATATATCCTAATTACATCTTAGAGTATTAAGTCATTAATCCGATTCATTAATTTTTTAAGTACCCATTAAGGTTATTGGATCCCCAAGAATCTTAAAAATTAAAGTAATTAATGGGAGTGGTTTAAGTACGGTTAGCAATACAAAAATTGAAAGTAATTTCAGTTACATTTCGTTCGTGATTCAAATATAATTTTCGGTAGGGTTTACAACGAATTTTCTGAGGGGCAACTGGGATCTTGTACAACTCGAGGAGATATGATTAGTGTACATATTTTTGGCACCAATTTTTAGTGCACAATTACTCGTAGTGTATATTAGATAAACTTGAATCACATTTTTGCTCAAGTGTGATATGCTCAGACACTAATATATTTAATGGATTTTTTTATTAAAAATGAGTGCTAAAAATATATACAAGTATTACTAAGAAAATTGATAATAGCAAAGCACGCATAGATAAACAAGTAATTGATTTGCACTGTAAAATACCTTAAAATTACATATATTTAATGAAAATAAACATATATAATTGCAATGCAGTTACAGTTAAATTAGCATTTTTTATAAATAAATTAAGAATCTTATTGTGCAAGAAATAATACTCTACTAACTCGAGTTATGACTATTAGTAAGAGATATATTCCAATCAAGATATGATAAAGTGGAAGAGACATTTCCAATCTTTCTTTTGCAAAAGTATTACTTACACGTACTTTTTTAATTAGTTAATTAGAAAAAGATCCCACTAAAGCCTTACTTCAAACTTCCGAGACAAAGGAACCTACTACTACTACTACTACTGCTGCTACTCCATGCAAGCCTTATAAGTTACAACAACACTAAAAGCAATTAAATAAATAAAAATAATAAAAGAAAGATACCCAACACTTATATTAATTAATTTGAGTTTCACAAGTGGGTTTAGCTCTATATAGGCTTTTTCCGTTAGGTTAGGTTTTTAATGGACTAGCTTTGTTAACAATAATTAATTATTTATTTATTTTATAGCTTTATAACAATAGTACTGTTAATTAATTAAGTAAAGGGAAAATGCCCTGATTCAGTCAAATCGAACTAACCCTAAATGGAAACAAGCAAGGGCAGCAGTGAGACTGTACCGAGCCATGTGTTAGAGCTTTGTGTTGTGTTCAATGGATAAAAGAAATCAAGCATAGAAGTAGCTACTAGCTAGTGTTGGGTGGCTTCTTTTTAGGTTATTGTTTTTGAGAGATAGGGTGGCAATTAGCAGTAGGACCCATTTAGAAATGAGAGGAAAATTCTTGTGGAGTGGTGGTTCTGAGAAACGAAGATCATCACGGCTGATATCAGGTTAATTTGCATCTCATACTGATTTTGTCGGTTTTAGCAGCTGGAATATCTGACAGAAGAGAATCAGAAAGTCTTGCAGGCAAATTTGGAACCACTGGCCCCACCCTCTACAATTGTGCCAAGTGGCTTCAAGAAGATGATGGTAATTATTAATATTATAAAGCAAGATTTTCTTTTATATATTAAGGTTTAATTTCTCTTTTATTTATTTTTAATCACAAGTAATCATATATACTTCAAAATATATAGTCAATGATGAAACTGTCTGGTACTAATAATTATGACTTAACATGTATATTATAAGATTGGACTATTTTTATTATGCCCAAAAGTGTAACCACACTACTTTTAACATCCCTTCCGCCTCTTTTGCAAATATGTGCATATTATATAATTAGAAATATATGTATATATATTTTATAATTTTATTTTGACATTTAAGTTATGTATGAATTGATTTGGGTAAATTAATTGAATCTGTTTACTTGGTTTCATACTTCGGCACACTACTTGGTGTGGACTTTATTACATGATATGAGACTTATAGTTTAATATAGACTTTAATTATTTATGTACTTAAAATCTATGCTTAGTGGACTTGGAATTGAGTTTAGTATGATATGAAATATACATTTTGTATGAAATTTATACAAGTGATATATGTGATAGGGTTATTAGTGTTAAGTGTTGAATACTAGCACATATAACTTGCCTCTCCGAAATTTTGAGAGAGGGGTCGTTACAATCCTTTGAATCAAGTGAAGGACTCGGGCTAATGAGTAAACTCTAGAGTCCCTCCATCAGGGCTTTAAAAAAAGAAAAGAAAATATAAAACAACACCACGGAATGCAAGTACACTCCTCCAATCAACAAAATGCCAACAAGCTAAACCAAAGCAGAACTACACACCAACTCACTCCTCCTCTCTAGTATTACCATCTCGATGTCCTTTGGAATTACAACCCATGCCATGCCTAGCTGTGTATCTCTGGAACCATTCGCAACTGGTTGTATGTAATTCTCTGCTTCAACTCAACTACGAAGCTGACACCTTCTAATTCCTACGTCCACATCATCATTTCCTCACCCCCCGGTAATATCTATATATGCCCATGCGCCAGTACTAACATTATTTTGGCTTTTAACTCTGCTTCCTCAACCCGCGAACTCCGATCATGACCCATAACAACACCTCCAAAATTGTTCACTCAATTTCCCACCTTTAAGTGTGAACTTTTGACTCTCCCTTAATATTTTACTCTGTTTCTGGTTGGTAAGAGAGCTTGTCGCGCGCGCTCTTTTGTACATGTTCCTTCCTTCTCTTTTTACCTACTCATGTCCGTCCACTGTGGTCCTACGTCCAATCATTCTGTTAAAACAGAAAATTACATGGATCCAATTAAAAGTTAACCGGTTTTAGCTTCTTCAAGATTAAGCAACTCACTATTTACATGTAAATCTTGATTATTAAGATACCAGGGCCCATTTTAACGGGATTTATTAACGAGAAGTTGGCCCGCCATTTGTTGAGTATGAGTCACAAAAGTCTTCAATTTCAGATTTAACTTCATCAAAGCTGTTTACAGCATCTTTAATGAAAAACTAGATTATATTTTTTTTTAAAAATGTTATATCATCAATGTCAAGAGACTTATTTCTTACATAACATAAAATTAAATTTCATAAACAATTAAATTAAAAAATAATCTCTAATACTTTCATAAATTATAAACATTTTGATGAGGTATTAATTTTTAATTTTTTTTTTAATGATATAGTTATAATAATTTAATAAGTCAGCAATAATTAACTGTCCAACAAATCGTTTAACAAATCGTCTAAAAATAAACGATTATGTTAACTTTTTTTTTTTTTATTGTTAAATATTTATTTATCTTATGTGATAAATAATTTTTTTATAATTCACATTTACATTAAAAATACTCTTATATCCCTATGCAAAAACTTAAATAAAGACGAAGATTTATGTAATTTAAACATGAGGCTTAGTTGGGTGGAGTTAAAATTTTAACATGAGATGCTAATTGCGGAGAGATGGGAGGAGAAACTCGAGGGAAAATTAAATATTTTGAAAAAAAAAACTAATTAATTTTTATTTGGATATTTTTGATAACAGGGGGATTTTTTAAACTAAAAAAAAAAGGACAAAATTAACGCCCGTTAGCTAGTGAACTAACGGACTAACGGCCGGCTGTTTGCAGGGACTTGGAGGATGACTACTTTTCCCTGAAGCAACAAGTCGTTGCACGAACTTCTCGATTCGTTGACCATTAGTTTCCGTTAGTAACCGCTTCCCGCCAAAGGGCAACGACTCCACTCCTCTTTCATTCAAGACAGCCTCCGTCGACGTCTCCATCTTTTCCGTTAACAATCCGTTTGCCTGCACCATTAACATCAACCTTCATTAATTATTTTATTACAAGTAAACCAAAACAAAAAAAAATTAATTAATTAAATTGGGTAAAAAAAAAAAAAGGTTAATTAGATACCTGGATTCTGACGTAATCTGAGGGATTCCAACAGAACGCATTTCCGAGCATTTGATCAACGGTTTCCGAAACGCCGTCTAGAACAATATTCACGACTGACGGCGTCGAGCATTCTCCGTTCCGTCGTAGTTCCCGACGAGAAGACCTACTTAACGTTCCGTTACCGAGAGAGAGAACCAGCAAGTCTTCGATGCCGTTAACCGACGGAAAATCGCGCTTGTTATGCAAGACGTGAGTAATGGCGGCAGCCGTCGGATTGTTCATTACAAGACCTCCGTCGATCGCGAGGCAAGTGGTTTTTCCGTCGACGGAAGTTAACTGAAACGGTTTGAACAGGTTCGGAGTTGCTGAAGTGGCACGGCAAACCTTCCAAAGCTCGAAATCGAAGCTCGGACACTCCGAAGCATCAGCTCTGGAGTAAACGAACGGCGCAGAGCTGTTAAGATCGTAACAAGGCACGAGGATCGGCTTACAAGTGTCCTTTAACGTCAAAACCTTGCCGTCATCTCTCCGTAACACGTCCTTCAAGGTTTTCTCCATGGTTCTCGAAGAAAATCTCTTTTTCTGACGGAGAATCCCAAACTTCTTGATCTTGAACATCTCCGAGTGTTTCTCCGTCACGAGTCTAACAGCATTTCTCGCGGTGAACATCGGACGGCCGTTTCCGTCATCGGCGGTGAGCATTGCAGCGTAAAGAGCGCCAATTCCGGTACCGGCGACAACGTCGAAGAAATCGGCTATTCGAGATTGAGAATCGCCGGTTCTGGCTTGGATCTGGTCCTCCAGATGAATCAATGCTGATCCAGAGATGAGACCTTGAGTTCCGCCGCCGTCGATGCTGAGAATTCTCGTTTTCTTACCTTCGCAGTGAGAGAGCCATTTCTGTTCAAGCTTTGAGAAGATCTCCAGCGTTATCTTACTAAACTCCATCTCCGAAAGCGCTTCTCTCTCCATTGTTGTTGTTGTTGTCGGGGTTTTTTGGTTATGAATGTTGAAGTGCGATTAGTAATTATGTGTGTGTGTGTATATATGTGAAGAGCTGCGTCTAATAATGATCTCTGTGGTGTTTCTGAGCTAGAATCCGTGAAAAAGGAAGGAAAGCTCACGCTTTCTTTCTGAGAATCATTAATGGCGGAAAAATCTCAGTGTCGCTCTCTCTCTCTCTCTCTCTCTGAGTGTGTTTGTTCTCTCTGGCTTTGAAGCAATGTCTGAGAGAGCGTTTGGGTCTTTATACACAAGATTCTGATTCTCTGTTCTCTGAGTTTTAGCTTCGTTTCCTTTCGCTTTCGCTGTTAGGTTTTTTTATTTATTTTATTTATTTTTAATTCATTAAACTAATTATTTATTTTAATATTTTACAGTTTTACACACTATCACGTATGCTGGGGCACCTGTAAGGTTCCTTCTGTTGCGCGCACGTGTATCTTGGAGCCGTGTGAATCGGCTTACAGCTCGGCTCGGCTCCTCTCGTGGAGCTGTCTGCTGGCTCACAATATATGTTAATTAATATGTGGAAAGACGGGATCAAGAATGCACCATAAATTTACATGCTAAATATATTAATGATTTATACATTATATTATGGGATGAAATACAAAAGTTTATTATGGAAAGAGTAGAAGTCATTTGTCATGGTCTAAAGTCCCCTGACATTTTTATAACATATATCAACTAATATTTGATATTTCATAATAAACTTTTCTTATTTGATATTTTATAGTTTATATATTCATTTTTTAAATAATATTCTTAACCTTTATATTATATCCTAATATTTACTTAAATATCATAATAATGTTTTTTGCTAAATAACATATATAAGCAGAGAAGCTTGGAAAAAATAATGAAGAACAACTTCTGTAATAGTGTTCTTAGACCTATTTTTTATGTAGAATTGTAATTGTCAAAAAGGTATAAAAATAATTTATACCATTATAATAAAACTACTTGAAAGAGTTTATTAGGTCGCTATTTTTGTCAAACTTTTAAAATAATCTTTTTAAATTTATAATTATATTTTATTTTTAAATTAATTATATGGCCAAAATTATAATTTTTAATAGTTAAATGACTTATACTCTCATTAACCCTCTACGTCCTTTATTTTTATGCCTACTCATAATTATTTTTAAATAAATTCTTATTTTAATTACAAATTTAAAAATTTAAATTTAAAAATCACGTGCAACACACGTGCTCACGTACTAGCACTAATAATAATATTTAAAAGAATATTGTACGTGAATTTGCCTAGTGGGTTTGAGATACTGTAATACATAAATCCAAATTTCACCAACTTATTGACTTCACACGGTTCTATAAATTGGAAAAACTATAGGTAACTTTCACTTGAAGGTTAATTTTTGTTATACGTCCAAATAATAATAGAAATTTAAGCCTTTCTCCCCTCTGTCACATATTCCTTTGCTTTTGGTTCATATATGCGCAAAACTAGCAATTGACAAGTTTCAATCTATCCAACAACCAGATATTTGTATAAAAAAGAAAAAGAAAAAGAAAAAGAAACAAATGATATTTATGGTGAAACAAGGACTTGTGATTCAACATCATGGAATTGATATCCTATGGTAAAGTTAAGTGAATTCGACTCTCATCACAAAAAAAAAAAAAAAAAAAAAACTTTGAGAGAGCCTCAAAACTCTAATATCAAGCCACTTTTAGTTTATGTGTACATACTAATATGAGGGACAAACCCTAATGAGAACCCCTAACAAATGTATTGGTGCTCTCACATGTAGCCTACAATAGAAAAAATTCTTTCTGGGATGAAGGCCGCGTCCACCTGACAACGAGATTCGAACTTATGTCCTCATAAATCATGAGTATGAGCTCTGACCACTTGATCATTTTATTCGGTGGTTCACTTTTAATTTTTTTTTGTCAATTACATTAGGTTGAATATTTTTGTTAGATGGAAAATTAGGTAGACTATTTTGACTTGTAAATATAAAATTGAAACTAATTAATACACCAAAATTATGGCTATACTATACTACTGTTTTTGCACATGCCTTGCTAGGTGATTTATATTTGTTATTTCTTAATTAATAAAAATAATTATATGAATAAAAAAGAATAATATTGTCTTTTTGTTAAAAATAGGGAGAGGTTCAAAAAATGTAAGGCCAAATTGAACACTTAACTTAATTAAGCATTTTTTTAACTATATAGAGTCGACTATATAAATCTATTTCCTTCACTCTGCTTTATCACAACTACTTCGACATTTAAATTATAATTAATAAGAATGTCCTAACCCTTTAAGTAATATGATTTAGTAGATTCATATTAGTTAATCTGATAAAGTTTTACGCTAGATATTAGCTCCCTAACACAATCATTCTTTCTTTTTTATTGAGCTTGGGATGGCTATGTTTAGAGATGTGCAAATATACTAAGCTCAATAATACCTTTACATAGAAACAACAATAAAACTTAAAAAAGAGTATTTTCAAAAGAATGTCAAAAGTGAACACTCAATATTAGGGCATGTTTGGTGCATGCTACTGTTTTGAAGAGAGGGGAGAGGTTTATTAGCCCTTATCTAGGCCGGTGATGAAGGGGATGACAAAGCCTAAGTCACCATCACAACAGCACATTTCTCAACTTAACCAAACAGAACTCTATTTCCTACAGTTTAGATATATAGGTTAGGAACTTTAGGGTTGGCTGTCTATTACATATATATACATGTGAACCTAATCGTGCTGTGGCTAGAAAAACAAATTAAGATAATGATGTTGATAACATTAGTATTTTCCATGCTTAATTTCTTTTAATGAATAGTTTTTTTTTTTTTTTGGTTACTAGAATTTTGACACCTGGGAGGTGTCTTTTCTCTTTGGAATGAGACTAGTCATCTCAGACTCGAGAGTTTACAGAGGTTTGAGCTTTCCTCCTCAAGAGTGACAAGCACAGTAAGTATGAAATTCAGCCTCAGTTTAATTTCAAACTTGAAACCTCTTTCCCTTAACTTCTATGCACTGAGATCCTCGGACCATCTCAGTTACCCTCTTTGGTTAAATGTTTTATTTTCTTCTAAATATTTTTTGTTGAAAAACTAATACAAAAAAGTTAATATTGGATTTATAGGTACTTTACATGCGTCAAAAAGTGCACGGGCACTCTAGCCTCAAGCCATTGCTTTTTGGAGTCCATTTGGGCCCAATGATTTGTAGCCCATCTTTTGGGTCAAGGCCCGTAGTATAATATGCAAATCATCTAAAACGAATATAGGTTCAGGCATTTTTATTTATTTTTTATTGTTTTGGCTTTTACACATAATTTGGAATTGGGTACGTATCTAGAAATTGAATTTGAAAACTTTACTTATGTGAAAAATAGAAATGATTTTACAATGTTACCATATTTGTTTTTGGGCTCTTTGAATTTAAATTTATTATTTCCATATAATTAGCCAAATAGAGAAAATGAATTAATTATTTGCTTAACAAATATATATGGACTAATTAATAATGAAGCTAGGCACCTTAATTTTTAGTTCTTTGTTACAAATGCAAAATCTAATTCTCTTTCCTTGTTTTGCTAAGCAAGTAAAATTAAAATTATTTGGCAAAAAAAATAAGAGATCCACCAGGTAATATTGATAATAAAATCAAGATATCCAACATTAAGTTGGGCGAGTGGAGGAGTTGAGGAACATAATGTACTATTATAAAATAGATTCTGAGTTCGAGCCTTCCCAGTCTCTCTACTCATACAACGACATCCTTCAGTGTTTGTAGTCGTGCCTTAACTAAAAATCGAAAGATCACGACAACTACTCTATAACGAGTTATCAAAAGGGATAGCACGCTGTGGACAATTTTGCAGAAAAATCGGGTTTTGATTATTCAACCCTATCAGCGTGCTATCAACATTAATAGTGCGCTATTACCTTTTGAAAAATTTGGCAAAGTGGTGGATAGCCCGATTTTGGAAAAATTAATATTTTAACACTTAAGTACCATTCCATTGACTCAAAACACTTTTAAATCATTCAAAACTCATTGAAATTATGATTAAAACCTTTCGAAAAATATTTTGTCAAAATCAAATACTAAATCCAAGTGATTTTGAAGACTTTGCAATTTTGAGAGTTTTCGTGCTGAGATTGATCGAGAGGTTACCCTACACATCTAAGATCAAACTAATGCATTAGCATTGAGATATGTCTTCGTTTTTAGAGCTTGATCTTTGTAGACTTTGATAGCTATTGTTTGATGTGTTCTTGATGATTAGTTGTAGCACTAAGAGAAAGAATATTGGTGATGTGTTGTGTTCTCTTACTGAGAACACTTCATATACTTACAGTTTAAAACAATGAATTGCTTCTGAAAATCTCAGCACAAAGGGCTTCTGAAAATCTCAGCACAAAGAGATAAAATGAAGAACTTGTTTAGCAATGAGGTTATCTTTAAGAACGTTTACAATTTTGATTCAGGTCGAAACTTTTATTGGCCATGCAAGAATCACGACTTTCTTCTTTTGAAATACTCTTTGGAAATCTCAGTCCAACTTGCAAAAATCGTGTGCGTTGTATCTTTGAAAATTAGAGAATGAGCGTTCTATTAAATTAGCAGTCGCAGGTTAAAGAGCAAGAGAGTAGAAAGTGATATGAATTCAAAACATTGTTTAATCTAAAGTTGTTTTGGCCGTACGAAACCATGGGCATCATCCATGTGTTAGTGGACAATATTTCAGTTACGATTCCCAATCAAAACAGTGCATGGAATAGAAAAATTGAGCAAGGTAAAAGGCACACGTTTTTTTCGTTAGAGATGTGAGATTTCTAACTCAAACTTGGATAGCATGCTATTGGGTTGTGTATCATGCCCACTAATGACTTATAGTGGGCTATTCTAAGTCGATATACACATACTCAAGAGCTCGAGTTTTTCGGACTTTCCGGCAGCGAGCAATCAAGGCCTATAGCACTCTAATGCCCATTTTACTAAAAATCGAAGGATCACGACAACTACTCTATAACGAGTTATCAAAAGGGATAGCACGCTGTAGGCAATTTTGCAGAAAAATTAGGTTTTGATTATTCAACCCTATCAGCGTGCTATCAACATTAATAGTGCGCTATTCCCTTGTGAAAAATTTGGCAAAGTGGTGGATAGCCCGATTTTGGAAAAATTAATATTTTAACACTCACAAAAGGGATAAAAAATGAAGAACTTGTTAAGCAATGAGGTTATCTTCAAGAACGTTTACAATTTTGATAGTGGGGGTGGCCCCCGATAACCATGACTTCAAAACTAAATAAATAATGAAATCAAGATAATTAAACGACATAGAAGGGTAATTCAAATAATATTTTTTTTTTTAAAAGTGCAAACCAATCACAATGTGATCCATCACTAGATCTTATTAATAATATTTGAGCACGCTGAAATGACAAAATGAGCTTGACCCATGTCTTACAATTAACCACAAATACAAATTCCAACTAAAAACTACCCTAATCAACAAGCCAAACTAAAGCCTCGCACAACTTGGTACCATAAAATTTCTTATTATAAGTAAATAAAGCTTTTTTTTTTTTTTTCTTTTGAAAGAAGTAAATAAAGCATTAATAGGACTAATAAATTAATATTGCATAATCGATCTATAATATATCATCATGACGTGACATCGATATCAACCTTCATGCCGAGGCTGCAATGTTGCCCAACGCTACAGATGAAGTAGTAATGACCAACTTTGTCAAGAGTAATTTTGTCTTCTCCTGACTTGTAGAGAGCAATTGGGGTGGCTGCATTGTTGCATGAGTTGTAGTCATCAACGCTCACTTGCATCACATTGTGTTGAATCGAATGGTACTTGAAAACTGCCAACCCCACCCAACAACAGCAATTATACAAATAATAAACAAAAAACACTTAACTAGCTAATGAAACATTTGATTTGTAATTCGAAAATAAAGATACAACTCGAAATCAAATATATTTAAAAAATGATTTTTTACAAAAAATGTTTTTAGTGAAATTTTCAAAATGGGCTTTGATTAAGATATATAAAGAATAAATAAAAAAAAATACGAAGAATTAGCACAATTGACAAGTGAGTTTATTCTTTATTTTTTAGAGTTCAAATCTCGAGAAGGCCACGAGGTTAATTAATGACCATTTCTCTTTTTTTTGGTCATTATGGCCTTGTGGTCTAAAGGATCGAGGCTTCTACCTTTTTGTTGTTTGGTACTAGGATTCTACCTTCTAATTGTTAAGTATTACTCATTTTCTTACAAGTCTTTAGGTTTATTATTATATCTGCATTGTACTTCAGTATGTATTTATATCACATGGCAGAATGTTCTCCATATTTAGAGCTTTCTATAAAAATAGAATGGTACTTTAACAAAAAATTAAAAATAAAAATAAAAATAATTCATCGCCTATAACACAATAATTCCCTTAAAAAGGGATTGAACTTTGTACCTTATAGATTGAAAGAAAATGCCTTTACAACAAAAACTCTTAGTTTAATTGTTTGGTAAAAGATATGAAATATAAGAAAATTAAATCAAGGATTAAATTCCACCACTTGCTTATCTAAAAAAGATAAGTGGAGGAAGTACCAAGGGTATCTCCAACTGAGAATGCTTTAGAAGATGCCCACTGCTGATAGTCAAAAGCGCCAATTGTCCAACCAGGAGCATCTCCCACATTGTAAACAGCACTCATGGTTACTTCTAGAGTTGCCATTAGCATCACTGAGAAGAACACAGCTTTGATAATAGCTAAACCTGCCATTGCTGAATTAATCTAACAAGGAAGAAAGAAAGATTAGAGAGAGTAGAGAAGAAAGGAGCAAGTGACCTATGATTAAGCTGAATGGCTTGGCCTTTTTATATGTTGAATAATTCACATTTGTGGAAAGAATTAATGTTTTTTTTTTTTGGAAAATATATAAAGGGTTTCTAAATGAAAAATTTTAGAGTGACAGTCCATTTTGTATATTCAAAGTGTACACCATCATTAACGTATTATTAGATTGTCTCGAATCATGTATTAACACATAATTTGAGGTAAATCAAAGATGTATGAAAGTGATATACATTTTGGATATACAAAATAAATATCAATATAACATTACTCTTTCTAATTTACTTTCAAGGGACCATATCTAAAATGGATATCATGAGAGGGGATCTAGCTAGTAAAAAGATTATGGAAAGGTTATTGGGCAATTCTCATTTAATTTTGGTGAATCTGTGATTGGAGAAATAATTTGCTTTCTAATTCTATGAGATTGCAGATCAGTGTGTAGCGTTACTGTCCATTAAGTCCATGGCAGATAGATCAATAGAGAAAGATTTTGTGAGCATGTTTGTTTTCTAGCAGAGATGTTGTTGTTGTGCTCTTGGGATCAGTCAAGATACGCGATCAAACACCTCACAATTACTAAATACACACACAGACACCACAATTACTAAATACACACATATATATACAATTAAGATTATTAGTTTATGTACAACAATGAACTTATAATATATCTAGAGTGCACGATTTTTAATTTGGACATATAACACTCATATTCAGACCTAGTTTATATTTAAAATCAAACAACTGGCTTTATCTTTTTTTTTAAAAGAAATAATATTAGTTGTTAATTATATAATCATCTCCATCACTAAACTATATTTTTTAAGAGGAATCAAGTCGATTCATAACCTATTAATCTTTTTCATGGACGAGACAATGATAAGAGTTGAACTTGAGACCTTTGAATTTCAAAGTCATATCTTTACCGACTGCACCAACTCTATGTTGGCAAACCACTGGCTTTATTCAAATTATGTTTTATTTTTAGTATTGCTATAGTTGTAACATAATTTAGCCATAAAATTAAATGAATAGAATTGATAAATTTTATCTCTTTTATGTATTAAATTTATAAATATTTATACATTATAATATTATTATTAATGATAGAAAACCAACAATTCAAAAAATCACAAAAATGTCGAACCACTTTATGATTGGAATCACAAAAATATAAGACACAAGTGAAGTGAGCACACTTTTTTTATTGTTTATTTTATCATTTTAGTTTCTTAGCCTAGATAGAATACAATAAAAAAAATAGATTCGTATAATCGACCCATATAATTAAAAAATAGCTTAATTAAGTTAAATTAAATTATATTTTATTATTTTGAACTAATAAAGATATACTTTCATTATTCGTTTTCTCGCGTACAAAATCTAATTCTCAACAAGTTGGAAACTAATTATCTTGAAATTTTAGTAGTCATTATCGTCTTACAAACAAGTAACATCGTAAATGGCTAAAGATGAAACAATTTGAACGTGCAAGTAACCTTTAAGATGAAACTGGGACCTTATTCAAATTTGAACGTGCAACCTTTGTCTAGACCTACCAATATTCAAATTAATTAGGACATAATGCCTTTACCTAGACCTGACCCAGATTCAAACTAAGGCATCTATCCGACCATACTTGACCCAACCTGAATGAACAATTTTTTTCACTCATTTTATAGTGAGCTGAATAAAATTGAACAACGGGGTTAGAACAAGTTTTGCCACCTTATCAATTATCTTTTTTTTTTTTTTTTTTCTGTCATAAACACACACATCCGCTATCGATTCTACACACTGAAGAATTGAACCTTGCCCACCTAAGACGGGGCAAGGCTTTCTATCATGGGAGTTGATGCCACATTGGCACCATATCCATTATCTAAGCCGATAAGTTTTGTTTGTCCTTCAAGGCCTTATACATAAACCAACCAAAACTAAATCACAAAAGACTGCTTGATTTGCTGTACATGTAAAAGCATTCCTCGTCATCTACTATGTGGTGACTGTCAATCTCCTTGGGAGAATAAAAGGCAGGGTAAAACGTTGAAAACAAAAGCTAATTAACTTAAACCTAAGGAATGGGATTAATGTTATTCAGACTTTTTTTTGGTACATGCATTAATAAAAATATCATTATTTGCCTTTTACTTGTGACAAGGGACAATCAAATGGAAAGTAGGTGAATGGCTTATTGTTTTATTAAGAAAAAACAAAGGTACTATTAATAATATTTTTGTGGGTATGTATGGACCAAAATAATGTTCTATTATTGTAGTAAGTTCATTATATAAAATATAAGTTGAGATTTTAACATCATTGTATCGAGGCTTTTTAGAGAACCCCACTCTTGGGTTCAAAGGTGGCTAAGTTAGAGATGATATCCTAACTAGTCAAGATTTAGGTATGCTCAATACATTTTTTAATAAATTTAGATTTTTTTTTCTTTTTTTAAAGACGATAATTTTAGATTTGTTACTTTAGAATTAGGATCAAATAATTCATTGTCGTACAAAGTTTGGAGCTTAAATCTCGTGTAATTTTGATTTTAGAACTATAATGTCAAAAAACTTTTGTATCCATGGCCATGGGCTGATAATTTGTTTTATAATTCAGAAATGGTTTTTGAAATTGGAAAATTCAAAAATATAAAAAATGGGTCAAATCTAATGACAGTTTTTCGATGTTTTACTTGCAAAAATTAAATTGTTTCCTAAAAATGATTAGTCATTTTTAAATGAGAAATGCCATAAAAATTAAAAATTACACACTGATCACTACAAATCTAATACGGAAACTATTTACATTGAGGCTAATAACGGTATACATCTGGATCCTTTCACTTGAAGTCGGGAGTTCTCCACATTAAATTTGTAATTATATTAAAGATGGTGTATTTACGTGTATTAAAGTCATAAATTTGATGTGGTTAGTAACTTGCAGCAATTTGTGTGTTATTTTCAATCCCTCTAATAACATTGTTCTTTTGTAAAACTTAATTAATAAATACATAAAAAGATTATTAGAAAAAGTATGTTATATATTGTAGCATTGTCCATTACCTTCTTCTCCCAAGATATTTATTATTGAATAAATAAGCGTGTTGAGAATTCCAAGCCAACCAACTAGAGAAAAGGCCAAAAAGATCCTGAATAGAATCATAAAGAATGCAATACCTTGTTTATGATAAATAACATATAATTCCTTGGGATAAGTAACTAGGGAAAATCTTTTTTTCATTTTCTTACCTGAAAAAATTATGATAAAAAAATAAGGAGGGTGAAGAAAATCTTCTCCGCCCTTTTTCAATTAAATATTAAAAATAGATAAATACTTTTATGATCTAAAAATTATATCTAAATTCATATTTATGTTGATGTGATTTTTTTTTTCTTTTCTCATGAAGTAATGATGTGTATATATTTGGGTACGTAATTTATGTAGTTTTAACACTCCTCTTAAAAATAATAATTTTCTCCCAAAAAATCACCAATTTTTTCCCAACCAAAGGCGCCAAGGAAATTGCTGGACTAAGTTTGATAGTCTTACTTAGTACGAACAAACTCATTACACGAAATATAAATATATAGATCTCTCTTCTTCATTATGCACTTGATCCATGCCGATAAATAGGCATGGAACTCCCTTAAAATTTACAATTTAAACCAACCCATAAATCTCAGAGTTTAATTTTTCAACAAAAAAAAAAAAAAACCCCAAAATTAGAAGCTAGTTAGAAAACCAGTCAATGACGAGCAAGACCCAGAAACAGCGGCAGAACCACGAACATTGCCTTGATCAGCAGACCCTTTGAAGGAACAACACCAATGGCACCGCTGCTGCTAGGTGGAGACGCTGTCACTGTCGTAGACGCGATCGTAGGCGCAGGCACCGCTGCAGAAGATGATGCACCACCCTCACTCGGTGGAGGAGACAATGTTGAAGATATTGGTGATGAAGCAGCAACAGGAGAAGGAGCAGATTTCGCGGAAGAAGAAGTCGATGAAGCCGGAGAATGAGCCTTAGAATTAGTGGGAGAAAAAGTAGGAGAAGGAGAAGATGATAATGATGAGGAAGGATTAACAACCTTGATTTCAACCTTCTGGCCAGCATCACAATGGCCAGGACTTCCGCAGAAAAAGTAGTAATTGCCCTTAGCCTTCAGGGTGATTCTATCTTTGCCAGTGGTGTAAGTTGCAATTGCAATAGCGGTTAAGTTGCATGATTCGTAGTCATCTGCCTTCACTTGCATCACATTGTGGAGCTTTGCATCGTACTCGAAAACTGCAAAACAAAAGTAGTTTCCTTCTTGAGCTGGAAAATAATAAGTGTAGTCTCGGAAAATGCTTTTAAAATCAAAACCCACTTTGTTGACATTAATGTTTGTTGGATTGCCTTTAATCATAATTACGCATCAACAAGTGATTCTAGACAATCTAACAATTCTCAACGGCAATATCAACAAAATATGTATAAAAAATATATAGTTAGTCAAACATTACTCATATGACAAACAAACACAATTTTAGCATTCACTCTCTTCAATCGTGTATTAATGCATGATTCGAAGACATTCAACGTATATATATTCCATAAGGGCAATGATAAAATAACTCAAATTCATACCCAAGCTTATATGGTAAATAACCAAGCATCAACATAAAGGGAAAATAAAAAAGAGAAACAAATCACTTATCACTTACCACATCAGTTTCTGTTTAAATATAGATGTGAACCTTTTTTTTTTTTTTTTGGCATTTCTAATCTGAAAGTATAAAAATTTGTTGTATTTGGTTTCTTGACTCAGATAAAGCTTTTTGTATCTGGAAATTTGAAAATAAAGAAAATGATGTTTGGTTAGTTGAACTTGGAATTTTTTATTTAGGGATTGTATTCAGTTTTCAAATCACTAACTAACTAAACCCACAGTTTGATTAAACATTTTTCAAGAGGGAAAAACCAATTTTTTTTTTTTTAGTTTTTTCTCATAATATAAATCTTAAAATTATTGACCAAAATAATGCTATCACAATGTCAGCACCTAATACTATTATTGGATATTAAGGAAACTACACAATATCTTTTCAAAAAGAAAAGAAAAGGAAGCTACACAGTACACATGATCCTGCCATCCAACAGAGACTAGAATACATTTAGTTTGGCATTGATGCTAAACATACATATATACATACATATATATATATATATATAAATAAAATTCTCAAACTATATATATATATATATATATATATATATATATATATATATATATCTTTTTGTCTCACATGGATCCAAGGAAAAATAACCAGACCACTCAAACATATATATTAGATTTGTATGTAAACTAACCAAGGGTGTCTCCAGGATGGAAGGTCTTGGAAGAAGCCCAGGCGTTGTAATCAATGTTGCTAGGGGTCCATCCATCCAAATCTCCCACCATGTATTTCTTAGCTTCAATGGAGACCTGAAGCCAAATGATTATCATCAAGGAAAACAAAGTTTTCTTGAAAGAAGCCATTATTCCTGAACTAAATAATGAGAGAAAAATTATTAATATATTCAGAGAGTTTTGAATTGTGAGAGAGGATGGAAGGGAATTTATTCAAGTTTTGATGAAGAAGAGAGTCAATACAAGAGAATTTGGAGTTGGGTTGAAACACACCTTGGTTTATCAGGTGTCCTATTTATAGATAAAGCTTTTAATTTAGGCAAACAGCTTGTAGAACCATACAAGTTTAATGTGGAAAGAAGCTAATTATACCAACTTCCTAAATTAGAATCTAAAATCTCTGCTTCTAAATTTATTAATTGCAACCTAAAATTCCAAATTATGTATGCCAATAATTTGGTTGCTACTACCTATATTGGTTATAAAATATATTGCATAGTGTATATATATTATAAGAATAGTGCTACATTAACATTAATAGGAAGATCCCCTTCAATACATCATTAGATTACTTTAAATTATATGTTGGTTCATGATTTAAGGTAATCCAAAGGTGTATCAATGCAAATATTTTTATTTAATTATGTCAACCATGGAATGCAGCTAAAAAAAAATCCTTAGTTGGGATTTCTCTCTGTAAATATTGCAAGGAAAGCAATGCATCCAAATTCCAAACCATACATCCATCTATTATAACTGACAAATTTTTTTGAAAAAAAAAAAAAAAATCAACTTACAAATCTATTATAAACTCAATTTAAAACTGGCAAAATTAAATTCAAGTTAACCATAAAAAAAAAAACTGTTAATAAAAATTGGAAACCGACCCTGCTTACATTCCCATAACAAAATTTCATTGCCCACATTGGCTTAGAACATTCTAATTAGAACTAGAAAAAGAACAGCCAATAATAATGAAAGAACCACTCAACCTATTGAAGGAAAAAAAGAAGGCGGCTAGAACGCTAAATTCAAGTTAACAAACTACTAATAAAAAATTGTGGAATGTTAATCTCACTACAAAAAAAATACAACTATACATTTATATTCATTGGATCATTTATTACACACCTTGATATGTATATAACATACACATTCAATGAACATGAATGCATCATTGCATTGTAATTGTAATTTTTTTTTTGTGATTAGATTAACATTTTCCAAAAAATTTACAAGTACCCTCAAACCTCCCAAATACAACCAAACTACCAGTCACTGATGGGCGATGAGCACGGCCTAGAAACAGAGCCAAAACCACGGATATTAATGCAGCCAGAAGAGCCTTTGAAGGAACAAAAGCAACAGCGTTACTAGACACGGGTGAAAATATAACTGGAGCCATGTTACTAGTAGTAGGCGGAACTGCTGTTGAAAGTGCAACTGGAGCCATCGAAGAAGAAGAAGAAGACGGTGCAATGGAAGAAGACGGCGACAATGGCAAAGGAACAACCTTGATCTCAACCTTCTGTCCTGCTTTGCAATGGCCCGGTGCACTGCAGATGAAGTAGTAGTTGCCGGCTCTCTTCAAGGTGATGGCATCGTTGCCCGTAACGTAAACAGCAAGCGGGAGGGCACTATCGTTGCACGATTTGTAGTCGCGAGGACTTACTTGCATCACATTATGGAATTGCACATTGTACTCGAACACTAGCAAATATGAAGACGAAGAAGAATGTTAAAAACTACTTAATCTAAAGGTTATAGTTATAATGCATGAAAGATAGTACATAGACTAGATTTGTAACACAGGAAAAACGCGATTATTAATAAATACTCTAATGTCATGTTAAAATCATTAAACCTAAAAGCTATAGCTTTTAAAATAAGAACTGACTATGAATATCAAGTGCGAATATAAATATTAACAAAGATGATATCGAGGAAGAACAAGAAGAAGAATTACCAAGAGTGTCACCAGCATGGAAGGTTTTGGAAGAAGCCCAGTTGTTGTAATCAACATTACCATTAATGGACCATCCAGCAGAATCTCCCACCTTGTAAACAGCTCCCGTCAAGACTCGAGGCAAAAGCATGATCATGAAGAGAAACAGAATTTTCTTAACAGAAGCCATCACTGAACTGAAGAGACAATCAAAGTTTAAAAACTGGGAATTATAAGCTTTCTTTTGAATTGGATGGAAGACTTGGGTTTTCCTGGGCTCCTATTTATAAGCTCTCTTTTTTTATGGAATTAGAAAGACCAGTTAAAGTTGGAGAAGGAGAAGGAAATATTTAAGCTTCTAATTTTCGCTTCTCTTCTAGTATTTGGGATTTCCTATTACCTTTATAAAGCAGATTATGAAGAATCAAATTAGAAATTTCTGCTTCCAATATAGTGATAGATTTTAGAAACTTGAAAGGTTTTTGACCAAAAAAAAAATACAAAGAAATTAAGGATTTGGACTTTGACATTGAACAGAAAATGCTGAAGCAGGATCTTCTGGTCCTAATAGCCACTTAATTAAGCTACTCCCTTATGCCACGCATACGGATTATTATTATTATTATTATTATTATTTTGAAAGAGCTTTTGGGATTAATTGAGTAGATTTAATTATTTTTTGTCAATAGCAACGTGGCACGCGTACACACTCGGTTATTTTTTACTCACACTTAGGAATACACGTAGACCATGCTCAAATATTGAGTAGATTGAATATGCCTCTGGAACATGTTGTAAAAGGGAAAAAAATTGATGTTAATTAAAATAACAAACATTTTATAAGAAAAATATATATTTATATTTTTAATGTGAGTAAGAAAATAAATTGTCTCATATAATTAAAAATAAAAATGAAGGAATATAGATTTTAAAAATTAGATATTATAAAAGTAGAACAAGAAAATTAAAATTTAAAATAAAAGAACCTAGGAGATAATAGATATCTGTGTAAAAACAAAAACAAAAAAAAAGTATTTTAAATAACTATC
The DNA here is from genome assembly GCA_035771175.1 of Paratinospora sagittata. Classification (NCBI taxonomy): domain Eukaryota; kingdom Viridiplantae; phylum Streptophyta; class Magnoliopsida; order Ranunculales; family Menispermaceae; genus Paratinospora; species Paratinospora sagittata. The sequence continues at coordinate 3,696,553 of CM069601.1, forward strand.
TTGCCTATTAAATATTAAAAAAATTAATAAAAATAAGAAACTTCCTAACTCTATTACAGTCGGTTTTAAGCTCTACTAAAGAAAGAAAATTGCTTTAGGAGCGTAAAACTTCGTAATATCATCTATCACATAAATCTTAATAATAAGATAAACCTAATAGAGTTAATTTTGAAACATTAATAAAAATGGCTTTTAAGAAAGACCTTTTTTTATTATAAACATATAAATTATTTATTTCAAATTATAATTTTTTAAGGAAAAAAGTCATATTATAATTCATTTTTTTTTTGGGTTTCCGCCTTCAGGTATAAAGCTAATTTAGTTTGAAGTGAGAGTGAAATGATAAACCTCTCCTTAACAAGTGTGCCTCTAATAATCAAACCTAAGGCGACAAAAAATTGGGTATGAACGGGTACAAGTATGGACAACGCCTCATATTAACAGACATATAGCATGCCTGTACTTGACCCGTTTTGAAAAAAGAACAGTATTTGTTCATCTGTACCCTGTGATTTTAAAAACCCTGGTAGCCCGGCTTTGTTCGTATCCATCTGCTTTTCTAGAAACAATTGGTGGTGAAATATGTTTTTTTAAAGAAAAAAAGAGATCTGATAGTGATGAAAAAGGAAGAAGAAGAAGAAAATAACAAAAATATGAAAGATTTAAGAAAAAATATAACTAAAAAAAAATCAACTTAACTAGAACATAAAAAAATTAAAAAATATATAAATTTTATTTTTTATATTAAGGGAGAATTGAATACCCATTGTTTTAAAGTATCAAATTCTAAAACTTTTATATAAAAACTGCTTGTACTGCTTCCCCTTAACCAACCACTCCATCATGGTTAATTATAGTTCAATTTACATGTATGACAAAACCAATAAAAAATATCAAATAGAAATTTTAGAACGGTACATCCATCACATCAGCACCGTTGATCCATGAAACACAATAACAAATTATATTTACTAATTGAAGCAAAGATAAAATTTCCCTCTCAAAAAACGTCTCATCCTCTTATCCGCAAATATCTCTCTCTCGTCGTCTTCACCTGCGCGCATTACAGTTGAAACTGGTCGGAACAGCAAGATCGACAAAGCTCCGAGCTAGGGCTTCAATGGCGATTCCTTTCTCTTCTGCTACTTACGTACGCTCTCTCTGTCAACCGATTTCAAACCCTCCCAAATCGCTTTTCTCACTTCAAGGTCAGCGCACCTGCCAACACAATGAACCCTAATTCTCTCGCTTGCTCGCTCTATCTATAAAAAAAAATTAAAATAACATTTCCTTTTTAATTAAGGTTTTTGTTTGTGCATAAATCTGAAGTTTTTTTTTTTTTTTTGAGTTCGAGTAGACAATTCATTAGGAGTGAAGAGCTGGAATTCGTATTCTGGTTTTTTTTTTTTTTTGGGATGTGATTTGTGGAATGTGAATCAATTGTGGTTGTTTGGACTTAGATTTGAGTTTATTGATTTGGTAGTATGTAGAGACTGAACTGTATAATTTTTAGAACGGTAACGAATGTTAGTTTTAAAAGATAGAATTAAAAAGAAGAAGAAGAAGAACGTATTAGAGAAATGGTAAGAGTAGCGTCAGTAGAAGATAAAACAAGAGAAAACCGATTAAGATGGTTTGAACAGGTACGTACAACGAAAACCTTTAGATGCTACAGTTTGGAAGAATGATGACCTATCAATAATCCAGTAATGATAGAGATAAAGGAAGACCTAAAATAACTTTGATAGAAATAATGAAAGAAGATATAACTTTTTGTAATTTGAATGTCGACTCTGCCTTGGATAGAGTGGAGTGGAGGAAGTAGATTTCATGTAGCCGAAGTAGATTTCATGTAGCCGACCCTGTGTAGTCGGGAAAAGGCTTAGTTGAGTTGAGTTATATTTGAGTGTTCGTAATTTGTGTTGTAAGTTTCGACTTATTCAATTTCCCTGGTTGTTTCCTAGTTTCTTCTTGATTGGATTCTGGTTTAAGCTGTGGACTGGAAGCTGAGTGGTGAGAACATTTCAGGTTGTTATAACAGAGGAATTAATTGCACGAAAGCATTGCCGTCTTTTGCGAATGTGTCTTCATGGAGTGCGGCTGCAAATTATGTGAGACTGCAGGATGGAGCCAGCAGATTTTCTAGCAAGCTCATTTTCGCAAGACAAGTGGTACAGAGAAGGCAAGTATGACTCAGTGGATTAAATCTATCTCTTGCTTCTAATTGTGTTTACTTTTACTTGATGGTGTTTTTGAATTAGATGTGCTGGGATTAGTTTTATGTGTTGTGTTTCATTATTGATGTGCATTGTAATTGTGTGTTGTGCCACATATTCTTGCTACTTCTCCAGAACAGGAGTTTGGAGGTGTGCCACCATGGAAGAAATAGAAGCCGAGAAGTCTGCAATCGAGAAAGATGTTGTAAGTATACGATGACTGTGATAATAGAAGTTTGGTATACATTGGGTTTCATGATTTTGTTGAAAAAGGTTCTTATAGAAGGGCTGGTTATGACCAATGCAAGTGCACTTCCTGGTTTCATTATTCTCTAGAAAAAAAGAATGGAAAAGACCATTGAAAACGTTCGAGAAAACTTCAATGCTGTAAGAACTGGAAGGGCCAATCCGGCCATGCTTGATCGAGTTGAGGTATGAGGTTGTTTTGCCCTCATAATCTGTTCTTTTGATTTACCACATACATATTTATACTATGCATGTTTTTGTGGTTCACTTGCCTCTAAGTTAAGGCTGTGACAAAGCCATTTGTTGGTGGAATATGTAAGCCTCTATCAATAAGGTTCTCAAATTAACAGGTGCCACCAACCCAATTTCTGACTTGGGGATTCTTTCAATTATTGCTCTCTGTGACATTTTCCCTTTTTTTTCTAGATCTATCATTTGACACGTTCAGTTGTTTACTTTTACCAATTAGCCACAACCTAAAAAGAATCAATGACAATTCCATAAAAAAAACTTGATGTCACAATGGAATAAAACAATGAATAGCTAAAAATAAATAAATCCATAAAAGATAAACAGATCTACAATTGCTAAATATGATCAATATATATCTAAATATTAATTCATGATATTAAAATTTAAAACCATTTTACAGGGAGGTAATTTGCAAACTGTGATCCATATGTGTCTAAATATCAGTTCAGGAAATTAAGCCTAAAAATTCCATAAAATTTACTGGCTTTTCTGAATTGAGATTCATTAATTACCTTATTTTCTGGAGCTTGGCTTGGCTTATTTCTACTATTGATTCAATTTGGTTATCATTGATTCTGTTATGCTTGAGATTGTTTTTGTTTTTTAGGATATTGAAATGAGTGCTACGCTCCTAATTATATTAACAGAAAATCTATGTATGGTGTCAGTGTTATTTAGCCCTTGTAATATTCATGAATATTTTTATTTTGGTTCGACAGCTTGTTTTTTCTTTTGTACTCCACTAATGAAATACAATGTACTTCCAGGTTGAGTACTATGGGACTCCAGTCAGCTTGAAAAGTATTGCACAGATCAGTACGCCAGATGCAAGCTCTCTTCTTGTTCAGCCATATGATAAATCTAGGTATAACATGTTCAAAATGATTTTTATTTTTATTTTTTTACTAACAGCTGTACATTGAGAAGACAAGGATTTCTGCCTCCCCTACCTCTCTATTATGTAGACATGTGAACTACAGAAGGAACAAGGAAGCATATGCTTCAGTTCATTCCACCCTGTAGATCAAATAACTAAGACATCAATTTAACTAAGACATAAATCTAAGTGAGTAATTTGAAGGATTTTCTTCTGGCCACTTGACCATGAAAAGACATGAGAATGAGGGAGTGCAATAGTTGTGACTATTTGTTGATTCGATTTGGGAAATATTGTGTAGTGCATTTGAATGACTTCTGCCCCATGTAATACAATTAAATAATTGTCCATGTTATCTTTGCACCTTAAAAGTGCAAAACTGATTAATGAGGGTTCTTTGGACCCTCATGGAGATGAATCTAGGGATTATTTCTGGTTTAAATGACCAATTGCAGTATGGAGATCATTACTACAAAATTTTAATTCTTTCTTTTTCATTGTATCTAAGCATGTATTATGCCATAAGTGATCTCTAAGGGATCATTTTTCAACAAAATCAACACCTGATCTAATTCCATATGGTTCCCATGTGTATCATGGTTTGCATTATGATAGATTTTCTTATGTTCATAAGTAACTACTATATACAACAAGCAATGAGCTGGAGGGCAGGAGGAGCCAGAAGGTTGTAGTCTTTTGACCCACATGGAGATGAATTTAGGCTTGAGTTATTTCTTGGCAATCACTCACCAATTTTTGTAGCATCTAACCACATCAAACAGATAGTTTAAACTTGTGTAAATACATGTCTACTTATACATATATATATATGTAAGAAATCCCATCTTTTGAGTTGTATATAATCTGACACTTAGCGTGGACTTTGACATGGATGTGCATATACATGCAGTAGAATAGAGGTTGGTGCTTTTTGGGGCATTTAGCGAAACAGAATTCCTGTCTTCTCAAGAATGTGATGGCTTTTCATGTACATGATTAGACTTGATAAGACCTCTCACTGTCTTCAGCTTAAAAGCTATTGAGAAAGCTATTGTCAGCTCTGATCTTGGTCTAACACCAAGCAATGATGGAGAAGTTATTCGATTGTCAGTCCCACAATTGACATCTGAGAGGAGAAAGGTATGTTTTTGTCCATCTAAGATTCTAAATCTCATTGGAACTTAGAAAGTTTTACATATATGTCTCTCAATTATAAATGACCAGAGATGGCATATGCTGGGTAAATACTTTTCTATCATACTTTTAGCTCCAAACACATTAACATTCAAAGGTATAGTTACAGTGTACCCTTTCCATGCCCTTTCTTATTGTCTTTAGTTTTGTTGTTTTTGATGCCTATTGTCTCTGCCATACACTCTTAACTTTCAGTATTGAATTCTCAATTCTGAACTTTGAAGCTCGCTTGTTACTTCAAATTCTTGTTTCTACTTCTTATATTCAGTTTTGTGTATTTTCCATTAAAATTTCTTGACCTTTGAAACTTTTATTTGACGAGTATCAACTTGTTAAAGTAGAAAATGAGATGAAGAGAAAAAATAAGTAAATAAGGGAATGTTGTGACAACCCTATTTCACTGCTGTAAGCTTTGTGAGATGGTCAGGCATTGATACAAGAATAAAAAGATCAGTAACACACTCCTTCCACTGGCTTTGCACGTTAGAAAGGAAACAGCAATTTATCAATTTCTGTAAAGATAATTAATAATCCAGATTTTCTTAAAATAGTTGGCCTATCAAAGAAGGCTTCTTCAAACGGTCATTGTAAACTGGGTAAACAGAAAGTCTGAGGTAATCAGTGTTAAGGAAATTTTCTTCCTAATTTTCCTTGATTGAAGGATAAGCACCTTCCAATGAAAAACTAAGGATCTAATTTCTATTTTCAAAGTTTTTTTTGCAAGTTCTTTTTTCTGCATTTGTAAGTAACATATGATATGACCGTGTACATTTTAAAGATCTATCTCGACAAATAGTTATGTAGAAGTTACTAAAGAAATTAAAGAAGTGTTGAAATTATTGTTCCCACGTCTGCTGCAAGGTTTTTTTTCCCCCTTTTTTTCATGCAGTGGAGAAAAGACTATGACAATGTTGCTAAATGGCCTGTAAGATTTATTATGAAACATGAAAATATGTTTAAGTCCCTCCAGGACAAGGTACTTGTGAATTGATTCTGATCCTTATTTTTTATATATTACCAAATGTAGGAGCTATCAAAGGTTGTGTCTAAGCAAGCTGAAGAAGGAAAGGTAAATTTGGTCCTTTCTTTGGATTTTGCAGAATGGATGGTCACTAAAATGAATTCCTTGTTTTGATATTTCATGATTACTTGAGATTTTGGTTCTCTAATTTATCCAAAAGGAACGCTTCTTTGATTCTGGGTTATTTTCCTGACTTTTAACACTTGAATTCACATTTATATTTGGTGGGATTTACAAACAATATTTTCTAGATTAGCATTCATGTTGATATGTGTGAAGCCTCCCAATTGATTCCCGTAGTATTATATAAAAATTGAACTGGATGGAACCTCTTCTGATATTTAGTTTGTATGATAGCTAAACCAATTGGTGAGTTACAGATATGCTTCTCTGGATCACGTGAAACAAGTTTATATATTAATTAGGAATTTTTTCTATGCAATATTTCTACCACCCCCTGGCTGATATTTTGAAAAATCTTTTTTCTTAATATTTATGATATCTAACTGATCAAATGTTTGTAGGTGGCGTTAAGAAATATAAGAAGAGACGCGATAAAGGCGTATGAAAAACTTGAGAAGGTATGCATCTTGGTTTCTTTTATATGTGAATAGTTTTTCTTCATATTCAATTTCACTTTCATAGCTCATTAGAATAAGTTCTGCCAACTCCTTCTTCTGGTGGTCCTTTCTATACAGGATAAGAAACTCTCTGAAGACAATGTTAAAGACTTATCAAGTGACTTGCAGGTGATAGGTGACTTTTGTCAGATTCAAGTGTACAAAGTATCATTTTAGGAATTAGGTCATGTTGAGTCCATATATTTTCAGCTTAATATGAAGTTATCTGTTCCATGGTTCAACTGATACATAAAAGTCCTAAAATAATATTCTGCGCCGAAGAGTCCCTGGTTGAATACTTAAATCTTGCTCCTTCTTGTTTGTGCAGAAAGTGATAGATGAGTATATGAAGAAAATAGATTCCATCTACAAACAGAAAGAAAAGGTGTGTTGTATAACTAAAGTCTATTTTTTAAGAGGAGCCACTTGATTATTGTGAGGGGAACTCTGTCTTTTGTTCTGGAACACCAGAACGGATTGGACCCATTCACTGGGTCCATTGGGAAATCATCTTGTTAAAAGCTTTTACTGCAACATATTATTATGGGCATGATAGATAAATTCTAGTTAGTTTATATGGGATTATTGAGCAAGTGGTTCTCCTTGCTGTAACAAATCTTACAGTGGGACCTTTCAAAAAGAAAAATCTTATAGTGGGTCCTGAGCCCTTGTTACTTGTGTCATCCTCTTTGGTGTATTGTGTAAGGAGAAAAAAAGTGTTCAGAGGAAGACATTCCTTTCCTCCCACGTCAAGTGACATGGATAAATCATTTATATGGTCCAAAAGCCAGACTCCATTTATTTTAAATGTTGTCTTTATCACAACCTTTTTGTTTTATTCTTTCTTTATCTATTTATTTTCAAATGATTGCTTTTACTTGGATAAGGCAATGGAGAGCAAGAAGATCCAAGTGGAATTAGCATATTATATTGAGCACATTGCGTTAGTGGAGTTTGATTTGCCATTATAGAAGATAATCTGCTATTTAAATAATTATTTCTAAAGATATGTGTGGGAGTTTCTTTATTATAAATATATATATCAACATTTCTTATTTCAGAAATTCAGACTACCAGACAGCATGCAATGTTTAGACATTTAACAACCTCATGTTTTCTTTGCAGGAATTGCTGACAGTCTAGAAACCTGATATACAAACATGTAAGTGAGGTTTTTTATTACTGTACCTTGGAAGTTGGAAGTTGTCTATTTCTTTCTTTTCTTTTTGTATTTAAGCAAGATCACTTGGAATAGAGAATAATCATATATATAAAATTTTGAAAGAGAAAAGAGGATATTTTGTTGTAGAATTTTCTAAAAGGGTTATTATCTGATCCTTTGTATGGTATAGACTTCAAAAGGTTTTGCAAAATAGTAAGGTTGTCATGACTACTAAATTGTTTCAGTTGGGATGACTGAAACAATGATCAAATTTTTAGATTTGTCTTGGATAGAATGCCTTCATGGTGCTCCCAAACAGATAATATGATGAAGTGGCTTGTAGAGAATTCCTCTTACTCATGGATTTTTGTTAGTGATGTAGGTATAAAATAATCTTTAGCAAGGTTCCAAAATTAATTTTAGTTTGTTTCCATTTTCCAAAATTAATAGTAGTTTGCTGATGATATAGTATAGATGAAACTACATCTGGAGTAAATGCTAAGCTAGAGGTTTGAGGAGAGGCTTTAGAATCTAAAGGGTTCAAGATTAGTAGGACTAAGACTGAATACGTTAAATATAATTTTAATGGAAGTAGAAATACAAATGAAGAGATGGTGAAGGTAGAAAGTCAAGAGATATCAAGTAGCGAAAAGGTATTTAAAAGGTATTTAGGATCCATTATACATAAAGAAGGAGAAATAGGTGAGGATGTGAACCATAGAAGTAAAGCAAGATGGGTCAAGTGGAGGAGTGCTTCTAAAGTATTATATGATAAGCGCATCCCATTGGAGTTAAAGGGAAAATTTTATAGAGATGCTATTATAGGTTGGTGATGCTATATGGTACAAAATATTGGGCAATTAAAAAACATGTTAACAAACAAAGTGTAAAAGAAATGTGAATGCTAAGATGGATATATGGTAAAACTTTAAAAGATTGAATTAGAAATGAGCATATTTGGGAAATGGTAAGAGTAGCACCAATTGGAGATAAAATGAGAGATAGTAGACTAAGGTGGTTTGGTTTGGACATGTACAACGTAGACCTTTAAATTCATTAGTTAGGAAAAGTGACTTATTAATACTAGATGGTACTAATAGGGGTAGAGATAGACCTAAAATAACATGGACACAGATAATTAAAAAAGATCTAACTTTCTACAATTTGAATGTGAACTTAGCCCTTGATAAAGCGGAGTGGATGAAGCAGATTTATGTAGTCAACCCCATGTAGGTGGAAAAAGGCTTAGTTGAGTTGAGTTGAGTTGAGTTCCATTTTCTAGTCAAGTTTCTTTATCCAAGAAAAGTTTCTATTTTAATAGAATTCTATTTTAGTGGTAGTTCTAAATGGTTTTTGAAATTCGTTTTTATCATTCAAGGTGTATTAGATCATGTCTCGAAGTGTCTAAATAGAGTGTTAACTTCATTAGGAAGTTGTTGTAGTGTTATAGATAGCTTAAGGAACTCATTTTAAATGTTTAGTAGGTTTCTAAGTTGTTTAGAGTTATCTATATAAAGAGCTTCAATTACGAGTTATAGCAATCAATCATCAATTATCTTCTTCTTTGAAGATAAAAATTAGCCCCTCTTCGTTCCTTTTTTTTTTTTTTTTGAATCCATTGATTCATACACACTTTCACTTTGTTAAGTGGTATTAGAGCCTAGATTGAAAACCTACTACTTTCATCATTGTTGAAAATTATTCAACTTGTGTAACCCATGATTAATTGAATCAAAAGCTCAAGGAATTTAAAGATCATATGATCATGAGGTTTCAAGAGATTGTTATCTCTGTTACTGACAAGCACTATGGGAGAAGAAAAAGGAGAAGACTTAGTTAAACCACTAGAAGTCAATGAACCACATTTCAGCCATACCGCAACCTTCAAACAACCCTCACATCTTGTTGCCTCCCTTTCCAACAATCTCTTAATCCATCTTCTAGCATCCATAACCCTGCTATATTATTCTCACATCTTTCTCATAATCCCTATAACCATCTATGACCCTAATTCAGACCCATCTCAACATCCATCAACTGCTACAACTCATGGACAACCTCTTCACAAACCTTCAATTCCTTCACTGCCCCAATAGGGCCATTACACTCATGCTCCAACCACCCATTCCCTTCCCCATTATGACACACCTTTGCAGATCTATTGACTCATATACGCTTCCGCTACGTTAAGTGGTACCAAAGCTATGCTTGAAGGTTGCAATATGGCTAAAACATGGTTGATTGACTTCCAATGCTTCAGCCGAGTCTTCTCCTTTTTCTTCCCATAGTGCTTGTCAATGATGGAGATAACAATCTTTAGAAATTTATGATCAAACGATCTTCAAATTCCTTTAGCTTTTGATCTAATTGATCATGGGTAACAGAAGTTGAATGATTTTCAACCATGATGAAAGTAGTAAGCCCTCACTCAAGGCTCTAATACCACATAACGAAGTGAGAAAGTGTATGAATCAATAGATTCAAAGAATTAAAAAATAAATGATAAAGAGGGGCTAATTTTACTTTCAAAGAAGAAGATAATTGATCACTAAATGCTAAAATTTGTAATTGGAGTTTTTTATATAGATATCTTCATTTAAATAACTTATAAACCTCATAAAACAGTTAAGAATAAGTATCTATAACACTATAATAACTTCCTCTATTAAAATAGAATTCTACCAAAATAGAAAACTTTTATGAATAAGGAAACTTGACTACTAAATGAAAATTAAATTTTGGAACATTCCTAGACATCATTTTATTCCTACATCAGTTGGATAATGACTAATTGTCACTACTAAAGGTGTTTGGTTGGATGATAATTATGTCTTTAATTAGAGGAGGTTGGAGAAAAGGAAAGAACAATTATCCTGACAACGTGAAGTTCACTAGTCACTAACATTAAGAAACAACAATTCTCTTGAGGGTGCTGATTTCTTTCTTTGTTACTTCAATCCATAGTTTGTTACATGGATTTCTTGAGAAATAATCTCTCGAGCAATTTTTCTTGAGAGAATTTTCTCATTGTCGTTTAATTGTATTCGAAAATAACTTATTTCACACCCTCATGACATAAAGAGAAGAGGAAAGAAAAAGCTTCATTGAATATGAGGACCAACACAATAAATGATATTGAGAATTTTCTTACCTCTTTAGGTAAAAAAAATTGGGTGAGAAAATAAATGGAGTTGAAGAAAAATTTTCTAAGAAAATATAGGTAATTAAGCTCATTTTCTCTTGATAAATCTTGATCTGTTCTTTTCTTTCCCCGACTGATCATACTTGTGGATTTTGTGGATTAGAAATGCACGGGCAAAAGCAACCCATTTGAGATTAATTAATTTAGGAATGATGGTTCAACCGTATATGGTTCAGTTTTTAACTTGGATTTAGTTTTCGACTTGATAATATCGTACGTGGAAATGGTTATTATTGTACTTGATATCTGTTTGTTATTCTAATTAAACAAGAGTGGAGGGATGCCACTCCTTGCCTTTGTTTACCAAAGAAGAAAACAAACATAAAATGGTGATATTGGTCGGAGTGACCTTGTAGAAGGTTATATGCCCTTAAGTAGGACGTATGAGTGTGTCCTAGAATCCAGACAAATTTGTATCACTATCACACACTCAAATCGACACACGTCCTCTAATTATAATCTCCTTTGTATCTCTCTCCCTCTGGATATATATACACGCACGCACGCACGAACACACACACACACAAAAACATAAGTACCCTCCAAGAAAAAATAAATAAATGGCTCCTTAGACAGAAATGAGTGGTCTTTCTTTGGTCATTAGGATTGTATCTTACCTTACCCGTCCCATGACTTATTGCAGAGCTGTAGAGCACTTTGAAACATGCAAGGGGGGGATCTCATACACATTTAAGCAAGGCGCGCAACTGGTCGATCTCGTGATTTTTCTCTTTTGGTTTCTAGCTTAGATATAGTTTTCAAAATTTATCCCAAAACTATTTTTATGAGTTTTTTCTTTTTTAAAACTTGTTGACTTGTAGCTTGAGATTAACATCACGAAATCTAATTTTCTTGCTTAAAATCTTGAAAACATATTGGACATAAAATTACAAACTAAGTTGGCCAATCTCGAGATTTGTATCTCAAGCGTAACGCTTTTATTTTTATAGGACATTAGCGTCGCTTTCTAAAAATGCCTGTCTATCTATTATTTAAAAAGATAACATATTTATATGACACTCGCCACTCCTATGATTATGAATGATAATAATACTACTTTTCTAACATATTTTGATTCATTCCATCACAAATCAATTAAAAAAGAAATTCCCCTATGATCATCTGATTTATTTGCGTTGCAGCCTATTTTCTATGTTTTTTGAAAAATTTAGATAAGGGTTACAAGTCTGATTAGTTTATTTAATATAACTAGATCTAGTGTACCGCAACGTGCATGGGACACTAGGCCAGGGTAATAGTGTTATATTATCACCATGTGAATTGTTTAATTTGAAGATGAAGTGGATGATAAAAGGAATAAAAATTTAGATAACATATAATATTTGATAAAATATTAGTATATGTCATCTATCTAGACATGCTACTTAAACAGAAATATATAAATAAACTATTCAAAACAGTATAGTTAGGCCCAATAGAGTATGGTTTTTTTTAATAATATTAATCAATGAATATTTAATTCTATATTGATTAAAGACATAAGCAAAGGGCTGTTTTATTACGATTTTGATACAATATCAATCATACATATATATATTATTAGTGATATTTTGGGCCGGTTGACCTTAACGTACATTCTCGACTAGAATTTAGTAGAACTAATGAAGAAATTCTACCAGTAATTAAAAGATAAAGTAAAAGAAAATTAGCTAATTAATTCAGAGAATTTAGACATGTGTAAAACAAAAACCATTAATAATACATCAATGACAGAGTGATTCGTTGTCAAAGTGACAATAAAAGATAGAAATAGATATAAATAATTAACAAAAAAATATAATAATTTTATTATGACTGTCAAATTGATTTTTGGCAAAATGAACTGTACAAAACAAATTTATATATAGACCTCACTGCTTATGATTGACAAAAGACTTTAGTAAATTAATACTTGGAATAATCACGATGAAGTCCTTTCTTTAACTTCTAATATTATTATGTTTTTTTATATACTACTTAGATATACCCTTTATCAAAAAAAATAATATATATATAGATTTAAAATTATAAGGAATAATCTAGGTGTTCTTAGTAATATACTTTATAATGCAAATACTTGATGAATTGGAGTGTATTTCGCATTCAAAGTCAAAATTACATCTAAGAAACAACCTTTAATTAGAAATTAAATTTTGTAAGACTGCATCTAATATCTAATGTGTACATTGGATTAGTTGAAACGTACATCCACCACCTTGAAAAAAAAAAAGATAAAATAATTTTATGAGCCATTACTACACTCACATCCCTAAGTTCCATAATAACTTAAGAGATTCACTCTAACTAATTGAAATTATAAAATAAGAAAACTGGAAGAGCCCACAAAGCCCTTATAGTTAAATAGATAGAAAGATGAAAGGTCAGGATTAAAGGAACCAAACAAATGATATATCTTAAGATATTTATCAAAATATATTATATAGATAAATCAATAGAGAGTAGTGGGTAGATGGGATGGTTAGGATCAAATATGTAAATAATCTAATGATAATTTCATATCTTATCCTAAAGAGATATCATTTGTGGGGCCATGGAATCCTCAAACTTTCTTAGTTTACACATGTGAACGACATTTATTTTATTCTTATGTCATATGTAGAATTTTGAGTCGCTAGAAATCCAGAGGACTTGGGCCCACCCTTTTCTATTTTTTCTTCTTCTTCTTTGAAATTTTACTAGAGGGTGAGGCAAAAGTTGTTGCAATTTAGGCAGATTGGTGATCTCAGGGTTTTTTTTTTCCCTGGTTCTTTGTCTTTTATAATTCATGAAAAGAAAGGATCACAGTTTCAACAACAACAAAAAAAAAAAAAAAAAAAAAAAAGAAGAAAGAAGGTTGACAGAAATAACATAATATTTAGAACGACTTTTCCTTTGATGATTATTATTTTTATCCTTTTTTTTGTGTTTTTTCCCTCTAGGAGGAACTTGGGAGGAAGGGGGTAGTATCTGTATTTCCAATTCAACAAAACTATTGTTGACACAAAAAAATAATCATAATAATAATAATATACTCAATAAAACACGTTTTTTCAACAATAGGTTGACTTTCATTATAATTTTTTTTTTAAAATTGAGTCCAAATTAAATTATAAATAGGTATGTCATTTTTTAGTTATCTTTTTTATTATTTTCTAGGACGTATCCAAGTCGTTGAGGAGAGACTAATTCATGTTTGAGCACTGTGAAGATATTGGGTGGCTTTTTTCAAGTAGGCACGATTAAAGTGAATACGAATTTCGATCCTGAGAACTTTACCCCTCGACCACCTTTAGCAAAGACCCCCAATTATTTGCGTTGTATTATTTTAAGCTTTTTTTTTTTTTTTAAGTTAGAAGGTATCAGAGGGCCCACTCATACTAGTCCCTTAGGATATGACCACAAATACTCAAAAATGACATTGTACGAGTGAGGAGGCTCAAGAGATGCTACTCAAAGATATGCCAAGCAGAGAAACAAAACTGAATTCTCTCATGTCATCTTAAGGAAGAGAATTAAAAATAAGTTATTGTTTAGTTCACTGTACTCTTTTTCCCTTTGCTATGATTTTGTTCTATTGGGTTTTTCTGACAAAATTTTTAATGAGACAGTTCTAACAATATAAGACTGCAATAGAATATTACTTCTTTCACTAGATTTTTTTTCATTCGGTTTTCTCTAGTAAGATTTTAACGAGACATATTCTATAATGATGGATATTGAAAGGGAGAGTGTTGTAAATATGCCGAATATTCAAATAGTAATTACATGTATTATACACATATCTTAAGTAGTATGATATTTAAGTGGTATATGTATTCAAGTTATATAAATATATATGTATACATATCCGACGTAAATTATGTGGAAGCATAGTTACTCATCATGTGAGTTGGTGATCTTTTGATGTAAATTTCTCCTTATAAATATAAAAGAGATGATGAAGAAAAATTGTAAGAAATGATAGTAATAAATGATGTAGAAAAAATAAAAAATAAAAAGAAAAATAGAGAAAAAATGAAATAAGTTATAACAATATTGGAGAAATGATAAAAAATAAGAATAAAATTTAACAATTTTTTTTTAGTATTTTTTGATTATTTTGATTTAGTTTACACCAAGAAAAGATTTGTTAGCTTGTTATTGTGATTAAAAAGTTAAGCATTCAAATGGGCCACGTGTAATAAATATTGATGGAGACAAGTGATCCAATGAGCTATTTTCCTTTCCTTTATAATAAATAGTGATAATAAGCAAACTCTTTCTCTCCTGGTCTCCAGGTGTGAGGTGGACCGACCATTGTGTCCTCTTCCATCGGCAAATGATCATTTAATGAAGTAACATTTATTATTTGGTGACAGCTGATCTGTTATGTCTTGGATTGTGTTCGTTTGTTGGATTCTGCTCAAATATGTGATGAAGTAACATAAAAATAAAAGAAAATGTTAATTTAATTGTATAAAATTATAATTACAATGTAACTGATTATTAATATTTATTAAATTATTTATTATACACGTCGAGACGTGTGAATTATACACATAAATATATAATTATATTATAATTATAATTTTTTATAATTAAATTAATATATTTTTTTAAGATTAGGGGATATCGAGGGGCTTACTCCAACTAATTTTTTGGGGCACGACTATATATACTTAAAAAGACGTCATTATATTCTTTTACTTTAAGTTCTTTGTCTCCTTTAATTGTCAACATCTTTTACTTAAGTCCTTCGTCTCCATTAATTGTCAACATGTCATCTATCTGAACTTAACGTGATGATTTTTCACGTGATGATTTCTGTGTTAAAACTATTTGAATCGATGTATATATATATATTCTTTTGGCATTAGAACAAGCAAAATTAAGATAAATGTTGTAACTAAATCAAAATAATCAAAAAATGTTAAAAAAAATACTAGATTTTATTCTTAATTTTTTATCATTTCTACAACTCATTTTTTCATCTTTTCTCCGTCCCTTTTTCTTTTCTTATTTTTTCTACACCATTTCTTACAATTTCTCTTCACGGTCGCTCCTATATTTATAGAGAGAAATTTATATTAAAAGGTCACCAACTCATATGATGGGTAATTATTTTTTCACACGATGAGTAACTATGTTCTCATATGGATGAGTAACTACACTTCCACATGATTCATGTGCGATACGTATACATACATATTTATACAATTTAGATAATATACCACTTGAATACATATACTATTTGGATACATATACCACTTCGATATCATACTACTTGAGATATGTGTATAGTACATGTAATTATTATTTGGATATTCAACATAGTTACAACACTCCCCCTTTGAATATCATCATTGTAGAATATGCCTCGATTAAACCTTACTAGAGAAAAGTCAGTAGGAAAAAGTCTAGTGAAGAAAAAAGTGAATAATATTCTATTGGAGTCTTATATTGTTAGGATTGTCTCGTTAAAAACCTTGCCAGAAAAATTTAATGGGACAAAACCATAGCGAAGAGAAAAAGAGTACAGTGAACTAAATAATAACTCATTTTTAATTCTCTCCCTCAAGATGACATAGGAGAATTATGTTCTGTTTCTCTGTCTGAAATATCTTTGAGTTGATGCATCTCAATATTGTATATTATCTTCTTTGTAATTGGCAAAGCTTTGATAAATAAGTTGCTCGATCTTATTTATCAGTTTTTTGTAGCTCATGTGTGAAGAAAACCTTTTGTAAAATATATCTTGCTCTGTTATCTTCAATATAAGCTTTTCATTATTGTGTAATACATGTTGCATTATCTTCTTATAAAATTGTAAGATAGCCTTTGATTTAAGATCATTCATGTGATCCATACACAATTTTCGACTTGCCTCAGGAGTCGCGATACTTAATTGGATGATTTGAAAATGTAACAACTATTGTCTACTTCACTGATCTCCGTAATATAACAATATCACTATAAGTGAGATTGTGCTTGAGATCAAGCATGGTAGGGGTCTGACAAATATTCAACATACAATTGTATATATAACTAGTTTTATCTTTATCTTTCTTGAATAAGATAAACTTGTATTGCTTGCTTTCTTAGATATAACATAATGCATGTTTAGCACAATTTTAATTTAGTGTAGAGCTATATCATGCAAGTATGTTAACAAAAATAACAATTTCTGGTTTTGTATATAAGAACATCTATTGCATGGTACTTCACGACCAACTAGTTTTTCATTATTTTAATGAAGGCGAATATCATCTTTATTTACTTTTTAGTGATCTCACAATATTAGGAAATCTTATGGATGTATCTTGTCCATTTAAACTTTCTTCAAACATCTCTTAATACATTTGATAATTAGACAAGAGTTCGCTTAGAAAAAAATTCCGATTGAGATAAAAATTTAATTTTCCAAGATCTTTTGGCTCAAATTCTCCCTTTAAAATATATTTTGATAAACTCTTTAGGAGTCTTAACCTATGCAACGATAAATATATATATAAAGTGAATAAAATGCAAATGCAAATTGTTAGAATGCTCACTCATAGCAATTATAAATATATATGCATATTGATCAATATGAATATTAATGCAGTACGTACTTTAGGCCTTTTAGATCCTTCAGGGATCATCATTTTAAATCTTCAAGTATAACTCATAAATCCTTATGAGATTTTCATGTATAACATGATTATCTATGGATTAATATATTTCTTCATGTATATCTAACATGATTTACCTCTTTAGGTATTAGAACTTCTGGTTCATATAGCTCTCGATTTTTCAACGAGTTGAGTTATATTTGATCTTGCTCCTTTCTACTTTTTCAATGTCGACATTCTTATATGTTTTGGGATCTCATAATATCAAAAGTATATAAAGTGAATAAAATGCAAATGCAAATTGTTAGAATGCTCACTCATAGCAATTATAAATATATATACATATTGATCAATATGAATATTAATGCAGTACGTACTTCAGGCCTTTTAGATCCTTCAGGGATCATCATTTTAAATCTTGAAGTATAACTTATAAATCCTTATGAGATTTTCATGTATAACATGACTATCTATGGATTAATATATTTCTTCATGTATATCTAACATGATTTACCTCTTTAGGTATTAGAGCTTCTGGTTCATATAGCTCTCGATTTTTCAACGAGTTGAGTTATATTTGATCTTGCTCCATTCTACTTTTTCAATGTCGACATTCTTATATGTTTTGGGATCTCATAATATCAAAAATATACTTTAAAATATTATCAGGGACAATATTATTTTCATTCCATAGTTTTCAAATATGAATGATGTGATGCCCCGAAAATCATTTCATCTAGCCTATTGCCCAATTGCATTTTGCCCAAACTCTATGTGTTTGCTTTGATATGTTTGGTGTTTGTTTGATGGTTGTTTAATGTTTGTATATTTGATGCTTGAAAATGTACATAAATATGTGCATTATAAATTGTATACGGGTCATGTTAAATTAAAGTATAATGCATGTGTTATTATTTATGCATGGGCCCATTAAACCATGAATTGATATGGGTTAGGATTGATTGAATAAAAGGATAAATGAGAATGAAAATTTGGTGTATTAGATGGATTGGATATTTAAAATACATGGAAGCATGAGATTGGTTAAAGTACATGTGGTTGGTATGCATAGTATGAGACCAACACATGTCAAGTTGGTGCTGAAAATGAACAAGTGTCTCATGCCCCATTTATCTTCTCCAACACATGTCAAGTTGGTGCATGAGAGTGGACATGTGTCTCATGCCTCACTTCTCTTCTCCAAGGAAGTCCTAGAGAGTGAGATGAGTGGAGGGAAAGGAAAAAAGAAGAGAAATGAAAGAAGAAGAAAAAGAAAGAGGAAGTTGTTTTGAGGGAAGTCTCAGCAACGTTTTCATCAAAAAGATGAATCTTGGTAATATATGGTCAAATTGAGCTCAAACTTTGTCAACCGGTTCGTATCTTATGGTTATTCATTCTGGTCGGTGGTTTTCTTCTGAGAGATATAACCTCCCAAACAAAGTTGGTAGGAAAGTCTGAATTTCTCGCGCAGTTTAGATCAAACTGATAGATCTCCTAAACCTACCGTGGATGGATATAATATTTCAGAAGATGGTTCACAACTAATATTTTTGCGTTATGAACGGTTGAGATGTTGATGGGTCAAGTATTTTGTGTGATATAGTCATCTGAGTTCAAGCATTTGCAGCAGGAAAGGAGAAATTGTCTGATTAGAGACTTGTTCATCAAAGAGGCTTATCTTTTTGGTCCACCGTTGGATTGAGCTGATTTTTGGACAAAAGGTTTGCTTATTAACATACTTCAATTTGTATTGTTGATTTAGTGATTAAATATTTATGTTGGCAGCTTGATACATCTGAACAGAATATTAAATGAAAAATTGGTAAGGTTGTTTGTATTAGACCTAAATTTAGAATATGAACTTAGACCTTTCCAAATAGCTTGCATGTCAACTATGTTGACCTAGTTGTCGATACAAAATCAGTGATATACATGGCTGATCATGATGACTTAGTGTAAATCGGCAATATGGCCTAAGTATGGAAAATTTCATATTTTAGGGCTTTTGATACTTTTGGCCTAGAATCATTGAATTGATACAATTTATGTCTAATTAAGCATGATTATGGTTGATTATGCTACTAATTAGGTGGTTGTGACCATATCATGGGTTAGACCTACCTATGATCAAATGGCCCAATTTGGGCATGTTTATGCCTAAGGAATTGAAAATCAGTAGTTTTGATTAATTGAATGGTTTATGAATGAGAACTATGCATTAGAGGCCTAAGTCATGTGATTTGAGTTGAATGATGAGATTAGATGAGATTTAGGCCTATTGTCTATATGTGGGCTGATTTAAGGTTGATGTGTAATGTCTATGTGATTGAGTATAGGAATTGATGTATGGTTGGATATTGACGAATGTTTTAGGGCCTTGATTGGGTTGATTCGGTTTGGTGTCCGTGCGTGGTTAGACACTCTCGCGAGGCTTGGTTGTGAGTAGACTTCATTTATGATTATATCTTTTATGTTATCATATCACTTATATATATTGTATGTTGAAAGCATGAATGTGTTCTAATGTTTTGAATGATGCATTGATTTTAGAAAACCTTATGACTTTGGTTGGGCCCATCTATCTGGCTAATATGGAGACTTAACCTTGTCATAGGAGGGTTTTAGAAAGGAAATATTTGGGAATGAGAATGGTACTGTGAAATAGACGTGTACTAGTAACCCCAATGCATGTGGAACGTGGATCCAAATTGATAGGTTTTTACTTGCATCGAGCTTATTATAAATGCTTGATATCTATATGTTATGAGCTTTTAATCATGCTACACATTGACATTCATACATCATATTTATTGATGAGTATTGATAGCTTATTTGAATTCTATCACTGGGCACCGTTGGCTCACCCTCATTTTTCTCTTTCAGGTCCTTTTGTCCCAAATAAGGGCAAAGGAGTAGTCATATCTTGAGGGCCTTGCCAGCGAGAGAATCCAAGGCCTTGATGTGAGTTGAGAGGCATTTTGATTGAACTGTGCTTTAAATTATGATGTATTATATTTTGGACGATGTAATTATAACACTTACCACATTGTAGTATGGGTGAGTTGGGACTTGTTAGATAGACCATGTGGGCATATGACGATTTTTTTTTAACCCATAGTTTTGGACTTTATGTTTATGTCCATCTTGATGGACTGTAGGGATTATGATTTTATTTATGGTTCATTTTTATGGATTATCTCTTGTCTTGGATGATTAATGTGGTTGATAGTTTTGTTTAGTACCTTTTTATATTATGTCGTTGTTTAGGATAAGGCTCGTAGGGTCTCAACCATCTTACGGGGGTTGAGGAGTGGTCGAAGATGCCTATGTCGGGCGTCCCGCCTTGGATTTCCGCAAGCCATTCCCTGCGGGGTTGATGGTCCGGGGTGCGGGTTCGCCACAAATGGATTTAAATATAAATAAATTTGAGAATTTATTCTTCAATTCATATCTCTTCAGAAGATTCTCATACATCTTCAGGGTGTGTTTATTTCTCAATTTATATCTCTTCAGAGATACCTATATACCTTTTATGGTATATTTATTTGTCAATCCATTCTTGTTTCGGAATGCTTATATATTTTTCAATCACTTGCATATATCTTTATCTTTTAAGAAGTTGTGTACTTTGATTTGTCCGGTCAACCACACTTTAGAGGTGTCATTTGTAAATTGTCCTTCAGGGACTAAAAATGAATATATCAGTTAATTGATTTGCAAATTCTTTTGCATATGATTGATCATGTGAATATATCATTCACTTTAACTTATCATTTGAACTTCTAGTTTACATTAGCTTATAACTTATGTAGTCTGTTAAGCAATTTTACATGTCATTCTTTTGACATTTTTCTTTTCTCCCCCTGATAGTAGAAGGATTACCTTACACTAGCTTGTATTGCATTCTAATAATTTTTCGCACCATTCTTCTGGAATTGGCTATTTCTCCCCTTAATGAGAAAATTGCTCTATATTGAGCAAAAATACTGATGATCAACAAAATTTAGTTTTTATAGTATGTCATTTTGTACAGTAATCATTGTCATTTACTTTGTACAACATACCATAATTGCTATACTCTTAATGACTTGTGACATGTCATTGTGTCACCAATATTATATTTGTTGGTGACGAATTTTTCAAACAGAATATACACCAATTGTCGTATCGGCATAATTTTCATCGTGTCAATGTCATCAATCTTGACGTATTACATGTGCAACCGTACTTGCATCTCTATAATTTCTTTATTTAAACGAAACGGTGAAAAGATAAGGGCTCTTTGCTATGGTACAATTTGTGATAGTCAGAGTAAAATGGATTCATTAATTGGTGCCATGGGCGAAGAGAGAACTAGTTCTAATCCCAACACCGATTTGTCGACAACCATGATTGTACCGAGTTCTCCTTTAGAGCAAGCTAAGAAAAAGAAATCGATTCAGCGACCTCCCAAAGCAAAACGTCCTCGTAGGGGTCCTAAAGTTAGTTCTTCCCCTGCTGCAGTCAGATCTTTTAGTCAGATCGATGTAGTCAAATCTTCCAATAAGGAAGATGACACGAAATCTTCTCCTCGTTTCATTGTGCTAAACTATGATGTTCATACTATCGATATTCTTAAAGCTAAGGTGGAAAAATATTTATCTTTGTCTCAAGAGGAACGCTCGCTAAAAGCTTTGTCCCAATTTTTCAAGGTAATTATTTTATTTTATTTTGTTTTATTTTATTTTATTTTTATTTTTATTTTTGAACTAAAATTTATTTTTCCTCTTTTCTAAGGAACTTTTATATACCATACTTTTTTATTAGAGTTACAAAATTTGGTACAACTCAGACAGAGGGTTATTTATCTTGAAAAAGAGGTAGAGACCTTGGTCGAACAAGTTAATGATAGAGATAATAAAATAACATTTACAGAATATTTGATGAAGTCTTCAACTGATGAGAACAAGAGATTAAAGCAAGAGATTGTAATTCTTCGTCAGAAGACTAGTGATTTACAGCGAGAGACTGCGGAGTTACGACAGAAGAACTTATCCCTATAACAAGAAGGTATTGGTTTAGGAGATTCCTTTGACCGTGTGTTGGAGGAGAACACAAAGCTCCGTGAAGAGCGAGTTCAACTTTTGATCCAACTAGCTTCATGTTCTAGGGACAAGCCAGATCACTAGAACTCAATGTATTCCTTATTATTTATCAATAATATATTTATTTATGTTTATATGGATTTACATAATTATGACTCACGCTTAGTCATACTTATATACAACTAATATGGGCAACCTAGACCCCCAAAGGCCGTGCCAAAAATTGTCGAATACATACTCTGGGAAATATTGCATGGATACATGTTGTACTATGACCCTAATAATCGGGCTACCGATCATGACCCAAAGCACCATTAATGTGCTTGTTTGTTGTTGTGTCCAACGTCACACGTATATCTCACGGATTTCCATAAGCGGTCTTCCTCCTTCATCTAAGATTCGTCACTCCACTACATGATTATACAGATTATCTATTAGAGTATTTATTAGAGGATCCTAATCTCTTCTGGCGAACACATCTTCTGGATGTGATTGGTGGTCACCTTCTGTTCCTCGCGTATTAGATTGGTTTTGCGTCATTGCCTATACAAACTTCCATCTTTTGCTTTGAGATGCAAAATGATGAGGGCTAAAGTTGTTTATAAAGTTATTAACTTAATGTACTATTTCTAATTGAATGATTAGAGTTTCTTTAATTGTCAGCTATTTGTCGGCAGCTGTCAATTTCATTGGATAATCATTCCAATAATTTAATTTTTAATACTGTTACGAATATACTTAATATTGTGATCATCTAACTTTATACTAATACTTTTGTAAAAGTATTTTAAAAATTTGCACAATTATATGATATTTTAACTAGTTATAAAGTAGGCATATAAATAAATGAAACTTGTCAGTAATAAGTCTTTCTAAATATTTTCAAATAATCAATGAGTCAATATAAATATATTCTTTGAATATTTGATATATATCCTTTTAGATATCTTTAAAATCAACCAAGATCTTCTGGATCTGATATATTATAAGGCATTACAAATTTGAAAATTATGTTTCATTTGACAACATAATATTCACTCTTTTGGAGCCATGAATATATTTTCAATTTAACCTCTTTTTCTTTAGTGAGATATGATAGATTAATCATATGTTTGATATACAACAGGTACATCACAAATTCTTTTCATTCCACATCTAAAACAAACACATAGATAAAAAATTATCTTGTTCTACGATAGAATTACTCCACTTCTGGTGGAACAGAATAGATTTATTTCAAATATATGGTTGTGATCATATTCCAAATTGTAGTCATCATGATTCTCATAATAATTTTAATTATGGCCTTTGTCATATTCATTTTCTCATCCATGATCATGGTATTTGTTATAGGTCATATTCATGATCATTAAAGTAGCATTCACTTTGGAGAATGATATAAAATTTAAGTGGATGAGCATAATGATTTTCATCACAATTTTTTTTAGAAGATTTTAAAAGTCTTTGTATTGCTACTTCAAGAGCACATGCGAAATAATTTATCTTCTCAAATATGTCTTCTTCAAATATATAATTTATCTCATGAAACTTTAATATTGCTACATCACGTGCAATTAGTCAATTGGTTATAATGAACTTCGGGTCCGTATGATTGTAATATTGCAACTTAAGGTGCAATTAATTATGATGAGCCTTTAAATAAAAGGTTGAGTTTTTGCCATGAGATGTCCATAAATTTTAGGTTATATCTTCTTGTTCATAATTCAAAATATTAAATCTTCAAAAGTAATTAAATAATTGAAATAACCAATTAATCATAAATAGTTATTCAACGATAAAAGAAAATGTAAAAAAAAAAATGTTAGTATAATAATGCATCATAATAAAAGAAAAAGTTAGTGTCGCTGTTAGTGTTAGTGTCAATGTTAGTATAATAATACATCACAATAAAATAAAATGTTAGTAATGCATCATAATAAAATAAAATGTTGATGTTAATGCATTATATTAGTTTTAGGCTAATTTACAAATCCACAAATATGTGGGTCTCGTGGACAAAACTAATGTGATTTCAAATAAAAATTTATAATAATGTTAAAGTATATAAATTATATGTTGCGTTAGATGTTAGAGAAATAAATAAATAAATAAAATTATAACATAACTTCTGGTTATTGAAAAATATAGCTCTTAACTAGAAAATTATTTTTTAATATATAGCTTCAAGCTATAAATTCTTCTACATGTCTTCAGGTTACGTAAATAAAATATCAATATAGATTCATGCTATATGAATTTCTCTACATAGCTTCAGGCTATGGAATTAAAATCAAAATAAAAACTGTAATGTAACTGGAAATACATGAAATAAATGAACATGATAAAAATTCATGAAATTTTACCTCAATATACGTTTTATAATTGAACTCTTTGATTGAGCGGAGCCTTCGTACTGATAACATGTTGTAAACTGAATCAAAATAATCAAAGAATGCTCAAAGAAAAATATTGTATTTCATTCTTCATTTTCTATCATTTCTTCAATATTTCTACAACTCATTTCTTCATCTTTTCTCCATTCTTTATTCTCTTTTCATTTTTTCTACACCATTTCTTACAACTTCTCTTATGATTAGTAACTATACTCTCACATGGATGAGCTCCTACGTGATTCATATGATGAGTAACTATGCTCTCACATGGATGGGTAATTATGCTCCCACGTGATTCATGTGGAATACATATATATACGTATTTATACAACTTGGATACATGTACCACTTAAATACATATACTATTTGAATACATATATCACTTGGATATCATACTACTTGAGATATGTGTATAGTACATGTAATTACTATTTAGATATTCAACATATTTACAACAATAAATATGTTATAAGAATTCCTTAAATAACTATTGTAAGTTAATTTGTCTTCTTATCATCACTAACACGTACTTACGGGACAGTTAATAAAGAGCAGTGTTATACTAATGCCTCTAATTAAGAAATAAGTTCATAGCCCCGTTTAGAGAGTTTTTTCAAAAGCGTTTTTATGAGAAGTGCTTCTACCAAAAACGCTTTTGATAAAAGCTGGTCCCTCCTAGCTTCTTCTAAAATCTGAAAACTATTTTTTTTTTCGCCGCAGTTTATTTATAAGCAGGTGTTGCCAAATATGTCCAAAAGTATTTTTGCTCCACAAACACTTTGAAAAAGCTCCTCCAAACATATATTAGATTACAAAATAAGAATGATACTTAGGAGAATCCATAAAATTAATTCCACGTGAATCTTTAGACCTACCTTTGACCAATTCGAGGACATAGAGTTATTGACTAGTCCATAGCACAAATAAAGTATGGTTTTATAACCATTACAAAGATAAATGCTTAATTAATAAGAAAAATATATAATTTTTTTTTTATCTAGAAGCGAAATAGTAAAATTGTCTCTTAATTTTAGCAGAAAATATGAATAAGAATAAACTAATAAAAATAGAAAGGCTTAGATGTGGCGGTAAGGAGTTTAGAGTTTAGGGTTTAACATTTCAGGTAATTAAGGTGGCAAAAAATTGTGTACGAAACACAAACAGCCGCTCGGTTTGTCTGTTTTGCTTGTTTATGTACAACATATAGCTAATAACTTTATGAAATATAACGTTGAATCAAATACATTTTACAGTAAACACATGAAAAGATTTTATCATACAACATTCTACTATAAAGTTTCATGAAATCACGAGGGGAATGAAAACAATTCAAGAAATCAGAGGCATCTATATATACATATAAAACACAAGCTTTATCTTTAGTAAATAGAAATCAGGTACCCAATTTTCAAATCCTTGTTTGCCTAGTTTGAAAAAAAATATATAGATTTTTATTTGTTCTTGGCCTAGATTTTAAATAAATCTTGTTTGTAACATTTTCCACTCCTAATCTCTAGCAATGTTGATGAATAGAGATCAAATCGCCATATACAAAAACTATAAATATTATTTGCATCTTAGTTCAGGTTTAGGAGTCTTTTATTGCAAGCATACTCTACTTACGTGGGCTTTAAAATTCCACTTATTATTCTTACTCCTCGACTTATTATTCTTACTCCTTATTGGATAATTTATATCTAGCTTGGTTTATGTGCTACCTTCAAGATAGGTTGACGTGGGAAGCCTGAATGATAAAAATATTTAGAAGGATAAAATAAAAGAAATTTGACTTAGAAAAGAAAAAAAAAAGTTTTAGATGGTATGAAGTTTTAATTAAAATGTCAAATTATCATTGAGATTAAAATTAAAAATATTACTTTATCTTCATTGAGATTAAAATTAGTTTTTTTAATAAAAATATAATAATTTTAAAAAATATATATTTTATGTACACTAAGTGCCTATATTGCATTTTCCAACTCTTGCACTAAGCTCCTTTTGATATTTTTGAAATGTGTATATATTGTATAACATTCCTAAATTAGCACGCATTCTTAAATTTTTTAAGGAAAGTTAGATATCCGTATTAAAAAATAATATTTACACTTAATGTACATATAACATTACTTTAAAATTTAAAGAGATTGTTGACAATTTAAATAAAAATCAAATAGGCTTTTCCGTGAAGTATGTATATTTATGATGTATGTACAAAACAAGATTGCTCAGATTGATGTCCCAAGCATATTAATGGCCATAATGAGGTTTTTTATTATATTAAAAAAGAAAAGAAAAGATTTGTTAGCTTGTTATTGTGTTTAAAAAGTTAAGCATTCAAATGGGCCACGTGTAATAAATATTGATGGTGAAGAGTTAAACAAGTGATCCAATGAGCTATTTTCCTTTCCTTTATAATAAATAATGATAAAAGCAAACCCTTTCTTTCCAGGTGTGAGGGGGACCGACCATTGTGTCCTCTTCCATTTGGCAAATGATCATTTAATGAAGTAACATTTATTATTTGGTGACATCTGATCTGTTATGTCTTCGATTGTGTTCGTTTGTTGGATTCTGTTCCACTCAAATATATGATGAAGTAACGTAAAATTAAAGGAAATTGTTAATCTAATTGTATAAAATTATAATTATAATATAATTATTTATTAATATTTATTAAATTATTTATTATATATATTGGGTTGTTTATATATATATATATATATATATATATATGAACGTTGTAGTTGTATTGTAATTATAAATTTTTTATCATTAAATTAATATTTCTCAAAACCAAAATGAAATTAGCCGAAAGTGTTGTATCCTCTCCCAAGAAGAAATTGTCAGACTTCCTAGCCCATCACGTTGATATTGTCCATATCCCATTAGGTTTTGCTTGATTGCTTGCTTGAGAGAGCTCAACATTAAGCCCAAGATCTCTAACCATAAAAACATATCCCCTCAATAATATAATTCGGTTCGGCTCTGTTCAGTTTAATTTTTATTAAAAATTAAAACAGAACCGGACCTTGTTCAGTTTTATGTTTCAAAAATTGAAATCCAACCAATCAATCAACCAAACTAAACTTATTCGGTTTAGGTTCATCGATTTACATTCGTAAATTTCAAAATTATAAAATAATTATTAATCTACCTATAAAAATATATCTCGTCTCAAGAATATTATATATATTTAATCTTATTGAGGTTAAAATTCAAAATATGATTCATATTTAACATCAAGAATGTTAAAAAAGAAATCAATATTTATAAGCAAAATTTTACAAATTATATATAATATATATTAGGTTTAAGTCTGATTTTTTAATGTGTAAACTGTAAATCGAACCGAGATCTCTTACAATCCGAACCAATCAGTTTTGATTCAATTTTTTGGTTTGGCCTGTTCCGGTGAACACCCCTACTTCCTACCACCTGCCAAACCAATTTGTGGTAATTAGTTTTTTTCTTTTTTAAGATGATGTCAATTGAATGTTGGGAGAAGCATCTAATTAACATTATTATTTCAACATGATTCAACCATCCCTCATGTGAATTCAATTAATAAGTTTCTATGGCACATGTTAAAATATCTTCCACGTTTCAAATGTTTATAATTAAAATACGTATATTACTTTGATTTATTGAAGAAATGCAAACATCACTATTGCAAATATGACTCCATGTCTATCTTCTCATATACTGCATAAAACACTTTTTATTAAGTTAAATTGAGTTGGGTTATTAGAATAATTCTTCCTACCATGCATTAGCCTAAGATGTCCTGTTCATATGGAAAAGCTAAGTCAACAGTTGTATTATAAATAATTATATCTATCTTAATTTTTTTATTTTTTATTATCAATTTTTTGGCACCGCAAAAGTGTTCTTCTTCCTTTTGGACGAGACTAATCCTTCCGAGCTCAGACATGGAAGAGGCATTTGGGCTGACCCCCTCAACAGAAAAAGATAAATGAGAGCATATTCAGGTTCAAACTCGAAACTTGGACCTTAACCCTACTTATACTCAATTCATCAACCACGTGAGCTATCACATATTGATATATCTTAATTATTTTCATTCATGTAGTTTTATATCATTTTCTATCTATATATCATGCATACATATCATTACATATTAATATTATATAAGTGATTATATAACTAATTTGGGATTTAGTCTAAAAACTCATTACTTGAATCAAAAGTTTGTGTTTGAAAACTAGAAGAAAGGCTTTGCAACTTTTGGATCTTATAAGTATTATATGTATGTTAGAACCCAACACTATGATTTGATGTCGGGTTCTAGCAGTTATTGGATTATAAGGACTACAAGTGTATTGTGCAGCTTCCTAGCGATCCAAAGAACATTGGGTTCCAGTGTCGGACTATGGCGTCGGGTTCCAGTATACCTATAGCACTATTTAGAGTATGTATATATATGGCTCCTAGACCCTTTGACTTAAAATTGGACATCTTTGTTTGTTCTAAGATTTTTATTTTTTTTTTTTTTATTTTTTTTAATCATAACAAATGACTGAAACCTGGTGTTTGGATACAAGGATATTCTTCCACCGAATGGGCGTCGTCACGCGGTTCAAACAAAGCTATTCTTTGCCATTCTTTGGCAAACAGGAGGAACAAAAATTCAAAAATGGGTCTTATTGTAGGTGCATGATCCTTGAATAGGACAATGTGTGTTTGAATCCAAACAAGTGCCCTCAAAGAACAAGAATAAAGCTCCCCTTCCTGTCCCTTATTATTATAAGGGAATCTGGTTAAAAAGAGAGAAAATAACAACACTAGCATCCAACATGATGAGAAAGCAGAGCCCTAAGAGCCAGGGGTCCCAATGCCTCTTGTAGGGTACTTTGAAAGCATCGAAAAGCCCCTTTCTCCTATTCTGTTTTCTGGTTCCAAGGATGGGCCTTTTTAAGTTCTAAGGCATTTGGGAGGTTTCTTTTTTCTTTTCAAAGAAAAATAAATAAAAAAATCATAGCTTCAAATTAATTGAAAAGTATTAGCTGAATTAATACAAATAAATAGAATCATTAACACCCTATAGATAATTTTATTCTTAATGCTAAAGTGACATTTTTTGTGTATATAGAAACATTTTCAATTAACATATATAAATATATATATACACTGAGTATATATACATGTCTTTAAACACAATCCATCTAAAGTTTGAATAAAAGAAGAGAATTGTGTTGGCTAGCTCACAAGTCAAGCTAGCATAAAACTTTGTAAGAATAACTATGACATGAATATATATTCAAGGATATAAAACCTGTTAGTCTTAGCGCACCTAAATTAATAGTCCATTTTGTTGTAGCCTACATTCGGTGAGGCTCAAACTAAAATTAAACTCAAAACTCTTATGCCTTTTTATGCCTTTTTCTTCTTGGCTAGATTAGAGGTTTGACCCTCTCGTATGAAGCTAAGGCATACCGCTTATACAATATGAGCTAAATGGAGAGACATAGAGATCTGAAAGAGCCCACACCATCTATGTTAATTAACTACCAAGCCAAATGGTGATTAGTTAATCTTGTGAATACTATTTAAATAATTTTTTATCACTTTTAGAGAAAACAAAGCAAAAAAGCAAGTATAATTTTGAGTAACTAACATGTGGTAGCTTAGTTAGTTGAAAAACTAAGTATAAATGGGGTTAAGGTCCAGATCTCGAGTTTGAGCCTGGGTGTGCCCCCATTTATCCCCTCCTATTGGGAGGGTTGTCAAGATGCCCTGACGTAGGGTGAAGTCATGACCGATACAGTATACTATACACTGTACAATCTCTATATACAGTATACAATATACTGTTAGCCTCAACTTAAATACATCATTTTCAAAAATTTGGGCATCATATTCCCATAAAATGGATATTTCACAAAATTCCATGATAGTCAACCACCAATCAAAATCATACACGTAATCATTCACATCTATATTCATTCATTTCCACACTCATTTATAATCAGATAGTCATTGTCAAAACCATAAACCATTTTCCACATTATCACCCCACTCATCCCAGTGATAATACATATATAACATGTTAATTATACACATCAAAATAAAACAGTATCCAAGTTCCTCCCCACACATACATACAAAAAGAAATGATCCCAAAGAGTTTCTACCCTTCTCGTGCTTTGCCTTTGCCTTTGGGATCTTTATCTGAAATATTAGAGGAAATTGGGGTGAGCTACAACAACATCAGTAAGTAAGTTTCATTCTATGACATTCATATGCATTTAATAAACATGTTGATGAAATCAGAATCAAATACATTTAGAGATTCAAGTGCAAAGAATAACAATACATATATGCACAACATAGCTTAAAGCTTCCATGCAATATTTTTCAAACCATTTTCATTTTTCCATTGAAAATCATATCCATCTCCCTCCTTTTATGTATATAGCGGGACTCACGCCTTGTTCAGCCTAAACAAGGGTAGTCTAACTGTACTCTCATACTCAATTTCATCACAATCAATTCCAAGACAGCTACTAAGCCCATGAACTTCTCTCAATACTACTCAATATTACTTATGCGAGACTTATTCTTGGAATGACTCATGTTCTAACATGTTCTTACATGTTAGGCATGCTTCGTTTTCGAAATGTTTTTCATGAATTCAAACAATCCAATTCATATACTGTCATGACCCACGAGCTGTGACATCATGACCGACACAGAACCCCGTGTATATCCTCATTCGACATACACGATATCCCGATAAGCCTTCTAGAACACATCATAATCCCAAATACATAATAATAATCACATTGACATAAAATAAGATCATAAAAAAAAAAAAAACATACCAAAATGACAACCATAATTTTTTTTTTTTTTCAAGTCCATAGTGTTCAAAAGTCAGAATATGCTTAACCATAAGTACAAACTCATCTAAATGTTAAGTACAAGTATTAGGTGTTACATAGTACAATTTATCAAAATAAATACGAAAAAGTACTAATACCTACGTCAACAAAAGTACGGGGACGCTTGACAGCTAAGTTTTCCCCTTCCCCTTCCTATCAGGTCCTGAAACGATAAGGATGAGGGTGAGCTACAACAAGCTCAGTGAATATTCTATACAAGTGGCAACATATATATGCATTTAATTAAAACATTGAAAGATCATTAAAACCATTTAAATAATCATGAGAGTAAGAAAGATTACATACATGTCAATTTAATGTATCATGTCATAAATAAGACAATGCATACCATTTATAAACATGCATATGCAACCTAAACACCTCCTGAGTAAGAATCAGTACAAGGGCCATGTGTGCGCGAAATCCATGCTCAACCGATTTCTTACCCGTATCTATTAGGATTCCTAGGATTGCATGAACCATAAGATTCGCCCACCAAGGCAAGTATCATGCCTAGGCGAATCCTAACATACACAACTCATAGAAAACTTCTACAAGGTCCATAATTGAGGATTTTTGGTCGGCCTAATGGGATTCCATAAGAAATCTCAAGCTTAAGGAATGCACATAACTCAACTGTTTTCCCAATTGACTATGCTCAAATACAGTTTATGAATTCAATAAATTATGCATACTACATTATACAAGCATTTAAAACATTTTATACTACAATGTCACATATAGAATTCACAAGTAAAAGAAACACTCACACTTGATTGGCTAGACCTAGCCAATCAAATTCCAATCCAAGAAGCACTAGAAAGCCACAAAATCACTCCAAATACTTCAATCCCCAATTGGCCTATTCGGGTTACTTAGATCCACCACAACCCCTACATGAAACATGGTTCATACAATACTAAAATCAGTCAAAAGTATGCTCAACAACCATGTTTAAACCCAATTTCATAGCCAATTAAGTTCATAAATTGATTATACATATGAGCCAATCTCATATTGCTCAATTCAACCAATTAAAATCAATTTAACCCATAATTAACCCAATTGAATGTAATAGGTTGATCTCATGATCCAACCACCAATATACATGACATTCAATTATAAATAGGGTTAATTAGACTATTTATCAAGTCAATTTCATTAATTGACCAAGTCTAAGTCAAAATCCCTAATTTGGGCAAAATCCCCAAATCACATTCAAATCCCCAATTTGGAGAAAAATCTCTACAGTAGGCATAGAGCCAAATTGAACTAGGTCATTCAATTCTAACACATGTCCAACCATTCTAAACCCATAATTTCATTTAATTTGGGTCCAATTAGACAATTCTGAAGTCAATTTAATCAATTGACTTGGTTTAGGTCAAAAGTCCCAATTTGAGCAAATACCCAAATTACACGGCCTAGACCAAAATTACACTACAATAGGGTATCCACCAAATTACCCATGCATTCACCATAAATCACATGCAATTTGAATAGTAAACCCTAGGTCTAAAATTCTAGTTTAGGTCAAATCCATGAAACCCCACCAATTTCTTGTTAGAAATTGGGGGTTTGACCATTTATGGACTCCCCATACCATCTAGATACACATATTACAAAATCAAAGCCTAAGTCAAACATTGGTTTTCCACCACTCCCTTAAATTTCGGGATTCATACAAATCTTAGGTCAAAATCAAGCTTGCAAACATACATGAAAGGGATAGAAGGAAGAAAATGAGAAAGAAATTGATACCTTTGAGGGATTTTGGACAAGAATCACCCAAACCCTAGCCTTTTCTCTCTCCTTTCCCTTCTCCCCTTCTTTTCCTCTCCTCCAAGCTCCTTTCCCTCTCTTCAATGTGAAAAAATGAGCAAGTGAGCTAAAAAAAATGAGTTGGTTGCTTTTATAGAAAACTTTTGGGCCCACATGAAAAAATACACTTAAATAAAAAGGAACAGTTTTTTCTGTTGCGATTACTTGCACTTAGATAATTAATTTCTTGTAAATGAATTACCAATTTAACATCTTAACCGTTCACACATTTTATGATTCAGTTACCAACATTCTGGTAAAATTTCAACTCAATCCAACGGTGTAATTGCAAGATCCAACCATTTGATCAAAACCGCGCAAGAAAATAACAAAAATTCGTGAAACAGTGTTTGGAGTCTTATAACTCATAGTAGATAACTCCGATCAAGATGTTCACCGTTCATAATGAAGATCTATCAGAGAAGAATAAGCCCACGAAATTTCAGCTCAATTGGACCACGGATCTAGGAGATCAAGTTATTGATATAATCGGTGACAGAAATTTCTTCCTCCATGGAGCGAGCTCCACTGGATCCAAAACACCGTTTTCGACATGTTTCGACATCATTCCGAAACTTTACGCATACATTTAACAACTTAAAAGTATGCAAAGACACTCGAACCAACACGTGTTGAGCATCAAATACGTATACGTGTACTCTACGGATCAAAATGGCATCATCCTAAGGTACGGGCGTTACATATATCATACAATTCATACATGTTTATCATTAAAAACAGTTTATAGCTACAATGTCATACAAAATAACCAAGAAATGGAGCAATACTCATAATGATTAGATGATATGTTTAAGTCAATGTACACTCTAACTTCCAACACAATTGCTCACAATGTCCACCACACTATTTCACTTGCATTCATCATTCCGAAACTTTACGCATACATTTAACAACTTAAAAGCATGCAAAGACACTCGAACCAACACGTGTTGAGCATCAAATACATATACGTGTACTCTACGGATCAAAATGGCATCATCCTAAGGTACGGGCGTTACATATACCATACCATTCATACATGTTTATCATTAAAAACAGTTTATAGCTACAATGTCATACAAAATAACCAAGAAATGGAGCAATACTCATAATGATTAGATGATATGTTTAAGTCAATGTACGCTCTAACTTCCAACACAATTGCTCACAATGTCCACCACACTATTTCACTTGCATTCATCAAGTTTTCAATACCAATGTTCACACTTAACCACTTGCACTAATCACCAACACACTGGCACAATTCGAGCACAAGCACCTCTACATTTTTCATCAACCCATAATTTTTGCAACATTTTTCCATTCAAAAACATTCTCGATTATACTAATTCAATTACTTAGAATCAAAATCACCCAACTTAAATACAACTAAGCTTACTAAAACGTCATTACAGGAGCTCCAAACCCTCAGTTGTTTCAACAGCTGGGGTGGAACCCTTTCACCATTGAAATACCTCATTCAACAACCAATTCCAACCCAAATCAGTTGTTAAACAACAAGCAAACACTTACCAATAAATTGCCCTTCGAAATTACCAAAATCCGACATCAAACTCTCATTTCCAATCACCAAATCTAACCATTGAAACCCAAAAAAATTCAGATATGATGAACAACTCATCAAGGAGAGTTCAAAACTGGAATTTTTTGCTCAAATGGACAGGATTTTACCTTTGATTCGAGCTTCCAAAGTCTCCTCCTTCTTCCCCTCTTTCGTTCCTCTGTTCTTTCTCAACTCCAGCAACTCGATTTAGCTGGAAATGTTGAGAATTTTAGTTTAAAAATTCGCGCACGCCTCACTGACCAAATTAAGAAAAAAACTGTCAGACGGTGAGAAGCGCGCTTTTCCTTAATTAGAAAACATTTTTTTCACTCTACACACGTGAGAAGCGCGCTTCTCTGAACATCCTGAAAATCATCCTCTCGGTTTTGGTCACAGGAGCGCGCTTCTCTCCCTAAGGAGCACGCTTCTTGCGTTCAAAATCAAAATTTTTATTGTTTAAAGGCTTCTCATGATACCACTAACATCTTCGGGTACCAATCACTTATAATTCACTCAATTATGCTATTTTAAAGCAAATACACTGATCGAAGACCATTTTATATGTATACCCATATAAGTACGTCTGACAATATGTATAAGTCAACGATTATGTTTGACTCAAATTTATGGGGCGTTATAAGGGTCAACCAAAACGCCTCTGCCATGCCCGCGTCCAGTAGGATTAGTTTCGTCCGAAAGAAAGTAGGACACCTCAAGGGTGCCCAAAAATCAATAATAAAAAAAAAAAGTATAAAATCATTCAATTGAACCGAGCATAATCGTTGATTCGAATTGACATTCGGAGCGGCATTGCTCCCATCAATAAAATCAATCCGTGATCTCCCACCAAGAGCTAATGTCACTGTCCTCGACCAAGGAAGATAATTAAAATCATTCAATTGAACCGAACATAATCGCTGATTCGAATTGACATCCGGAGCGGCATTGCTCCCATCAATAAAATCAATATGTGATCTCCCACCAAGAGCTAATGTCACTGCCCTCGACCAAGGAAGATAATTAAAATCATTCAATTGAACCGAGCATAATCGCTGATTCGAATTGACATCAGAAGAAGAAGATAACGGAACAGTAGAACTTTCCGTGTTGGATGGAACTATTTCGGCCATTTTTGACAGAATAGAAACAAGAACAATCGAATTAATTATTATTATTATTATTTTATTTTTTTTTGATAAAATAATAATAATAATAATAAAAATAAAATAAAATAGTCGGGGTTGAAATCAATACCACCCCTTTAATGAGACAAGATATGATGCTTTTGGAATCAATACCACCGATGCTTTTGAGAGTTGTTTTAATAAACAATTTTTATTTTATTTTTTTTCACTGGAACTACTTCTGAAACCCACAGTAACTGCAACAACTCAAGGTAACGTAGCAACCTATGATAACTCACAATAAAATAAAATAAAATAAAATAAAATAAAAACAGGTCTTCACCTTCTCTGCTGCAATGCGCACAGTGATATAAACGCTGCAATAGCAGTAAAATTTCTTCAACCCACGGTTTGGCTATGATACCATGAAGAAAAAGATACAGAGAGGAAGGTTGAAGAAAAGGATATAGAGATGAACCAATGAATATTGGAGAATGATTTTTCTTTATATTGAGAATTGCTTGATTACATGTCTAACATATATATACTATTCTAGTTACACATATTATAGAAAGAATGCTAATATCTCTCTATTACAATCCCTAGAATAATGCTAAGCCATATATACAAATCTCTTAATTATAAAAAACTGCTAATATCACAAATCTCTTAATTATAGAAAGAATGCTAATATCTAGAATAATGCCAATTATATACAAATCTCCAAATTATAGAAACATATCATATAATTATGAGATAAATCCGACAATATTTTGAATGTCTTGAAATTTAAAATTGGTAAGCACAAAAATACTGTTAGACATTTGGTTTGTGGTTATTTTAAGTGCAATTCTTTATATTCAAAAATAAATAAATTAAAGAAGATAAGAAATTAATGCTTGATTATTTCATTAAAAAATATCGTTAAGAAAATCTAGAAAATAATGAAAATATTTTTAACTATTTTTTATTCGTTAAGCCTCTTCTCACACGTCGTTTCACGTGCATTGCAGCACGTGAGGAATCACATTATCAGACAAATTTTTTTATTTAATTTGAAAATGCTGACCGGAATGGTCATGACCCATGACGTGCATAGTGCTCAAAACAATATAATATTACATAACTCGTCAAATAATATAACTCCACTCTTTTTTTTATATGTTTCTCAGAACCAAAACATAAAGCATTCAATAAAATATGAATCGACGAAGCTAATCTCATGTTTAATTATGTAGTTTTTTTATAATAATAATAATAATAATAATAATGGCCAAACTGCAAATAATCTTAATTTGTTGCACTATTATTATAAAAAACCAACTTAAAAGCTTTGAAGGAACATATTGACTGAGCTAATGTCCTTTTTTTAATAACTTTTTTTTTTATCAATTTTTTAACATCTGACACGGGTGTCTCTTTTTTAGACAGGAATAACTTTTTTAGATTTAAAGATTTGCACATGGCACTTTTTTCAATAGAAATGAACGAAGACGAGCTCGAACTCATAATAAATTTTTCAACTGTATCTCATAATTTACTCTTTGAACCAACGAATTAATCTGTTAGAAAGTTTTACCATATATTTAAGGTATTATAAATTAAAGATGACGGAGCATATAAAGATGCCATGTGGCACAATAGTTGGGCCCACAGAAGATAAATCAGTTGGGTCAAGGATTTCCAAAGATTTCGATCCAACGGTTGAGCATGGTACACCTGATATATGCTCAGGAAATCTAATGATATGGGCCACCGAACCCGACTTTAAGAGAATTCTGTTTTGTTTAATTAATTAGTTTGGATTTTAAAATAATATTATTTGATTTTGTTCTTCTACGTTAGTTTGATTTTCCTACAATTATTTATGATAAAAATATAAATATTCTATAACTTATTAAAATATATAAATATACTTAAAAATAAAAAACTAATATAAAGTACGTAAAGTGGTAAACAATTTAACTATATAATAAAATTATTCTATCATTATTTAGTTTAGCTTATATATTAGTTTAACTTAAAATCAACGCCAAGCAATTGGTGTTTTGAATTTTAAAACCGCAAACCTAATCTATTAGGGTTAATTCAATTTGTCCATATTAGTGTAAGGGTGCCAGGTGGGTTGTTTTAAAGAAACAAACCTAATTTAGATCATCTACCACCAAATTCAGTGGGATGATTATTATAATAGAGATATTATGTGAAACAAATATAATGAAAATATAATATACTATATGTAACACTATATAATATTGGCAGATAAAATTAGAAACAAATATATTCAAAGAAATTGAAAGCGTACCCTAATTTAATATCAAATAAAGGATTCTTAAGCATGCTTTAGGCGCCGTGTCAATCAGCCTATCCAACCAAGTGGGGGCTCATCCGAGAAGGGAGCCGCACCGCTTCATTCAATTGCTCTGTTAAAAAAAGGGAAGGAAATCTTTGTGGTCTCCTTAGGAGTTTGGGTGCTCCTAGGGACAGTGTCAGGCAAAATCATGAAAGGATTCTTTTTAGCACCGAAATCCTATTGCGCTTGGATCAATAGACAGTCCGCCAAGTGAAACGGTTCCTCGTTAAAGAAAACCAAAGTTCTACTCCAACTAAGGAAAGAGTTACGTGCCCACGAAGTTTGGAGTGGATGCCCGACCTCCTCTACCCCCGAATCCCTTGACCACGCCCCGCTGACACCTTGTCCGGACCTCCACCTCTTTGAAATCTCGCCCCCTGAGTTGACGCTCTTCGACATTCTTAAAGCTTCTCCGGCATTAGCGTCTTTTTTAGAAAGGCCTTGATATAAGCATCAAAACAAGAGTGACAGGTACCAGTAAGTTCCGAATTGGGGCTCTCGTCGTTGAATTTCCTCGCCCTGCTCATCTTGATGCAAAGAGAGATCTCATAGGCGTCTCGAAAGAGAAAACTGATTAAAATAATTTAAACACGAAAAAAATAAAAACATTCAATATATATGTTTATTAGAAAGAGAAATCTATTAAAAATTTATAATAACAATAAAAATGAAAAAAAAATATAATTACTTATAATTTAAAATTTAAAATTTAAAATATATATGGAACATGTGGAGAGTACATATGGATAGAATGGTTAGAACCATTTCATGTCAAGACAACTCATTTAACCACATGTGAGCCATGTCATTTACAAGATCCAGGTGGCCATGTTCTGTTTGACATAACAGAATTGACAGAGAATGAGACTACCGTTGGGAATAATTCTCTAGAAAGTTCAGTTTGTTATTCTCTTCCAGAATCGTATCAAATGGAATGAATAGGATCGTAACATCTGTCCAGTATTTATTTTTTGATCCCACGGCTGGTAATCAGCTAGTGTAATGTATTGCGTTTATAAATTAAATAAATTGAGTTTATTTATTTTATCAAACTTTAAAGACAAGAGAAATTACCTAATTATAGACTAATATATCAGAAAAAGTTTATGGTGGGGGTGGAATTCTTAAGAAAAGTTGGCCACCTGCCTAACTCGTCTATGCTTTTTGTTTTCAATTATACAGAGTCAGTTAAATAAATTCACTTATTCCAATAGGTAGGAATACTATATCAATTAAATTATAAATAGTTATATTTTTTAATTATATTTTCTTGTTATTAAAAGTCTTCTTCTGTTTCTATTATTACTGTAATTTTTTCCCTATATCATTAATTAAGAAAAGTGGTGTAATCAAACATAAATTCGATTTTTTTTTTTTTTTACTCAAAGGTATCTGACTTTGGCTTTAGTTACAAAAACTCTTGGCCGTCACACCAACCTTAACTTAATTTAGAAAATTAGCATTTTAATTGGAAGCTAATATGTCTTTTCCCCAAAAAAAAATAATGTTATTGACTATTAAATATATAGAGCCTATCAATTTCTTGAACTTTTTTTTTTTTTGGTGGTGCATTAATTATCCATGAGATTATAATTATATTCTCATCTTAATAAGCTGATGGCGTGCACCTATCTTAATAATATCTTAATAAAAAAATAAAATAAAGTTGCCTATTTTGAGACCTTTTTAATTTTTATTATTATTTTTGTTTAATGAGGCTCTATAATTTAAATATCCATTCCATTACTTGAAGTTAAACAAATGATTGGATAAGATGATAACAATAATCGAAACTTAAATTAAAGCTGTATAATTATTAGATGCTTTCTTATTTAGATGTTATTGTTCATTAGGACCTTTTGGAAGCACCCAATAAACAAACAAACAAAGAAATAGAAAAAATTAATTTTTTTCATTAAATAAGACCACAAATTCTAGCTAATTAATCAAGTAATGAGTAGACAAGATAAGAGCTTAATAATTTGTATTGAATAGACAAGTTTGGTCAAGATCTATGTTTGTCCGTTTGATATACATAATTAGGATTTTACTTATCATTTATAACTTTTAGGTCAAGTTATTTTTTTAACATAGTATCAAAACAATTTTATTTAGAAGGATCTTATGGTTTCTCGTTTAAGCTTCCTCTGGGTTTCTACTTATTAGCTATAGTTTTTAGGTTGAGGGGTGGTTTCTAACACGTTTCGATCTTCTATCCTTTGCGTAATTAATTAAGGCATTGACTCTCTCGGCCATACCATATTTATAGTGCCTAGTAGCATGCTAATTAATTTGTAAATGTTGACCTAAATCTGATGCACTTTCCATGCATCAATAGTAATTTGCCAAACCAATTTTATCAATCTATATCTATGTGTATAACTTAAGCTTCCTAGCACTTCAGCTCACAGTCATAGTGTCTTCCATTGTGACCTCAAAACCTAGGGTTTATGGGGACCCTACTATTTTTTTAAGAATTTAATTTAATTTAAATTTAAAATCTTTATTTTTATTTTATTTTTAAATTAATGGAAAGTGATGAGTTACAGTTGAAGATAAGAGTCATGAGGAACACCATGTGGCTACCACTAATGCCTAGTGGAACTTAGTTGGGAAAGCTTATTTATGGGTGTTAAGCCACTTCCATCACTAATATTTATACATGCCTATCATTACTTGCTTGAAATAGGAGAACTTGGAGTAGTTAGGTGTATATATGTATTTATATTAATGGATGTTATTTCTTCCAAAAGCTCAGCATGAGCATTTGTCCATGACCTTAATTTCTCTGTCTTTTATTATTTATTTATTTATTTTGTCAATACTGAAGGTAACCAATTAAAAATAAATTAAGTTGAATTAATATGAC
Source organism: Paratinospora sagittata (assembly GCA_035771175.1). Classification (NCBI taxonomy): domain Eukaryota; kingdom Viridiplantae; phylum Streptophyta; class Magnoliopsida; order Ranunculales; family Menispermaceae; genus Paratinospora; species Paratinospora sagittata. Next base: position 3,738,043 of record CM069601.1, read on the forward strand.
CCAAGTCTAGACTTGCAATTTGCATTCAATTCTCATCAAAAGGAATTAAATTCAATGGATTTTTTTTTTTGTTATTCTATATCATTCTTATACCATTCGTCCTATTTTTTTGAAATAATTGAATTTTTTAAATTTTCATTTCTCTTTCGTCACTTAATTTAAGTACAATTAAATGGATTTCATTGCACCTATATACTTTAAAAAAATAGTAATGTTATGTATAAGTTAGGTCTAACGCTATTTTTTAACACTGACACTCAGTCTTCTTTAGATATTTTGGAGATGCACGTAATTTTGGGATCAGGGCGTAGCCATAAATTTTATTTAAGGTAGGCTAAAATTTTTTTTTGGACAAACCTCGACGGTACAAAAAAAATCATTGATTAAGATATATAAATCACTAATATTCAAAAGATAGGCATGTATAGTCGCATATGTAGTTACAACTTTTACAGTTAGATTATCATTTTTCTTTTAGTAAGAAAAATATTAATCTAAATTACAAAGATTTGTAACTACATATACAATTATACATGTGTATCCATTATATTATTTATTGTACATTTTAAGATATGTTAATCACTAATATCTAAAGGATATGCATATGTAGTTATTTTGAATCCAGCTAAGCATTATTATAAAAAAAGAGTCCAGCTAAACTTTTCGAAAATCATTTGACAGCCTTATCTTTAACGCTATAAATCAACGCTTGAGTGAAAAATTTAGAAAATGGTGTTTTCAAGTGTTTATAGGTAAATTTTTTATTTGACTGTGATTACAATTTGTTCAATATTATATTTTGATAAATTAATATTTTTAATATTTTTCTTTTATTAAATTAGATTATTTTAATTTCTTATATAATTTGATAAATTAATATTTAACTCATCACTAGTTAGTGAGGGGTATGAATGTATTACTAACATGAATACAAAATATTGTTTCTTCTAAAAAATAATTATAAATTAATACTTAATGGGCTAGTATTATATGTGTGTACATCTATAGCATACATCATCATCAAACTCGTCTCAAATCATGTACAAACATAATTTGAGGCAGTCGAATGGTATACAGGGGCGATGCGTACTTTGAATTAGGGGTATCGACAGTTCGGTTTGAATCGGTTTAATGCTCAAATCTAAACTAAACCAAATTTAATTGATTTCGGTTTGGTTTAGCTTAATTGGTTTATTTCAAATTATCAAACAAAACATAATCGGTTTGATTTGAATTGGGTTGATCGATTTAAAATTTTACACTACATATACTAAATAAATTAAAATAATCAATCATATATGTATGTATATAAGGTAATTTTAACTTTTTTAATGTATATTTAAAAAACTTAAAAACTATTTTTAGTATATAAAAATGATTATATAATTTTTTTAATAAGAATATTTATATCATAAAAGAATTATAGACGTTAAAAATAAATATTAATAGCTTTAATTTTAAAATCACTTCGATTCGGTTTAAATTATTTTTTTAAAGTTTCAAATCATAATTTTAACCAAATTTATCGATTTATATTTTTTTAAAACTTAAATCAAATACATTAATTTAATTTGGGGTTTGAATCAATTGCTTGACATTTCAATTTTAAATGGTAAATTTTTAAGCGTTAAAGTAGCATATATTGTTATAAAAATATATATAAATATTTATTTAAGGAATTATTGGGAGCGGAATTCCGTTAGTAGACAGAACTCTGACAAGGCATTCATCTGCCACGTGCAGTGAGTAATTAATAAGGATTGACGTAGCTAACATTTATTATTATATTTCCAAGACTTGTCAAACATCTACCCAGTCCCACACTCTGGATTGCCAGGTGGCACGTTCTTACGCCACATTGTGGTTGTTGAACCAATTACCGCTTTTTTTTCTGTTTTTTTTTTGGTTTGGACCTGCATTAGTTTGCCACGTGGGCAAAAAGAAGATGCGCTCGATCCACGGCGTAACTCTTAGAATTTTGAGAAACCACGTAAAGATAGCAACTAGAGACAAAGGTCATAAAGTCAATATCTTAGGGTTTAAGGCACGAAGAGTTTGACTGAGAGATGGCTATTTAGGGTTTCTTTTTGTTTTATATCCTCCCCCACCTCCCCCGCCCAAAAAAATAAAGAAATACCATTGCTATGTAAAAAAAAAAAAATGAATTTAAAACAAGCTTGAAATTTTCAAGAATAAGTGTTATTTTAAAAGTCAGTTTGTTTAAGTCTAGTTATGCGTTGGACCAGAAAGAGACTACATCTCGAATTGATGTGCACTCGAATATAGACATATAAGGGTTTGAACAACACGAGCGCACAACATGTTAAGCTAAGGGCTTGATGAGCATAAAATAAAGCCATTAAATATGACACAAAATCATAAGGTTGATGACAGGAATGCACTTCACCAGTACTAGACCAAGTGGTTATTTGTATTTTTATTCTTTATTTTTTCACAAATTTTTAGAATTATATTAAAAAATAATTATTGAGTTTTAAAATTAACTCATACAAGTATCTTCCGTTAAGAAAAAGAGCAGTCAGATAGATCCTATTAATAGATTATCTACACCCTACTTTACTTATTTTATATAATTTCTTAAATACCCTTAACTAAAATTACTAAAATAAACTTTTATACAAAAAATCATCATGAAGAGGTGCCGACCCTTGTACAGAAGGTTGGTCATGTCCAACTGACCCTCTTATTTTTTTTTTCATATACCATGTTGCATTAAAATGTATTTCATGACAATTTTGTCATATTTACATTCAGTCTGAACTTATTTAGGCGGTGGAGTATTATACCTCACCCGTACCCCACACGAGAGTAACGAGTGAAAAATAGTGCCCCTCCGCCCAAAATAGCCCGGAATGGATGAAAATATGTCAAAATTGTCACAAAATGCATCTTAATGTAATATGATATATGATAATGAAAAAAAAAGAGAGATAAGAGAGTCGGCCGGACATGACCAACACTTACAAAGGAGAGTTGGCCGGGTTGGCCATGGACGAGCTTCGTTCTTGTTTATTTTTTGCGCAAAACACATTAAAAAAACACCCATAAATATTTCATTTTATGAATAAAAGTGAATAGAAATAAACAAAAAAAATTATTAAAACATGCATTTCTTACTGAATCAAGATATCAAATTTCAAAAAGTTTTCGAAGACAACGAGTGGTGATTCACTCCAAATGGAGTCCAAACGATGCTTCTCTAGCTCTAATATTCTTTCAACTAAGATAAGAAGATGAAAATGGTGGGCTTTAAAGTTTGAAGATAGGGTTTTGGAAGAGTTTTGAAGAAGAAGAAATGGTGGGTCTAACTCCAGAGATTAGTCTCACATCGATTATGTATTCATTTAAGTTAAGTCATATAAAAAGTTTCACCCTCTCACACTAGTAAGAGGAATTTTCTTAAGGAAAAAAATAAAAACCTCCAGAGACTTGCCTTTATGCGACGCACTACCTGGGCACCCACCGGCCTGATGGCTCTGTTGACTGTATGGTGGAAATCTTCACTGAAAAATAACTTTCAAAATAATCAACTAAATTAGTGTTTAATCTGAGTGGTGGAATCATAATGGTCTCGCTTAAATGTCACTCTTCTAGAGAAGCAATTTGTTTCTCGTTCACTATTTAAAGGTACTAGGGACAAGACTATGTCTAGTTAAACTAGATCAATTACTATTCCAGCAGAGTAATGGTGTGGATTAAGGCTAGAGTGTAACTCTATGTCCTTAAGACAATTATGTCCCGCTTAGATGCTCACGGTGTATGACACTTGTCTCCCAGGATATAACAATTTTCTTCTTGTGACAGCAACACTTTCGAACCAAAATTGGTTGTACTCACTCACAAAAGAATGTTAAAAGCAGAAAAAAGATAAGAGAAGAAAATTCAGAGATTTTGAAATTTTTTGGGATGAATTTCTGAGTTATGGAAGGTTCTATTTATAAGCAAATCGTGGGTGTACATGGTGATTGTTTCTACACCATTGGATCGAGTCTGATTGCCTTTAGACGTGATCTAACGGATTTGATTGACGTACCCGATCGTACACCTTTGGATTGTACCTAATCGATTTAGGCGCAATCTAACGGTTCCACTAGTCGCAACCGATCCCGCACTTTTGGATCGCCGTCGATCCAATGGGTCGCGATCTGACGGTCTCGATCAACTCATCCGATCCCACACCGCCGAATCTTCATACATCGCACCTAAACAGATAACTACATTCATCGTATCTAGACGTCCTAGATCTGATCTTCCACGGACGCATCTCATCCGTCCGATCTGTCTCGATATCCGAAAACAAAAAGCTTCCCAGCTTCTCGCAAATGTAAAGTTTTGTGTGCCCATTAGCCCTCGCACACGCGCGAGTTTGACCCTTCCTTGTCTGTGTGTGTTAGCTAAAATTTAAGTGTAGTACTCTAGCTACACTTATAAGTAAATAATTATAACTTTATCTTTCTCATGTGGGACTAAGTGATTGTTTTTAAGTTTTAGAACTTTACACATATCAAGTAGGTTACTTTAAACTCAATTTCTCATTCATATATAAATGTGTATAGCTAAATATTTATATATTCCTAATCTTTACGTATCAAAGATTAATAATCAACTTGGTCTCATCCAAAATCACTTGTGGATCTCACTTTAATATTTAACTGAAAATGGTGAAAAACCATGTTTAATTATCCATTTTTCAATAGGCTCAACTTAGGAGCAGACCAAACTTAGAGGTCTATAGGAGGGACAATATCTTGTAATGTGTGGGCCAGCCAAAATGAACTTAGGCACAAATGAACTTTTTTTTTTTCTTATAAGATGTTAGGGTTAGCATAGGCATGGTTAAGGCTAGGTTTGTATAAATACAATTTGAAATGAAGCAATTAGAAAATAGTTTTTAATATTTTTAGAAAAATGTTATACTATATATATATATATATTTAAAAACTGTTTTCAAATTTTACTAATCAAACGCATTATCTTGTGTGTTGAGTCTAAATGATAACCAAACAGAGCCTAAACTACTCCTTGTTAAAATCATGTAATTGTTTTACAAAGAATAATTGTTGGTGTCAAATTCAACCAACACTAAATAGTAATAAATTAGAAGGAATTTGTTGAGCTGAAACTTATCAAGTTGTTTATTGACCCGTTGTATCCTTGTATGATTTGTTGTATATTGTAAATAATTGGCGTACGTTGATTCTCAATATTTTACATGAATAATACCGTATACATGAACAGTAACATATACGTAAATAGTGTCATATACGTGAGTGGTATTATATCTTAAGAAAAACTTTTCTAATGTGAAAAATCAGCCAAGGCCACAACTACAAAGCATACTAAAAATTTCTCAGAGGTTCTGACTACTTTTTTGGGAACGTATACATTATTGCATTGTTATACAAATACAGAGTAATAGATAAGAGTAATAATAGTAAGATAAAAGACAGAGATTTTAAGTGGTTTGATTCTGAGACCTATGTTTACAAGCATAACGTAGAAGATTTAACTATAAAATAGCATACAACAAAAAACCTTGAATTGAGAATTTGGATCTAATTTTCTCATATAAGAATTCTACGCCCCTATTTATAATTGAAGATTATATTTATTATTTCTTTTTTTTTAATCACCGAATGTTGGTTTAGTTTTTTCTTTCACGAGTCCAACAGTAGTAAAACAAAATGAAATTACTTACAATGAGTTAATATTTACTATAATTTTTTATTTTTTATTTTTTATTTGAATAGTTACTATAATTGTAAAACCATTTTAAAGTAGAATAATTTTGCATAGATAAAGTAGTAAGTTCTTTTTTTATCTAGGTATTGCAATAATGAAGCATTATAAAGGTGAGTGTTAATTATGCCCTTTGGTATATCAAAATCACTTTGATCACACTCATATCTTTTTCTTTCTTTTTTCACTTTATCATTGTAACATGATTCCATATATAAAGTACTCAAACATCGAAAAACTATTAGTCAAGTAAGTTTTAAGCATTAATGGTAATAGTTATATAACTTATATTACATTTGTTGAGGAATAAATACTTATCTATAAACAAATTAATTTGAGGAGCATTAAAAATATTTAATCCAGGTTTAAGAGTTTGAGAACATTATATTAATAGAAAACTTAGCAACTTAATTAACAAATAATATTCAAACCAATCAAATTAATAAAGTCCCAACTAGCATATGGGCGTTAAAAGATGATGCGACTCCAAACAAAAAGAAAGATGGAGATAACATGAAAAATTATAATATTTATGATCTTATTTTTAATGATTCATGTGTTATTGATTACAACTAATCGTGAATCTTCTAATATAAATTGATTTTCCAATGATAAAGTTTCTTATTCCTTGTACGTATTTATTAAATTTAAGTTTTCCTCGTGAATAACTAAGGGAGGCACATCAAAGAGTCATTAGTCAAAGATATATACGAGCCTAAATGAAATTTTTTTTTGGGATTTTAAGGAGGTGCCCTTTTTGTGGTTAATGACTTACACCTTTAAAATTAGTCAGATGCACATAAAGTTACTCAAATACCTAAGTCTTAAAAAAAAAAAGAAAAAAGAAAACTAGGGTGGAGGCTCTATATTATAATAGTCAAACTAATCTCTTGGTAGACAGCCAAAAAGAAAAGAAAATAATAATAATAATTATTATTATTATTAAATTACTTAATTAATTATTTATCTTTCCCACTAAATCAAACCCTTTTGGGTTTAAATAAATAAATAGCCATCCCAGGTGTGAGTAAAAAATAAATATATTTTATGAAAATATAATTTGAAGGATTACTCTTATCAAAAAGAATTTACACCATTAATTAATTTTTATTCATAATAAGTCATATGTATGGCTGAGTAATTTTATTGTTATAAAAATATTATTCTTGTTTTACACATTTTCCTTAAATATATAATAAAGAATTGTATAAATAAGTGTCATATATATCCCTTTAATATTGATTTAATTATACCAACTAGCTCCCATTATTCTTTTTAATTGTAGGCCCCATAAGGGTATATAAATTTCCAGGCATGTCCCATCGATCCAACTCACCGAGTCAAATGCAACTCTATTTAAAACGAGTCGAAGACCGAGTCAAGATGACTCAATTAGGGTTTTAGGTGATCTAATCGAAACTAAAGTAAAACAACAAAGGCCCTTTGGAGGAATATTTAATTAATGGTGTCATTGCTTTAACTTCAAGTCTTATAAAAATAGTTATTTAATACGATTTATTATTAAACTAATCCAATTATAATATTTAAATGTTTCCACAATTTTTTAATTCCTTTCCCCGTCTTTATTACCATTTTTCTATTCTAATAATAAAAAAAAGGCATCGCACCCAATGTAATAATAATTAATTCTTTTCAGTACATCTTTTACATTAAATAATAATTTCCAACACTACAGAACATTTCTTATTATTATATATATATAATTTTTTTTTATTTTATTAAGTTGGATCATTGACCTTGGGGTTTTTCTGTTCTAAACGTCAACCATAGCAAAGTAAAAGCCCTCCTCCTAAGAATATGTGGGGCCCAACTCGACAGGTGCACGCAAGGAAATTTTGCTCCATACTCCACTTGCGGCGACAGCATCCAACCAATGATGTTCCACCACGTGTACGGAATGCGTTACAACAAGACTTGGGCCCACTTATAATGACATCACACAAGGGTGCTGCCACCTTCGAGAACGTGGTCTCAGGGGCTTTGCGCCACGTGGCGTGGTCTGTGGTCGCCAACTCGGACAATTCCGTAGAAAGATACGTGATGCCTACTTTTTCCCCCGACAGTACAAAAGCTTCGATCTATATATATATATATTTATTTATAATTTTATATGTGTTTGTGTGTATTGATTTTAGATATAAGATAATATAGATTTATTTCTTTGTGTGATTGTGAATGAACTTTGTGTCCTCCTCCATAATCACCATCTGTTATTATTGTTTTTTAATTTTAAAATAAAAAAATTGATTAAAAAAATATGAATTTTCAAGGTTATGAAATTATTGCTATAAATTTAATTAAGAGCCAATTATCCTAATGGGTATTTGAGACATTTGATAGCTATAAAATTTTTTTTTTTTTTAGTTTTATCGACACCTAGGTGATATTTTTTTTTATTTTACGACGAAATTAATTTAACTAAATTCAATCGGGTAGACTATAAAAATATATTTTTTTTAACAAATAATAGATTTGTATATAAAAGGATTTAAATTCATAATCTCGCTTAAAAAAAATGAATATCAATCAAATATTTATTTTATTTAATTAATAATAATAATAATAATAATAAAATAATATTATAATTGTTTTGGTTGGAATTAGGGTTTAGAAAGATTTGGACTAATAAATTAAACATGCTTTTGATTTTTTTATAAAATGAGAAATGTTTCCAAGAGTGGAAAAAGGGCATGGGTACTTGCTTTGTTGTTTTGTCTACAAAGTGAAGCCCCATCACAACTCTCTCTCTATAATATTACAAAAATCATATTATATTATAATTATAATAATAACATCGTGTCACACTGAGGATAATAATATACATAGTGCTTATTAATTATGATTATTTTTCAAAATATATAATTAAAAAAACTGTTTTAGAGTCAGCCACGTGGAATGATGACGTGGCGAGCAACGTGAAGGCACACACTTGGGGGTTAGGACTTAGGACTTCCATGAATACGTATTGTCCGAAAATGAAAGCGAGAGAGGGAGGGGCAGGGAATGAAAGCTCAAGACGCGACAAAAGTGGGCGAGAAAGGATGTGGGACCCACTCGTGTGGGATCCACATGTTCTAGCACGCGGGACCCACACTCGTGCATAACCGACACGTTTAGAATTAGCGGTAAAAAAGATTTTAGAAATATACTTAACACACGCGAGACTGAATTTTGGTACTTACTCGCTTTGGAATCGTAGGATTACCTCGAGAGTCACGTAAGAATGGTTAGTATCAGATATGAGTGCTTGAAGTGTGTTACAATAGCAGTGTACTAACTCAGAGATATTTGGGGAGCATGGGAAAGTGGAGCGAGGTGTGCCCAGTAGTAACCAGATCCGAGGCGAGATATGATACGTGGCGTATTGACAACCCTCCACGTGGCAACAACATGCTACCTGCACCTGGGGTTTGGTTTTTGTGTGAACTGTTTTTAATAATAAAGCGGTGAAAAAAAATAAAATAAATAAAATTAGTGGTAGTTGTTTCGATAGGGACGACTTTATCGTACTACTACTACTTCTTCTTGTGGGGTCCCGAAACAATGCGCGCCAAATCGGATTTTGCGTTGTGTTCTTAGTTTCTTACAATGATAAAGACTTCTTTGTGAAAAATCACCTTATATTATTTATATTACTTCTCTGTTTACGAAAATGCCCCTCAAGAATAAAGTGATTTGAGACGTTTCGCTGAAGAATAAAGGGTTTTTTGCAAAGGCATTCTAGTCAAATAAAGTGACGGCAAAAAGACACTCCCGTTGTGGATGTATCCAAAAGCCGGGTTAAAAGCGATACCATCTCACAATTGCTTTTTTTTTTAACCTTTTATCAACCGATTTACTACTGTGGTTAAAATTTGATTTGCTGGTGGTGTTGACAGAGGTTCTGACGTCAATGAAACTGCCACGTGGCGAACGTAAGACAAAAAAGTTTCCACGAGAAAAAAATAATAATCAAGTAAAATCGGCACAAGCGATGGTGGGTCCCACCATTCTCGGAAGTTCCGTGAACGTGACTCGTAGTTTTCTCTGAGAATCACAGCCGTCTGATAAAAAACTCGCGAGGAAATCGCGCTCTGTTCAGCACGCGAGAAACGTGTAAGTCCTCCTCTGCCAGCTCGACTAGTCAAAACTCCTCTTCCGGCCACGTCATTACTCAATCCTACGGTTCCCACGTCAAACTTAAAGATTGAATAAAAAACCAGATATTTTTTCCTCCCTACAACCGGACACCGCCTACACCCGGTGAAAAAATCTCTAACTCACTGCCACGTGCCGTTTCACCCAGGTGAGCGATAAGGATACGAGCAACCGGGAGCGAGCAATAATCGCACCGAGCTAGGTGTGGGAGAAAAGTGAAGTGGAGTTTGACACGTGGACGTTATATCTGAATGGCTTTGGAATCTTTCTCTATCGACGGCCACTTTTGATGCCACGTTGGCAGACGCAAAAAGACCGCAGGATTAGGTTTTGATCGGAGGGGTTGGAGCGAAACAAGGACTTGTAGAAGAGATCGTGGCCGTTGGTGACAGAGAAAAAGAAGGTAAGAAGGGGAAAAGGAGGATTAGGTTTTTGCGAAGTGAGTTGTGGGAGTAGGGGATAGATTCTAAATAAAGTAAAATGAAGAGATGAGGTGAGAGAGAGAGCGAGAGAGACTAGAAAGAAGAAGAAGAAGAGAGAACAGAAGTAGAGAAGAAGCGCAGAGGCAGAGGCGAAAAAGAAGAAGAAGAAGAAGAAGAAGCTGAGACAAGGAGAGGAAGAGAAAGCTTTGGTTTTTTTTAACCTTTTTTCTTCTACTTTTTGTGGTGGTTTGGGAGATACAGAAGAAATTAGTGGTTTTGTGTTTTGGTCGCCGGAGAGGCGTCGGAATCTGGTGTTTGTCGGAGGAGAGTTTGTGTTATGGAATGTTGAGATTTGATTTGATGAGAGAAGATCGGAAGTGATGGAGAGAAACAGAGGAGAAGGGAGAAGGATGGCGGCGGCGAACGGATTGTCGAGACGGAGACAGAGAAGTAGCAGTTTGATAGATTCTCCTGGTTTGTGTGTTCGCAGATTTCTTAGATCTGATTCACTTGAAAGAAATCTTTTTGATGCTTCGTTTCTGTTTTCTTGCGTTGTTTCTTGTTTTGTTAAATCTTTTTTTTTTGTGGTTTGTTATTTGATGCAGAGGAAGATGGAGCGGCGGAGATGCAGGAGACGGCGGCGAGATTGAGAGATCGAGGAAACAATAAGAAGGATCGAGATCGGGATCGATTGAGTAGTAGGAGCAAAAGGAGAAGAGGCGGCGATAGATTGATTCATGGAAGTAGTAGCAATCGAGAGGAAGGAGAAGATAGTACAGAGGAAAGTGTAGACGATGATGAGGAATATGAGGACGGAGAAGCTGGACCTGGATCGGGACCAGGACCAGTTCGTATGCTTCCGCCAAATCCGGCTTCTTCGTCATCAATCTCTAATCACCATCACCACCACCACCACAATAATCGTAATAAGAGCTTTCCATCTGCGGCTAATAAGATGATAAGAACAGCAGCACCGGTGTTGAAAGCCGCCGATGAGATGATCGGAGTTTCCGTCCCTAGAAAAGCTCGGTCAGGTTGTAGAATCGATGATATTTCGAGGAATTTTTGGTCTTTGTTGGTTTTTTCGATTTTTTTTTGTAAGGTCTTGATTCTCTCTTGAACTCTTTTGTTTCTTTTTGTGGTTGTAGCCTCCGTCAAAAGATCACATGAATATTGGAATCCAGGTGGTGGAGGAGTAGGGGTAGAGCAGTCGCAGATCCATCGGCAAGCTTCAACATCACCAGCCAGACCGACTATTGCTGCTGCATCGTCACCAGCAGCGCCGATCTCTCCTCCTTCAAATGCTTCTGTTAAGAAGAAGACGGTATCGTCATCATCATCATCATCCTTTTGTGTCTTCTTCTTATCCATTCACAGGCTCCAAAAAATTTGAGTGTTGTTAATGGTTGTTTTGGTTCAGAAAAGTTTGGGACCGAAGCAACGGCCGCCGAAAATGTCGAAGCCATCTTCAGTTCAGGACGATATCGAGATCGAGGTTGCGGAGGTCTTGTATGGGCTGATGAGGCAATCTCATTGTCCTTCGAAGCCAGATTACGTCGCGCAGAAACCAGATTGGAAGGATGCTAATGGATCCAGTAGTGATGTTAGGTCTAGAATTTCGTCTCCTACCTCAAACTCACCTTCAGCGGCGGGACCTCAGTCGTCGATTTTGCCGCAGAATTCTAATTCTTCCACTACTCCGTCAACTGCCGTTGGTATGTATTCTTGTATTTTTGGGATGTGAAATTAATCTCTTGAAAGAAATTTTCAATTTTATTTTTTTGGGGTTATTTGCAGCACCAAAGAGGAAGAGACCGCGACCTGTGAAGGTGGAAGAGGAGAGCCGTGAAAGTATTGATGTCAAAAACAGTTCCACTTCTGCGTATAAAATCGGGAGCGATCAGCCCGGAAAAGTGGAAGTTTCTTCACCGAAATCTAAGAATAATACAGAATCTGTACGTGACGATGGCGGGGTTTCTTCTGATATGGTAAGCTCTCAGACTGCTACCATTTCGTTGGTTCCGCAAATGGAACCGGAATCGGTGATGCCCGAGAGCGATGGTGTAACGGATTCAAAGGTCTTGAAGGAAGAATTGGGAGGTAAAGATGAGGTTCAAGCAAAGGAAGAGGTCGTGTTGCCTAAGAATGAGTCTTCCAGTTGCAAAGAGGACGCCAGCCCTGAGGATGCGCCCGGTGCAAAATCTTCAGAGGTTGAGGGCGATCGAAATGAGAAGTTCAGAATCGATCTGATGGTGAATATTCATTATAATTCCCGTTAGATCTTAATTAATGGTAAGATCTTTATTGAAAATCTAAAGAAGAATGCCATTTTGCAGGTTTCTCCACCTTTGAAATCATCTCCAGATAGAGATGGATTGACCGATTTTGCATCAGATCCCAGACCTGTGGTACCTGATGGTGAAACGGTGAGTGGGGGAAATTTTCTGTTAGTTTGGCTGCAATTCGGTGTTTTATTGGTGTGTGGCCTCAAATTTTCTGTGGTTCAGGAGAAGAAAATGGAAACTGCAGTTAAGGATGAACAAAAGATTGAGCAAAGAAGTAAACAAGATGCCGAGGAGACTGCTGCTTTGGTAGAGAAGAAAACAGAGGTGACGGGGGAGGATTTTGATTCTCAGAAGAAACGCGTAGGTGATTCTAGAGTTCGTGACTTGCATCTTGATTTGGAACAGGATCTAGATCGGGGTTCAGGTAATGTCAGTGAAACCAAAACACTACAAACTGAGAACCAGCAGCAATCCAAAGCAGCTAAAAGTGAACCCAAAGTGGACAAGTCCGGTAATTATCTCACTTGTGGACCTCTCTTTGGTTTTATCTATGGTTGTGGTGATCTCAAAGATCTGATGAAATCGATTTGAACCTCTTTTTCTTTATCTCCAGCCCGGTTCGCTTCTTTGCCATTGCCAATAACTTTAGCTGGTTGGCCAGGCGGTTTACCTCCCTTGGGGTAATTTCACTAAACATCTCATCTCAGCTTCTGAATTATGCCTATCTTTAGTTTTTCTGCCTGCTGACGGATTCCATCTTTAACTGCAGATTCACTGGTCAAGTCCCTCCTCTTCCAGGAGTTCTACCTCTGGATGGAAGTACAGGGCCTTCCAATGTTATCCAGGTATTTTCTATTGGTCCTTGGAAGTCTTTGCCCTTTCCTCCTCTTTCTTGATATGCTCTAAAATACGGTTTTAATTCAAAAATTGCAGCAACCGCATTTACTTCAATCTCAACGCCGGCCAAAGTGTGCAACACATTACTACATTGCGAGGAATATCTATTATCATCAACAATTCACCAGGATGAATCCTTTCTGGCCAACATCAGGTGGCTCCGCATCCGTCTATGGGACCAAGCCCTACAATCTCAATATTGTTCCACAGACGGAGAATACAATCATGGGCAATCCATTACCTGGGATGTTTCCTGTTTCAAATTCCTTGCCAGACAAAAATAAGGCTGCTGCAACATCTCTACAAAGTCATAATGGCAAGGACAAAAGCTCTGTTACAGCAAACTTCATGGATGGTCCACAGACAAAGCAGCTCATGCTTCAACAAGCAGCGTCCCAACCTGCTACTGCTGCTAATTTATTGGTGCGATCACATTCTATGAATGAAAATACTCTTCTTTTTTCTTTTCTGAAAATTGGGTTTCGAAAAATTAATTGGTTCTCTCTTTTCTCTGATTTTAGCATGGACCTGCTTTCATCTTTCCATTAAGTCAGCAGCAGGCAGCAGCTGCCACTCAATCTGTGCCGGGAAAGTCTAGTTCAACGGCAGGTAATGCAGCTTCATCAACTGCATCTAATAATCCAGCTTCTGGTGCTCAAGGGAAGAATTCAATCACAGCAGCAGCGACGATGAGTTTCAGTTACCCCAATTTGCCTAATGAGCCTCAATACTTAGCTGTCTTACCGAATAATGGGTACCCATTTCCTGTCCCCTCGCATGTTGGAGCCCCACCACCTTATAGAGGAGGAACGCATGCTCAGGCAATGCCTTTCTTCAATGGATCTTTCTATTCCTCTCAGGTGCTCCATCCATCGCAGCTTCAGCAACAACAACCTCAGCCACATCATTCCCAGCAACATCCAGTCGATCAGGGACATCAAAATATGAGTACTTCCAGTGGCTCATCTGCTTCACAGAAGCATCAACAGAATCAACAACAGCGTACTCATGGTGGTGGCAGTAATGGTGGAGCTGGTAGCTCACATTTTCCTTCCAAAAACCGGGCACCACCACAGCAGCACAATCAGAATGTCTCCATTCCTCATAATGCTCGTCAGCTGGAAGCAGAAATGGGCAGAGAAGAAAGCCCATCTACAGCTGATAGACGAGTTTCTCATCTTCACAAGAATATTTATTGCCAGAACTTTAGCTTGCCCCTTCATCCTCAGAATTTTGCTTTGATGTCCCCTGCGGCATTGGCAGGCAGCGCAAGCGGGAATTCTTGTGAGGAATCACAGCAGTCTTCACAGCAACAGAGTCTGAAGGGTGCCATGGAGCTTATTCCCTCTCAAGCATTTGCAATGTCTTTTGCAGCCTTTAATGGAGGGCCGGCAATAGCAGCACCTGGGCTTGATTTTTCGTCAATAACCCAAAATCATCCCATTTTCCAGAGTCTCCCAGAGGCAGCTAGAAGGGAGTACCAGATTGCTGCTGTTTCTCAGGCTGCAGCGCAACAGAGTAAAACTCACCAAATTTCTGAAGAAGGGAAGACTGTCAGTGATTCTACAGCAGCGGATGAGGAAAAGAAGGCAAAGGACGCAAAGGGTCTTACAAATGTAGGCCAGTCTCTTGTGTTTTCAAGATCAAATCCCACCGACCACCACCACCCCCATCCCTCGTCATCTGCAGTTCTGGGCAATCCTATCATCGATGGCTCTGGAAGAACTCTTAACCTCATATCTCCTGTCAATGGTGGTCGTGCTTCTAGTTCAGGAATTTCATCTGTTACAAGCACCGCTGCAGTAGCTGTTAGTTCGCTTCCACAGCTGCAGCAGCAACAATTATTGATGCAGCTTCAGAAGCAGCAGCATCAGCAGCCACAGCTGCAACAGCAACTAGCGGCTGCTGCTGCTGCTGCATCGGTGCCCCGGACCAAACAGTCAGCCACCACAAATACGAATGCGTATGGCACCGACCGTCTTCCAGTATCTTCTTCAATGTCAGCAAAGTTTCCTAATGCGATTTCTGTTTTCCCTCAAGCCCTAATGCACGGCAACAACCCCAACCCCACACAAAATTCCCAGTGGAAGCAGCAGTCAACAAGGACAATGACCTCTTCCACTCACTCACTTGCTCCAGCAACCACAGCCTCTTCTCTGAAAAATCTCTCACAACAGCAAGGCAGAACCCAACAAGGACTCTCTCAGATATCTTTTGGAGCGAGTCCAAAATCATCGGCAACACCGCAACATGGGCAGCAACTCTCAACGAGTAATCCAGCCCAATCGCCCCCATTAGCAGTTGGGTCGCCTTCTGCTTCCGTGTCTAAGGGTGCGGTAGCCGGAGGCAGCCCTAGGATGACGTCATCTGGGAGCAAAGTGGCTCCATCTCCTCCTGTATTATCATCATCATCTAAGAACTCTCAGCAATCAGGGCCCAGTAGGAAATCTTCTCCAGTGGGTGGAAGAAGTATGCCATCAATACTCGGTAACGCTCCTGTACCCACCACTTCGTGTTCAAGCACTAATAAGCTACAGTTACAACCACTGCAGCAGCAACATCACCAAAAGCAGCATCAGCATCAGCAGCAGCAGCATCAGCAGCAGCAGCAGCAGCTCTTCTTTTCTAATGCTTACATGCAGCAGCAAGCTCAGTCCTTCCAATCTACTGCTACTGCCACAGCTTCTTCGATTAGTGCGGGATACTATAATAATCAAAGACGCCAGGCTGAACAACATCAGCAGCAGCAGCAACAACACCAACAACAAATTATTACTTCAAGTGGGTCGTCTACTGGGGGGCTACTATGTCCTCCACTAGCATTAACCAGTAATGCAGATCCCGCAAAAGCAATTTCAGCTGCTGCAGCTGCTAACAATATGAAAGGTGTTCTTCCCATCCACACGGCTCAGTTTGCAGCAGCTGCCCACTCCGCTGGCAATTCTATTCCCCCACTCATGTCAACCGCTTTCACATCCATGTATTCTGTGCCGCCAGTGCCAGTGAAACCCACAGAGCACAAGCAACCTGCTGGTGAGTAGAGTTTTTTTTTTTTTTTATATTTCTTTTCTTAAATTTTCTCCATATAATTCTTGTCCATCTATCCAAAAGGAGAAATAAAATTTTGTTGGGGGTGATTGGGTGGCTTATTTGATTTATTTATTTATACCTATATGGGATGACGGTTTCTTGCCCAGGAAATGATAATTTGCGTGCCTCCTGGCAGCCTGAGAAGAGCTAAGGCAAATGAGGACTACTTTGGACTTGGATAGAAGAAGAAATGCTCTCTCACAATGAGCTATTAGTACGCATCAAAATCAGAATTTTTGGCTGCTAACAAGAGTGGTGCTTCTGCTCTGCCTCTGTCCCGTCTTCTAACCAAATTATTTGAGGCTCTCAAGCTTGAGCCCCTGGAAGAAGAGGCAGGATTCAATTTGATGGAGTTCAAGTGCAAGTGGGTTCTGCAGGATTCAATTTTGGTGCACTTCTTGTCTCCATTACATTATATTCATCTGCTAATCCTCACTCACCTGTATCCACTCACTCCCTGTGCCTGCATTGCAAGTGTGAATTCCTGCTCTCCTTGCCCCTTCTGAAAAAAGGAAAAAAGCAAACTTGAAATTTTTTTTTTCTTCTTTTTTTAGGGATAATCCCATTCAGGATAATTAATAGCTTGAGAAGTGGATGATGATGATGATGATGTACATGATGCAAGAAAGAATGGTTTTTGATGTTTTTCTGTTTATAATTTAGGAAAAAGGCACATGTGTGCATGTATCTAGCCACAGATGATTGCCGCCTATATAAATGGGGTTAATTTTTTTATTTCTTTCTTTCTTTCTTTCTTTCTTTATCTATTCGCCAAATAGTTTTATAATTACTTTTAATAATGTTTTTTTATCTCCTTGTGTGTATTTTTCTTCTGTTTAGGGATCATGTTTGTCAATTTAGTATTAAATCTTTATGAGCTTTTAATTATTTAAAAGTCCTTGAGGCGAATATTTTACTTTGGGAATTTGGGTGTACTTTATTCAATAGTCATTGAAAAAAGTTGCTTTCAATTCTAGGAGAAAACAATTAGTTCAATCAATATAGAAATAAAATAATATATCATTTGTCTTTGAATCTTGTTTGGATTTATTTGTAATTACTGCTTGCTTGCATTTAATTTTATACAAAAATAGCCTTACCCGCCCCACTACCACTGGCTCAGCATATCCGAGCTATACGTAATTTTAAATTATAATCAAAAGCAATTAATTATATAACTCAAATTCCTCATATCTCAAAGTTTTCAGTGGAGAGAAAAAGACAAGTATTTACAGATATATTACTATTCAAATGAGATTGCCTTTATGAGTTTTCTTTTTTTTTTTTTTTTTTTAAGAAAAAATTACTTCGCTTCCGTAAACAAAGGACGGTGTCCCACATAGTCACGTGAAGGTGGGTCCGCCATTGCTGACTTAATTGCAGCCTCCGCTGTTAGCCACGTCACCATGTCCCACGTGACCCTTCTTTTATTTTTTTATCTTTTTATCTTTTTTTAATAAAAACACACTCATTCAAAACGAGTGAGGGCTCTGATTTGTACAATTTAAAATAAACTATTATTTTAAACTGATCGTAATAATTAGAGTCCACTTGCCTAAAAAAACAAAAAAAAATCTGTGTGAACTCTCCACGTGGACTCTCCTCGTTAATTCGACGGTGTCGAAAACCCCTCGTTCGTACTAAGCTGCATATCTACTGAATCATTTCTTCGCTTTTGCACTTTTCCACAATTATTCTTCTCTCTCTGTTTCATAATTATTCTGTGGCTTTCGCAAGTTTGTTAGGTTTCTAACCTAATGTCCCTTTTTCAACTGCCACGTAGACAGTACGGACAAAAGCTTGTCTCCATCCTTCTGACTTATCTTTCTCTATCTCTATCTAATAAAATACAAGTGAACACGTGGACCGTGAACTGTCGGACGAGTTAGTTTAGAACGGTAACTCATAGGCGCAGGGGATCATCTCACAACAATATAAAAGCCAGAGTTCATGTTTCGCGTTTAAAGAGAGGGAAACACGGAAACAACGCGAAAGAAGAAAACGAAGATTATTAGATTTCTCCGATTTTTCTTTTATTTAAAAATATTACGGTTTTTGTTCAGATTTGATGAGCGAATTGAAAGGATTGAAGAACAGATCGAAAGAGTTAATGGCGGATTCAGAACGGATCTTCTACGATTTCTTTAATTAATGCCTTCAGGTTTGAGTGATTTTATTTTAATTAATTTCATTGTGATTCACTTCAGTTTTGTTCTTCCGCGCTGATCTGGTGTAATCGAGCTTGATTATCGTCTCAGATATCTGTTCGTTCGACCGAGTTGTATGAGAGAGCGAACGGGATCGATCGATCGGCGTGAAGGTATTCCTCGCAGATCTTTATGTTCGAAATAATAGTAAATGAAGATCTGATTGCCGCGAAAACATTTGAAAGAAAGTTCGAAAAAAAGTAATCTAGATCGATCGTTCAGAAGAGTTTTGGAAGTCTTCTTTTCTTGTTACAAAAATTCAAACTATGATAACACGAATAATTCTCTTTTTTTTAAAAAAAAAAGAACGAAAGATGATTTAAGTTACGATCTTTTTGGCGATCAGTCTTCAAGTCGATGGGGTAAGCAAAAGCGTGCTCTTTTTGTCTTTTTATTTTGCAGATGCACTAGGACATCTAACTATCTGCCACGTCCTATACGGTCCACGTGGACTCTTTTAATAGGGCAAAAGTAGGTTGTAGAAAAGTGCGTATCTACGTTCTTTAGTGTCGGTATCGTACACGTGGCTGGTACAATTATTAAAAAAAAAGTCTTATCTTTTTGTTTTTTAATTTTTGGTGATAGAAAAAACATTGGGTGCCTACTGGTCATCATGTTTGGAAATAGTAGGAAATTATTTCCTGCTTCCTACTGGCCACCAAGCTACAAAGCTAGAGGAACACGTGGCATCTGGACACCTTTTTTTTCAAAAATAAAAATAAAAAATTCCTCCATTATTACACCAGAGAGTGATGATATTTATTTGTGTTAAATGTAATTTTCTTGAGAATTACGACAAATATTTTATGAGAAATTTATTTGACTTTTCCAATTTGGTTTATTTTTAAAAAAGCTCCTTTCAATAATATATTAATTTCTTTATTTTTTTTAGGTGCCCATCAATGCTTACTGTTTTTAATATATAACTGATTATTTCCATGCTTTTCCCCCCACCAAACAGTGAGCACATGTAACCATGCAACCTTGCTGGACCAAAAATGGAGAGGTGAAACATAATCACCCTCCAAGAATTGTTGTATTTTCTTGTCATCATTTTTTTTTTCTGATAATATTTATATAACATGATTGAAAGTGATATAAAATGGAAAAAAAAAATGTGAATGGATATTTGAATTAGGGAGGAAAGAGGCAGCCCCAAGTACTGGTCCCTACAGGGCCATCTTTTTGGTACCTTTCAATCTATCAAATTCTCACCTATTAATTCCTCCTTTAAAGTGTTTGGATTCTGTCACACCAAAGGACCAAATTAAGTTAAAAATAAAAGACTATTTGGAATTATTTATGTGTGAATCAAGATATATAATTTCTTTTTATGGGTAGGCCTATGCAATGCGTCAAATCTTATAAGTCTTTTATTTATCATGCACTAGATTTCTGTTTTTAAAACTCACCCAAGTAACCTTTAAGTACATCCAAATGTGAAGGGCCATATTTCCAGGTGGGGGAAGGGGATGAGACAAGTCGGTCTTGATTATTTAGGGTAGGGTTCAGAGTAAGGTACAATAAATAAGATTTTTTTTTTACTTTAAATGGGTTTTTTTTTTTAATTTTTTTATAAATATTTTAAATACATTTAAAGTCACAAAATTAATATAATAAAAAATTATAAAATTGAGATTTTAAATATTAAATATTTAATATTTATTATGCAGAGTTAAGGGTATAAGGTTTTACTGTATTCAGATCTTAAGTTCGTGTCTTTTTATTTGCATAATATCGTCTTTTGGTGTTTGTGATCACGTCATTGGAGACTAGTGGAAATTAGTTATCGATATCCATAACTTCAAATAAATAAAAAATAAAAAAGATTTAGGAGACATATGGAAAACGAGGGTTTATTAAATCACTATTGTAGTTGTGCAACTAATTCTAAAATAAAATGTAATCATACGGCAACAATGATCCATAAATTACTAAATTTGTCTATGTGATGATCTTAAAATGCATCGAAGAGCCAGATGCATACACTTAGCTATGTTTATGTGTACTCTCCATCCTTCTTGTAAGCTTTGTACTAAAAAATTTATTGATCTTTTTTAATATAAAACTAGTCTTGTAAAGAGAAAGGAAGGTCAAATGGGGGCTTTATAATTAGTCAAACATATATAGATTTCATTTACTATAAGTTTTAATGTCCTTTGTTATTTTAAATAATATAAAGCAGGTCAGATGGGGGCTTTATAATTATAATAATGCATCTAGAAAGAACTTAAGAAAGATTGATACGGTAAATGTAGTCTCTATCAATCGCAATAAAATAATATAAAGAAATGGAATAAACACTTGAGATAATGCCATAATAATAAATTAATAACTAGATTGCATCTCATGAGTCTCCTAATTAATAATAATACAATATAAATCAATAACTTTGGATTCCTCATCCTCAAATGTCCCATTATGTGTAATACTGTATTAGTTAGTGCTCATGCATACATCATTTAACTAACATGCATATTGATTAATGAAATTTCTTTTGAATTTGAGCATCCATCTACCACTTAACAAGTGTGATATAAATAATACTATATATTAATACTGTTTTGAAATTATATATTTAAGATCAAAAGGGCATTGATTGTGACTCAAACGGAACCTTCTTTTATTTAGATCCACTTGTCAAAATCTATATAAGAGACAACTCTTGTATAATTAGGTCAAGATTATCAAACTATAGATCTATAGATCTATACTATTATAATGTCAAAAATTAAATAAAACACAATCCTAATAATATTTTTACCATTTTTACAAAAATATTATTTTTGTTTTTATTTTCAAAATATATT
This sequence comes from Paratinospora sagittata, assembly GCA_035771175.1. NCBI lineage: Eukaryota > Viridiplantae > Streptophyta > Magnoliopsida > Ranunculales > Menispermaceae > Paratinospora > Paratinospora sagittata. Next base: position 3,759,672 of record CM069601.1, read on the forward strand.
ACTTATGGAGGCGGCTAAATGAATTTCACTAATAAGCTATCACTCCCTACTTAACCAAAAAGATTTATTTCTTAAACTACCCTCATGCTAGTGACCAAAATCACCTCACTTGGAAGCCTTTTACCATTTCACTCCCAATCCCTCTAAAGATACTCCACCCTTTTCTTCATCTTCTGCGGCAGAATCTTCTTTGTCTTCATCATCTTCTTCATTGATCTCTCACTCATTTTCTTACTTATAATTAGTATTTTAAAGCTTTAAGTTTAATATTTCAAATGTTTAGATCATTTTGTGACAAATTAAAACTGTTTTTGGTTTGTTTTGGAAGGTTAGGGCATTCAAAAATTAATGAACTTCAACACATTTTGAAAGCATTATGACATTAGAATCAAGTGTGGATGACGAAGTACATCAATGAGAGATAATTTTTTGGGTCATTAGAATGCTACATTGTTGTTTTTTTCGAAAAAAAAAATTGTACTTTGGTTCGGCCGCTTTCGGCCGAATCTCCTATTTTTTCATTTTTTGGGGGGTTTTGACCGTTCTTGTACCCCACATGATGGAAATGAGTGGGAAATAGTACTCCATCACCTAATTTACTTTCAAATGTAACTAGACAAATTAAAAATGTTTAAAAATGCATAAGAACACATGCTGAAACCTTCGAAAACCAGAGTGTGATTTTTCTCGAAAAAAATACAAACGAAACCTTTGAAAATCTTAAAATCTTTTTATTTTTTATGTACTTTATCACCCGAGCTTGATTCTTGTAACATAATGCTACCAATATATGTTAATGGTGGAAGTTTTTAAAACAAAAACACTTTAAAGACGGAGAAATGACTTTGAGAGAAGAAAACATTGGCAAATGAAGAAAATGAAAAGAAATTGGTAGAAAATCTATCACTTTGGAGTTGGATCTTGGGTTTTAAGAAAAGCTTGGAAGAAAAAAAAATTGTAGTTAAGGTAAGGTTATGCAAAAAGGTAATTTGGGACAATGTAACATGTGGGGTGGTGATAGCTTATTAATGGTTCATTTAGCTGCCCTCTTCTTATTTCTATTTTTTCTCATATACCATGTTCTCATTTATAAATGTAATTTAATAAATCATCAAAGTCAAGACATGTGCTTGTACATTCACGAACCTTCTTAGGGTCCACAACCTGGTACAGATGACTATGATAGAATGTATCGTATGTTGATTATTAATATTGCAGTGGGACTATGCGATCAAATCCGTCCTATTACTTACTAACTTCCCTGACGCTCACGAATGCAGCGCCGGCCCTAGCGTTAGCTACCCTGCACCCATCGCCACGTGTCAGCCATATGTTCAACCTCAACTAACTCTCTATCTCATGCTGCTCAAGCACCTATAATTATGACACGTGTCATAATCTTAACAGTTAAAAATACAGTTGGAGAAGGGGTAGGGGGGGCCTAGATTCCACTGCACTTTGTTTCAACTGAATAATGGTCCTGACAGTTATGGAGTTATAGTAACTTTCATGATGTCATTGTCATGCCGCTGTTAGACTTTATTTTAAGAAAAGGAAAAAGAAAATTAATAATTTATAATAATAAATATTAATTTATAGGAATAGATGACGTGGATTGATGAGTTTGATGCTTTTAGTCTTTATCAATTGAATTTGTTGATAATAATTGCAAGATTTTTCAAAAGGGTAATGGGATTAGAGTGGGAAAGTACATATAATTTGCAATTGGCCACCAACTTAGATATTTGGAAGATATTGCTGACCTTTTCTAGTTCTATATTTATTACTTTTCACATTGTTTAGTCTGCTTTTCTACTATTTTTGTTTTTTCTTTCTTTCAAATAGTCAAAAAGAAGATTCTTGGACAATTAATAGTTTTCATCTTTTTTGATTGTGCAACAAAACAAAATTTGAACATTAATTGTATATTAAATGGTCTTTTATTAGTGATGATTTATTTATTTTGAAGTCATAAGTGAATATTTATTACAGTGCTTATCTTAGACCTTTTTCTTTTATGAGGTTATGGTTAAGTGGGTTTTGTTTGATTGTATACTAGGCTAATTATTTAAGGGTATTGTACAAAACCTTAGTTATGCCATACATTTGAATTCCAAAGGACAATGTTTTTTTTTTTTTTTTTTTTAAGATTTTTTTTTGATATATATTTTCATAAGAGTTAGAATTAACTGAGAAAGAAAACCATCTTGCAGTGTTTAGAATTTTTTTTTATTTTATCATGGGCACTCAACACCAATTTTTTTATAATCCTTACAAATTACAATTGCCAAGGCGCATCATAATTATTTTTTAAATAATAAAAAGACCCATAAGCTCTATTAATGTGATGCCAAACAAGGAGTTATATTTATATAATTCTTATGTTTAATAATTCAAACAAGATGTTGAAAACTTCCAGCTCTATCCAAGTGATAGGTCAAAACTTTCCTCAATGAGGATTTCTTGAACTCTTTATTCATAGGTAAGGTCATCAGAGAGCCCATGTTAGAAACTGAAAGTGGCTTCTTCTTTTTTTAAAATATAATTCATTAAGTTATCTAATTCTAAATTAATTATTTCTTTAATCAACTTTAATACAGAGAAACATTGTATCTGGTTCTTTGTGCTAAATTTTATAATGGGGCTGTCTTTCTGAACTGGAATCCTATAATCATCTTTAATTAATCAAATAAGTTGATGATCAATGAAGTGACATTACTTAATTTATTAACAATATTATGACTATGTAATAATATTTTATGATCCCAGAGATTCTTCATCAAAAGAATATTTTGAAATTGGGTTTCAGAGGTATGCATTCCCATTCTTCTCCATTGAAAATAAAGGCCCACTTGAAGATTAATTTAGTGATATTACTTATGAAATGATGAGTAATTTAATTAATATATAATTTTGTTGCTTGGGGAACACTCATCTGAGATCAACATCAGGCTTTCAAATCAGCCCTTTTAAAGATAAATAAAATAAAAGGTCATGTGGACTTTTTAATAATATTTAATTTATGTGTGCTTAAAGATAAAGAAGTGCGAGGTGGCTAGATGGTCTACATCACGATAGACCCCACCCTTGGATTTAATATCTTGTAAATGAAATAAATGCATTTTTTTTTAAGCCAAAGAAGAGAAAGTATTTGAAAATGCAGCTTTTGACTATGAATTCAAATTCTTGAATATAAACTTAATTAAATAATGGTTCAATAAGCTATTTAAAGTGGGGCCACAAAGGATCCTCCACAATGAATGCTAGTTTAAATAGCGATTACCTTATCCATTCTATTATCTTAACAATTAATATGATTGCATGTGATATACATTATTTATTAACTAAGATATGAAATTTTATCAATTTATCTTCCGTATTAACATTACTATAGTTACTATTCTTTTGAGAAAAGGGGAGGATAAAAATATTTTTATTACTTAAAAATAAAAAATGAGTGTAGATGCACTAGTTTTTATACTCTTGTACTCAAATTGGCTTTTTCGTGCTTAAAAAAATGTAAAAAAAAATTCAAAATACGTTGTTGAGTTAATTGAGTTGAGAGTTTTTTATTTTTATTTTTATGTGGTGATATGGTATGATAACTCACACATTCAATTTGAGTATACTCAACCATCGGATGGTTGAAAGGAATACTCCTGCCTTTGTAAAATTTTAAAATCCGATAATAGTCTCGTCCTAAAAAGAAAAGAAGACACCATCGAATGTCGAAATTTCGGTAGTTAAAAAAAAATTGAGTATAAATTTTAGGGTGTATTTAGTTTATGATTGAAATGTATTCGAAAATAAGTAGTATTAGAGAAATTTAAAATAACACCAATTGTTATAAATAACTAATCACATCAAATTTATAATTTTAATACACTTAAATATATCTTTTTAAATATAATTATAAATTTGATGTAGAAGACTAACATTATATTTGTAATAATTGATGTATAATTTTTAATCTTTATAACATTTCTCTTCAAAAAATTTAAAACAGAAAAATACATTTCGTTAACTGAAACTTCAAAACAATTTTTTAAAATTTATAAAAAAAAGAAATTACTTTATGAAAAATATTATTCTCTAAATTTTTACTTTTTTTTTTTTTAGTTTCTCAATATCGAACTAAAGACTTAAGATTGTTTTTTTTTTTTTAAATTCTTCATTGAAAAAAAAAACCAGGAGATTGGCCTTTTTCCTTGAAACTTCGCGGTTGAGTCCACTTTGAATGGCAGACACGGCATAATAAAGAACGTTACAGATGCTGTAGGTCCCACTTTTCGGCTCCGCTTACCTTCCGTGGCGGGATCTTCATCTTCTGCACCTCACCACCATCACTCGCTCAGTCTCATCTGACCTAGGTGTCACGTCAGAAAAACAACGTCCCATTGCCTCACATATTAAATATCTAAAAGAATCATTTATATAAATTGTTAAACAATGTCGTCTTTACCGACGTGTCTTCGCTTTTAACGCACAGTTGCTATCTGCATTCAGATTCTCGGTTTATCCAATGGTTCCTAGTGTTCAACGTGGACCAATTCCAAAGCACAAAGAAGGAGCTTTAAAACGATGGAAATAACGTTACCGAAGAACCTAACTCTCCTTTCTTGTTGAAAAGATATTTAGATAGCAGAGACAACGCCACGCGTGCGGCGGAAATTGAGGAGTAAAGAGGGGGATTTTTCGCCTTACTTTTTCCACGAAAAGACCACTTCACGCGATCTGATTGAAACAAGATAACGAGAGATCTGGATTTTCGCTACTCGTCAAAATCGATGGATTAGATAATATACTTTTTTTGCTGGAATGAAAAGTGCTTTGAGGGAAAGCTGTCGGCATAATTTGGTTAACATTGCCGATCATCTAGAAGAGAAAACTACTTCGCCTCTGATCTATTATCACAGCCATATCTTTCTTCGTTCCTTTTGTGTTAAAGATTTCAACCGGTGAAAGCGAAACTTTGGTAAAAACTAGTTGAGTAATTAATTAAGGACAGATTATTCCTGTAGATGAATGAATGAACAGAGTGCTGAATGGATCATCTGTGAGTCTTCCTCCAGCAAATTAAGAAGACTTACACTGGACGATCTCTGGATAATCTTGTCCTCGATCGATCGATCGCTCGCTAGCTGGATCCATTCTTGCTTCCTGATCCACCTCGTAATACGCCTCTCCTGCAACTAGTTGAGTAATTAAGGACACATTATTCCTGTGGACGAACCAAAAGAATCCTGAATGGATCTGTGAGTCTTCCTCGATCGAGCAAAGAAGACTGACACTATATGGATATAATCTTGTCCTCGATCGCTCGCGGTTCAATTCATTCTTGTTTCCTCCTGGAAAACATAGCGGATTACTAATTCTGGTTCTGTACTACTGATTTGAGCCAAATTGGATAAAAAAGAATAATAACATGATGACTATGGATCGAAGTAAGTACGAAATGGACTTACTTGATCGAAGCGAGCCGATCAAGCGCGCGTACTGTATTGAACAATTAACACAACGCACAATGAAGAAAAAAGAAAGATCTCTTCAACCGCTATTGATCTCTTTCCCTATCAACGATCCATTCTTAAAAACGCTTTTCTTCTCACGTATCCATTTCTATTCATATCTTCATCCAATCTTTCTCTCATCGAATCGAATACAATCTATCGATGATCGACTGTATTTGATTTGCTGGACTTGCTTGATCTGTTACTGCTAGCTGCAACTAATCCTCCTTTTTATAGTGGCGGGGAGAGATCTCTCCTGCACTCTGGAGTTGCATTCGAAACCTGCTCCGTCAACATGGAAGATCCACGTGGTCGAAAGTTACGTCAGTTGACAGATATATTGATGAATGAGACAGCTTTATTCGGTATGATCCACGTGGCAAGTTCTGTTTTTTATTTTTATTTTTGAAGTTTTGTTTTATTTCCATAAGAAGATCACTGCACGCAACAGTGAATATAAATATTTAAATAAAAATAAAACCTCCATAATTAAAAAAAAAAAGATCGACAAAACTGCGGATAAAAATTTAAAAACCAAAGGGTAAAACTCCCATAATAAAAAGCAGTAATACAATAAAAGGAAGCACCTCCACACCTATAGAAAAAATTCTAACAAATAACATATAATAAATTATTAATAAAATATAAATATACTAAATAATACAAATATACTAAATATCTTAAACTATTTGTACAATGTCAAAAACTCCGAACGATCACGAAGTAATCTAAAAACCCAATTTACTTTATAAAAGTTTAAATATTTATAAAAGAGAAGAAAATAATAATTAATGATTTCTTATATATCTTTTTCTAAAAAAAGAATTTCTTATATATCTAAACATAAACTATTGTTAAAAAAAAGTCTAATTTTTCTAAAGTGGAGAAAAAAATAAAACATTGGTACCAAATTCTATTCAAATATACTGATATAATATAATATAATATAATATTTTTGTCTGATTAACAAGAAGATAAGTGTGACCTCATTTTTAAAGAAGAAAGAAAGAACAATATAATATATAAAATTAAAGAAAGAAAGAAAGAAAGAAAGAAGCTCAGGCAACCCCATTTTCCTCCCTAACTAGTTGGCATGAAAAAACAAGAGAAAATTCTACAGCTAGTAATAAAGTACGGTTGGAATTGGAAGCATCATTTCTTTTTGGGTCATAAAATAATAGTAAATAATTCAATCCATCCAAATCACAAAAAAAAAAAAAAAAAAAAAAAAGAAGAAGAAGAAGAGAAGAGTGGGGGGTCAATGAGAGGTCACAAACAACCAGCTGCCAAATCAAAACCCTAGTTAGTGCCACTTCCACATTTCCTACCTTTTCACAGCTTTTCTTCTTTCGTCAATTCCACGCATTTTCACCCCTTTTCTTCTTTCTTGATTGATTCTCATTTTCAATTACTTACATTTATAGTTTATATTATTAGTTTTATAATGTTAGAAATTGAAGAATTTACATAAAGCTTGCTTTTTTCATTCTTCTAATATTACTATTTTCTAATTTAATTTCCTTTTTAGTCAATTTAAAAAATTAATATCAACTACATTTCTATATATGTATCTAGATCAATAATAAGGCTTTCTATCTGAGTTGAGTCTCCGTTTTCGGAGACTCTGAAATAGAGAAAGATTAATGAATTCTTAATTAGCTTTCTCTGAAACTTTATTCTTGCTTGTGATTCTTTCTTTTTGTTTTTCTATGATTATCAAGGTCTGATAATCAAACATGGTATCAGAGCAAGAACATTCTACGTCTTCTGCTACTGAACGTAGAAATTTTGAGATTGGATAGAGCTCTATTCATGGAGGTTCGAAGTTCTTATCTCCTATGAAGCTCGAATTGAATGTGAAACTTAGTCAAACAACTATTTACTATGGCGCCAACAAGTTCTTGCAGCAATTAAAGGAACCAAACTCTCTAATTTCATAGATCCAACGCCATTAGTTCCAAATCGATTAAATGTTGATGGATCTGTGAGCGATGCCTTTCTAGACAGGGAGCAACAGGATCAGATCCTGTTATATTGGATACTCTCCTCCATTACTCAAGAACTCTTGCCTGATTTAGTTGGTTGCACTACATCTAGTAGTGCAGTATGGAAGAAGATTGAACTCTTATTTGCCTCACAATCCAAGGCAAACTTGATGCAGTTGAAGTTGCAACTGCAAACCTTGAAGAAATGAGGCTCTTCAATGTCAGAATATTTGATGAAAAAGAAAAGTTTAATTGATTCACTAGTCTTTGCTGGTTACATCATGACAGATGATGACAAGATCATGGCGGTCTTGAGTGGCTTAGGTCCAGAGTATGACAATTTTGTTATTCCTGTCACTTCTATGCCTTATTGTTATTCTAAGCCAGAAATCACTGCGTTGTTACTGGCTCATGAGGCTCGGGTAGATCAACATAATCAGATTGATCAGATGAGTGCAAATGTTGCTGTGAACAAGAAGGCCAATGGAAATCAGACACAATCTGATTCTAATGGCAATTATGGTGGTCGATCAGGTGGTAATAATAGTAGGAGGGGAAGAGGTCGATACAAGAACAATAACAACAATCGTCCTCCATGTCAGATCTGTCATAGATCTGGTCATGGTGCACTACGATGTTTTTATAGGTTTGATTAAACCTATCAACCACAGTTCAACAACAATCAAAACAATGGAGGACATGACACTAATCAAGGCAACATTACTGCTGCTTTAGTTGCTGGACCTAAAACTATCAGTGACATGACCTAGTATCCTGATAGTGGAACATCTGATCACTGCACTCCTGATAGTGCGAACTTGTTGAATAAGGCCGACTATCATGGCAAAGAAAAGTTGTATGTTGGTAATGGCACAGGTCTGCATATCTCATTTATTGGTTCAAATATTGCCGTGCATGATAGACACACCGTTTTACTTCGAAATATATTGCATATTCCTAAAATCACCAAGAATCTACTTAGTGTATCTAAGTTTGTAAGGGACAATAAAGTTTTATTTGAATTCCATACTGATTCTTGTCTTGTGAAGGATCAGGATACGATGAAGGTTCTTCTTCGAGGTGTTCTTAGAAATGGCTTGTATGTGTTTCACTTGCCATTGCAACATCCTCAATTTGGTGCTTCTGGTTCTTCAGTTCAATGTGTGTCAAGTCTTTAAGATGGATCTTTTTTCAACTCAAATTCTGGTTCATGTTCTATAGTATCATGCATGTCTCAAGTCTCCAACAAGTGTTCTACTGCTAATAATTCCAACAAATGTTCTACTGTTGGGATCTCAGTTGGCTGTGTCTGGTAAATCATCATCTAACTCTTCTGCTTTGATTATACCTTCTACTGATGCTGTTTACTTGTGGCATTTGAGGCTTGGTCATGCTTCTCCTACTGCTGTAAAAACTGTTATGAATAAATGCAATATCTCAATTTCAAAGAGTATCTCTTCTGTTTGTCATGTTTGCCAATTGGGTAAATCTCGTAAACAACCTTTTCAATTGTCAACTACTACATATAAACAACCTCTGGAACTTGTTGTAGGGGATGTATGGGGACCAACCCTTATTACCTCATCTCATGGTCATAAGTACTATGTTAGTTTTCTAGATGCATGTACTAGGTATACTTGGATCTTTCCAATTCACTCAAAGGGAGATGTGTATCGAACTTTCATTCAGTTCAAAAATCAGGTGGAGTTGTACTTTTCTCACAAGATTAAAGTTTTACAAACAAACAATGGTGGTGAGTTTCTTTGTCTTACTCCCTTTCTTGCTTCCAAAGGCATTCAATTCAGACGTAGTTGTCCTTACACCCATGAACAAAATGGCCTTATTGAGAGAAAACATTGACATGTTGTTGAAACTGGCCTAAGTTTACTAGCACAAGCCTCCATGCCTCTGGTTTACTGGGATGAAGCTTTTGAAGCTTCTGATTAATCGCATGCCTACTCCAATTCTTGATGGAAGATGTCTTTACACTTGCTAGTTTGGTGTGGACCCTGATTATTCAAATATGAGAGTATTTGGATGTCTTGCTTATCCATACTTGAGACCATATCAGAAACATATGCTGGAATATCGAAATGTCGCTTGTACTTTTCTTGGCTATTGTGCCCAACATAAAGAGTATAAGTATGAGAGGATGGTCGAGTGTTTGTGGTCAGACACGTTGTATTTTATGAACTTGTCTTCTCTTTTGCTACTAAACATTAGTCTTTAGCTCCTTTTTCTTTATAGGTGGTAGTTTCATGCCCCTGTTTCCTCTTGTTATCAAACTAATCCCAAGAATTGTGTTGTCACATCCCGCCCAAACGCCCCTAAACCGGCGGAACACTTACAGGTGGGGCGCAAATGTATTATAACAATAACCGAGTACGCAGGTACACAATTGAGTACAAATCGAATTTTATTAATTTCAGAATGTATTTTTGTACAAAATATGATTGAGGGAACATCCTCCCAAAATCTCCCTATAATTAATAAGGGTTACAAAATGTGGACCCAAAAACCTCCACCCAGTCCACCCTAAACTCCTGTAAAAAATTGAATAACATCGGGGTGAGCTATTGCCCAGTGGGTAAAATAGTTTGTAAATATGACAATTAATAAATGAAACTTCATAATCAAATATCACATATACACAACATAACATCATAATCAGTACAACATGTATGTATGCATGACACCGTCTTGTAATGATTCCATGGTTGTATGTCGCCTTGAGTTCACGTACATATGTCCATCCCCAGGTAATCTAGGGTTCTCATTGTACGCCCCTCTCTAGGGAATATCAAGAATAGTGAGCATTGCTTCTAACTATTTTGTGGATCATGAACCACTTGCGTTCCTAGGTGGTGCTTATATATGATGCCAATGCATGAGCAGGTTCGGTCTTTACGAACATTAGACAGGATTTGACAGCGTTTGGTGATTCTTATCAGGTCAGTATTACCATGTGTAAAGTTAGGATGTTCAGTATCACTTGTACAAAACTGATAGTTTTTAAATAAGACTAACCAGATCAGTCTCCAGTTGAGAGGTGGGACACGAGGTCCATTAAAATACTAATTGTCTAGAGCAGCACGCCGCCTCCTGTATAGTATTTAAAGTTACTGAGGACAAGACTAAGGATGGTTGAGTCAGATTGACCACTAATCCGATATAGTAACAATGTAATACATGAACTCCAAATATACAAACATAAGTATGACAAGTATGAGCATTATACGCATTAATGTAGTGTAAATGAAAAATAGACATAATGATAAATGAATGTAAACTTTAATAAAATTCATAAGACAGGCACACTTATGTTTCGTTCCCTACCTTCACATAAGTATGACAAGTATGAGCATTACTAGCGCTTTCTCCTTAACAGAACCGCGTTGTACCGCGAAGAGAGTCAAAAAGAGAAGAGAGAAATCACAAGGAGAACAAGAGAGAAGAGAGTGATTTGGTGTGAAAAATAACAAAGGGGGGGATTTTTATAGCCAAAAGGATGCTCGAACCTTCAGGGGGGTTGCCCGACAATCCGAGCATGTACTCGAAGTTCAATTTTGTGTGTGTGTGCAAACTTGGCGTATTACATGTGCAACCCTTCAACAATGCTGACAATCAGTTTTCTGATACTAGTGCTCCTGCATCTTCATCTGCTCAGCTTGATGGTTACTCTAATGCACAACCTATTGACTTGCCTGCAAATCTAACCAATGATCAATCTTACATATGTCTTCCTGCTTTTGTTTTTATTTCTGCTCCCTTACAAAATACACACTCCATGATCACCCGTGCCAAATCTGAAAATTTTAAACCAAAGGCTTGGTTCTCTCAACTGGATTCTGCTGAACCGTCCACTTTAAAGCAAGCTTTGGCTCATCCTACCTAGTTCAATGCCATGAAAGAAGAAATTCAAGCCTTGGAAACCAATCAAACTTGAACTTTAGTATCTCCTCCTGTTGGTCGAAAAATTGTTGGGTGCAAGTGGGTTTACAAGCTCAAGAAAAATCCATATGGCTTTATTCAAAAGCACAAAGCTAGATTAGTTGCTAAGGGGTTTCATTAGATTGAAGGTTTTGATTTTTCCGAAACCTTTAGTCCTGTTGTTAAGTCACCAACAGTGCATGTTATTTTGTCTATGGTTGTGACCAATGGTTGGTCTTTGAGATAATTTGACATTAACAATGCTTTTTTGAATGGTGTGTCGGAGGACGAGGTTTATATGACACAACCCCCTGGTTTTGAAGTATTTAGGAATTCTCAGCTTGTATGTAAGTTGCATAAGTCCTTATATGGACTCAAACAAGCTCCATGAGCTTGGTTTGAGTGGTTTCAGACAACCTTATTGCAGTTTGGTTTTACAAATTGCAAGTCTGATCAATCACTTTTTTGCAAATTCCATCAACAATATACACTGTATCATCAATAGCTCTTCTTCTATTGATGATATGGTTCTTCAGCTCAATCATTCTTTCGCACTCAAAGATTTAGGCTCTCTTCACTACTTCTTGGGGATTGAGGTACATAACACTCCTCAAGGTCTTCACATTTCACAACATAAGTATATTCAGGATCTACTTGGGAAAACTAATATGCAAGATGCTAAAACTTGTCCTTCACCAATGTGTACCACTACTGGAGCTCAATTATTGTTAAGTTGCATATTTAGATAGGTTTTAGAATATGTTTTAGGTGTGTTTTAGGACATTTCATGCATTAGTTTGATGTGTTTGTGTTAGTTTTAATGTCACGGCCCACGATACATGATGTCATGATCGGCACGGAACCCTGTGTATATCCTCCCTCGATATACACAACATTCCGATAAGCCTTCTAATACACGTCATAATCCCAAATACACAACAATAAACACATATGGACATGATCAAATAATATTACATTCCCAAAATGTAAGCCATAATTTTTTTTTCTAAGTCCACAGTGATCAAAAGTACAAAATAATACTTAACAATGATTACAACTCATCTAAGTGTTAAGTATACGTATTAGGTGTTACATAGTACAATTTATCAAAATAAATGTGAAAAAGTACTAACACCTACATCAACCAGAGTTCGGGAAATGCTCCGTAGCTAAGTCTTTCCTTTCCCCTTCCTATCCAATCCTGAAAAAGATAATAGTGAGGGGTGAGCTATAGCAAGCCCAGTGAATGTTTTCGACAAGTGACTACATACATATGCATTTATGTAAAACATTGCAAGATTCATTAAAACAGTTTAAATAATTGGAATGTAAACGATGTTGCATACATGTTCAATATAAGACCTCATGTCATATGAAGACAATGCATATCACTTATGACATGTTCATGCACCTAAACACCTCCTCGGTAAGAATCGATTCAAGAACATGAGTGTGCGAGACTCATGTCCGAATGACATCTTACCCGTATTCTAATAGGAATTCCAAGGGCACGTCACCAATTTACTATTCATTCCGAACCCTATTTCAGGTTTAGATGAACTACGACTGCGCCTACCCTTGAAACCCTCTGCAAGGTCCATAATCGGGGATCCTATTAGACTTACGAAATTTTTCGAAGGAAACCCCAACAAGGAGACTCAACCCAAATTATTTTCCCAATTATTTTCCCAACTGACTATGATCAAATCATTTTCATGATATATCAAATCATGCATACCATAATAATTAAGCATTTAAAATATTTCTATAATAGAATGCCGCACATAGAAGACACAAGTAAGAAACACTCACAATTGATTGGCTAAGTCTAGCCAATCCAATTTTTAATCCAAAAAAGTACTAGAAGATCCACGAATGACCTCGAGTACTTCAATCACCAATTTGCCTACGTGGCTTACTCAAACCAACCAAGGTCCCTACATATAATACATGGTCCATACAATACTAAAGATCAGCCAAAGTATGCTAATAACCATGTTCAAACCTAATTCTATAGTCAATTTGAGATTCTAGCATGGTCATAGTCATGAGTCAACCCATATTGCTCAATTTAACCATATAATCATCAAATTAGACTACACCTAACCCAAATTGAATGCCATAGGTTGATTCCTATGATCCCAAACACTATAATACAAAACATTCAATCATATTAAGGGTTAATTAGGCTATTCCTCAAATCAATTGCATCAATTAACTAAGTTCAAGTCAAAATCCCCAATTTGGCAATACATAACCTAAGGCCAAATTGAACTAAGTCATACCAAATTAACATAGGTTCAAACATTCTAAACCCATGAATCTACTCAAATGAGGTCCAATTAGATGATTCCCAAGTCAATTTGGTCAATTGACTTGGTTTAGGTCAAAAGCCCTAATTTAGGCAAAATCCCCAATTAACATGGAAATCCCCAAATTGCATGGGAATGTCAATTTACATGGCCTAAGCCAAAATTACCCTACAATTAGGTTCCCCCTATTCAAGATCAGTAATTTAGAGTGTCATACATCCATAATTACTCATAAATTTCATACAAATCACAAGAAATTTGAATAGAAAACTCTAAGTTAAAACACTAGTTTTAGGTCAAGTCTATGAAACTCTCTCTCTCCCCCCCCCACCAATTTCCTAGAAATTGGGGGTTGAGTACTCCCCATATACTCTAGGTCAACATATATTAATTTCAAGACCTAATTCCAACTTTGATTTTCCATCACCCTTTTAAAAACGAGATTCAATAGAACCCTAGGTTGAAAAAATCAGTTGCATGCTTGTAAGAAAATGATGGAAGGAAGAAAAATGTGAATGAAATAGTTACCTTGATGATCCCAGAGCAAGAATCCACCCAAAAACCTCTTTTTCCCTTCTTTGCCCTTTCTCCAAGCTCTCTAGCACTCTTGAAGGTGGAAAAATGAGCAAGTGTGAGAAAATCCCGTTTTGGTTTGTATTTATAGAAAAATTTGAGCCCACAACTCAAAATACACTTAAACAAAAGGAACAATTTTTTTTTCTGTTGCAATTACTTCTACTTAGATACTCAATTTTATGCAAGTGACTTAACAATTCAACATCTTAACTGTTCAAAAGTTTTATGAGTCAGTTACCAACATTTTGGTAAAATTTCAGCTTAATCCAATGGTGGGATTGCAAGATCCTATTGTTTGATCAAAACTGTGCAAGAAAATCCGTAAATTCAAAAAATAATGTTTGGAGCTTTATAACTCACAGTAGACAACTCCGATCAAGATCTTCACCGTTAATAAATATCTATCAGAGAAGAATAAGCTGAAAATTTTTTAGCTCAATCGGACCACGAATTTAGGAGATCAAGCTATTGATGTAATCGGTGACAGAAATTTCTTCCTCCATAGAGCGAGCTCCACTGATCCAAAACACTGTTTTGACACGTTTCAACGACGAACGGGTCTCCGATCATTTTGAAACTTCATGAAAAGGCACTCAAACCAACGCGCGTCGAGCATCATGTACGTATACGTACACATATATGGGTATTATACGGGTACTCTACGGGTCAAAATGACGTCATCCTAAGGTACGGGTGTTACATTTAATACATTTGTTAGTTTAGGAATTAATTGGTTTTTATTCATTATTTTAGTTTATTAGTTTATAATTTGATTTAATTTATGTTTGAGTGTGTTATTAACTTGCTTTGCTTTGTTTTGTAGGTGTTTGGATGCATTAGTCATTGGTTTGGATGATGATAACATGTACAAGAAAGTGCAAAGGAGAAGTATGAAGAACCCAAGTCGAAAAGAAGCAAAAATTGGCAAAGTCCACAGAAAAAAAGCCACACTCAACGTTCTGAGCGCCGCGGCGCTAAAGTTAGGTGTGGCAATTCGTGTTGCCATGTCGTAATCGTATATAATGAAATATATTATAAACTCAAACACGACACGTTTAAATAACATGTCATTATATGTAAATCCAAACCCAACATGTTTAATAAACGGGTTAACCTGTTTATAACCCTTAAAGCTTAAACAAGTTCATTCTAACCTATTTCTCATATATAAATTCTAAATTAACATATAAATTTAAAATTTAAAATCATAATTATACAACCATATAGTAGAGACCAAATAAAATATTATAAAGTTAAAGTCTCAACACATGACATAAAATATTAAAAAGTCTTTACATATAACATAAGTCTCAACAAAAAATATAATCGTGTTAAACGGGTCAATTTCGGGTTTAGCAAGTCGACCTGCTTTTAATCTAAAATTTAATCGTGTCAAATCAGGTTTAACCCATTTTAACCCGCACCTGTTTATGCAAAATCCAAACCCGTTTATTTCGTGGTAATTTCGAGTAGTGTTATCGTGTTGTGACGTATATTGTCACCCCTAACTGAAGTGGTGAATTGCAGAGCGAAATTTAACGCTCGGAGCGACGCGGTGCTACATGGATTTTCACATGCGTTTTTTACTTATTTTTCCGAACTTTTCTATTTCGAATGGGACATGACTTGAGGCAAATAATATATCAAAAGTTAGGGTTTTTCGAGGAGAATACACGACAAAAGACAAGGAGACGGCTAGGAGTGAAAGAAAATGAAGATTCAGAGTTGAAAACAACACACAATTTCAAGGTCATCAACAGAGGCAGAATATCGCAGTCTCACCACTCATGTAGCTGAACTCACTTGGCTCAAATCCCTTCTTTAAGAGCTACACATTCCTCAGCCTCAATTGCCTATTCTTTGTGTGACAACCAAAGTACCATTGCTATGGCCCATAACACAGTACTCCATGCTCGCACTAAACATGTGGTGTTGGATCTTTACTTCGTGCGTGATAAGGTTGCTCAAAAACAACTATTGATCAATCATGTCCCAACTGTTGATCAAATAGCTGACATATTCACTAAATCTATCTTTACTCCTAGGTTCCAGTTCCTTCGAAGCAAGCTCACTGTGACAGAGTTCCCGTTGCGCTTGAGGGGGATGTTAGTGTGGCTTAGTTAAAGTTGTTAACTTAGTTACAAACTGTTAAGTCAGCTCACATGTAGCCAATGAATGAGTGACAGGTGTTAAAGAGGAGCGTCAGTTTGTTAGAGATAGTTGAGAAGAGTGACTATATATATGTATGTATCTAGATCAGTAATAAGGCTTTTTATCTGAGTTGAGTCTCGATTTTCTGAGACTCTATAATAGAGAAAGATTAATGAATTTTTGATTAGCTTTCTTTTTGTTCTTATTTGTGATTCTTTCGTTTTTGTTTTTTTATCATTATCGGAGAATCAAACAAATTTAAATGATAAATAAAATTAAGGTTAAGGTCTTAAGTTTAAGTCTTGGTGTGCTCTAATTTATCTCTTTGTTAGAAAGGCTAGTTCAAACACTTCTATCATGCATGAATCCCTAAGGATTTGTCTCGTTGTAAGAGAATAAACATGCTACCGAAAAATTGATAATAAAAAATAAAAATAAAAATAAAAACACAAGGGGCCACATGGGAGGGTCCGACCTGCTGACTTTCAGTACATCATTGAGAGAGTGACTACTCGATTGGAGGGGTGGAAGACAAAATTCTTGTCCTTTGCGGGTAGATTGGTTCTAGTTAAATCGGTGCTTAACTCTATTCCCATGTACATCATGCAGACTATGATGTTACCAATAGGGGTGTGTAATACCATTGATAAATTAGTTCGACGTTTTCTATGGGGAGGGTCTAATGAGAAGCAGGGCGTCAACCTCATTAAGTGGGAAACCATCATCAAACCTATGGAGGACGGTGGTCTTGGCATTAAGAGTATGACTTATATGAATTTGGCTTTTTTGGCCAAATTGGGATGGAGACTAATTACAGATAAGAATAGCTTTTGGGCCAGAGTTGTTTCCATGAAGTATCTGCATCGGGAAGCTACTATTGATAGGTTGCAGCCTAAGAATGGGGCTTCCAATGCGTGGCGGGGCATTGTTAAAGCCTCGCCTATTTTACGTAGCGGAGTGCGGGCTCTAGTTCGTAATGGTAAGGACACTCTTTTTTGGCTTGATACATGGGTAGGTGAGGTGGCCTTAATCAATATGAAAATGCGGGATTTGAGTTTGGTGGAGATGTATAGGCCTGTCTCAAGCTATTGGGTGCAGGGCTCGGGGTGGGACTGGAATGCTCTATCAGGTTTACTCCCTTTTGAGGTTGAAAATAAACTTGCTGCTGTGCTCTTATGGGAAGAGGAGGAGGTTGCAGATGACATATGTTGGGGAGCTTCTAAGAGTGGCATATTAACGGTGACCTCTGCTTATACTATTTCTACTGGTACTCTTATGGGAGATCCTAATTCCCTTTGGATGATGATTTGGAAGCTTAAAGTTCCTCAAAGATGCAAGACTTTTTTGTGGATGGTTGCGCATCGAAAGATCATGTGCAATGCTGAGCGGATGAAAAGGGGTTTCACCATGTCACCTGACTGTATTGAATGTGTGGGATGTATCGAGGATGTTGATCATATTTTTCGAAATTGCTCTAGAGCCGTGCAATTATGGAAGCGTCTATTGCAGCCAGTTGAGTATCATCTTCAGAGCAATTTGGATTTTCATAGCTTGCTTGCTCATAATCTTGCTGGCGTTAATGATTGTAATGTTGACTATGACTGGGCTTCCTACTTTACAGTTGCCGTGTGGGCTCTTTGGAAATGGAGAAATGATTTAGTATTTCGTAATCTTCGTTTTCACTTCGAGTATAGCATGGCTTGGCTTAAAGGGCAAGTGGCTGAAATCATTCATGCTTTTCGTGCCCAAGTGGCGGTCCATGATGATGGACTGATAGAGAGGGTGAAGATGGTAGGCTGGTGTGCTCCCAACCATGGTTGGACTAAGCTTAATACTTATGGATGTCTTAAGAATGCTTCATCGCGAGCAGGGGGTGGCGGTCTTCTCCGTGACTATCGTGGTATGTGGTTGAGGGGGTTTGTGGCTAATATTGGTTCTTGTACTGCAACTGAAGCTGAACTATGGGCTGTTGTTCATGGCTTACGTCTTGCTTGGGAGGAGGGCCATCGTTCTATAGTTTTCGAAACAGATTCGGCTATGGTGGCTGGTTGGTTAAAAGGCAACAGTATGCCGCAGCTTAGCCTTTCCAACTTGGTAAATGAGTGTAGAAGACTCCTTCAGAGAGATTGGATAGTTCAAGTTGAGCACATTTACAGAGAAGGTAATAGAGCAGCAGACTATTTGGCTACTGAGGCTTTGAAGTTCAATCGGGGAGTGCGTATCCTGTCTTCCCCTCCCCGTGGGTTATCCAATATTTTGAGGGAAGATGCAACTGGGGTTACTTGGCCTAGGAGAGTTCGAGATGTAGTGTGCTAGTTGTTCTTGCTGGGTATTCCCCCTCTTTTCCTTTCAAAAAAAATGAGGGGAACTCTCCCCCTTTTTGCCACGTTTTTTCATGTCATCATAGCCGCGTTGAAATTTAGATAGAAATATATCTTGGACGATAACCAAAGAATAATTAAATAACATCAATAATAATAAGCACCAGATCTTGGTGCGATAAGATGTTATTATAATATTAATTTTGTAACCTACTAAGGATGGCAATGGCCGATGGGCCTCACTTCGAAGACAAAACAACAAATCAAAGTACCAATGCGCTTTCCACCTTTGGAAATTCAAAATCAACAGCTGATTTATTTAGTCCAAATCCACCCAAATCCTAATTAAATAAAAAAAAGGTAAAAACCAACCGAATAGCTCCACTTGCCGAAGACCCGCTAAGAAAAAGTTTGGTAGAGACAAAATGTCTAAATTACCAATTGTATAATTTGTTCTTAGCTAGGTTTAAAGTAATAATTTTCAAAGACTTCATCATATTTCATTTGAAATTTATATTCATTATAATTATTGGTGGAAGTTCAAGTTGTATGGCCTAATACAAATATAAAACTAATTATTTCCTCAAATTTTAAAGAATTCTAATATCATTTTATTTACTATTGAAATTACAATATTACACGAGTTGGAAAATCATTAAAAAAATCCAAATGGAATTTAAAAATGAACGTATTCGAGATAAAATATATATAATGGGAATGTGAAATTTGTTGTATTTTAAAATCAGTCTTTTTTCAAGGTAAAATATTTTAACAACTATTTTTGTATTTGACTAATGAAATACATATTTTCTTTTGTGTCACTAAATGTTCATATAAAAAAAAATTACATACAAATCATAATTCATTAAGAAATTAAACTATTATAGGAAAATGTTAAAGATACGTGATGCACCAACATTGTCGTTTGCCTTGGTGCCCAATACTGAAATAACATATTCCTTAACATTATATTACTCTCTTTAATATTAAAACAAAATTTTTTTAATCCAAAATAATTATAAAGTTTATGAAGCTAATATATAAGGATTATAACTTAACATTATTTATTAAGCAAACTCATATAGTATTCTCAATTCTCATGAACGAGCATATCAAAATAACAGTGAAAAAAACTCTAAAAAACAAGTAAATGTGAAAATCCAGGTTAATTACAATAATGACGACAGAAGTAGCAATTACCTTGACAGTAGAGAATCAATCTGTTTTTTTTTTTTTTTTTTTTTTTGAGTACATATAAAGTATAACCTACTCAAACCCGTCATGTATCAAGCCCATTCCTTTTTCTTTTTATTTTTTGTCAATGATAAAATTTCATTCTATGTAAAATTTCATGGGAGAACAACCTCTTTACAAATAGAGATTCTTCCTTGAACAATGCAGACACAACATTAATCTAGATCTATTTAGGTACCAAAGACCAGTAATGAGCTTCAAGAGCTCTGCAACATATATGGTATCAAATACTAACAACAATAATGAGCCAAAGGGCTCAACAACATCAGTTAATACAAAACAACAACGGGTGAATCCGATAACGAGAGGGTAGCGCCCTCGCAACAAAACAACAACAAAACAAACAACTAAAAAAAAAAAAAAAAACCTTGGCCATCGTTGCCTCAAGGAGATAGCAATTGGTGTCGGAGAAGGGAGAGTTGTCGGCGAATGGAGAGGGGAGTGGAGAGAGATAGAGGTGAGTGGCGAGAAACGTGCAGGTGAGGAGTGGCGAGCGGCGACATATGAGCGGCTAACGACTAAAGATAAGAGGAGAAGACAATAAGGGTGCGTTTGGCATATGAGATTGGATGAGATAAGATTATTTTTAATTCTATTCCCATGTTTGGCAACCAACTGAATAGGATTAAAAATAATCCGCCTTTTTTTTGTCATCTTCTTCTTCCCACTCCTCCTCTTCTTCTTCATCATCATCATCTTCTTCCCGCATCTTTCTTCCTTTTTTTAAAAAAAAAAAAAATTCAAACTCACAAATCACTCGTTTTGCAAGAAAAAATTAAGTTTTAAAAAAATATTTAATTATTTTTTATTCCAATCCTAAACATACCATCAAACATAGGATTATTTTATTTTTAATCTTATTCTATCCAATCCAATTCAATCTCATAAAAATAATCATATCCTATCTCGTGTACCAAACGGGCTCTAAGAGAGAAGAGAGGGTGCGCTTAACGGCGGAGAAGGCTGGATTTAATACCACCAAACATAAGATTATTTTATTTTTAATCTTATTCTATCCAATCCAATTCAATCTCATAAAAATAATCATATCCTATCCCGTATACCAAACGGGCTCTAAGAGAGAAGAGAGGGTGCGCTTAACGGCGGAGAAGGCTGGATTTATGATTAGGGTTCTTTTTTTTTTTTTTTTTTTTTTTTTCAGAGGAGGGTTTTCGCAATAAGGATAAGATATTGATTCAAGCCCATTCCTAAACCCTATAATCCCCACACCAATTGGGCGGGACAACAATGACCCACTGGCACGAACTTCTCCCATGTGTCAAGTTTGAGAATTTGTTGCTTCTGCTAAGTGCGTACCCACGTCGAAATAGCTTTTAACTTTTACAAGTGTCCTTCCACCACGTGTTTATTAAATTGCTACATTCCCTAAGTCAAACTCTTGATCCATTGAATGCCCATCAACATGTTATTAGGCCAAAAACTTCAACAAATTAGGATGAAAACACACACTTTTTTACTGGTAATTAAAAACATCCATGAAAAATCGCGTAGGGGTTGGGACATTGGTACCTATTCCTCAACTATACATAAAAGTCCTTGAAAATTTATTTCATCCCTACTGCCTAAGATTTCTCCTTATATTGTTCCATCCCTAGGTAATGACCTATCCTTTAGATTTTGGGAGGATAAGTGGCTTTGGGATGCTACACTAGCCTCAAGATTTTCTCGTCTTTATCTGCTATCCTCCCTTCATCACCATCCCGTTTCACATTTTGTATACAATTAATATATATACAATCTTGTTTCTATTTAAAAAAAAATAGGTAATTAAAAACCCTTGAAAAATCACAATCCAAAACGAATCACCAAAAACGAACAAGACCCAAATCAGATTCTACCAATCTCAATTCTTTCACATTCAGTCGTCATCGAAACACCCAAAGAAAATCTCAACATCGATCTCTCTCATTCCTCGTTCAGACCAAAAATACACTTTCAGCTCCCAAAAATGGCGGGTCCCAGATGTATTCAACATTCCAAAAAAGGTCATCTCACAAACACGCCCTGTAGTTCTCTTTATTTACAGAGCTACCCCTCTGTCACTGCCACACTCACTCATTTCTACTTCAAGATCTCCCTCTTAGAGTTTTGAGTTTCTCCCTAAACATTTCAGAGCTCCATTTATGGCGGTCATAACAGAAGAACCAGAAGTACAAACTGAACCAAAGCCTTTAAAGAAGAAGCAGAAACCCCTAAATCCCCAAAATGCCCCTTCTTCTTCTTCTTCTTCATCATCAACAGCAGTTACTTCAAACGAGTCTTCAACAGCAAACGCTTTCATCTTCTGGGCTTACTTCACTCTCGCAGTTTCTCTGGTTACTTTCATCTTCGTCTTCCTCTCTTCTCTAATAACCCCTCAAGATGATAAATCTTGGTTCCTAAGCTTACCTACTGAACTACGCCTCCATCACTCCAAGGGCAAAACAGTTAAAGTCCAAACAAACCCTAACGCATCTCCGATCGAGCTTTTCGCCATTGAAGACGGCCCAAAGAACGCCGAAACCGTGTTATTGCTACACGGATTGGGCTCCAGCTCGTACTCTTTCCGGCGAGTGGTCCGATCGCTGGGCTCGAACGGAATCCGCTCCGTCGCCGTCGATCTTCCAGGTTCGGGTTTCTCCGATAAGTCGCGCCTCGAGGAGGACGAGGAGCGGTCGTATGGGGTTTTGGGTAGGGTTTATGAGGTTTATAGTCATATCAAGGAGAAGGGGTTGTTTTGGGGGTTTGATCAGCTTGTTGAGACAGGAAGGATTCCTTATGAGGAGATTGAAATTAGGGATTCTAGGAGAAAAAGTTTGAAGCTTTTGAAATTGGGGCCTGAGGAGATGGGGCATGTTATTGGGCAAGTGATTGATTCGTTGGATCTCGCTCCGGTGCACTTGGTTTTGCACGATTCAGCGTTGGGAATGAACGCGAATTGGGTTATGGAGAATTCGAGATCCATTAGTAGTTTAACGCTGATTGATTCGGCACCGAATTCGGTTGCTTTGCCATTGGGGTTATTGGAAATGCCCGTTGTTAGAGAGGTGTTATTGGGGTTTTCTTCTGTGTATGGTGGTTTTCTTAGGTTGTGTTGCTCGAAATCGATTGGGGTTTCAGTTGCGGAGGCTTATCGGGTTCTTTTGAAGGGTAGGGATGGAAGAAAGGCTGTGGTTGGCGTTGGGAGAAGTCTTAATTATAGCTTTGATGTGGAGGAATGGGCTGGTTCGGAGGTGGTACAGGGCCTGCCAATTCAGGTGCTTTGGTCTGGTAAATGGTCTCAAGAATGGAGCAAGGAGGGAAAGAGAGTTGCAGATGCAATCCCACAAGCAAGATTTATCTCGCATTCTGGCGGTCGATGGCCCCAAGTAAGATTTTTGCCATTCCAATAGTTAATTTGTTGATGTTCAGTTTTTTGGAAGTTATGATTACATAGATGACAATCATATTAAAGATGATTAATATCCTTTATGATTCACCAATTTTTCACTTAGTATAGAATCATTTAATCATGGTTCATCCCACAGCCAGTTTAATTGAACTATCCTAGTCTAGACTCTAGAAAGAGAACATACCCGTGGTCCTATGACTGCTCCATGCAGATGGATGTTTCATTGACTCAATTTTCCATTCCAACTTCACGCATTCACTATGAGTATGCAGCACTACTGTCGTAGAGGTGACATGATATACTAGTAAGTTTTAGATTCCTTCCTGTTATTCTACATCTAAAATCAAGCTATAATGAGATTGTTGGATGTGTATGGATGAAATAATAGTCCAACATTGGAAATAAAAGAGTACATCGGATGGGATATAAATATTGATCTCCCCCTCATTAGTACTGGGGCCTTTTAGATAAAACCCTACACCTAGGTCTAGAGGTGGTCAAGTGGAGTTAATATCCGTATGGGTTAAGATCCAGATCCACCTGCCTGAAATTATATGTGCATGAACTTGATAACTCCGAGGAGAGCAAGAAAACCCAAGTAAAGTAGCTTTTGGAAGTTTGGCTTATGCCATGATGCCATATGCATACATAGAACATTAGACGTTTGGGGTTTAATTAGGTTTGATATATGTGGCTTTTGTCTCTAGCCATCTTGGTTTCTAATTTGACCCATAGTTTGTTGAGAATCCTCCCACTTCTACTTGATGGTGTTAACATTTTGGTTCTATTCTAGATTGAACAATCTTTGGGTATTGTATTCCTGTTTCCATAAAAGAAAAGGTGAACCTAGTACTTGGATGATTAGTTCAATCGTGCCCTTGGTTAATTGTCACTAAATTAAGATAGGCAATAGTGCAAGTAAATTTTACTAATATACATGAACCTGGAGTTGATGGTGTCAACATTTTGGTTTTATTTTAGATTGAACAATCTTTGGGTATTGTTGTTCCTGTTTCCATAAAAGAAAAGGTGAACCTAGTACTTGGATGATTATTAGTTCAACCATGCCCTTGGTTAATTGTCACTAAATTAAGATAGACAATAGTGCAAGTAAATTTTACTAATATACATGAACCTAGAGTTGGGAAATTTGTCTTATGTGGAATATCTTTAATAATCCTTACCATATTCATGGGTCTCCTAAAAAGAATGCTAAAGGATGAATGAGATGATATGAGACAAATTAAAGCAAACTAGAGAAGTACTAATTATCATCATCGCTAGAAGCAGTGTGGTTCATTGACTTCATTCGATAAATTCCCATCTAGTGCTTGGATGATTAGTTCAACCAGGTTCTTTTTTTTTTTGAGAAGATAGAATGTTAGTAGTTAGTTGTATAACTAACTCCATCACCTGACCACACTTTCAGAGAGGTATCAACCCGTTCTTGACCCTTTAATCCCCCTCAACCCTAGGGTGAGCCAGTGGCAAGAGTTGAACGTGAAACCTTTGGGTTCCAAAGCCACCTCTTTACCAACTACACCAACTCCATGTTGGCTTTCAACCAGGTTTTTGATAATCCTTTCCATTGTCATGGCTATATAAACAAGACTACTGAAGAGTGACATGGAATGAGACATATTTGAAACAAACTAGAGAAGCACTAAATACTAATTATCAACATTGCCCTAGTTTTGTAGAAAAAAGAAAACAATCAACATGAAACATAGAGTTCACTCAAGTCATCCAATGTTCTTAACATTATTACCCACTCACAAACATTTTCTTTTCTTTGTTTTTTGTTTTTTGTTTTTTGTTTTTTGTTTTTTTTTTTTTAAGAAATTATGCTAAGGAGCTTCAGAGAAAGGTTCCTTGTTTTAGATGTAAGGAACTTGGGTAGTTTTCTCTTAGGTGCAGCAAGAGGTGCTTTATAAAGCTTAAATGATGTGGGACTGGGCCTAGTTAAAGAACAATCCCTGATTACATTTCATGAAGTTCACATCCATGTAGTTGGTTAGACCTTAGAGCTACTATCAACATGTTTGGGGTGCATGAAATCGTATTACTATTTATCGGTATTTGTTAGAATAATAAAAGACACAAAAATATAACGTGGTTCGGCTTTATGGCCTACATCCACAGGAGAAGAGAAATGATCTTTATTCTTGTGTGTAGTCTTAATGGAGGGACTCCATATATATAGACATACAGGGCTATGTACTTATAGCTACATTTACAATTTTAGTAACTGTTATATTTCTTAAAGGAAATAAATCCTTAAGGAAATAATTATGTACAGGAAACAAATCTATCAACAATAGGAAACAAATTTCAACACTCCCCCTCAAGCTGGTGAATAAAGGTTTACCATTCCCAGCTTGGACACATTTGCTTGAAATGCAGTATGATTTAACCCTTTGGTGAGCATATCGGCGAGCTGATTATTGGTAGACACATATGGAGTACAGATCAACCCACTATCAAGCTTCTCTTTAATAAAGTGTCTATCAATCTCTATATGCTTGGTTCGATCATGTTGAACTGGGTTATGGGCAATGCTAATTGCAGATTTATTGTCACAATAGAGTCTCATAGGGCCATCCCAGTGTATTTTCAAATCTGTTAAAATTATCTGCAACCATAATAACTCACAAACTCCTTGTGCCATTGCTCGGAATTCTGCTTCAGCACTAGATCTGGCCACTACATTCTGTTTTTTACTTCGCCATGTCACCAAATTCCCACCAAGAAGCGTACAATATCCAGTAGTTGATCTTCTGTCAACTACTGAACCAGCATAGTCTGAATCAGTATATGCTTCAAGAACCATTCCTGTGTGTCGTTTAAATAAGATACCCTGTCCTGGAGTCCCTTTAAGATACTGTAGAATGCGTTAGCCGCTTGCAAATGAATATCTTTAGGATTGTGCATGAACTGACTTATTACACTCACTGCATATGCAATATCAGGTCTCGTGTGAGAGAGATAGATGAGTCTCCCTTCTAGTCTTTGATACATCTCTTTATTAACAGTCGGCGCTTCTTCAGCTTCTCCAAGCTTGTGATTAAGATCAATAGGAGTATTCATTGGTTTGCATGCTAGTTTCCCTGTTTCTTTAAGAAGGTCTGTAATGTACTTCTGTTGAGAGATAAAGATTCCATGTTTAGAGTGTGCCACTTCAATTCCTAGGAAGTATTTCAATCTCCCTAATTCCTTGATCTCAAATTCTTCGGTCAAACACCGCTTCAAGTTTTGTCTCTCGTTCTCATTGTTTCCTGTCATGATGATGTCATCAACATACACTAATAGAGCTGTAACTCCCCCTGAAGTCGAGTGCTTAATAAACAAAATGTGATCTCCTTAGCTTTGTTTATATCCCATACTTGTCATTACTTTGGCAAACCGACCAAACCATGCCCTCGGAGATTGCTTAAGTCCATACAGGGCCTTTTTTAATTTGCACACTTTATCTGTGGTGCCAAATCCTGGAGGTACTTCCATATAGATTTCTTCCTCTAAATCCCCATGTAAAAATGCGTTTTTTACATCAAATTGTTGCAGATCCCAGTCATAATTAGCTGCCAATGACAAAAGAAGTCTCACAGTATTCATTTTTGCAACTGGAGCAAATGTCTCTTGATAGTCCACACCATATGTCTGAGTATATCCTTTGGCTACCAATCTTGCCTTGTAGCGCTCTAGGGACCCATCTGCTTTGTATTTTACTGTATAAACCCATTTGCATCCAACAGGTTTCTTTCCCGGAGGCAAGTCTACCAACTCCCATGTTGTATTTTTCTCCAGGGCTTCCATTTCCACATTCATAGCTTGTTTCCAATTTGTATTAGATAAAGCCTCAGATAATGACGTAGGAGTCTGGATATTATTTAGGCTGGTAAGGAAACTCTTATGGGTTTGTGAGAACTTCTCAAAGGATACAACATGAGATAATGGATACAAGGGATGTTTAGTGCATTCCCTTGTTCCCTTTCTAATGGCAATGGGAAGGTCATTGTCAGGCTCAGAGGCTAAAAGATCATTGTTAGTTTCAGGAACTAATGAAAGTTGTAAGGAGGGTTCAGGGTTTGTTACCTCATTCTCAGGGATTGGTTCAGATTCTTGAGCTTGCATTGGTTCAGGAGCTGCGGCTTTATTCCTTGAGTACACTTGTCCAGTCATCCGATCCTTAGGTTCATCATTGGGTACAGGGGATGTGGGAGATTCAGGTTTGGTTTGTTGAAGAGTAAAGGGGTCGAAAAGGTCAAGAGGGTTATCAAGGGAGTTCCGATCCTTATCTTCCATGATGACATTCTCCCCCGGAAGAGAAGGAGCGGTAAAATAGGGCTCAGGTTCATAGAAAGTGACATCGGCTGAGACAAAGAATTTCTTTGATGGCGGATGATAGCATTTATATCCCTTTTGAGTGGAAGAGTATCCGACAAAAACACACTTAAGAGCTCTAGGGTCCAACTTTCCCCTGTTGGGTTGGTGAACATGGACAAATGAAACACACCCGAATATTTTAGGTATAAGATTATTGGAGATTTTAAGCTTAGGATAAAATTGACGTAGCTTTTCCATAGGACTTTTGAAATCAAGGGTCCGGGATGGTAGACGGTTAATAAGATGTGTTGCAGTAAGGACAGCTTCCCCCCAATAGGATTTAGGCATATTATGCTGAAATAAAAAGGCTCGGGTTGTATCAAGTAGGTGACCGTTTTTTCTTTCAGCAACTCCATTTTGTTGTGGAGTGTGAACACATGATGATTCATGAATGATCCCCTCGGTTTGGAAGTAATTGGTCAATGTTTGATTAAAGTAGTCTCGAGCATTGTCAGACCGAAATCTCTTGATTTTAGCACCAAATTGGGTGTGTATCAGGTTATGGAAGGTAGGGAGAATAAAGCTCACATCGGATTTTTGTTTTAATAAGAATATTCACGAGACTCTAGTACAATCATCAATGAAGGACACAAACCATCGCGCTCCAGAAACATTAGGGATTGGAGAGGGACCCCAAATATCACTATGAATGAGATCAAAAGGATCGGAACTTCTGTCATTGCTAAGTGGAAAAGATATACGTTTGTGTTTCGCAAGTTCACACACTTCACAATGAAAATCTTCAACATTCAGAGATTTAAACAAAAAAGGAAACATGATTTTAAGAGATCGAAAAGACGGATGGCCAAGGCGGCGATGATGGAGCCATAGTTTTTCTTTATTGGAAAGTTTGTGCGCAGAGAGAAGTGAAGTGGTACTCTTGATCGGATGTACTGGTGTCTCAAGGTAATACAACCCGTCCTGTTCCTTAGCATGTCCAATCATCGTCCCCAAGTCCTGGTCCTGAAATGCACAATAAGTAGGGAAGAAGGTCACATTACAACTCAGATCATGAGTCAATTTTTTAATAGAGATAAGATTGGTAGATAGTTTAGGAACATGAAGAACATTTCTGAGTGTAAGGGTGGGGCTGATGTGAACATCACCTATTCCAGCAACTGTGGTTAATGATCCATCAGCTGTGGCTATTTTCCGACTACTAGGACATGGGTTGTAGGTATGAAATATATTGGGAGAATTGGTCATGTGATCAGTAGCACCAGAATCAATAACCCAAGAGTTAGCAAAAGATTTATCCGAGACGTTAAATCCAATAGAAATAGGAAAATTACCTGAATGGGCCAATGAACAGGTACCTGAGGGTTTGTCAAGAGTGCCAAACAAAGATTTTAATCTTTCAATATCATCTTGGCTGAATCCGTCTGTCACCGGGGAGGCTGCAATTGCTGGTTCAGTAGACAGATGTGCTTGGCCACTGGTTTTCTGCTGTCCTCCGTTGTAACCCCACTCTTTACTGGAGGTTGAAGGCTTGCCATGAAGTTTCCAACACTTCTCCCTTGTATGTCTAGTCTTCTGACAATAAGTACACCTTAGATTGTCCCTATTGTCTCGATTTGGGACCTTTGATGATTCAGCTCGCGGAGTGTGTGTCCTCTAATCATTTCCCCGATTGGCGATCATAGCTGAGCCTTCCAACTTCTGAGGTGTGAGCATAACATTTCTTCTGCTTTCTTCAGTACGGATAGCAGAGATAGTCTCATTTAGAGTTAGTAATTCTTTGCTGAGAGTTTGAACTCTTACTTGATCAAACTCTGCATTGAGTCCAGCCAAGAAGTCATAGACTCGATCCTTCTCAATATAATTTTTTAAAATTACAGCATCTGCAGGGCATTTAGTCTTAATACACCTATAATGGTCAAGTTCTTGCCAGAGATTTTTCAAGACATTGACATATTCAGTGACCGTCATGTTGCCTTGTTTTGTTGTTCCGACTTTCACTTTAATTTCATACACTTGGGCTGCATCATGGGCCTTAGAGTATGTCTGATGAACGGCATCCCAAATATCTTTGGCAGTAGTTAAAAACATGCATGTATCGCTAATATTTGGTGCCATTGAATTCCATAGCCATGCCATTATAGATGCATCTTCGTTATCCCATGCTCTAAACTTAGGATCTCCAGGTGTAGGTCCAGTGCCCAGAAGATGACTTAGTTTTCCTCTGCCCTTCAAAAAAGTACGTACCAGCTGAGACCACTTCAAATAATTTTTTCCATCAAGTCTGTAGGCGGCTTGAATGTTCGGTAGTTCTCCTTTCTCTATTTTATCTGTTGTTTCTTCTATCTGCACTATTTCAGAAGTAACCGACATTTTATTTTATTTTAATTTTTTTTTTGTCGTTCTTCAGAGATGTGAAGAAGAAGAAGAAACAGTTGAAGACGAAGATAGATCGAACAGTGAACAGTAATCAGTAATGGCGATTGAAAGAAGAAGGAATGGTAAACAGTAATCGCGAATGAAAGGAGAAGGACCAGTGAACAGTGATGCTGTTGTCGACGACTGTTTTTCAGTTTCAGTCAACTGTTTGTCTTTTTTTTTTTTTTTTTTTTTTTCAGTGCGTCTACAGTAGATAGGAAAAAGAAGAAGAAGACGAAGACGAAGGCTTATTTCTTGCCGTTTTTTTTACAGTCGTCGACAGTAGATAGGAAAAAAGAAGAAGAAAGACGAAGACGAAGAAAGACGAAGATGAAGAAAGACGAAGACGAAGGCTTATTTCTTCTTCAAGAAGACTGCAAAACAGTGAGTTCAATCACGACTGTAAATCGAGATCTAAGATCTAAGATCTAAGAATATGTAAAGAAAAAAGACGAACCAGTTCGCAAGCTGATGAAGAAGACGAACCCAGATGAGGAAGAACAGATCGCGATTGAGATGGATGTAGACTGCGATGCGTTTGCAGTTGCAGGCGAAAAAACTGAGTCGATGGTGATGAGTCAGGAATAGTTGCGCGAACCAGACGAAGAAACGATGAACACTATAAGTTGCAGAGAAGACGATGATGATGGAGATGACGCCGGCAGAGATGACGACTGCGATGTACGATCCAGTTGCAGCGGCAATAGCAGCAGTAACAGCAGAGATGAATATTCCGGCAGTGACAGCAATGAAGGCCACCAAGGGGATTCCGGCGATGAAGGCCGGCAATGATGATTTCAACGATGAAGGTCGAAACAAATTTCCTAGTAATAATAACCTAGGTTCTGTTACCATCTTAGAATAATAAAAGACACAAAAATATAACGTGGTTCGGCTTTATGGCCTACATCCACAGGAGAAGAGAAATGATCTTTATTCTTGTGTGTAGTCTTAATGGAGGGACTCCATATATATAGACATACAGGGCTATGTACTTATAGCTACATTTACAATTTTAGTAACTGCTATATTTCTTAAAGGAAATAAATCCTTAAGGAAATAATTATGTACAGGAAACAAATCTATCAACAATAGGAAACAAATCTCAACAGTATTGTCAAGGTATCAAGGCAATGCATAGGTGATTGGCCCCATTTAATCTATTTCTCCCTAAGTAAAATAACTTATGAGTTCTACTCTTACGGACCTTTTATATATAATAACATATATGTCCCACAAATTTAACACCAAAAGTTTTGTGTAGAAAAGATTAAATTTATTTTACACTCTTTAATCATGTGTCCACAAATTTAAACTAAAAAAACATATCTAAAGATAAGACAAATTGGCATATAGTGAAAGTATAACAATTTAAAGAATTATGTTTGATGTAATACTTTTGGCAAAAGGGAAAATATTTGCAGCAACATAACAAAGATAAAATAGAAAATCAAAATTAAGAAGTCTAAAAAAGAAAAAAGAAAACTTGTATAATGGAAATACAAGTATGATACTAGAATTAAAATTATACTAATGTTTTAAGTTATTCAATCACATCCATGACAATATTAAAAAAGGAACCTTGCGCTTTATATATTACATTGAGCCCCTGAATTCTGTTGCTTGCCTTAAGTATGCTTAAGCGATATAGTTGCAAATATTTAGGCGAGACAGGTTAGGCATTTCTTAGGTGCAGACTTGACAACATTGCTATTTATAAGATTTGTTGTTTGATAAGGTTTTTAAATGTGAGCTTATAGTAACCAAATAAGTTGTACTACAATACTACTTGTCCATTGTGAAGATCAAGAAATAGATTCTCTCTATCAATGTACGATTCATAATTGATAATCTATAAAAAGATAATACTATGAGTGGTCATTTGCTAGGTATCATCAAACAGTAAAATCTTGACTAGTACAACCTTGAATTACTAAAATTGTATTTAGGATTTTTATGCATCTTTTCTTGTGAATTTCAAATTGATAGGTGCCCATACTATCAATCATTTGGAAAACACTAGAGAATGACTTTATACCCCTAGACGTTAGCTAGAAATTACTTATATTTTGGTCATCCAATTGCTAGTAGTGTTTTTGTTTTTTTTTTAAGTAATATGCATAATATATCTAGTTTTCTACTACTCTAATAGATTAACATACTTGAAGTTGAAACTTGAAACCATCCAAGCAAGGGTGTGGTTGTAATTAGGACGAACTTTAACCCTGGGAGTCCTAGGTTCAAATTGCACTACCTAAACCATCGAGAAAGCCTAATGCTACACATGGGACTTAGATGGCCACTTGGGGCGTCTCCTGCTCGAGCAACCAGTGGCCCAAGAGATTAGTTGGGCAAAACCTAGATACCCTTGGTTCTTAAAAAAAATAGAGACTTGAAGTTGAATGTTCTTACCTTTTTAAAAACACATGTATTATGACCTGAACCAACTACCATGAGACTAATTAGTTTCCATTCTTTAATATATACCAAAAGATTTAAAAATACAAAAACTGAGATTAAAAAGAGAACACAAGAGAGAAAAATTTCCCATATTGTTGGAAATAAACACTCAATAAAGATTGGAGTAGTCTCAAAACACTTTTGAACTTCCTTGGCGACCCTATAAGAAGGGGGGCAAGGGCAAGCTTCTTTCCTTTACTAGTGTAGTCATCTGCCATAGTGCACCAGCTAACTCTTGAGTTTTGAAGCTGCAAGAAAACTATCAATTCTTCGATATGCAATAAACAAAAAAAAAAACAAAAAAAATCTTGATTAAAAGGAGAATTTGGAAACAAGGAATTGGAACGATTTCTTTGAACACGGACTTTGAATCTTTCAAGGCATACTTAGGGAAATTGCTTCCTTATATAGGTGGAGAGCTACTACTTGGAAGATCAATTTGGTGGCATCATTATCTTGCTTTTGAACTTCAACATGGAGAATCTCCTTTTGTACTATCGTACTTGGACTTCTTTAGAACTTCTTATCCGAGGGAATCTCTTTTTGCAATTTGCATTGACATCCATTGTCTTCTGGAATTTTGTAGTCATGATTGAGTTTATTATTGAGAGCTACAACTTCACCATCACTTTTGGACTCTTGCAAGGAAATTTTTGAAAGTTGTTCTTGGAAGACACAATTCATCTCCTTTAGACTTTTGTAGAAACATCATCCTTCTCTAATCTTGGGAATCTTTGGAAAACTCAATTTTGCATGGTTAACTCCACCTCCTCTTTAGATATAGCAAGGGAAAACTTTTTTTCTGGATTTTCCTTTTCCTTTGGTGCTATAATCTTTCAAATTTGGGAAGATCCTAAAGTAACCATCTTCATTACTTTGGGCATAACTAATAGGTTCTTCTGTTTCATTACAATTCTCATATTCACAGTTTGAAATTTGAGAGAGGAGTATTTTGAGGTAACTCTTATATTCTTGTTTGTCTTTAGCTTGTATAAGCTTAGATTGAATATATTTTTTGGGGGGCAAGAAATTTGATTATTGTCAAATATGAGATTTTGAGGTTTTTATGATGTTGCTTTTTTGTCTTTTTGGGCATTAAATTCTTGTCTTCATTTGACCTTGAATTGTTGCACAACGATGAAACTTAGTTTTGGGAAGATTGGACTCCATATTCCCATAGGCAAGTGTATGAGAGAGAGTATTTTTAAAAAAAATGAAGAAGTGATGGGAAAAAGACTTCTCCCTTGTTTGGGATAAATTTTGAATTAAAGACTTGGAATCCCTTATTTACCTCTTTGGGTAGGATTGTCAAGCAATGGACTAAATATGACCGGTTATCAAGCCAATGGAAATGGATGATTAGTATTAATTTTGAAATAGAAAAAAAAAAAAACCAAGTGGGCTTATTGGATTGAATTCGAGTTAAAAGGCATGGAGCCAAGCTTGGTAATAGCCAATAACCATATCCTAGATTGCCAGGGTTTTAATGTGGGCTGTTGGAATTTTTTGTAGCCCCTTTCTTTTTATTTTAATGTTCTTACATGTGGGCCTACAACATCTTAAGTTCATTAAGCCCATATTAATTGTGAACCTAGCAATTTGAGTACTTACAATGTTGCTCAAAAGCAATGACTTAAAAACCCTAGAATATCCCAATTCATTG
This sequence comes from Paratinospora sagittata, assembly GCA_035771175.1. NCBI lineage: Eukaryota > Viridiplantae > Streptophyta > Magnoliopsida > Ranunculales > Menispermaceae > Paratinospora > Paratinospora sagittata. The sequence continues at coordinate 3,793,984 of CM069601.1, forward strand.
GGTGCTTGCATTCTCAAAGTAAAATACTATCTTCAAATCACTAAAAAGTGTAAGAGAAACAAAAAGCAAAAAAAGAAACTAGATTCATTAGAGAGATAGTGAAGTCCTCTTATAATTCTAGTCGTAAATGAAAAGGTACGACTGTTTTAGTGAAACAGATGTCTGACTTGTCAGTGGAAAAATTCTTGGCCTCATTTTCTAACATTCAAAAGTCTAATCTTCCACCTAGACATTGACGCAAATATTGTTCTGCACAATCTTTTCTATTTTGTGATTCAACTATACTCCCTATTGGAAATCCATCAACATCCTACCATTCTTCACTTTAAACTTAAAATTCTACAAGTTTTTTCAATGAAATGGCACAATCAATTTAGATCTAGATTTCTGCTCACCAACTTAGCTAACTACGAATCCAATTGTGCTCACTCTTCAAATATCTCTTTTGGGTTTGCAAAACCCTTTTTTGAACTACAAAAATTCCCCATTCAAAGAAACAGTAAACTCCATGAAACTTTGCTTAGATGTTCTGGCTCTAACAAAAGAATTATAGACTTAGGTTTTACATCTGAATTCCTCTTAAGAGTTACAGGGTCTGATTTGAACTTCTCTTAAAGTTTCCAGTTGTAAAAAAATTCTTACTCTAGAAATGAATCACTAACCTGAAGTTACATTTCCGCCGTGCAACCCATTGCTCCTTCCTTTTTTCTTCCTGCCCTGTTTTTCTTAATGGAGTTTTATGGTCCTTGAAATATTATTTATGCCCTTGTAGGTTTCAAACTTTCAATACAAACAGATGGTGATAATGGATGAGTCGTGAAGTTTTGATTCATGTCCTTCATTTGGGCGTATTTCACCATTGCTGTTAATTGTTGATCATAAAAACGATCTTAGAAGAGGTGATAGCGGAAGGGCCTTAAAATTTATATTTACTCCATTAGGTAGGTGTATTTAGTATTTTATTCTTCATTTTATGTCATACAGGCAGATATGTAGCTGGATTACTTCCTAATCTATGTTAAGTGTTATAAACCTGCATGTTAGAAGTAGAATGTTTCTATATAATGACCTTGTATAATCATTGAATGATTGTGTTACCTATTTAATGCATTCTAGGTCCTATAAAAAAAATAAAAATTAATGCATTTTAGGTGCATTCACATTCCTATTGTTGCACATCCTTAACATCAAGTTTGATGATTGATCTATGAGCATCTATGGACTTTGGTAATTTTATAAGATTTTCACAAACTTCAACACTAAACTTCAATGGTGGGAAATATCTTTCTTGTAAACCAGCCATGCCTCTTACTACCTTGCTGTTGGCTCTAGCACTTATGTTTTGGATCTGTATTGCATTGATGTTTTCAATAGAAGTTGATGAAATACAAATGATATGCATACCAAAGATAATCTCAAAAAGAAAATAATAAGTGCTGATCCCTCAAATGTAGAATCTGAAGTTGGTGCTCCAACATTTGGAAGTGCCATCTCTTGCACAAAGTACCTTACTGACATTTGGAAAGGGTCTGGATTTGATTTTGTGGCCTTGCTCTGTAAACCTGATATCTTTATTGTTTCTCCAAAGCGGATCCTTCCAGTTATCTGATTTTCATTTTAACACACCTTAATTTTATTTGATGCCGCTAACTTTTCAGTGTTGACATTGCACAAATGTTGTTATCATTCTGATGTTTCCATCAAATCTAGGACAAATGTTATAGGAAATGAAGTTCTGCATTTTAACTTTAGATGACAAAATCAGTTTGGTAATATTATGTTACTGATTCTCTTTCCATAATATATAGGACATTTAGTTGCTTGTTCATATACCCATGATGCTATTCTTTAATGATGATGGTATCAGGAAGATGCAGCAGATGAAATAACTGAAATTATTACTGCATTCGTATCATCGTTGCCAAAATCGATCCGACAAGTGGAGGAAGAACCATTGCCTGAGCATATTCAGAAAATGTTTGACGAAGCAAAGGCTAGTGGACATCACCACCATCATGATGGTCATGAACACCATGAATCTCATGGGCATGTTCATTCACCCAACTATATGGATGCATATGGACTTAATCATGGATGGGCAAGTTGATCTAAGACTCTACATTCTCTGTGGAAGAGCAGTTGGGTGGGTGTGTATCTCCGGTTTATTTTGTTTGCCAGAGTCGCTCCTCCCAAAGAACCCTCTCTTCTTAGAGAACCCTACCTCATAGTTCTGTTGGGTTTGCTATGTTTTTTATACAGTAGTTTGTATCATGTGAGTTGTGTTGGTTACTCTTCTTTTGCCATTTGTGCATGATTTCAAGAACTCAAAACTATATTTACAAAATCATCCCAGCATGGAAGGCTTATGTTATGTTATCTTCCTCCTTATCTATATTGTTCCATTGGGGTCTAAATTAATTTGAAAAAAAACAATTAACTTGTGTTTCGATTGATTAGTGTGAAATTTATGAATGATGGTGTTGATCAAATGAAATGAAATTGTTCAGACTAGTAGAATGGAATGAACGCGTTCTCTGACGATGCCACGTGGATATTCGTCAAGTCTCGTTCCATTGAACACTATTGTACCTACGCGCGATGGTACAGTGTACACCACTTTTGATCTGGTAATGTCACTTAAAATAGTGAAACCAGAACCAATATCTTTAATCAGCTCCACCTGCTTCAACTGACACGTGTTCGAACGAGCGAGCGGCACACAGTGCTTGTCTTCCTGTAACAAAAACTGTTATCCACACTTCTGCATTTTAGATCAACAAATCCAACGGTTTGTCTATATATCACTCATTTTACTTTATTATACACACACATCTTCTGCTAACAAGAACCGAAGCGAGATGGGATGTTGTTGCAACGAAGAAGACGACATTTACAGGCAACTCACTTTCGATCCCTCGATCCAAACCGTAGATACTCTCCAGAGCCTCACCGGAACCCTAGATTTCTCCGGCGCAGTTTCCGATGCCATGGCCGGAGCCCTAGCTCATACAGACGCCGACGTAGTTATATCTCCGATGAACTCGAACTTCTCGGCCTTGATCTGCAAGGACATTCTCCGGATAATCTTCGAGCGGTTGCCGGTGCAGGACCTGGCACGTGCCGCCTGCGTGTGCCGTCTCTGGAGCTCGGTCGCCTCTGATCGGGAGGTTCATGCCAGAGCTTTTAAATCCCCTTGGAAATTGAAGGACGTGATAGGAGATCCGAGTTCTGGAGGCTTCTGGCGCGATAACAGTATTGGTCGATTTGCGATTTCTCATCAGTTGGTGCGCGGCGATTCTGTTGCTGGCCTTGCTGTGAAGTACTCGGTTCAGGTTCGGTTTTGTTGTCTTATTTGGTGATGCGTTTTTTTTCTTTTCCGGTGAATGTGATTGCTGGTGGTTTTATGAAATTGGAGGATTAGGTTTGATATATGATCATTGTTTTGATTGTTTATGCTGCTGTTTTGGTTTTTGTGTTTGATTTTATTTGATGGTGGTTAGAGATGTATGGGCTATAGACAATTAGATTTTATAGTTGAAGCTTTTCTTGTCTTTCCGTTTTGCCAATGTAAAGGAAAGGATGCTAGAGGTGTGATTGTTGATTTTTGAAGGTTCTATTTTGAAAGTGGTGATTTCAAGTTTGGCTTAGGCGTTGATAATATATGGAGGTTCTAGGGAAATCTTAGATAAGTGATTGAACCAAGTTGTCTATGATGCTAGGTTGGATTAAGAAATAATGTGTTGTTGAACGATAATTTTTACTGTCAAATCTCAAGAAATCCAGGTGGCTTGGGATTGTGAAACTGCAACAAATCTTGCAATTGAGAAAGATTATTCAGTGAAAAGTCTCTGACGGCAGTAGGTATTAGCTTCAAGAAGTGCTTGTAACTTTTCCTTTGTAATTTTTTTTTTTGTCAATCTTTGTTATAGTATACTATTGTTTTTTTTTAAAAAAATCTTGGGCTAGGTACTTATAAATAGCCAGCATCTTAGCATCCTATAAATCTTTCTAATTGTTTTTATCTTTTTTTAATCTGGAAAATTTTCTGTAAATGTAATCTATCTATGGATAGAAATGTAGTTTTGCCTTTTATTTTAAATCTTAGAAATTGTATTTCAGGTTGAAATAAGTTCAATGTTCTTTTATGATAGGACCAACTCATTTTCTTAATGACTTGAACAAGTATACATAAATGTTTCTAGTTTTGTTCAATTGGTTAAAATATCACATATATAGACTATTAAAAAAGCAAAATAGGGATAAAACCTGTTTTATCAAGATTTTTCCTTTTTCTTTTTTACTTTAGCCTAACTTACCTATGTCGACACTTCATGATATCTACATGAGTATGAGTGACGAGGATCAATTAGTAGAGATATTTTCGTAGGATTTTTAATTACTTTATTTCAGTTGGATTTAGTTGCTTATTTCAGTAGGATTTTAATTATTTTATTTACATAGGATTTTAGTTTCTAAATTGTAGTATGATACATATTAAGTATTTTGGATTTCTAAATATAATGGATTAGTATTTGAATATTGATTGATTGATTTTGAATAAAATATTTGATTATTGATTTCTCCCACATTTCTTCTTCCCCTTCTATTTCTATTTTTTCTTCTCTTCTCACTCGGTTTCTCTTTCTTATCCTACATTAATGAGATATGTGTTTGACACTTTTTATTTTGGCATATTGCTATGTAGATTCTGTAAAAAAAGAAGAGAGCAAAAAAAGAAAAGAATGACTAAAAAGTGACAGTTCACTTAAGTGAGGGAATAAAAATGAAACTAAATGATTGAATAGAAGAAAAAAAAGAACAGAAGATAGGATATAGGCTTAATAATGAACATAACCCTGTCCATTAGTCCAAGTATCTAAATCCAAATTTTAGACACTTTTTAACCGAGGAGTTCCTACATGCCATAATTTGAAAATGAACAAATCTAACCTTTAGATATCTACTCGCATCTTGGTACCCATGCTCGAGTCTAAGTAACATGGGATAAATTAGCATGGTTGGACATTCGCAAGTAGTTGAGTTTTGGAAAGCATATGTGAAGAAAGAGTATCAATATAATTCTATACTCCGTTCCTCAATTATATTATGTGAGTGTTGGAAATTATAAATAAAACCATTCATCACAAGTTTGCCCTTGTTATACTGTTAAAAGCATGAGTGGCCCCCTTATAATTTTACATGTATCCTACATTTTATGCATTTATATTTGTGTTAATGTTCTAGGTAAGTGTAGGTTCCAAGATGGAGTGTGAGAGGCATATGATAGGTCATATGAGGTGAAAGAAGAAATGGGTTGATTATGTAAAGAAGAAAGTCTATATAGGTTTGGGAAATAGACAATTGCCCATAATGTTTTACCAATTCCCATATTTTTTAAAGTATGCCTGTACATGTCGCTTCTTCTGTTGAAAAATATCCATTGGTGCTCCCTTTATTTTCCAATAAACTTAGTTAAAAACTAGGTGGAATGAATAGTCTGGTTCTGCAGGTTATGGACATAAAACGTTTGAACAACATGATGAGTGACCACGGCATATACTCAAGGGAGAGGCTTCTGATTCCCGTAAGCAAACCAGAGCTTCTTCTCGATGGCACTTGTTACATAGAATTGGATGCCTATGCAAACCGAGAAGTTGCAGTGCTATATCTGGAAGGTGGTCCTATTGCTGTTGGAAAAACAAGCCATTTGTCTGATCAACAGAGGAAAGAGAAGGGTAATAGACTCCATAAAGCGAAGCATGCAAGTGGATGATGGTACTCCTGAATACTACTGGCAGATTTCTAATGGTGACCCTCGAGCTGCATTCTCTGAGTATTCTGAAGATCTTAGGTGGGAGCAGCAAGGAGGGTTGCGTTAGTCCCTGGTTGCCCCTCCAATTTGTTGCAATTGTGGTGCTGCCATCTGATAAATGGATCATGTATGTGTATATATAAATATATGGAATTTCCCTCACTGCAATTGGTAGGTTGCTAAAACGATGCTAAAATTTAGCAACCGTATAAATAAATGAATTAAAGGAAGAAGCAAAGGATGTTTATGATTGTGATTCAAAATATCTCTTATTTAACATTTGCATTGTCAAAAGAATAATGACATCCCAAGATCCCACAAAAAGTCAATGTGAGCAACTTCTTTATCATGCTGTTTCGTAAGATACAGTTTTGCAGTAGCTGTGAAAATCTTGCCAAAGTTCACAAACCATAAGCCATACTAAACTGTATTACAGATTAAAGCAAATTATACATAGATCTCAGTTCTTCACCTGCATGAAAAAAGCGTAAATATAAGTGCATGCTTAAAACAGCTAAAACCCAAAACCCCATTTTCCACTTTCCTTTTTGTTAAAGTGGTTGAATCCCTTGCTATGCAGGTAATTGATAACTTGACAAACTCTAACAAATCCTATTTAACTATATGACTGCCTCATGGTACCATCCATTAAAATGGTACCATTGGTTAAAGCTCTCTGCCAATTTGACTAGAAAGTACTTAGTATGTTCTATGTAATTGCAATACAACAGTCAACAGCAACTTTATTTAACTGCTAAGGTTTAATGACATGAATTGTGTCCGACCATTTTATTCTACATGGTGCTACCAAAATATGTAGTTACAGTATAAACTATACTTAGAATGTTTATATCTTATCCACTATCTATCAATTTCCCTACTCTTAAGGGTCTGCATGATTTATGACTTTGTCAAGTTGGTGATAGTTTTTCTAGTTGACTCAATTGACTAATCAAGTAACTAGTCCTCATGCACAACTCGAATCCCTTAACAATTTAACTTGAAAACTAGTCATGCTTGAGTTTTCCAATGAGAAGGAAAAAAAAAAAGAAAGAAGAAAAAACGTACCATAGGTTTTTTGGAGAGAAGACCTGCTAAGATGAGTTCATTATGTATCCAATTGCAACCTAAGATGATAACAACTGTCTGCAACAAGGTCAAAGAAAAAGCTTGCCCAGCAAGACCCAAAATATGAAAGTTTAAAACAATCCAGGAATTCAATATCGTCTCGAAGTTCAATATCGTCTCGAAGTTCAATATCCTAGACAAAAATGAATAGAATGAAACATCCCAGGAACATGAGCTCAAAAAAGTGAGAAGTGGCAATTCTCTTGTTTCAGTAATATTTTTAATGGGCAATCATAGATCACAATTACCAGCATTTTTTCTCTACTAGTCAAACATCTTTTTATTTTAGTATTATCTACAAACTCCAGAGATGGGAATCAGATGCCTAAGATAACCTTAACATACTTTTCCTTATATTCTCTTTCCTTCACTTCCTTTTCCCAATTAGAAGCTAGGAGCACACCTGCAATAATTAGGAAAGAGATGGAATAGAAGTGGTAGAAGCCATTCATTGAGGTACATCTAGGAGAGAAAGGACTCTTGTCGAGTCCTTAGAATAAATATTAGTGTTAGATATACACCATAAGTATGATTCTTACTTGCAACAACTTCTCTACAACATTAAAGCATTAAGAATCTTTAATTTACAAAACATGTGCATGAACACAAACTGAATATACCTGGCTCTTCAGATGAAATAGGGAAACAACTTTCAAAGTGCAGTTCCAATGCCACGTAGAATAGCTTTGAACTGAACCTGTGACAGTTTAGCGCCGAAACAAACAGTTGAACCGTGAAATCATGGAAACACAAGAGGTACAAAATTTAGAACAATTTTTATCAAGACAAAAAGGGCTTCTTTCTTTCTTTCTTTCTTCTTCTTCTTCTGTTTTTTTGGTATCATATGAAGTTTTTTAAGTCAAGTCGGCCACACTGTACAGCTTTTATTAATGTGTGCAAACCAGATCCTACAGAAGCTGAAAAAGAAGAAAGAATGAAAGAAGGAAATGGTAAGAGCATCGTTGTCTAACGTGCATTTCGGTTTTTGATCCCAACTTAACACCAGGAAAAAGAAAAATACTTATTACCCACAAATATGTACAAGATATTATAACACAGCCATGGGAAGATATCAAACTTATCCAACAACCAAACCAAATTGGAATAAAGAACACAGCAAAATTATGAGAAATCCAGGAAAACATACCAACTAGAAATCTAACATTTAAGTTTCAAATATAGATGCAAGCAAGGGTTTCCCATCGAAGAACTTGATGCTGATCTCTTTTTTAGGTGTTGTAAGCTAATTGGCATCTTTGATATTCATGGTGAAGAAACATAATATGACTTGAGATATTTGGTAAGTTTGTTACAGTGAAAAGGTGCAGTCCCATGCAACTTATTTTAATTCTAGTCTTTCAAGCACGATCTAGTAACCGCCCAGAATAAAAATGCTAGCACAGCGCAACAATTATTTGCATTCTTATATATATATATTAAAAAATTACAGTTAGTACAAAATCAGATGTAAGAATACAAATCAATCTACAAACAGCGAGTGAGAGAGACGCATATCTTGGTCTGGCTCTAAGTAAAATCTCGCACAATTCTGGACTAAAGATAGCAAAAAGCTCGGTTCTACTCAAGTGTGAGAGTCCCCTTCTCTCTGTTGTGAATTCAAAACTCCTATCAATTCTTTGACATGGCTCTCTACACTCTGGCGAAGAGAAGAATAGGGCAACTTTTGTATGACTTCAGCCCCAAAGGAGAACACAAGGGCACTTCTCGCTGTCTCCGGGTCCAAGCCCCGTGCTTGGAAGTAGAAGAGCAGGTCCTTTTCAAGGTTGCTGATAGCAGCTCCATGGGAACACTTGACATTGTCAGCAACAATTTGGAGATTTGGTTTCAAATTTACAGTTGCTTTTGGCTCAAGAAGGAGGGTTCTTGTTAGTTGCCCAGCATCTGTTTCTTGTGCGTATCTGCAGAATAATAGAAGTAGGAAATTATGTAGCAAAAGAATAGGTACCTCTAAAACACAATCTTTCATTTCTTTCTTCCATTCAATTGAGAGCCTAAAAGATGGCGCCGAAATAATGCCAAACAAAAAAGAGATCGGATGAGCTATAAAACTCCACTCAACAAGCCATGTCCCAACTCTAAAAGTCTGCCACATGATTGTACTGGGATCCGCTTCACTAAGTTGTCAAACCTTCAGTTATATTACAAGTGGTTAGATCTTTCTTAATTATCTCTATCTACATAATTTTAGGTCTTCCTCTTCTTCTATTGTTACCTTTCATAGAAAATACCACATTCTTCCTAACTGATGCATCTCATGGTCTTTGTTGGATGTGTCCTGATTATCCTAATCTATTCTCGCTTATTTTATCTCAAATTATGGCTACTCCCACCATTTCTCAACTGTGTTAATTTCCAATTTCATCTTTAATGTATTACTAAATATCTATCTTAACATTCAAATTTTTGATACACTTAATTTACTGATATGTTGTTTCTTCATTACCTAATATTTTGTTCCATAAAGCATTATTGCTTCCCTTATAGTAGTTTCATAAATTTTTCCATGAAATCTTCCAAACTACCTAGCCTAATAATATAAACAAAGTAAAAATAAAACAGGAATCAACAATTCATTTTAGCAGCATTTAATTAGTTGGCCTACAATATTGGTGAAATAATGCATTTAGAACAAATGCTAATTGATGGAGACCCATCGAATGCACCCATGCAAGGATTTCACCAATTAGATGATCCGTTAGACAACTTCCCAAAATATAAATTCTTGGCCAGGATGCAGCCACACATTGGTAGATCTGAACATAGGTCACAATCAATCATCAAGTCGAGGTCCATGTTACTTGACAAGCTTAGGGGCAAGAAAATTTATAAAAATGTATGATAATTAAGCAAAGGGAATCAGTGCAGATGACCAATCTGCAATATTCAAATGATTCAAAGTTATCAAAGCAAAGATAAGGATATATGTCCATTGTACTAGGAGTTAGAGTTTCTAATGCTATTATTCTTTTCTATCCTTATTACAGAGCTCTACCATCTTAAGAATTATTACTTATTAGATACCCATATCACTGATCATCTTACAATGGATCCGAATAAAATAATAATCTTCAAGATCTAGCTCATTGAGAATTAGATTCAAAGGATGTACTGCAAAGAATAAAATGGTAGATTTAAAATAACAAAAGACAATTAAAAATAATACCTGTTGACCCTGACATTACCATCAAACACAGCTTGTCCAGATGAATGAGCCACAATGCACTTGTGAAGCTGTTGGGAGTAGCCCCTAGGATGGTCCAAGACTAATCTGCTATGAAGATCCTGGGTTTGTTCGCCTAAACACAAGTGAAATGTGGATAGTTCCGTTACCGTGTCTGGACCAACTTGCTGAACATGGAGATTGTGCCTGCTTAATTTACCACCACTGCTTATCTCTACAAGCTTGTAGACACTAGATGATTCCTATATTAAAGATTAAATCATATTAAAATAGAAATCCTTAAGAAATTTAGTGTTAAAGAAGTAATTTGCAGAATAAGCTTTGTGATTGCGACACACTAACAAAGAATCTGGATATACCAAATTGAAATAGTACATGATATAGTTACCTTTTCAAACGAAATCCTCAACAACATAAATCATACATTAGATCATAAGTTCATATTAAAAAAAATCCTCCAGAACCTAAAGCAATCATCAAACCACCAGCATATGCTGGATGATCACATATTTCTTAACAATGAACATCTTTCAAGGATCTGAACTTCAGCAGTACTCTTGCTCACCTGACGTCCAGAACATAGTCCTCAATGAAGAAACTTTAGGCATATTCCCAGAACTGGAAAAAAGGAATAATAATAGAGGATTGATGACAAACAGCTATGACTGACTACTCTAGAAAAGACATATAAATCTACTTCTTCCTAGATTGTTTTGCTTCCTAATATGATTTTTTTTTTCTTTGTTGTTCTTCCTTTTCTTTTTTGCTATTTCTCCCAAAAATAAGGCTCATAAATCATCTAGAATTCACACTTTTGCTTGATGAATAAAGATTCAGAGTGTATATTACATGGGCATAATTTGCACCTAAGCCACCAAATTTTCATTTTATGAACATGTAAAATCCTATCCAATCTCCCCTTGCAATCAACAATACATTAACATCAACAATAAAGCCTGTCCCATATTTTTAGATTTGGTCTCTTAATTAATAAGAAAATCTTACATAAATGGTTGTTCCACTTCACTCTTCATCATCAATCTTAATAAGAATCTCCTATCTATGATTGATTCTTCATATGTGCATACATGTACCTCATCTTCAACCTACTTATTTCAAAATCAATGTTTTCTAGAAGTATCTCACAACAGAAAAGTTAGAAATTAAGGAAGATAAAATCAAGCTTCTAGCAGTTGAACCTCAGAAAGGCCTTATCAACTCTGGCAAGAGTACAGAATTAGAAATGAACACAAAAAGCAAAATGCTATTAACTAAGACATGGTGCAATATGAAAACATGTGAGCTCAGCAAAGCTTCATTAGGTTTTGATTGTTGATTCAGATTTTAAGGTTTTTCCATTGTGCTGAAAACATTGCTAAAGTCAGAAATCAGAATTCACTACAAAGTTCGATTGGTCAAATTTGGAAAAAGATGGCCAACATCTCGATACAAAAATTTGTAAGTATTATAGATTGCTCTCCACAATTTCTGCATTTTGGATGAGACTTTATCTGGTTAGACCGCACCCATATAGTATAACCAGATATTGGGCAATGGACATCTCCCTTCCTAAATCAACACCAAGTGAGTGGTAGAGATTGTCATCCATCCTCGATTTCTACCTTTTTGGTGCACCTTTCATCCCACCAGACCACACTTGAACAGTTAATTCTAGTAGTTATAGATTGTCTACTAAAACACTAGTTGTTTACAAGCACAAAAGGAGAGTAAAGATGCCACTTAACAAAACCCTTTTCGCTCTAAGGAATAATAGAAACTTAAGTTTTGAATTTATCAAAAAAAAAAACCCAAAAGAACAAATGCTACCTCTATCTATCCATGTTGAAGGGCAATTTAAGTTTTCCCTCCATACTAACAGTTTATATAAATGAAAACCAAGCGCAAAAATTGCATATACATGTAAAATCTATATACCAAGAAAAAGAAAATAGTTCATGAATGATGATAGAACTGTAGATTCACCTGTGTAACAACAGTCCACTTAGTATGAGCAGCATTGCTAGACTCCTTCTGAACATAACAATGACTAACCTTCCCACCTTCTCTAATCACAATCTCCACAGCCGAATTCACCCAATAACACTTATTCTCATAACTAGTATCACTCCCACCACCACCAACATACTCCTCCACAATCCCAATCTCCCCACCTTCCTCCACCAGCACCAGCACTCTAGGGTTCGAAACGGGCATCAATTTCGACCCAAAATCGCCGCTTTCCCGCGATAAAAACCTCAAATGCAATGGCTCCTCAACCCTAACCCCAGCCGGCACATAAACAACGGAAACATCCGGAGCCCCGATCCCATTAAGCGACCAAAACAGGTCCCCATTGTGAAACTCAGACACACATTCAAGAACCCTTTGCATAATAATTGCATTTGCATCAGAGGGTATGTTCCCAACACTTCCAACATAAACCCCATCAGGTAGCAATTGATGGGACAGTGCTGAAGAAACAGAAGGGACGATGTGGCCATCGATGAACACGAGATTGGGGAATTGGGTATCGATGGAAAGAGAATCGAGAGAGGAAGGAGATGGTGGAGAGGGAATTGGGTGAATTTGGGAGTTTTTGATGAGAGAGGTGTCGGTGAAGCGAAAAGGCTCGTCTTTTCGAGAGGGCCAAGACAAGGAGAGGAGGGATTGAGAAGAGATGTCTCGGAGCTTTTGGAGAGGCGGAGGAGGGTTTGAGAGGTTTTGTGTGGAGTCTTCTAGCGTTTCGGCGATTTGGAGGACAAAGGGGTCGGAGAGAGAGGCTTGTGGAGGAGGGAGAGATGGGAATTTGAGTTTGTTTGGGGTTTTAGGTTTTGTGAGAGATGAGAAGGGAAGGAAGGGAGATGGGAAAGTGGTGGTGGTGGAAGCCATTGGAAAAAGCAAGAAGTTGCAGAGACAGAGCGAGAGAGAAGAAAGGTTGAAGATGGTTGAGAGTTAGGGTGTTCATGGGTTGGATGGGTCGAGTAGGCGGTAAAATCTAATTCAATCCGCCAATTTGGGTTGATAAATTTAAAAAACAATCTAATTTAATTTATCTTTCAACCCAATCGGATTCGATTTGGGTCGGTCAATAAACTTAAACCCCTATTTTACATATAATTTATTAATATAAAAAATTTAATTATTTATTTATTATTTAAATTTGTTAGTAATTTTTTTTTACTATTATTTTGATAATTTGTTAATATTACATATTAATAGACTAGTAATAATAATTTATAAAATAGTAACACATAAAGTAAGATTGTATATATTAATAATATAATAACCTTGTGATATGTAATAGATATATATATATTATAGTATAAACTAAATTAGATAGTATTAGATAAAAATTATAAGATACATATAAATCTTAAAAAAATAATGTCTAGAAAAATATTTTAGGGTTTCAACACTTATTTCAATTTGAGTCAGTTTAATCAAATCTTGAAGGACTCAATCTGTGACTCAACAACCCAAATTGATAGGGTTGGATATTTTAAAACCTAATTTAACCTAAATAACCTATTTAACTCAATCTAAACTAACCCAAAATTGAGAAAAGAAGCAAGCAAAACCACTTCTCACAAAACTTTCATCAGAGATACATTTTTTTATTTTTAGTTTACTAGTAATTTAAATATTTACTTAGTTTTTCGCAACTAAAAAAGATAAATTTACGTAGGTGGTCGACCTTGCAAGGCTTATTTGAGTCCGAGTACTTGTAACTGTGAGAATTTGGTAATACCTTACAAAATAATTATAATAGTATAGACAAATATAAGAAAATAAGAAAAATTCTTGTATGACCAAACAATGATGAAAGTGCTATGTCAAACTTTTTTTTTTTCAGTTATCAAATAGAACCATGTATTGAACTTATTTACATATTTTTATATATAGTTAATCCTAAGCCCGAGTAAAATAGGCTAAATAGCACACTTTAATACACAGCCAGTAATTAAAATATCAACTTAACCATTAATAAAATAGAGTGGATGAAACAGATACAAGAAACCAACCCATAGACCTATTTTTAGTTAAGTTAGAGAATGGTTTGTATAGATGTTTTCTGATAAGCAATCGATTTTGCTTGAATCTTTTCAAATATTTATGTTTGTATCTTAGGTATATTATTTGAATTTCTTCAAAAGAAAAGATTAAAGCAAAATCGATTAACTTATCATTTTTTTGCTCTTTGATTGTTTTAGCTGCTTCACCAATTTGAGTAACGCTAAAAATATGCCAAGTGCAATCGTCATTTTCTGACGTTTGCACTCAACCTTCGTTAAATGTTAAAAATATTGTACAATACACACACATCTCTAAAACATCTAAAAAAATTAATTACCAATATAAAAAAATAGAGTTGACACTCAGCGTACATAAAATATTTTTCTTAAAATAAATAATAAACAAAAAGAAACAAAGGATGTGTTTGATTGTGATTCAAAACAACTTCCATTTCACCATTCATTCAGGTAACTCCATTTTTTCATTTTTCATCTTTATTAACCAAAAAAAAAAAAAACACAGCAATAAAAGCAGACATTTGCACCTTCAAAAGGGCTTTTGGAAAGCAAGGCACATGAGACTGGCAAATAAACGTGTTGCATTGCCAAAAGAATATATGATATCCCAATGTCCAAATACCAATAATACTAGTAGTTAACAAATGGAAGCCAATACGCCACCTTCTACATGGCTTGTCTAACACAATATTTTAAATAAGCCTGCTCTATCCCTTCTACTGACTTTTCTCTTGCTTTTTTTTCTTTTTTTTCTTTTTTTTTCATATGCAGTCTTTATTGGGCAGTTTTGATGCCTGGAAGAGCTTTGGGGTTGGCTCCAATGGTGGCAAGTTTCAGCTGCCATTTGAAATTCAATCACTTTTAAATTGGATGAGAAACAGAATAACTTGATCAGCTTAGTCAGTTACACAGCTTGATTCACCATTCTCGTGTCCTTCTGCTGCCAATAATTTGTTAGTGAGCAAGAGCAATTCCTTATCTTGTTGTTTCTTAAGGTACCGCTGTGCGGTTGCTGTGACAATCTTGACAAAGAAGTTCACAAGCATAAGCCACACAACAGTATTCCAGATTAAAGCAAATGATAGATCCCACTTCTTCGCCTGCAGGCAAAAAACGTAAATGTAAGTGCAAGCTCAAAGCAGCTAAAGCCCCAGTTTTTTTTTTCCAATTCCCTTTCAGCAAAACTCGTTGAATCCCTTTGATGCAGCTATGCAGGCAATCAATGACTTGGCAAACTCTAATAAAAATCCAATTTAGCTAGAAATAATGACTGCGTCATGAAATAACAATAGATCTGGCATTGAAAGATAATTGGTATACACAGCAACAAAGCTGTGTTATAATTGTTTAAGGTTGATTATATGAATTGTTCCTATCATTTCATTCATCATAGCAATACCAATATATATATTGGTAGCTTAAATTACAGTATAACTTGCTAGAGTATGCCAGATGCATTTGACCTATTTCACAATGTTTGCTAGTGTTACAAACCATTTATATTGATTTCCCAACTCTTTGGGCATCAGGCAAAGTTTTTCGAGTTGATTTGATTGACTCAGCAAGTAACTCATTCTTTGTGCACAACTATTGTTTCTCAATGATTTGACTAGAAAACTAGTAAAAAAATGAGCTTTTGGATAATGATATTTACAAACCGACATGATAATTCTGCAGGATTTTCTCACGAGGAAAAAAGTGTACCTTAGGTTTTGTCGAGGCTGGAGCTGCAAGGTACTTATCCTTGGCCAATTGTAGTTTGGCAATGAGGTTGGGCAGGATGGAAGAGAGTCCAGGAATAAAGCCAAGCACCCAGATAAGCTCATTCTCTATCCACTCCAGCAGTTGATTATTGCAAACTAAGATGATAAAAACCGTCTGCAACAAGTTCAAAGTAAAAGCTAGCTTACAAGCTGCAAAACATTAAGTCTTAAAACAACTTGGAATCAATATTTATGTGCTCAGAAAATGAGGAAAAGCTCTTTCTCCACAGATTGAGAACTCTCAGAAAATGAGCAATATTTGAAAAGTGTAAGATGCAAAGCCATTAAACAGTTCTCAATTTGTTCCCTCCACTCTCCACACCCGACCTCTACTGAACCAGGAGAAGCAACATACAAACAGCAAGCATGGAAACGAGGGCTAGGACCACATCAGTTCCCAAGTTGCACAGAACTAGGGGAGCTAAAACTTTTCAAAATCTCAAGAATAATAGAGGCACTTGACAAACCTGTATGTGAGTCTTAATAATTGCTTTTCCAGTTAATGTTGCGAAAAAGAACTTCCAAAACGGAATTCCGAATTGTCCACACATGATGCCAGCTAGGTCAAATAGTGGATTTGGCACCTATAGTGACAAGTATATCCATAGATCCTCATTAATCAACCAAATATTTCAAAAATGTAAACTTAATAAAATACATCTTCTTCTTGAAGATTAATATACTCAATAAAAATGTATAAAATAAAGCATGCCAGGCATTTAATCTCAAAATTAGCTAAAAAGGCCACCTCTTGTTTTATTAATATTTCTAATGCACGATCATAGGTAACCAATACCTGCATTCATACTCTACCTGTTACACTTCTTCTATTATACTGCTATCTATAAACACCAATGATGGGAAAAAGATGTCTAATATAACCTTAACATACCATTTCTTTATTCCCTTTCCTTTTCCTTTTTCCAACTAACACCTGCAATACTCAGAAAAGGTATGGGGAGCAAAACTGGCAGAAGCCATTCATGGAGGTACATCTAGGGGGGCAGGGGAGGGAAGATGAAGGAGAACCAAATTGTTGGCTTTATGACTCTATCTTCTTCAAGGAACTATCTGGATCTAAAAATTATTGCAATCAATGACTGAAAATGATGGAAAAAAGATGAATATATTAAATTGAAAGAAGAGAGATCTCATGTGAAAGTGAAAGAGAGTTTTCCAAGTTATTGTTTTACAATGAAAAACATCATGAAAAAATTGTTTCCCGGACATATGCCGATAGAGTTAAAATTACCATTGAGATACTTGTACTCTAGAAATCTCAACGGTCATCATGAATAGTAAAAAAAAGGAAAATCTCATGCCTAAACTACCTTAATATGCTTGAATAAGAGTAAGCATTGTACTGATAATAGAAATCTATAGAAATATGATAAAGACAGTATTGCTCATTAGGAAAGAATACTTTCTTTCTTTACAATTTACATGCAATCTTACATCAAAAAGAGTATAAAAGTGGACCCAGACTCACCGAAGCAAGTACTAAAATTGTAAAGAAGTTCAAATGTTGTGAGTGTGACAGGAGCCAGCGTTTAATTTTGTTTAGGAAATTGGTTACCACTCCCCCATCTTCTTCTGAGGTAGCATCAAATTCTTCAATGGCATCAACTGTATTCCCTGACATGCTTGCTGCACCAAATTTGAGTCAATAAAAGTTGAAAATAACTAATTTTCAGAGTAGTACAGTCAGAATAAAACATGAACAAAAACCTGCTTAAGTCAAATGCTCACAAATAACTTACCCAACTAAACAAACTAGTAATAATTCATATTATTGAGCATGCACCCAACAAGTATACAAGACAGCCTAAAAGAAATATCTTTAGTTTTACAACTCTATAAACAGTGAAAAAAAAAATTCTATTACTTCTTTTACACAGTCTTTGTAATATCTTAAGCTTTTGACAGCAATAGACAACACCAGACTTATGACAATTGACACCATTTATCTTTCCCTTAGGAGTAGGCCTCCTTAGTAATTTATAAATGACCTTTAATGTCAGGAAAATTATGGTCTTAGACTAGGTTGAATGGAAAAAAAGGGTTTTGTAGCCAAACAAGTAATGGGCTGAGACTTTGTGAAGTTTTAGTTATTTTTGTGTGACTTTTTCAGCCAAAGCAAACCAAATGTACTCTGAAGAATATCTACATGTGTTTACTGTTAGAGCTAAGCTATTTTCATAGCCCAAGCTATGCTATATCTGTTTGTTCACTTGTTCAGACAAGATAACCTTACATCTGAGGAAGATTGAAATATCAACTTTATGTTCTTTTCCTTTGCTTCCTAGAGTGAGGGTAATGTAAGATTAGATGTAAGTACTAAACTTTCTAGCTTTACAAAAGTAGAGCCTACACTACAGCTTTAACAATTGATCCTCAATCAACTTTAGACATCCAACATCTAAAACTTACATCAAAAGAAACGGAATCTATATTTTGCAAACCAAACAATCTATCTGCACCTCAACCTCTAGATGTAATAGACTTCAACAAATAAATTGAAAAAAAAATATAGAGTTACTAAATGCCACCAAGACCCTTCACATACTTGGAAAAGCCTATACAATTTCAACATAATTAATTTGATACAGATTCAAACAATCACAATTCAAAAAGCATATCAAACCGTCAGAATAATTTTACTCCCATTGTGATAAACCCACCTCATTGGAGGAAAACATCGAATATGTTGCAAACTCCTTAATGCTGAATTTATTTCACTTACTTGAAACATATTCATACTATTGATCAATTACAGACCAAAATCAAACAGCTAATTCAATAAAATTTTACTTGGAATAATCCAGATTAATTTTACGATACTAGAACCTTTTCTGTTATCGCATAATCTTCCAATATACTTCACACATATCCAATTAAATCTTCTTAAATGATCCCAAAGAACACTTGAAAGCTAGAAATGAAAACTGAAACACAATCGAGAGCATTTCAGAAAATTTCAGAGAAACAGTCAAGAAAATGCTCATGTCCCAAAACCTTGGAATAGATCCTGTCTGTTAAAGACTCGATAAGAAAATCAATCTCAAGTTCTTGGAAACAATATTACAGGAGAACCCAGACAAAAAAAATCCCAATGCAACAAAACTTTTTTCCACGTGGGAGATTGAAAACATAAATTTGCTACCTCCACCCTGGTCTATCAAAGGCAAGGATTGAAAATTCGATTTCAACTTGACTTCGGTCACTTGAAAATTAGAATTAATTCGGAGAAGTTTAATTTGACGTGGAGATTTTTTGTAAAAATTCGATAAATTAGAGAAGTTTAGAGAATTTTTGCATATATGCTTAAATATCTAGATTTATTATAGTGTAAGCTAAAAACTAATATAAATAGACACTCTTAATACATAAAAATACCAATAAGTGACCTAACAAAATCAATCTTGTTAAGTGGGTTGATGAATTTGAAATGGTGGCTTTTGGTTTTAATTCTTTTTCTTTGTTTTGATATTTAATTTTGTGGTGGCTTGCTTCTCGACAATATACTTTGCTAGTTTGAATTTCACCATGCTTAATTTATTAGTTTATTATTTAAATGTATTGATTTTTAATCTTGTTTTATAAGAGTTAACTAAAAGAAGATGGTTTTGGAAACTCTTTTAATTTTTTTTAAGTTTTTATCTTATTTCAACTTTTTTTTATTTTTTTATTTTTTGCTTCCTTTCTTCTCTTTTTGATAAAGCATATCCCATAAACTACACAATTTGTTAGCTTGTTAAATTATTTATTAAGATTTATACTGCTATGTTGATCGATAAAGTTGAAAATAATACATTATTATTGGTATTTTTTTTTGTCTTCTATTGATGAAATAACATTTTTTTACTTCTCTATCGAATTTTATCGAACTATTTATCGAATTTTTGCATTTTTGAATTGAAAAATATAAATTTTATTGAAGTTTATCGAATTTTTTGAATTTTATTGAATTATTTCGACAAATTTTTGCATTTTTTATTTTACATCCACTTCGCACTTCGGTGGCAAAAAAAAAGGAAAACATTCGTGGAAGTTCGCCGAATTTCGAAAAAAAATTTAACCATGATCAAAGGTCAAGCCTTACAGTTATTTTACAGAAAAGAATATATAAAATAAAATAAAAAGACAAAGAAAAAAAATTCTTATGATAATTCAATCCATCTAGCTTGAAATCAATTCTGCTCTTGAATCAATCTGCCAAATCTTACCTTGACTTTTATGCCTATAACCTAAAACTCTGACTAAGTAGCAAAATATTTTGCGAAAAACTCCCTTGACTTTTATGCCTATCTTATCGGTAGCCTTTTGATTTCTCCAAAATTGTTGCATTTTATGCCTGCAAGATGGAGAATCTATGGACCACCTGTTTTTCATTGTATATTTGCAGAAGCTTTGTGGCACAAGTGGGAAGCATTCTTAGGTGGAAAATCCAAACCTCCTCTTAGTTGTAAAGAGTGTTTTTCCCTCTCTCACCTTCATAGTCTGACTACAAGAGTTAAGGGCGTTGAGAAGATAGTAGCCTTTTTCGCAATGACTTGGTCCATTTGGCTAGATATCAACTCCAAGATGTTCGAGGGCACTTCTAGTGATACTCGTACTGTATGGGATTCATCTAAATTAGCTACTTCAAGCTAGATAGGGTTGTCCAAATTCGCAAGTGGTTACTCCTTTTCTAAGTGGTGTAAGAGCTACTCGAATATTTTGTATTTTGGTTAAGGGTACTACTTATCTTTGGGTCCTTTGGCGTACCCCTGATACGTCTCCACAAATTCGTGACTTCAACTTTTCTTTTTAATTAATACAATTGTCTTGTTTCTTCTCAATATATATACAAATATATTTGCAGCAAAATACAACTCAATTCAACCTAAAATACTGGAATTGACATAAAAAAAGACTAGAGTGCGACTAGACGTACTCACCAAAAATACTTACTCTACCTACTTGTTATGTATTACCATTAAAAATTTATAATTAAGTAGGTAGAGTGAGTGTTTTTGGTGGGTACATTTAGAACTTTCCCAAAACTAAACCTTAAATTTATAGTTGTTGTCTTCTTAGCCTTCTGGTCTATGGGCAAATATACTTTGAAAGAAAATAAAAAAACAAATTTGTATTTTCAATTTTTCATAATGATAAAAGGTTTATAATTCAAGCTTCGAGGTTTATTCTGTGTCTAAGCAATATGACAGAACATGATGGAATAAAATGTGGGAAATAAAAACACCAAGATTAGCATCTACAATAGTGTTATCAAGGTGTTAAGCCGATGCATAGGCAACTCCTGCTAAAAGGCCGTCTAGATATAGATTGTGAGTTAGGTGACAAAAATTAAAAGAATTTCATAATATTATATGTATAAAATTGCTGCTTATAATATTAAACTATTCTAAGGTTTTGAAATTTAAAACATTTGCATGTGTCTTAAAAATAATAACAGATTGTAAAACAGGTATTTCTAAAATTAAAACCTCAAAAAATAAAGATGTATGCAAGAAAAGATATAATAGTAGAAAATTTTTAGAAATCATTTTTATTCAACTTCAAAATGTTTTCATAAACTATTATGATATGCTTAAAAGTTTAAAATTTATAGAAAAGCCTGCATTGCCTGCTTAGAGAACAGTCTAAGCAATTTGAGGTGAAAAAAATACGTAGGTGTTGATGCCAAAGCAACACCTTAACAACACTGATCTATAACATAAATATATTGCTTACAAGCCCCCTCCACTGTACAACTACACTGTTTGCAAAACAAGTCCCAGCTTCTCCTTGAAAAAAAAAAGAAAAAACTACATATTCACAATATATATTAAAGCAATTACTGATTTACTGATGCTAGGTAACACATGCAGTGCACCTTCTATCATTTGTATAAAGAAACAAATTTGTACTATCTAATAAAGCAGTTAATGTGACACATGTTGAGTAACATGTGATAAATGCATTTGTAGATCAAATAGGATAAGAAACATATGCAGTGTACGTGCATCCCTTAATTATGTTATTACTATCAATGATTTACTAAATGGAGCCAATTTGTGATATGTATCATTATCATCAGTCATCAACCAACCAATCCAGTCACAGACCTTGAAACTTGAATGCATAGGACTGGACCTGTCCACTACTACTAATGACCAAATCAGCTTATTTCAATTAGTTACGGAAAGAACTCTATTGTTAAGTCCTTTAGAATATATATTGGTGTAAGAGATACCCTTCAAGCTTGATTCTTCCTCAATGACTTCTTCTCTATAACATACCAGCATTAAGAATCTTAATTTACAAAACATGTGCATGAACACATAATTTGGAATATACCTGCTCTTGAGATGAAATAGGGAGGCAGCTCTCCAAGTGCAGTTCCAATGCCCCATAGAATAGCTTCTAACTGAACCTGTGGTAATATACTGCTGACAGGAACTGTCGAACCATGTAATGATGGAAACACAGAGGCACCAAATTCAGAGCAATCTTTATCAAGCCAAGAAGGACCTCTTTTTAATTGTATCGTATCATATGGAGCGCTTTTCAAGTCAACTCGGCCACACTGTACAGCTTTTATTGTAAATAAAGCTATATGTGGACCCAAATATAGCACGAATGTGTGCAAACCAGATCCTACAGAAGCCAAAAAAAAAAAAAAATGGTAAAGAGCTTCATTTTCTGACATGTAAAGTTTTTGATTCCAACATGACACCAGATAATTATGACCCACAAATATGTAAAAATCAAGAAATTATCACACAGACATAAGACCTAGATGGACGCAGTCAATCGTTATTTTTCTGACAATAGTCAGTTCACATTGGAACAGTACTAATCAAGCTCAGGTAGATCAAAAAGTTGTCAGCTTTATCAAATGGAATTTCAGAGTGGAAAATTGAAGGGTATATATGACTGCAACGTACCCAAAATTGCCTTGGAGAGAAACATATGGATCAAGATAATTGCCAACAGTTTTGAACATCATTGACAATCAATATCAAAAATGAAAGTTGAAAAATAGTGGTGCCCAAGTTAGTGCATTTCAAGTATACTTATGATTGATGAATATCATTAAAAGAACAGAGTATGGTCAGTGAAATTTACATGGTTGAAGCTTTTCCAAGCAATCAAAAGAATCAAATAATGGATTCAATAGAGAAGTCCTGTTCCCTTGATAAAACTCGAAATCAAGAGATCAATTCAAAGTAAAGCAATAATCATGCAAAGAGATAAAATGTATCCTGATACGAAACAAAATAAGAAGAAAGGACATGGAAAAATGATGAGAAGTTCAGGAATATACACCAACTAGAAATCTAATGTTGAAGTATCAATTCAACTAAAATTACTGCTACCGTCCTGAAATATACAACACAAGCATAGAGAGAGAGGTTCCCCCTCTTAGATCTTGATGCTTATCTTCTTTTTGGTATTTTAAGATAATTAGCATCCCCAGTATTCATGTTGAAGAAAATTCATAAAAAATTCAAATAATTAAAGAATATAGTTTTTTTTTTTTTTTTTTTTTTTGGAAAATTAATGTGGTATGCTATTGATTTCTTTTCTCTTATTTTATATACACTTTTTAACATTATTTTAGATGTAAACAACGTAAGCAATATTGCTACAAATAAAATTGTTTGAATAATAGTAAAATCAATCTTTTAAAAAAATTCTAATTTTGAAGCACAATTAAATGTTCAAAGAATTATAATTTGCTTACCATTATTCAAATTCTTTAATTAATTAATTTTTTAACTAAAAATAAAGTTTAAGTACATAAAGAAATTACAATTTAAAATAATTTTAAAGCATGAAATGAATCATCAAATATTTCAAACAACTTAATGTTATTGGAAACTTTCAATTACCTAAAATTGATTACATGACACTATGACAGCCCAATGAAAACAACAACTAAATTGTTTCAGAAGTATATCTTTATAGTTGTAAAGCATTATTTACATTTCTACTCAAGATAATTTCTTTGACAAGTACAAATAAATCCAACAACAAACAAATTAACTTATGAACAAACCATCCAACTATTTACTTTTAGTTTAAATAAAGCATTATTTAAAACATTTACTTTTAGGTGCATATAAATCCAAAATCCAAATACAAACAAATTAACCCATAAATTTAATAGGCCCATTCAAATTTATAAATCCAAATAGTTTAAATTTACAACAGTAGCTCACCCACTAAAAAAGGTAGCCAACATAAAAAAATAAATAAATAAATACAAGAGAACACATGCACGCAGTATGCAGTAACCATTACTGATGCAATACAACTTCTTTAAGTTGGCAAGTTTTGTAAAATTGTTGTGGGATAAGTGGGGAGTGTTTTTGGCTGTGAGGTTTAAAGCCACTCTTAATTACGAAGAGTGCTGCTCTCTCATTCACCTAGTTGGTCTGTCTGGGAGAATTAGAGACATCGGGAGAGTTGCTTCCTTTGCAACTACTTTGTCCATCTAGTTAGAAGAAAGGAATTCTAGAGTTTTCAAGGACATATATAAAGAAGCTCATTTAGTTTGGGACTTCCAAGTTAATCGCCTTGAATTGAATAGGGTCTTCTAAATTGGCGGATGGTTATTCCATTTCTGAGTGGCTTAGGAGCTGTTCAAACTTTTTGTGAACTTTTGCATCCTATTTTAGTCTAAAGGTCCTGCCTTTGGGTGGGTTTGGAGTACTTCTAGTGCTCTTTCCCAAATTTTTGTTTGTATCTTTCATGTGATTAATATATCTTTCTTGTTTCCTATAAAAAAATACATGCAATAAAACATATCTTGACCATTATTATATCAATACTTTCATGTGTTATAAGTGTACATTTATGCTGGTTTTGGTATCTCTTAGAATATTTGTGAACAATTTCAAAACAAATAAGTAAAAAATTCTCTAAAATTCCTTTAAGTTAGTGAGTTTTTTAAAAAATTCTCTATGCCAAATTAGCCGATCTTCTTAAGCAAGAATCAACGATTATAGGACCCATGTGGGTATACCATAACAGGTCTTAAATGTCGGTTATATGCTTCTCCACGACTTCCACAAATTAATTTCAAATTGTATGCTTTAAGCAAAGAAACTTGGCCTTTGTTGACATTCTTCGCATACCTTTATGCACAGTCCATCTCAAGCTCGAATAAGAGAGGAGTGTTACATTAGGTAAATGAAAACCAGAGTATAACACTTTGTTAGATCAATTACGACATGAATCTATTGTCATCCTGATGCAGGGACGCATGAAATACGTGCATAACGTGTTTAGCATGTCTTTTATTTTTATCATGTTTTCTATTTTCGTTTCATGTCTTTGTTAGTAGGCCCACATTAGGTGGTCTAAACCCACGTAGTTAAGTAGTTGGAAGTTATGTCAGTTTAGGACTATTTAATAGTTTGTTATAAACAAGGCTTTTTGCCATTAGGAGAAGGGATCTGATACTTTTCTGAAGAATTCGAATCAATAGATTTATTTTGGTTATCTTTATGTATTTTCGTTCTTGCTTCCATGGCGAATTTACATCACATACCTTGATAGAGTGGAGTTGAGGAAGCAATCTCATGTAGCCAGTACATCGAAAAAGCTTTGTTGAGTTGAGTTAAGTGAGCAAATTGTAGGTAAAGATCAAATTTTTTTATCGTTGAGAAACATAACCTATAACAACACCCTGAATAACCTAGTCAAGGATTATTCTCACTCATCCTTTTTATTTTAATGCTTCCAAGGCTACATAGTAACGCTTCTACACTGGAATGCCAATAGATGGTAAAAGAAGGAAGAGGAATAAAACCTACATATGTTTGCTCTAATAATGCCATCGATTTCTGGTGTTGCACAATTTACAATGCCTTGAAATTTTAGAACATCACCCCAAAACCAAGTTGCAAATGTATGACAAGTAAGATATACTTATGATCACAATTTAGGCAGACCAAGTATTGGCCACGCACTAGATCCATTGTTTTTCAAATTTCAACTTCGTTTAAAATTTTATGGGTATGGTATAGGAGGGAGATTGTTGGACATAGTATTGCTTTATTCCCTACTCTTCAAATTCTATCAATAACCACTTTGTCACCAAGTCTTTTTCAGTTAATCCACTGGAAGTACTAAATGAGCCTCTAAAAACTTATATTGTATGCTGATTTCCTACCAATGTAGGGTTATAAATTGCCTAGTAATAAGCTGATAAAATTATTAAACCTTTAGAACGAAGAAACAAAAATATTATTAAATATAGCAAGAATAGCCAACTTCATATAAGGGTAGTTTCAAAGATGATAATTTGATGTAATGTAAAATGGAAATTCCTTTTACAACTAATAAACATTAACTTCAAAGATCATTCCACTTACCCAGGCCAATTGAAGAAGCTACACCAAGGGTCACCCACCACAGGCCAAACCGGAAGTATTGAAGAAACTCCTGAACATGCTGCACAGACAGAAAACTATGATCAGGACATTAAAAGTGAACAACCAAGAAAACTTTGGAAGCCATTAACAACTAAAATCAGAACTTGGGACACATTTTCACGAACACCATTTTACAAAATCAAAGATATTTTTGTCACGTATTTCGTTAAATGACTTCATACTCAATAATTCGCTAGTTTGACCCTAGAAATTACCACGGAATCCTGAAATTGGCACCAACACAGGAAGAGCAAAAACCAAAAACAGAGCTCTAATGTGTTACAGGTTGTAAAATACGCTTGTTCTTATTTAGACAGGGTGCAACTAAGCTTTGTGTATACTGTATACGTATAACACATTAACAAATAGAAAGTTACAGATATCATTTGCTCAATAAAGTACCTTTTCATGAGGCCCATCAAAGGTTATAAGCAGAAACCCAATAGCTAATATCAAAGTAGTTGATAGCAAGAGCCAGCCACCTTTCATCAGAAGATATGAAATTGATCGCTTGAGATACTGAACAGTAGCCAACGTGAAAAATTTCAATGTTTTGAAGGGTTGACTTATCAATGTTAAGTTTTCAAGCTCCACTTGATGCCTCTCCCGAAGTTCTGTCAAAATAAACATATAAACCAAAAAATTGAAATACACAGATCCTCGAGTAAAATCAAAATAAGCAGATCTTCTAGTAATGCAGCCTGCGTAATATCAATATGCATTTTTTTTTTCTTATTTTTATGCCCTTCCCAATTCAAGAATAGGATAACATTTTAAAGGAAAAGTGCCCCTATCAATAGACAGTACAAGAAAACATATTGAAGGTATGGCACATTAAAAGATGAACATGCGAATGAATTTAATACTGTGTTTCCTCTAAAACTTACTTGTCAAGAAAATTCTGTCACCAGTATTCAACTGTACACAGACAATGCCCAATTTCCAATTTTTCCAATCAAATTTAGCCTAAACATGCAAACGAATTTACTTGATCAATTGGATCTTATTATAGAAATACTCCATGTAAATCCCAACCTTATCGTACACCTTAGATATTTGCATAACCACAATTAAGTATTGTAGGCAAGTAAACTCATTTAAATAGATTGTGAGAAACTCGACCCCTTTATCTCATTGGTCAAATTGGAACTAAAAGTTGAGAAAGCATGAGGATACGTTTTTGGAAAAAAGGTCTTGATTCGGAAAATCATTTTCATATGAGATGGAACAAGAAAACACGCATCAATACCATTTTTCCCAAAAGAGTAAAATCGTCTTCAGGGAAAACATACTTTTAAACCAAGAATGTAAAAAATAAAATAAAATTCCTTTCCTAGAATTGAATATTCTTTTCCTTCACAAACATGAAGTTCAAATATGTGTCAAAACCTATCAAGAAACATCAACAAAGCATCATCGTGCATGCTACTAGATTTTTTTGTTCTTTTAAAAAAAAAATATTTTTCGTGCCTCATTTCTTTATCAACTTGTTCTTCCCTGTAAGCAAATGTAACATGTCCAAAGGAGTCACTTAGTTAAGAGACTCTCTTCTGTTTCTGTTTTGACAGTTAGATATTGTTAATTTGTTATGTTTGTTAGACTATAGCTTAAGTGTGATGGCTTCTAGATGATTATTTTGATCTATGACCTGAGATAACTTGTAGAGGAAGTTTCTTCATTCTCAGCTATAAATAGCTTGTAATACTATAATAGGTGTTACGAATGAAATTCTTTTCTTCCTCTTTCTTTCTGTGTTGCAGAGCATAGTTCTCAGTTTCTTGTTCTTGATTTGAACATTGAAAGAGTTTTTCAAACCCTACTATGGTATCAGAGCTAGAGCACTCTATAGGATCTACATCGAATCAACAAGGATTTGAAGCTGCTTTGAGGATGATAAATGGCGGATCTAAGTTCTTGACGCCAATGAAGCTTGAACTGAATGTCAAGCTCAGTCATAGCAATTATTTGCTATGGAGGCAGCAGGTACATGCTGCAATTCGTGGAAACAGATTGTCATCATTCATTGATCCATATGTTTCGTCTCCATCAAGATTAAATGAAGATGGATCTATCAATGAGGCATTCCTAGATTGGGAACAGCAAGATCAGATCCTCCTGTGCTGGTTACTTTCATCGATCAGCCAAGAATTGTTGCCGGAACTGTTCAGATGCACGACTGCGTGTGAGGCATGGAAGAACATTGAGAGGTTATTTACATCTCAGTCAAAAGCTAATGTGATGCAATTAAAATTGCAGCTACAGACTTTGAAGAAAGGTAGCTTACCTATGACAGAATATCTGATGAAGAAAAAAGCAGTGATTGATGCTTTGGCTTTCACAGGATATGCGATGAAAGATGATGATAAGATCATGGTTGTTTTGAGTGGACTTGGACAAGAGTATGATCTTTGTGATTCCAATTACCTCAATGCCTAATTGTTATTCAATGGCTGAAATCTCTTCTTTACTATTGACTCATGAAGCTAGAATTGAGCAACACTCTCAAACTAAAGTGATCAATGTCAATTTGGTGACTAACAAGAAAGGTAGTAACGGTATTCCTGGAACTTCTGGAGGTTTCAATACCAATGGTGGTAGAAATGGCAATCAAGGTAGTAGGAGAGGCAGAGGACGAAATAAAAACTTCTACAATAATAAGCAACCATGTCAGATTTGTCATCGTACTAGACATGGTGCTTTACGGTGCCATTATCATTATGATCAATCTTATCAGCCATATAATGGAAGTGTTCAAAATGGTGCTGGTGTTCAACATGAAGGATCAAATGTGAACACGGCTCAAATGGCTGCAATGGTTGCAGAACCTGGCACAGCTTCAGATTCTATATAGTTTCCAGACAGTGGAGCAACAGACCACTGTACACCAGATGAAGGAAATTTGCTGAACAAAACTGATTACTATGGCAAAGAGAAGGTATATGTTGGGAATGGAACAGGTTTGTCAATAACTTCTATTGGTTCTAATGTTGTTAAACATGGCAGTTGTGCTTTCTTGCTCAAGAACATACTACATATTCCTCAAATTACAAAGAACCTACTTAGTGTTTCCAAATTTGTTCACGATAACCACGTATTTCTTGAATTTGACCCATCTTTCTACTTTGTGAAGGACCTACTTATGGTGAGGGTTCTTCTTCGCGGTGTTCTTAAGAATGATCTCTATACATTGCAGCTCCCACTTCAATCTTCTGACAGTCAGGTCAAGAAACTCATTTCTTCTTTGTCTCCTTCCACAATTTCTGCACCTTCTGTTTCAATTTCTCATGCTCTGTCTGATGGTCATAGTGATTGTGTCTTGAATAATGATCACTCTTCTAGTTCACATATTGTTGTTACAAGATGTACTAGTCATGCCAATACCTTTGTTATTGAAACAAATACATGTTCAACCTCTTCTTGTGGTGATCTACACCTTTGGCATCTGAGGTTGGGACACCCCTCCTCTACAGTTGTACACCAGGTTCTTAATAAATGTAGTATCTCTGTTCCAAAATCATCTTCTTATGTTTGCAATGCTTGTCATATAAGCAAATCTCACAAGTTACCTTTCCATTTGTCTTCAACTGTGTATAAGGCCCCTCTTGAATTATTGGTGGTTGATGTATGAGGACCAGCTCCACTGTACTCTTTGAATGGCTATAGATACTACCTTAGTATACTTGATGCTTTCTCCCGATACACCTGGATTTTTCCCCTTCAAACCAAAGGAGAAGTGGCTAAAATCTTTCCATTGTTCAAAGCTCAAGTTGAACTTCTGTTTTCTCACAAGATTAAAATCCTTCAAACTGATAATGGTAAGGAATTTATGTGTTTAGCATCTTTTCTGTCAGCCCATGGTATAGGCTTTCGACGCAGTTGTGCGTACACTCATGAACAAAATGGTTTGATTGAGAGAAAGCATCAACATATAGTGGAGACTGGTTTGAGTCTTCTTGGTCATGCCTCATTGCCCCTAAGATATTGGGATGATGCTTTTATTACTGCAGTCTACTTGATAAATCGAATGCCTACAGTTGTTTTGAATGGAAAACACCCTATACTTGTCTTCGTGGCACTGATCCAACTTATGATGGCTTAAGAGTCTTTGGGTGTCTTGTGTATCCTTATCTAAGACCTTATAATGCACATAAGCTAGACTATAGAGGCAGTCCTTGCACTTTTTTGGGATACAGTTTACAGCATAAAGGGTATAAATGTTTGAGGGGGGATGGAAAGGTGTTTGTTGTGAGACATGCCAAATTTGAGGTACAGATTTTTCCTTTTGCTTGTTCTGCTAACATGTCTCAGCCTCCTTCTGTTCACGGTGAAAGAATTACTCTTTTTCCACTTGTTGCTTCATCCAAAGTATCTCCTGCTCCTATGAGTTTTTCTAGTACACAAGACAATGCCTCACCTACTGCACAACGGCAAGATGCTCCTGCATTTTCAGTTGGTTTTCAGTTCTTGAATGGAATGATGTTGTGAATCTTCTTGTTACTACATCTGATGTTATGCCTAGACCTGCATCAAGTTCTGCTCCTCAAACATGTCCTCCTGTCAACTCTCATCCTATGACTACTAGAGCAAAAGCTGGTGCGTTTAAACCTAAAGTTTGGCCTCCTCATTTAGATGAACATGGACCTGAAACTGTTCAACAAGCTATGACTCATCCTATGTGGCTGAAAGCTATGCAAGAAGAGTTTAATGCATTGCAAGCTAACAACACATGGAAACTTGTTTCAGCACCTTCAAATAGAAAGATTATTGGTTGCAAATGGGTTTTTAAACTTAAGAGGAATCCCGATGGTGTTATTCTTAAATATAAGGCAAGGTTGGTAGCCAAAGGATTTCATCAAGTTGAGGGGTTTGATTTCTTTGAAGCGTTCAGTCCTGTGGTGAAGCCTTCTACCATTCGTATTGTCTTGTCAATTGTTGTATCTAGAAGATGGTCCTTGAGGCAACTTGATGTTAATAATGCATTTTTGAATGGAGAATTGACAGAGGATGTTTATATGGCACAACCCCAGGGATTTGAAGATTCTGCTCATCCTACATTTGTTTGCAAGTTGCAAAAAGCTCTTTATGGTCTCAAACAAGCACCACGTGCTTGGTTTGATAAATTTCGATTTGCCTTGAATGCTTTGGGGTTTGTTACTTGCAAATCAGATCAGTCTTTGTTTTGTAGGTTTACTTCTTCAACTATCACTTATGTTCTAGTATATGTTAATGATATTATCATCACAAGTAATCAAGCTTCTTCTATTGATGAATTGGTGCTTCAGTTAAATCAATGCTTCTCTTTAAAGGACCTTGGGCAGTTACACTACTTCTTGGGTGTGGAAGTTGTTCGTAATGCTACTAGTATTCATCTATCACAGTCTAAATATGTTCAGGACTTACTAAAGAGAGTGAATATGGTGGATGCAAAGCCTTGTCCTTCTCCTATGGTAACTGTTACTGGTTCTTCTTTGTCAGCATATAAAGGTAAACCAATATCCAATGTTACTGAATATCGGTCTGTTGTCGGCGCTTTACAGTACTTGACTATAACAAGACCAGATATATCTTTTGTTGTTAACCGTGTTTGCCAGTTCATGCACTGCCCTCTCAATGACCATTGGAAGGCTTTTAAAAGGATCTTGCGATATGTCAAAGGCACAACTCATTATGGTTTACAGTTCTTCAAGTCTTCGAATGTTGCAACTGCCTTGAACATTGTGGGATTTTCAGATTCTGATTGGGCTTCAAACCCTGATGATCGAAAGTCAACTACTGGAACTTGTGTTTACTTGGGTCCTAACCTGGTTTCTTGGAGTGCTAAGAAACAACACACTATTTCAAGATCATCTACAGAGGCAGAGTATAGAAGTTTAGCTTCCCTTGTTGCAAAGATTTCTTGGATTCAGTCCTTATTGACTGAATTGCATGTTCCTGAATCCTCTCTTCCGATTGTGTGGTGCGCTAACCAAAGTGCTGTAGCTATGACACACAACCCTGTTCTACATGCTCGCACTAAACACGTTGAATTGGATCTCTATTTAGTTAGGGACAAAGTCGCACAACGACAGTTGCTTATCAACCATGTTCCTTCCGTTGATCAAGTGGCTGATTCTCTCACTAAGGCTCTTTCTACACCTAGGTTCCTGCTCTTACGGTCCAAACTTAATGTGTTGGCCTCCCCATTAAGCTTGAGGGGGAATGTAAGCAAATGTAACATGTCCAAAGGAGTCACTTAGTTAAGAGACTCTCTTCTGTTTCTGTTTTGACAGTTAGATATTGTAAATATGTTATGGTTGTTAGACTATAGCTTAAGTGTGATGGCTTCTAGATGATTATTCTGATCTATGATCTGAGATAACTTGTAGAGGAAGTTTCTCCATTCTCAGTTATAAATAGCTTGTAATACTGTAATAGGTGTTACGAATGAAATTCTTTTCTTCCTCTTTCTTTCTGTGTTGCAGAGCATAGTTCTATGTTTCTTGTTCTTGATTTGAACAATGAAAGAGTTTTTCAAACTCTATTATTCCCTTTACTTTCATATTTCAATTGACAGAGGGTTGGAGTTTGAGATGCTTTCAAATATAGTACCAAACATAGGTCACCCTCAAATATGTCTCAAAAGATTATATTCTACTTATTGGTTTATGGTTTATGCTCTTTAAAATGATATAGAAAATTCTAAATAACAAATAAACATTAGAATAGCATGAATCTTTTGTTGAAAAATGCTTTTGTTAAGAAAGTGCAGCAGAGGAAGAAGATTAGAAATATTAGAAATAGCTTGATGAATGCATGGTAGGTGGTTTACCTAGAAACGCCATAAGATTTCTAACAAGACACAACAAATTCTCATTGTATAATCAGAAAATTATGTAAGGTCTAATGTATGTGCACCAACAATTCCATGAACGAGATACAATTTAGTAGCAAGTGACTCAAACAGAGTTAAAGTCAAGTCCAACACTGCTACCAGATCTTAGCAATCCATACTTTCATTGAGCCATCTTCCAACTCTCTCATTAAGCAAAGGTAAATAGACTTTTACAACTAGTTTGGTTTTAAGAGACCAGAGACGATAAGATAATCGAAATGAAATGGCCCAATTTTATAATAATTAAACATAGTGCTTTTGAGAATGTTTGAACTAGATGACTTGGTTCAAAGTCCAAGGCCCAACCTTCACTGAAATGAATACCTAATTTTACTAACTTTATTCATTGTATTAAGTAATTATTAATGTTTATGCTTTGTAAGGTCCTTAATTTGACTTAGGAGTTCTAGTTAAGTGACTCAAGCATTTGCAAGGTAGTTAGAAACATTGCGCGATTTATATTTTTTAAGGTTCTAAGGGGGTTTACATATGCCTTTTGAAAACATTCAGTTATGATCCCCCAACTTTAATCACTTCTCTAACCCACTTTCCAACTTTCATTCAAAGTC
The DNA here is from genome assembly GCA_035771175.1 of Paratinospora sagittata. Lineage (NCBI taxonomy): Eukaryota > Viridiplantae > Streptophyta > Magnoliopsida > Ranunculales > Menispermaceae > Paratinospora > Paratinospora sagittata. The sequence goes on from CM069601.1 coordinate 3,827,790, forward strand.
AATTAATGGTACATCAAGTTCGCTACCAGTGCTAGTAGGCCTATATCAATTAAATAGGTGTAGAAGTGGTTGTTAACATTATTGAGATCTTTCTACATTTTTTACTTTTGTAATTTAACTTGAAATTCAAAAGAAAAGATATGATATCCAATGCATTTACAATTTCAGTACAGGGGCCCTAAACGGATTTTATGATGTGATTCCAATTTAACAACTATGTTAGAAGTTAGAACATTGAATTCTTATATCTCACTAACGACGCAATATTTTTGCATTTGTTTGGAAGGACAAACAAGCTTATGTGAAATGAAATATTCCTCCAATGTTAAATGGTTCACTGAGACTGAGGTTATGCAGATTTTGTATGACCACTCAATCTCCTTATCAACTGTCAAACTTGATCCATTCATTTGTTCATTTTCTGTTGATGCATATCTATATGAGTGCAATAAAACCATATAACGCTATGCCTCTGTTCAAATATAGATCAATAATCCCTTTACTAAACATAATCTCATCTATTAGAACACTTATAGCCCTTGACCTCTCAGAAAATATTCAGAGAATCTACACACAGGCACCAGTGCATATACACATTGAAAGAGGGAGAAAAACAACGCTAAGGTAATCATAGCAATTCTATCCAACGCCCTTTAGGATTTCAAATGCCAAGATTGTTCCATCAGATATCTAGATGGTGACTAACCCTCGTCAAAATTAAACAAATATACCATGGCTTCCACCAATTACAGCTCCCCAACACAACGATCTACACCAAACTTCCAACTAAATAATCAAATCTCACCACAAATAAAATCCTCAGAAATCCACACAAAAAATAAATAAATAAATTCAAAAAAAAAAAAAACATTGAATCATTCCCAGCATACAATGCGTCGAAAATTCAAAAGAGCAAAACCCCCAAAAAAAAACCCTATAGGCCAAACCTTTCATCCCTAAAACGACTTTCTGAATCAATTCCGCTCAAACTTCCCAACAAAATCATCAAAAAATTATACAAAAATTCAAAAATTCAAAAAAAAAAATAAAAACAAAATCGACAAGACAAATCAAAACACTAAACACACACCTGAGATCGACGAATCAACATCGTTATCAGACATTTCAGAAGACGAAGAAGTCGTCACTTGTTCTCCTTCAGCCCCCATCTCGCTCTCACATACTCTCTCGCCAATCCTCGAAACCGCAGAATTGGACAAACGTTTCGTTCCTCTAAAACCGCAAAAATCGGGCTTCCAATGAGTTTAAAGATTGAAGGAATCAGATCGATCGGTTTCAATTCCAAACCCGCAAATAAGATTTAAAGAACCAAAAAAGTAATCTTTTTGTTTTTAGGGCTTTTTTTTTTTATGATGTGTGTACTTTTGTTCTGGTGACGGCGTTATATGGTTGAGAAGGTGTGTATTGTTAGAGATGGTTGTGACTTTTTATTGCCCGGAGGCAGAGACAGAGCACGCGGATGGAGGACGACCAAATCTTTGAAATTACACTGTCGCCCACTCGTCCCACTCGTCCCACTCGTCCTCGACTCATCCCTCTTACCTTATTTTAATCTAAATGGGAGAGAAAGATAGGATCAGATGATCAGAAGCTAAGATTAATTAAACCTTTCAGATCGAAATTATTGAAAACCACCTATACAGGGTTGTGTTTTTATGGCAAAGATATCCCAGCTCTTACCTTCTGTTTTTCTTGTCTAGAGAGAGAGAAAGAGAATCTTTATGTGTAAGTTAAAGGGTACTATTGTATTTTTCTCAAAGAAATATGAAAATAGGTGGGAAGCAAGAGAAAATGTTATGATATATCTCAAATTACTAAAATAACATTTTTAAAAAAGGTTTGGGAAGTATTTTTGTAAGAATTAAAACATTAATTAAAAAGTTACTTTTTAATTAAATAAAATGATAAACGTTTAAAAGATACTTTTAAAATTTTGGTAAAAGTTATAGATATATCTATCAATATTAATTGTATAGATATATCTATCAATAGCTATTTTTCTTTTCTGTTATATAATTGGGACTCAAATATACAAGTAGAATAATGGAAAATATAGGACCCGTACTATAATAAAGTAAAACTTTCAACTTTGTGAACTGTTTGAATTTGATGTGATGGGCAGCTTATCAAGCTATCATTGAATCAAAAGTTCAGTTCTAAATTAAAAGGCAAACATATAATAGCTCGATGAATAAGACCCCATATGTTTTTGTATTCACCTCTATATGTTATAAATTCTATTGTGAATAAATTTAGTTTATAACATTATAGAAACACGTTTATTAGTAACGGTGTCTGAAATATTTATTTTTTTTCAAAATATATTTCCTAAAAAAAAAAAAAAATTTATTCTTTTCCAAGGATTTTACTGATCAAAAAAATGAGCAGCCACCAGGAAACTTTGAGGGGAAAGGGAGAACACACCCAACGCGGTGTGAGACTTAAAAGGTGTTCATCAACCCGATCAATCTAACCAAACCGAACCTTTTGAATTGGGTTAAAATAAATTGTTTAGATTGGGTTGAATTCTAAAATATCTAACCCGATCAGTTTTGGTTAGGTCGCGAGTTGAGCCCTTAAAAACTCGATTAAATCGACCAGAACCAAGATAAGTATTAAAACCCTAAAATATTCCTTTAGGCGTTATTATTTTAAGATTTATATGTATCTTACAATTCTTATCTCATACTATCTAATTTAGTTTATACCACAATATATATATACATATTATAGGGTTACTATACTATTAATATATACAATTTCAATCAATGTGTTGCTATTTTGTAAATTATTATTACTATCTACTAATATGTAATATTAACATACTATTTATTACAAAATAATAATGAAAAAAAATTATTAGCAAATTTAATCGAAAAATAAATAATTAAAGTTCTTATATCAATAAATTATATGTCAATATATAAGGCTTAAGTTCAACCCAATCAAACCGACCCAACCCAAATCGAACTCGAACGGTTTAAGTTAGGTTGGGTTAGAAAATAAATTGAATTGAGTTGAGTTTTAAATTTATCAATCCAACTATTTGAGTTGGTTAGATTTTGACCCTAAACCCGACTCAACCTAACTTACAAACACCTATAGGGGCACTAAATCTACAGTGTTTTTTTTTTTAATTAGATATAATTCAAGATAATATTCAAGCAACTTGACTTTTTTTCCTTCTTTTTTTTTTTAAATCAAATCAACTTTGACAATGAAATAATACACATGGCAGAACATCTAGAAAATAAAAGTTACATCACTTTCAAAATTTTGGTTAATTAGTTTATCAATTCCGTCAAGTAATAAAAAAAGCCTAGCTGGTAGAGGTGAGTATAACATGTCTTCAAATTTATGCTCTTTGAATCATATTTATTCTTCAATAGGAAGAGAAATGGGAGCCACAGATGACAAGAGATCGCTGCTTATAGTGACTTCGACAATAAGAGCCCAACGCTTACACCAAGACCATGAGCATAAAAGGATGTACATGAATCGGCTTAACTATTTATCATCGTTTTGCCAACCTATTCAGCTAGTCTCAATTGGTAATAAAAATATTGGCTAATTTTAACAATATCCATTCAGACCATTTTACTCTAAGTTAAAAGTTCGATTTCCTCTTTTTATAAATAAGTAAGAATTTTTTCTACTTTAATAAAAATAAAAATAAGATCATGATATTTAGTTTATATGATCTTCATCCAAGCTTCTTATATTTTTTGTCATTGTGCTCGCCTTCTTTGTTGGAAAAAATCGATGGATGTAAAGAAATAATTCTACAATCCCAGGACAATTTTCCAAACTAAAATACAACAAAATAACACCAAATATTTTAGCGTGAAAAACCCTCTAAAGATGAGGTAAAAAACTACGGGACCCGTATGCCGCTTAAAGACTTCCACTATAATATAATGGGATTACACACTTCACCCTTAGGTGGATCTCTCACAAATATAACACTTCACAAATTGGCTCACACTGTTTCTTCTCAAAGAAACTCTCTTTGAGGCTCTCTAGATCTCTAGAATTAGATCTCTCTGAATATTTGATTTCTCTCAGATCATATTTCAAGTTGAAAATGTGGCTCTATTTATAGAGTTAATGAGGGGTAATTTCGTAATAAAAAAAAACAAATATTTCGTCGTGCCCACGAGCTTCTTGCTTCCTGCCCACGTTGTTTGAATGAGTTGTTGTTGTTCATGCATTCAACAAAAAATTTTCCGCCTATCAACCCACGTGAATTTGCTGACGTTCATGCATCTCCAATAGCATGGCCACCCCACGTGAAACGTGAGGTGGACCATCAAATCTCCCCCTCCACCTCATGTGAAACAGGGCTCCTCCACACCTGCAATCCTTTTACAGATAGCAAGTTTTTTGCTGGTTAGGGACTTCGTCATCATATCTGCCCCGTTGTCATTAGTATGGATCTTCTCAACTTGCAGCAGTTTATTTTCCAGCACATCACGAATCCAATGATACCGCACGTCGATGTGCGTGGACCTTGAATGGAAAGTTGAGTTCTTACTAAGGTGTATTGCGCTCTGACTGTCGCAATAAAGAACATAATTTTATTGGTTCTGCTACAATTCTTGTAGGAACTTTTTCATCCACAAGATCTCCTTACAACCTTCAGTGATTGCAATGTACTCTGCTTCTGTGGTGCTTAAAGCAATACACTTCTGTAATCGTGATTGCCATGAGACAGCTCCCTCTGCAAATGTTATTAGGTATCCGGATATCGACTTTCTCGTATCCACATCGCCAGCCATATCTGAATCTGTAAATCATTCTAATGCAGGTTTATCATTACCAAAACATAAACAATGACTAGAAGTACCTCTAAGATACCTGAGTATCCATTTGACTGCTGTCCAATGTTCCTTTCCAGGATTTGATAGAAATCGGCTCACAACACCAACAGCATGAGCAATGTCTGGTCTGGTGCATACCATAGCGTACATTAGACTGCCAACTACCGATGCATAAGGCACATTGCTTATCTCTGATTTCTCCTTCTCGCTTGAAGGACACTGGCTCGAATTAAGCTTGAAGTGGCTTGCCAGTGGAGAACTAACAGGTTTAGTTTTGCTCATGTTGAACCGCTCTAAAACTTTCTCAATATACTTCTCTTGAGATAGCCAAAGTCTCTTGTTCTTCCTGTCACGAACAATTTTCATGCTAAGGATTTGCTTTACGGGTCCTAAGTCTTTCATGGCAAAGGACTTGCTCAACTCTTTCTTCAACTTGTTAATCTTGTCGATATCTTGGCCTACAATTAACATATCATCAACATAAAGCAAAAAAATAATAAAATCACCATCAGAGAATTTCTTGATGAAGACGCAGTGATCAGCTGTCGTTCGGTTGTACTCCTTTTCCTCCATGAATGAGTCGAACTTTTTATACCACTGCCTCGGTGCCTGTTTCAAACCATACAGACTCTTTTTTAGCCTGCATACCAGCTTCTCTTTTCTTTTGACTTGGAAACCTTCGGGCTGCTCCATATAGATTTCCTCGTCAAGATCACCGTGTAAGAATGCGATTTTTACATCAAGTTGCTCAACCTCCAGATTAAGACTAGCTGCCAAGCCAAGAACAACTCGGATTGAAGATATTTTTACCACCGGTGAGAAGATTTCATCGAAGTCAACGCCTTTCTTCTGTCCGAATCCTTTCACAACCAATCTTGCTTTGTATCGAGGTTGCGAGTTACCTTCTTCGCTTTTGATCCTGTACACCCACTTGTTCTTGAGGGCTTTCTTTCCCTGCAGTAATTTCACCAAGTCAAATGTGTGGTTCTCATGCAGAGATTTCATTTCTTCCTACATGGCTTTCATCCACTCAGTCTTATGCTGGTCAGTGATAGCTTCGCTATAGCTTTCTGGTTCTCCCCTGTCAGTGAGCATCACATAGTCGCTAGGAGGATATCTTTGACTTGGTTGTCGCTCTCTCGTGGATCTCCTTAGCTGTGCTTCTGGTTGGATTTGTTCAGGAACTTGTTCTGGTTCTGAACTGTGAGCTGGTGGAGCATCATCATCAGTATCTGGTGCAGCTTCCTTGTCATCTGAATTTGGTGGTGGAGAGACTGGTTCCAGATTAACTGGAAGTTCTTCTGATTGTGGCTTTTCAGGTTTCTGAAAATCCTCGATCGTCTGATCTTCAAGAAACACATCTCTGCTTCTGACAATCTTTTTGTTGACAGGATCCCAAAGTCTGTAGCCGAATTCTTCATGGGAATATCCCACAAAGATACACTGCTTCGCTTTTCCATCCAGCTTGTACCTCTCGTCTCTAGGGATGTGAACAAATGCTCTGCAGCCGAATACTTTCAAGTGTTTGTAATAAACGTCTTTCCCCGTCCAAACCTTTTCTGGTACATCGTAGTTCAATGGAACTGATGGAGAAAGGTTGATTAAATCGACTGTTGTCCTCATTGCCTCCCCCCAATAGGAGTTTGGCAGTTTTGCATTTGAGAGCATACATCTTACTCTTTCACAAATGGTTCTGTTCATCCTCTCTGCGACACCGTTGTGTTGAGGTTTCTTTGGTACCGATTTTTCCAGCCTGATGCCGAAACTTTTGCAGTACTTCTCGAATGATCCGCGATACTCACCGCCATTGTCTGATCGTACACACTTCAAACGTCTGCCAGTTTCTCTCTCAACTTTTACATGAAATTGCTTGAAAACTTCTTGCACTTGATCTTTAGTTTTCAAAGCAAAGGCCCACACTTTTCTAGAGTGATCATCAATAAAAGTCACAAAATAATGAGCACCTCCTAGTGTCTTACAACTCATTGTACAGACATCTGTGTGTATTAAATCTAGAATATTCGCCTTTCTAGATGGTGGGGAACTACGAAATGCAACTCTATGTTGTTGACCCATAATACAATCAACACAAGTACGTAAAGATGTACCTGTCATTCCTGGCAAGTTCTCCTTCTTGGAAAGAATTCTGAGACCCTTTTCACTCATGTGGCCGAGCCGCTTATGCCATAACTCGGTGGGAACTTCTTTCCTCATTGTATTTACTTCTTCTTTACACAGCTTGGCTACTGTGTGGTAGAGTGATGCATCTTTCTTGCCTCTGGCTACTACCAAGTTTCCTTTGGTGAGTTTCTATTTTCCTTCACCAAAGTTATTATTGTAGCCATCGTCGTCAAGCATTCCGGTGGAGATCAAATTGAGGCGGATATCTGGAACATGCCTCACATCTTTCAAGAGTAACCTGTATCCAAGGTTAGTTTCTAAATAAATATTACCGATGCCGATAATTTTGGATGCATCATCAGTTTCCATCCTCACTCGTCCGAAATCACCTTGCGTGTAGGTTGAGAAGAAATCTCGTCGTGAGGTGACATGGTAGGACGCACCTGAGTCAACTACCCATGTAGAGTCTTGACTTGCAAGGTTGACATAATCAGCATCTCGAACAATGACAACTTCTTCAGTAAGAGTTGCAGTGTCATTTGTTCGGGTTTCTGCTTCTTGATTTCTGGATCGTTCCGCCTTTAACTTTCGACATTCTCGAATGAAATGTCCGGGCTTGCCGCAGTGATGACACTTCTTGTCATGCCACGATCTGGACTTTGAACGTCATCTTTGCTGACTTTGGTTACGAGGATTTCTGCTTTTACCCCTTCCGTGTCATTCTTGCTTGCCTTGTTTTTCCATGACAAGTGCTTCAGTTTCAGGAGTATAACCATTGTCTTTTCGTCGAGACTCTTCGTTCAACATTCTGTCCTTTACCATATCCATGGTAAGCTTGCCGCCAGGAGCTGAGTTACTAACTGACACAACTAGAGTGTCCCAACTTTTTGGTAAAGAGCTCGTCAACAACAACGCTTGTAGCTCGTCATCTACGATCATCATCATAGAGTTGAGTTGATCTACAATGCCTTGGAACTCACTCATGTGTTCCGATACGCTGCTTCCATCTTTATACTTCAAATTGACTAATCGTCGTATGAGATTAGCTTTATTCTGTACGGTTGTCCTCGCATACATTGTCTCCAACTTTTGCCAAAGAACGTAAGCATCGTGTTCATTTGCAAAATTTTGGAAAATGCTCTTGTCGATCCATTGTCTAATTTGAGCAGCACACTTTTTGTTCAACACGGCCCAGTCAACGTCTGTGCTGGTTGTTTTTGATGTCTTGTCATCTGTTGAAGTTGTAGTCACAGCTTCCTCCTTCGGCATTATAATCGACTTCCACAGATCTTTAATGTATAAAAGATCCTCCATCTTCGGCTTCCAAATTGCATAATTAAATGCAGTCAACCTGATCATATTGCCTGTGTTCATATTGCCTGTTCTCTCCTCCATTTGAATCGTCAATGAACAGGTTTCGCGGAGCTTGACACTTTTCCGGCGATGAATTTTCGGCGATGAATAGTACTACGTGAATAGTACTCAATAAATAGTAACCTTGTGAATAGTCTATATAAATAGTGCCCTTGTAAATAGTGCTTCGTAAATAGTACTTTATAAATAGTACTACTATTCTAAATAGTGACTGCCGACAAAATAGTACTGTATACGTGAATAATAATGTATGTATGAACCGTACCTGCGCTGAAAACGAACTTGTCTCTGATACCACTTTGTTGGGAAAAATCGATGGATGTAAAGAAATAATTCTACAATCCCAGGACAATTTCTCAAACTAAAATACAATAAAATAACACAAAAGATTTTAGCGTGGAAAACCCTCAAAAGATGAGGTAAAAAACCACGGGACCCATAGGCCGCTTAAAGACTTCCACTTTAATATAATGAGATTACACACTTCACCCTTAGGTGAATCTCTCACAAATATATACTCACTATGTATCTTCAATTTGTGGATAATACTTCACAAATTGGCTCACACTGTTTCTTTTCAAAGAAACTCTCTTTGAGGCTCTCTAGATCTCTAGAATTAGATCTCTTTGAATATTTGATCTCTCTCAGATCATATTTCAAGTTGAAAATGTGGCTCTATTTATAGAGTTAATGAGGGGTAATTTCGTAATAAAAAAAACAAATATTTCGTCGTGCCCACGAGCTTATTGCTTCCTGCCCACGTTGTTTGAATGATTTGTTGTTGTTCATGCATTCAACAAAAAATTTTCTGCCTATCAACCCACGTGAATTTGCTGACGTTCATGCATCTCCAATAGCATGGCCACTCTACGTGAAACGTGAGGTGGACCATCATTCTTGGCGCTATTGAAGGGTTTCGACTTCTTATGGTTGTAGTGCTAACATTCTCTGATCTTGTAAAACTTCTAAAAAACAATATATATATGCCATAAATAAATTATTTTATTTATTTTCTAGAAAAAAAAAGTATATAGATACAATAAAATTGTGTTTTATATGATTTCAACTAAAAAAACTGCAAATAAAACAAGAATGACGTGAAAAACAAGCGATTTGTAGAAAAGTTAGATTTGAATAAAATTAAGAATACAAAAGACAATTTTATTTTTCAGTTAATTTTAAAGGTTAAAGTCATTTGTCGAATAGTTTGAAAAATAATATCCTAATATTGAATATCTCTTAGACTATTATGAAATCTTCATTAATTTTATTTATTTATTACAACCATCATGTAATTGTTATTATGTTCTTGATGGGTTTTCGTGCAACATATTATTTTTTAAAAGTCTTATGTCATTCATGTTGTTTAGACCCTTTAGAATTTAATTACTTTCATCATCACCATTAATGAAACGTTTGCGTGGTTTTAGAAAAATGTGGGTTTTATTTTTCGTACATATGCATATACATAAACACATAGTAAATAAAATGATGAATAATTCATAGTTGTTTCTTACATAAATATTAAAAATTATTTTAAAAAAATGATAAAAATTAAGGTTGCATTTGATTCATGATCCAAATACAATTTTTTATATCCGAAAATTTAAAAATATCAAAAAATTGTTTGGTTCAAAAGATTATAAAAACAATTTTTTATTTTTTTTGTTAAGAAATCATGTTATTTTCATAAAACGATAAAAATTCGTTTTCCAAATTTTCTCTTTTTGAATTATATTATAACTTTTAGATCGCAAATCAAACAAACTCACAATGTCTTTATATTGTAAAAAAATATCACATTTCGTTGATTTCACATCATTTTAAAAGAGATTAATATATAAAATTAATTTGATAGTCCAAACAAAACAACCTTTTAGAAATTAAGTTGTTCAACCCATTGAATTTTTTTATTTTAGTTAAGGTATATAAAATAAATTTTAGTGATCCGTATTGTAATAACATTCAGTGAATATAATAATTATTATTTAACGTGGTGCAACACACAGACATCTTGACATTAAAATTCTTGATTATTTTAGTCTAGTTGGATTAGGGAGAGCTCCTCAATACTCTGACACCACATCGAAAACTAAAAAAAGGAATATAATAATCATTATGGCGTGCACATGTGCAAGCATATTAAATTATTAGTTTCTAATTCCTGTCAGCTCATTTGTAATTACTTGTGATTGATAATGTTATTACTAGATTCCGTCTTGTTGATGAAATAGCCAATCTTAATACTATAACCAAAACAAAGTTTAAAAAACTAATTTCTCAAATCCATCTTATTTTATATATATATAATAACATCCATATATATATCAAAGTCGTGCCATATTATTTTAAAGAAACTGGTTCAATTTGGATTTATCTTAAATTAATATTGGTGCACCCAAAGTCAACACTTGATAATTACTAAAATTAATTAAATATGTATATATTTTTAATGGGTTATATAGGAAGAGTTTGCAATCTTATCCGTCCAAAAACGTAAAATAAAATACACTTTGGGGATATTAATTTCATCAGATATATATATATATATATATATTAGTTTCCTAACTTCCTTTTTGGATTGATTATACCATTAATATCTTATTGATGTTATTATATATATATATTAAAAATATTTAACAAACAAAAAGCAAGGGTCGCATGAAAAAATTATACCTTCCTTCAACTGTAGTGTGAAATTATACTCAGCAAAAAAGACACGCTAAATGCATGGAATCTCTTTCATTACATGTAATTTTTTTTTTTTTCAATATTATTACCTTTGCCGACAAATTGATTGAAGACGACCTATCAAGTTCTTGTGTTATATTACCGAGGATACGACATACTAAGTTCATGAGGTAGATTACGTATTTTAATTTCCTTCTATCTCCCGTTATATATGTACGTGGTAAATGATGATCATGAGATGCAATATATACTTGTGATAAATACAATACATATGCACATTATCGAAATTATTTTATTGAACAGCTTACGTCTTAGTGTTTGATTTCACCAATGATTATCTAAATATTATAAGTAGTAAGATTAAAATATTTGGCGTGCCTGTTACCAACGTGGTAATTCTCTATTATAAACTATAAGATAAGATATGATGAACTAGTCATTAATCAATTTTTATATTAATATTGGATAAGAATGTTATAATATATATATGATATATATTTGTATTTCTAGCTGGATTTTACTCAAATTTTTTCCTTTTTGACGTCTTGCTTTCGAGGGTTTTCTTTCAGTCTATCTCTTTATTTTACTTTTCCAGGTTTTTGAGTTTCTCACTTAACTTGTTTGGCTATATAACTTACTACAATCACTCTTTCTTTACTTGTCTTTCTATCCCTTCCAAAATTGTCAAAATTAGGTTAAGTTTCCAATATATATAAAGCTGCCACTTGTAAGAGTATATGTATCATGTATGTGACATTTGACTCCACTGACAACCTAACATGCATGAAACCCGTCTCAGTTACTATGATTATATAAATATTATTTCTTTATTTACTTTTTTTTTTTTTTTTGGAAGGTATGATTATAAATATATATTAGAAGTTGTAAGTTCAGATTATAAATTGGGACATCTCATGTGAAACTGCAGTACAGAAAGAATGGAAAAACGAATGAAGTAAGTTACGTCAGTTAAGCCTCGAATCAGGTTCTGCCTTTCTTTCTTTTAATCTTCATTTGATAGAGATAAGTGGGTTTACTTGACATTTCACCTCCAAAAGTAAGAGGAATTAGTGGGAACCCCCTTTTCACTTCTTTTAAATTGAAATCATCTCCTAGAGCACCGACCACCGATTACATTTGTCTTTTGGTATATTTCTTTTTTGACTTTGTAAAAGTTAGGCAATATATACTCAAATAAATATAGGCCACATTGGAAAAAAAAATATTAAATATTTTTTAAGATATTTGGTAACAACTAATTTTAATTAAACTGTGGTGAAAAAAAAAATATTTTCTATTTTTAGAAGTTGGGTGAGACCTGAGAAACGCTTCTCAAAAAAATACTTTTAAAAATATTCTCTCGGGATTATAAAAGTCTTTTTATTTTTATTTTTATACATAATTAATAAAGCCCACTTTTTGAAATCAATAAAAAGTTAGTGTGTTTTTCTAAAGAAAAAATGGAATGTTCTTTCAAGTGTATGCTAAGTCTTATCCTTTTTTAAGAAGAAAAATCTTCTAAATACGGTGAACCAAACTTCATTGTTTTTATATAAAGTTAGAATCATTGGAATATAATTAATCCAAGTTTCTAGATTCTGTTCAAGTACTATTAAGTTGTTTTTTTTTTTTTTTTTTTTTTTATGTTAAATAATGATAACCATACATATATCTCAAGTTACGCGTTACTATTTCTTGATGAGAATAAACTCAAAAATAGAGGATGACTAAATAAGTGAAGATGAGTTAATTTTATATTATTACCTTTTTCTTAATGGCAAATAAAGTCTTGGAATTGCTCAAAAAAGATATAAATTTTTTATGACAAAGTCACCTTGACCTATAATATGGTACTTTTTATTTTCACCTCTTCAATTCATAGAACATGATTTTCAAATGATAGACCATATTTTCATTAATTAAGGAATGAGCTATTTTGCATTACTTCTTTTCCAAATATGACTAAACCTCATGGTTGATAAAGTCAGTTGGCTAGTTAGCTAGTCTAAGTCTTTGTAAATTTAAATATCTTAAAACAATAAAAACAAGGAAAAGTATTGTTCCAATTAAATAAATCAAACATATATTTTTTTAAGAAATGACTTATAATTTTAAAAAATAATTTAATGGTGTATAGAAGTAATGTATACTTTAACATTTTCCTAATAAAGAACTTGTTTTTTATTGTTAAATTAATGACTTGTTTTACTATATAAGCTAATTCTATTATTGTGTGTATATATATATTTATATTATGAGTAATGCTATATGTACGTCGAGTGCCAAAACTATTTTTTGACAGTGACACCTAACCTTCTTTCAATGTTTTGAGAATTCGTTTGTATTTTGGGATACTGTGTATTACACGCGTATCCTTAAAATATTTAAGGAAGCTGAGTGTCAGTATTGAAAAATAGACATGCACCCAGCATTATACATCACATAATAATTGTGAAAGAACTTTTTAAAGCCAATTATAAATGTAACTTTCAGATTGTCTGGGGAGATATTACTCGTACATCTACACGGGTACATAGAAGCAAGCAAAACCCATAATTAAAAAGATGTCAAAGGGGGTGAAAATAATTACAAAAACCTCAAGGGAGTTGCAATAAAAGCTAAATATAGTTGAATGTTCCTTGTTGCATCGCATGAGATGGGATAGTAGTTGTACGACCATGGGTACCATTTGAATCAAACAAGAAAGCAACTTATTTAAGACAAAGAATCAGATTAATCTTCATAACCAGGGAAACCCAAGAACCCACACCCAAATTCTTTGTTCCAAGTGATACAAATAACTAAGTTCATCGATAGATCGATTAAAAGTTTATATTATAATTTGTTCACAAATCTGAGATCTGCAATTTGATATAGATCGATGCGGTTCATGCTGTGTGCGAGGCTGCTGGGCCTGATTACATGCAGGAAATGGAACGGCTTGTTGGAAAACGGGACTGTTGCAGAGAAGGAACAGGAGCAAGAACAGGAACAGAAGAAGAATAAGAAGACGAAGATTAAAGGGTTTGTGGTGTTGATGAAGAAGAATGTGTTGGATTTGAATGATATCGGAGCTTCCATTCTCGACCGAGTTTACGAGTTTTTTGGCCGAGGTGTTTCTCTGCAACTCGTCAGCTCTGTTAATGTCGACTCAGGTAAGCTTCTTTTTTTCTTTAACGTCTCCCTTCCGTTCTGATTACAGTAGAAGATAGAAGAAGAAGAAGAAGAAGGGTAGTATTACTACCGTGTTTTCCAAGGAAAATGTTTCCCTTGTTTTGAAATTTTATCTACACGTATTTGGAGGAAAATTCAATGGCATTTACATGATGCCCTTATTTATTAATTAATTAATTAAAAAAAGGTAAGATAAGGCAAATGAAACTTATTTGAAAATTTGAAGTTCTCGCGCCATTTGGATCAATATAATTTTTTTTTTTTTTTTAAAGTACAATTAATTCTGTGGGACGTAATAATCTCAAACCAACCTCTAATGATAATACTAGTCTACAATAAGACAACTCTCCAAAAAATAAGAGCGTAGCCCACAACTGATATTTTCTTTTGAAATAATACTTAGAAAAGTCGAACTCTTGCCTTCAGGAGTAAGCAACGGGTGCAATACCACTTGAACTGCGAGTGGTTTACAGATCAATATAGATTTAAGCAAATTTATTGTACAAATCACATTGGTCTGACATGAAATGTTTAAAATTTTACAATAGAGTTTCAACTGATGTAGCCGTAGCCCTGTCATAAATTAAGATGATTGAGGAGATTTGAACAGAAAAGGCTTAGTTAAGATAGGAGATTTGAACAATTGTGTTTTGGTACAAAGATATGGTAGAAACGCAAGCACGACGTGTTGATGGAATTAGGGCATATGTGCTTGTCTCTTTCCTGTTTGTTTGTCCACAGCATTATTGTTGAACATTTAATTTCCATTAATATTGGGGAAAAAATTGATAAAACTAATTGAACTAGAGATGATTTAACAAATAAAGAATATGATTTTTATCAATATTTTTAATGGTTAAGGTGATGTCTCATGATTTTTTTATAATTTCCGTCACGCATCAAATGTAGAGTTATTACTACACGTTTATAACCAATTGGATGTGGACTTGTACTAGAAGATTGATCACAACCGTCCATGTTGTTGACAAGGGCGTCGTTATTTAATAATTGACGATAGATCGATGAATCACGTTGGCTGTGGGTCACATCTTTGGAGATGGATTGCCAACTTTATTAAACGGAGATAAGGCTACAGGTGTCTGTCTGTCAAAACTAGTGTGGTCTTCATTTAATGTTCCATTTTTAGTTCAAACAGAGCGCATTTTTCACTGCAAAAAAAGCTGAATAGTAATATTCATTTTTAAATTTAGTAAAAGGTAAATGCTTGCATTATTGACACCACTCTTATTAAAAAATATTTTAAAAATACATGTTGATATTGTCTTTGATAATTATTATATTATTTTAAATTATATATTAATATATAATTTTTGAATAATTTAATAATTTTTAAAGACAACGTTAATAATGAAGGGTGCTTTTAGTTTAGCATTTAAATTTTTAGTATTCAAAAATTTAAAAACATAAAAAAATTATTTTGTTTGAATGAATTAAAAAATAAATTTTTATTATTTATAAAAATATATATATAATTTTTAAAAAATAATGAAAAATTATTTTCTATTTTTTAATTGAATTCCAATTTTTTGAATTCTCGACCCAACAACACAGCGTAAATGTTTATTTCTTCTTATTGATGGGCAGTACTGGAGATTCTAACACTTCTCTTTTGCAGAGACTGGCAATGGGACGCGAGGAAAGGTGGGTCGTAGAGCATATTTGGAAGAGTGGAATACCAAAATTGGGCCTCTAACGGCAGGCGAGACAGGGTACACAGTAACGTTTGAGTGGGACGAAGACATAGGGGTGCCAGGGGCAATCATCGTCAACAATTTTCACCACAGTGAGTTCTTCCTCAAGACCGTTACGCTCGAAGATGTTCCGGGTCCGGACCCGAGTCCGGGTCGGGTCCATTTCTTCTGCAATTCTTGGGTCTACCCGGTCCGACATTACAAGTACAACCGGGTCTTCTTTGCCAACCAGGTCAGTTATTTTTTCGTTTTGGTCAATAATAAATAAATATTATTTCTGGGTCTTCGTAATGTCAATGCCACCAATAGCTAAGACAAAACGACACGTCAAAGTCGAAATTATTAAATTTTGTCCTCGAAATATTTATGGAGACATTCACATATAATTTCTATTTGACATAGCAACGTTGAAATTTCATGAAAATGAATGATGAGAAAATTTTATATTTTTTTCGTCGGTACGTAGGATTTGTTACATTGGATTATTAATTTTTTGGTAATTTGAGGTATCTTTAGCTTAACTGCAATGACTAATATCTCGGACAAGCCCTAATGAGGGTAGAGAGCGACTTTCTCCCCTTTCAAAGAATGAATGTGTAGGTAACCCACACGTACAATCCATGACACGAGATTTTTCCCAAATAAAGTGTCACGGGCAAGTTAATAGTGCAAGGCAATACCTGACAATATCAATTAGTCGGGTCAGCCAACTTGTAATTAAAGTAACTTTGTATTGATATTGAGAAAATGTTGTACAAGAGTATGTGTTTACACGAAAGGAACACATACGCACTCTAGGGGAGGAGGTAACGCTAGAGCAACACTTGCACTCCTAGCAATAACAGGGAATTACTAGAGACACACGTTGATAGCTTTAAAATGGACACTCGTACTCGTTGTAGGAGATACCTATGTATTACCTCTAGGTGACTACCCCTTCTCTACAAGGTGGATCTTAAGATTTTACCTTATTCCCAAAAGAAAACATCAAAATATGAGCCTTATCATACTGACCTCTAAAAGTGCAAAAATACCCCCGATTACATATAAAAAAGACATGCCGGGCGTATGAAACAACATGACCGTGACAAAAGGCCACATCCACTCCACCTAGAGAGGATCTTGGTCTCATGTCCTTATAAATCATGAATACGAGCTTTAATTATTTCACCATCTTGTTTAGTGGTATTACATTGTATTGTTAGTTATTATATACATTCAAGTAATTCTAAATTAATGGATAAAAAACAAGGGTGTCCCAACTATTAATACAACGCCAAACACCAACACCAAGGCTCAATATGACAACTTGAATCCTCTACCTCATTCCAGGGGTTTAGAATCTTTAGATGCCTCGTCGGGTGAGCTACTAGTCATTGACAAATGGAGGTTAAAATAGCAAAAAAAAAATAAAAAAATAAAAAAAATAAATGTTGGGCTTCTACTTAATAGTTGTTGTAGTTTTTAGAGTATAGAGTATATTAACTACTTATAATGTAAATGTCAACATAGCTTTTAATTGAACAAAATGGAATAAACATATTCATTTAGTCAAATAATATAGTTGAAAAAAGACTTTGTTGAATTGAGTTAATTTTGTCATCTAACATTGATGAAATGATGATATTATTAACTTTGTACTGTTGCAATTGAAATACTTAATGACAATGTGAAGTTAATGTTTTTCAAGAACAAATAATGGAAAATTGACTTTACAAGGTGCTTACATTACCAAAAACAAAGGGAAGAAGAAAAACTAGCCTAACACATGCTCATGTAAACTTCTTGACAGCATTGTGAAAAAAAAATTCTAACACATGCTCCTGTGAATCTTTATTAACATTTTTGAACTTGAAAAATCTGTTTATCTGCAAGTTGAGTTACAGTCTTCTAAATGTAGCAATTAAATGCTCTCAATGTAAATTAACCTCTTGATGACAACACTGTGAATCTCCATGAACATTTTTTCAACTTTTGGAATTTTTCTTTTTTATCATCTCCAATCTAAGTTACAATCTTACAAATACTATATTATCATTGTTGCAGACTTACCTTCCATGCAACACTCCAGAGCCTCTGCGCAAGTATAGAGAAGAAGAGCTTACGAATCTAAGAGGAGATGGCACAGGAGAACTCAAGGAATGGGATCGAGTTTACGACTATGATTTCTACAATGATTTGGGAGAACCCGACAAAGGTCGTGATTATGTTCGTCCCGTTCTTGGAGGCTCCACAACATATCCTTATCCTCGGCGAGGAAGAACAGGCCGCCGATCTACAAAGACTGGTTAGACATTTCAATGATATCTTATCTTTTCTATTTCCATGTTAAACAAAGCTTTTAGTTTTTGAGTTCTTCAGGCCATTTGGTTTTTTGAAAACAAAAATTCTTTGGGAAAGTGTTTGGTTGTGTTGTTTTTAAAGAACTCAAAAAAAAAAAAAAAAAAAAAAAAAACTCAAAAACAGTTTTTATAATCCAACCCTTCATTTTCTTAGCCAAAAATCCAACCATTAAATTTGTGAACAAAGCAAGAAAACAATAAAACGAAGCTGCTTTATAAGATTTTATTTTCCAAAACTGGTTTTGGATCCTAAACCAAATAGGCCCTCAGTTATTTGACTAATTGATGCAAATACTTGTACTAACATATGTAGGGAGATCGACGCAAACTTAATTGAATTCTCAGTTCCCTTTATATATCCTATTTAACAGATCACAAAACAGAGAGAAGGTTGCCAATTCTAAGATTGGACATATATGTTCCACGAGATGAACGATTCGGTCACTTGAAGATGTCCGATTTCCTCGCTTACGCGCTGAAATCCCTTGGCCAGGTCTTGGTTCCAGAGCTGAAATCTTTGTTTGACAAAACACCCAATGAATTTGATACATTCCAAGATGTGTTTAACCTCTATGAAGGCGGGGTTGAATTGCCTTATGGTGTAATGAACAAAATTAAGGATGCAATCCCATTAGAGATGCTCAAGGAACTTCTTCGTTCCGACGGTGAACGGCTACTTAAACTCCCGATGCCTGAAGTGATCAAAGGTATGCATGTAAGTTCAACATGACATTGCCTATTTTCTCGGTCGTATAGGTATTTTTTCTGCATATAATAAATTCTCATTTTTTCTCTCATGATCTTGAGAGCAGAAGATAAGTTTGCTTGGAGGACCGACGAAGAATTTGCGAGAGAAATGCTCGCTGGAGTGAATCCCATCTCAATTCGCCTTCTCCAAGTAATGAAGCTTCATACCATAAATATATATGAATTATATACACATGCTCTCATGGTGATTTTGGTTAAGAATCTAAAACTTGATGAAATTTTAATCTGCAGGAGTTTCCTCCAACAAGCAAGCTTGACCCTGAAATGTTTGGTGATCATACAAGTTCAATAGCAAAGAAACATATTGAGAAGAATTTAAATGGATTGACAGTAGCGGAGGTAGTGCTGTGCTATTGCTCTTTTCTTCTGTTATTTCCTCAGTTACTACCGTGAAGTAACTGGAAATATGATTCATGTTTGTGTGCATAGGCTCTTAAGGACCAAAAGCTTTTCATATTGGATCATCATGATACATTCATGCCATACTTAAACCGGATAAACAGAACAACAACGAAAACTTACGCCACAAGAACACTTCTTTTCCTACAAGAAGATGGAACCTTGAAGCCATTAGCAATAGAGCTGAGCTTGCCACATCCACAGGGTGAGGAACATGGTGCTTCAAGTAAGGTCTTCACACCAGCTGAATATGGAGTTGAAGGGTCAATTTGGCAACTAGCCAAAGCTTACGTCTCTGTTAATGATGCTGGCGCTCATCAACTCATTAGCCACTGGTATATTGAACTTTAATTTGATACAATACAATTTGATAGAATTAATAAATCTTGGATATGTAATCTTC
Organism: Paratinospora sagittata; assembly: GCA_035771175.1. Lineage (NCBI taxonomy): Eukaryota > Viridiplantae > Streptophyta > Magnoliopsida > Ranunculales > Menispermaceae > Paratinospora > Paratinospora sagittata. The sequence goes on from CM069601.1 coordinate 3,847,615, forward strand.
TCATCATTCTTATAATTTTCATGCAGGTTGAACACACATGCAGTGATTGAGCCATTTGTGATTGCTACCAACAGACAATTGAGTGTGCTTCATCCAATCTACAAGCTCTTGCAACCTCATTACAGGGATACAATGAACATAAATGCATTTTCTCGCCATATCCTCATAAACGCTGGCGGAATACTTGAAAAAACCGTCTTTCCGGCAAAGTATTCGATGGAAATGTCTTCTTTTGTTTATAAAGATTGGGTGTTCACTGATCAGGCACTCCCAGTAGATCTTATCAAAAGGTAAAATTATATTACAGGATCCAGTCTATATAGACTATCACACTATGTACTAGTTTTAATCACAATAGAGTTTATTAATGAATATAATGATTCATGCAACTCACCTTACGAAAAATCTTATAACTGTTACATGAATACATTACCTTCTCATTGAAGATCAACAAAAACTGAGTATTTTCATTTGTTTTAATTTCTTAAGAGGAATGGCAGTTCCAGATTCCAGCAAACGCCACGGTCTTCGCCTTCTCATCGAAGATTATCCATATGCTGTTGATGGGCTTGAGATTTGGTCAGCCATTGAGACATGGGTCCATGCCTACTGCTCTTTCTACTACCCAAATGATGATCTAATCCAGAATGATTCTGAGCTCCAGTCATGGTGGAAAGAACTCCGGGAAGTAGGCCACAGCGACAAGAAAGACGAACCATGGTGGCCCAAGATGCAGAACTTTGAAGAACTAACTCAAACTTGCACTATAATCATCTGGGTAGCCTCAGCCCTCCATGCAGCAGTGAATTTTGGGCAGTACCCTTATGCTGGATTCCTTCCGAACCGTCCGACTATAAGCCGGCGGTTCATGCCGGAGCCTGGAACACCTGAATATGCTGAACTTGAATCTGATCCTGATGGAGCTTTTCTCAAAACAATTACAAGTCAGTTTCAGGCTCTTATTGGTGTGTCTTTGATAGAGATATTGTCAAGGCATTCTTCTGATGAGCTTTATTTGGGTCAGAGAGAAACACCTGAATGGACATCAGATTTAGTGCCATTGGAGGCATTTGAGAGATTCGGGGAGAAGCTTGTGGACATAGAGAAAAGAATTACAGAGATGAACAATAACATTCTGTGGAGGAATAGAGTTGGGCCTGTGAAAATACCATACACATTGCTGTATCCAAGCACTTCTGATCATTCAAAAGTTGGTGGACTCACTGGTAAGGGAATCCCTAATAGTGTTTCAATATAGGCTTCCTGGTCTGTTTATTTATATATAATATATATATATATATATATATATATATAATATGCAGCAGATCTTGTAGAGTTTATTGTTGCATTGAAGCTCTTTACAAAAGAGTATATCCCAAATGAAAAGTTTGGATTATTTGTCTTAATTTGTAGCTTGGAATATTATATGTGTATATACAAATATGACTATTGAAACATATTCTCCATGTTGATTTATACCAATATTGGTATACCTTTCTATCAATTCTTGTTTGAGAAAATCAGCATTATATATATGCCCTGGTGCAAGGCCCAAGATGAATTGGATCTGTTCAATTTTGCTGGGTCTAGGACAGAAAATCAATTCAAATTTTCCTGTCTATACTGCTATAATGTGATAGGTTGGGAAATTCTTTGTGTGACCATTTTTGCATTCCTTTTAAATTGCCCTTGAAAACTATATTATTCTATTTTAACTTAAAAAAAAAAGTTTTAATGATGTAATGGACAATACAATAATCTAAAAATTAAAACGTTTTCTTACTACTCCCACAATCTCTTCAACCTTTAAGGTCTAAATTGATATATTCTTTCATTAAATTTTTTTTTTGATATATTCTAAATTTGTCCTCTTTAACTATTATAACTTACCTTTTTTTTACCCAAATATAGGACAATTTTACATGTTTAATTTCATTGAAAAATATATTTTCAACAAAAATATCAAGAATATTATAAAACTTAAAATTTTGTTTATAGATATTAGATAGTAAAAATTATATACAATTTATGTGCATGTACACTACTAGTAATTAAAAAAGGATGCTTCTAAATTAGCCCACCATTTTCACTCTCTCTACCCACCAAAATTTTAAATTGAAAAGACAAAACTAACCTAATGTAATTTTACCAAAAAGGATAAAATAAAAACAAAACAACCAAATCATTCAACCTTTTCATTCTCTCTTCACCCACCTCTCCTTCAATCTAATCTCAATCCCTTAAAGTTCAGATTTTTTATTTTTTCTTGTATTTTTTGGAATAAAACTTTCTATTTTCTATCATTTTCAAGTCTGTTCGGCCAACCAAGACCAAACCAAAGCATTAGATTCCACTATCAATGACTAAAAAAAACATTTTGGTTCGCTCATGGCCAAAAAGTTAAAAAAAAAAGTTTTTGTTGCAACCAAATAAACGCATTTTGTTCGGTCACCCCTAACTGAACATAATGCATTTATTTAGTTGCTTCTGACTAAACATAATGCTTTTGTTCGATTGCCTCTGACCGAACAAAAACTATTCCGTCTGAGTGGATTGAATCAATCAATTTGCACCAGTTTTCAAAAGACCAACTTTTTTACCCAACTTTCTTAGATTTCTTCTATTTATATACCAAATAATATACTTTTAGCATGCAAAAATCATGTTTTACTTGTTGATGCAATATTCAAATGCAAAGAGTTTTCCTCTAACATAAGGTTTAAGTTAAGTAGACCATTTAAAGCACACATCTCCAACACAATTATTTGTTGTCTAAAGTATTGATTGGATGCAGAAACAAGGAAAAAGATGAGCCAAATGGGGGATGATCAAGGGGGAAGAAAGGAGAGGAAAGGAAGAGGGGATGGTGAGTTTTCTAAGAGAGGCAAAACGGGTAGAGAATGTGAAAATGATGGGTGTTCCAAGAGTAATTTTATGGAGGGTGCACAAGTAAGTTGGTAGATAGAGTGGAAATGGTGAATTAAAATAGAATCACCTTGGAAGCGAAGTTTCTTATCCAAAGGTGGCCCGTTAACACTTATCAAATCAGTCTTAAGCGCATTACCAACCTACTATTTCTCTATTTTTAAAGATCCAAAACTGGTGGCACTTAAGATTGAATCCTTGATGCGTAACTTTTGGTGGAAAGGTGAACTTGAACATACAAAAGTCAAAGGAACAAGGAGGGCTAGGTGTCGGCAATATCTTGCAAAGGAACAAGGCACTTGTAGTTAAATGGTTGCGGAGATTTCCTGAAGAACGTCAATCTTTATGGGCAAAAGTCATTGCGAGTAGACATGGTTTGTCACGCCCCAGCCGCAGCCGCGAGCGGGGGCGCACCACCACGACCTCAGCCGTGTGGCGAACGCCAGCCATTATATATCCACAGTATTGTCTTCATTGGGGTCCACAGAACACTGCACGCACCCAACGACCTTTGTCATTTTCCTATGCAGAACACTGCACAGTCCAGGGGCCTCCCCCAAGTTCGAACTCGCAACTTCTTCCTCATAAGGTTAGATTTCGTAACTTGAGTACCCATTGAGCCAATACACGGCTGAGGTCGTGGTGGTGCGCCCGCGCTCGCGGCTGCGGCTGGGGCGTGACAAATCCACTTTTAGATCTCCTTGGAAGTTTATCCATTCCCCCTCTCTCATATTCTTATTGATAAAGCTGTTAGGATTAGGATTGTTCCTTGTTTCTAGGATTAGGATTTAAGTCGTGCAAGCTATTTAGGATTAGGATTCCTTGTTTATAGGATTAGGATTCAAGTCGTGCAAGGATTGTTTTTCATTGTTTTTCTCTTTTGAATTAGTCGTGTACCACGATTCTAGGTCCTATAAAATCGTGGGTTCCTTTTTATTTCATTGTAAGGCTATTTAAACAGCCACAATAGTTATTCAATAATCAAGCATTCTCCCAGCTTTTCTAGCAAAAGCTCGTTGTCATCTTTTGATTCTAACATCTGGTATCAGAGCCTGATCAAAGCCTGCAACACAGTCACTAGCGTGAAGGAACAAAAGACATGGCAACCGACAACAACTTCGTACAACCTGCCATTCCGAGGTTTGATGGACACTATGATCACTGGAGTATGCTAATGGAGAATTTTCTACATTCCAAAGAGTATTGGAACTTAGTGGAGACAGGGATCACTGCAGCACCAGAAGGAGCTGATTTAAGTGAAACACAGAAGAAAGCGATAGAAGATCAAAAACTGAAAGATCTAAAGGTGAAGAACTATTTGTTCCAAGCCATTGATCGTTCAATCTTGGAAACAATATTGAAGAAGGATACTGCGAAGGATATATGAGATTCTTTGAAGGAGAAATATCAAGGAACAACACGTGTCAAACGTGCCCAATTGCAAGCTCTTCGTAAAGAGTTTGAAGTGCTGCATATGAAGGCTGGGGCATCAGTCAACGACTAATTTGGAAGAACTCTCATCATAGCTAACAAGATGAGAATTCATGGAGAAAGAATGGAAGATGTGATGATCATTGAGAAGATCTTGAGGTCTATGACTTCAAAATATGATTACGTTGTATGTTCGATTGAGGAATCAAATGACCTGGATGCCTTGTCTATAGATGAACTTCAGAGTAGCCTGCTGGTTCATGAACAAAGAATCAGCCGACATGTTGCTGTGGATGAACAAGCATTGCAAGTCACTTATGGAACCCAGGAAGGAGGAAGAGGCGGAGGTCGTAGTACCTATCGTGGAAGAGGAAAAGAAAGGGGTAGATTCGGGTTCGACAAATCTACCCTCGAATGCTATAACTATCATGAGCTAGGGCATTTTCAGTGGGAGTGTCCAAAGAAAGCAATGGATCAAAAGACAAACTATGTAGAGAAAAAAGAAGAGATGTTGTTGATGGCGCATGTGGATTTCAAGAAGGCTGAGATGGAGCACATTTGGTTTCTTGATTCTGGGTGTAGCAACCATATGTGTGGAAGAAGAGACATATTTGTTGAATTCGATAGTGATTTCAGAGAGTCAGTGAAGCTAGGAAATGACTCAAGTCTTACTGTACAAGGCAAGAGAAAGGTTCGAATAGAGGTGAATGAGATTACACATGTGATCAAAGGAGTCTTCTTTGTACCAGAACTGAAGAACAATCTGCTAAGCCTTGGGCAACTGCAAGAAAAGGGACTCGTTGTTCTTATTCGAGATGGAAAGTGTAAGATCTTTCATCCTGAGAAAGGTCTAACCATGGAGACTAAAATGACACATAATAGAATGTTCGCTGTGCTTGCTCGCTGCCCATCAAGAGAGCAAAAATGTTCCTCTTCTACCACAGATCAAGCTGTTCTTTGGCACCGTCGATATGGACACCTCAGCTGGAATGGGCTCCAAGTACTCCAGCAAAAGAAGATGGTGGAAGGTCTACCTCATTTCGCAGCTACTCAGAGGGTATGTGAAGGGTGTCTGGTAGGAAGACAACACCGTGATCCCTTCCAAAAAAGGGTGTATGGAGGGCCTCCAAGATTCTTCAATTGGTGCATGCTGATATATGTGGTCCAATAAATCCAGTTTCGAACAGCAAGAAAAGGTATTTCATCACCTTTATTGATGATTTCAGTAGAAAAACGTGGGTTTATTTTTTGATAGAAAAATCAGAAGCCTTTGCCACATTCAAGACTTACAAAGCTAGGGTTGAGAAAAAGACTGGAGCATTCATACGAAGTCTTAGAACAGATCGCGGGGGTGAGTTCACATTGCAGGAGTTTACAAACTTCTGTAATGAGAATGAAATTCACAGGCAGTTGACGGCTGCATATACTCTCCCAACAAAACGGTGTCGCCGAGAGGAAAAATCGAACCATTATGAATATGGTACGAAACATGTTGTCAGAGAAGCAAATTCCTAAAACCTTTTGGCCTGAAGCTGTGAACTGGACGGTGCATGTGCTGAATAGAAGTCCAACTCTTGCTGTGAAGAGCAAAACACCTGCAGAGGCCTGGAATGGACTCAAACCGTCAATAGAGCATTTTCGAGTTTTTGGCTGCATATCCCATGTCAATGAACCTGACAACAAGAGAGTGAAGCTTGATGCTAAGAGTCTCAAATGCGTATTACTAGGGGTGATTGAAGAATCTAAAGCTTACAGATTGTTTGATCCCATTTCACAGAAAATAATTGTAAGCAGAGATGTGGTATTTGAAGAAGACCAAAAATGGTGTTGGGATGACAGCCACAAGCAAGCCATATTGGCTGATCTTGAATGGGAAACAGATGAAGAAACAAGTATAGAAGAAGAAAGCAATGGAGATGAGTCTGAAGTAGACAGAAATATGGAGGAAAGTGGGTCTAATGCCAATGAATCTTTGATAGAAGAAAATGCCTCAGATGTTAACAACTCACCTCCAGAAGGACGAACACGAAGGCCCCCAGCATGGATGAGAGATTTCGAGACTGGTCAAGGTCTCTCTGATGAAGAAGGTGTGAACATAACTCATTTAGCTCTATTCACTAATAATGATCCAACGACATTCGAGGAGGCTGTGAAAAGTGAAATATGGAGGCAGGCCATGGATCAAGAAATTGAAGCTATAGAGAAAAATGAAACATGTGAGTTAACAAGGCTGCCACCAGGAGGAAAGACCATTGGAGTAAAGTGGGTCTTTAAAACAAAACTTAATGAGCATGGGGAAGTAGACAAGTATAAGGCACGGCTAGTTGCTAAAGGATATAGTCAACAATATGGAGTGGACTATGCTGAAGTTTTCGCACCAGTGGCTCGCTTGGATACAATTCGAATTTTGCTTTCACTTGTTGCTCATCAAAGTTGGTTGATTTATCAACTTGATGTAAAATCGGTATTTCTACATGGAGAACTTAATGAAGACGTGTTCATCGATCAACCCCCTGGTTATGAACAGAAGGGGAATGAATCAAAGGTCTATTGACTCAAGAAAGCGTTGTCCCGAGCTTGGTACAGTCGCATAGAGTCATACTTTGTCAAGGAAGGCTTCAACAAGTGTCCCCACGAGCATACCTTGTTCATTAAAACAACAGATGGAGGTAAAATATTGATTGTGTGTCTTTACGTTGATGATCTTATATTTACTGGCAATGATGAAGTTATGTTCAAACAATTTAAGAAGTCCATGATGGTTGAATTTGACATGACTGATATTGGGAAAATGAGATATTTCCTTGGCATTGAAGTGTTGCAAAATGAAGATGGCATCTTTATCAGTCAACGAAAGTACATTCAAGAAATTCTGGAAAGATTCAACATGGATCAGTGCAACTCAGTGCATAATCCAATGGTTCCTGGATTTAACTGCTACACGTCCTGATTTGATGTTTGTTGTGAGTTTAATCAGTAGGTACATGGAACGTCCCACTGAATCTCATATGATGGCAGCAAAAAGAGTTCTAAGGTATATAAAGGGAACATCAAGCTTTGGGATATTTTATAGGAAGGGAGGAGTTGAAGAGTTTTTTGGCTACACAGACAACGATTATGCTGGAGACCACGATGACAGAAAAAGTACTTCAGGCTATGTATTTATGATGAATTCTAGTGCAGTATCTTGGTCCTCAAAGAAACAGCCAGTGGTTACTCTTTCCACCACCGAAGTTGAGTTTATTGCTGCAGCATCAAGTGCATGTCAAGTTGTGTGGCTAAGAAGAATTTTGAAGAGTTTAACTCATGTACAATTCAGACCTACAGTGGTGTACTGCGACAACGTTTCAGCCATCAAACTCTTGAAGAATCCAGTGATGCATGGTCGTAGCAAACACATAGATGTTCGTTTTCATTTTCTTCGGGATCTTGTCAAAGATGAAGTAGTGGAATTGATACAGTGTTTTACCCATGAGCAAATTGTAGATATTATGACAAAACCATTGAAGTTTGAAACGTTTTCGAAGTTGCGAGAATTAATGGGTGTCTGCGAAACCCTGGGATAAACTAATTGTCCATGACATTCAGTTTAAAGGAGGATGATAAAGCTGTTAGGATTATGATTGTTCCTTGTTTCTAGGATTAGGATTTAAGTCGTGCAAGCTATTTAGGATTAAGATTCCTTGTTTATAGGATTAGGATTCAAGTCGTGCAAGGATTGTTTTTCCTTGTTTTTCTCTTTTGAATTAGTCGTGTACCACGATTCTAGGTCCTGTAAAATCGTGGGTTCCTTTTTATTTCATTGTAAGGCTATTTAAACAGCCACAATAGTTATTCAAGAATCAAGCATTCTCCCAGTTTTTCTAGCAAAAGCTCGTTGTCATCTTTTGATTCTAACACTTATCAGACATAAGACTTAAGATCAGTAATGGCCAAAAAATTAGGTTTTGGGATGACACTTGGTGTGGTACTGATTCTTTTGCTTTATTTTTCCCATCCCTCAGACAGATTTCTACACACCCAAACCAAACGGTTCAACACTTCTATAACCATGTTGCCCATGATCCATCCCACCTTTGGGATTTTTCCTTTATCAGGAACTTAAATGCTGATGAATCTGAGAAACTTTCATCCCTGATGTCTATCCTTATGAGGATTTAGTTGTCTACTTTTAAGGATGGTAGAAGGCGGACCTTAAATCGATCAGGTAGATTCTTCACCATGTCTATTTTCTCCCACCTGATTCACTGCTTAGATTGCCAAGTATTTATCCATCATCAAGCCATTTGGAGAGTTCTTGTTCCCAACGAAGTCAAAGTATTAGGTTGGTTTATTGCTCACCAAAGAATTAATACGACCAACGTCTTACAAAGACGTCTCCCATTTATCTCTTTGTCTCCCAACTGGTGTCATCTTTGTAAATGTGCGCAACCGAGTCCATCCCACCACATCTTTGTTGAATGCCCATTCACAAAATTAGTTTGGGAGAATTGGTTATTAACAATTCATTGGGAACCCCTTGTACCAACTGATATTGATGTGATCTTTTCTTTCCCATCGGATTGGAGCATTGCTGGTCATCAAACACAGTGTTGGAGGATTATTTGCTTCTCTGTGTTGTGATGTGTTTGGAAGGAATGCAACAAGAGGATCTTCAATGATTCAGCCTTATCAGCAATTAGAGTTTGACATGTAAACTGTCAAAAGTGTTTGGGCTTAATGAATGGCTTAGAGGGTGGGATTTTATTCCAATTAGTTAACTTGTATTCACTGTAATTTTGTACTTCTGGTGCACTTGTTGCTATGTAATTCTTCTCGTTAAAGAAATTTCTCAGTTTCTTAAAAAATAAAAAATAGAATCACCCTAAAATAAAATAAAAATGAACAATTAGTAGCAAATGAAATGGGCTAGGCAAAAGTTGTGGGCATTGAAATATTGATTTTGGTCCACAAACAATTGTAGTTCAAATGGGCCCTTAACATAATTAGTAAGGGTTGGCGCTGCTTGTACGTACAACCTATTGTCAGACAACTCATTTATGATTTAACCCAGTTTTCCAAATAAACGTACCAAATTTTAAAAAACGTGAAGCATCTTTGTTTTTTTTTTTTTTTTTTTTGGCACTATCTTTGTCCCAACTAAAAATTGATTAGATTGTAAAAATTAAATACAATTTGGCATGTACACTACTAATAATTTAAAAAGGGTATTTCTAAATTAACCATCATTTTCACTCTCTCTACTAAGGGTGTCAGTAGGGTGTCAGTTCGGTTTGGATTAGGGGTGTTTATTAAGATATCTTATATATTTAAGATAAAAACATAAAATTGTGAGCTTTCTATTAATTTCAGTCAATATTATTGATTCGTAAGTTAAAATCACTTTTTATTGTTCAATCTAATGTTAATTTATTTTAATATTATTAGTTACATATTTTTGGTCTGTATTATTCTTAGACTATTTAAAGGGTAAAATATCAATGTATTATTCTTAGACTATTTAAAGAATAAAATATTAAATTTTAAATTATTAAGGATTTTAAAATAAAATTAGTATCAAATTGATCGTGACTTTACTACGATTCCAACGTAACTGACAGCGCTCGAATCAGACTTTAAATGATTTGGCGAAGCACAAATTAAATTTTACTGTTAGACACATAACTAAAGATTACACTCGTAAATTGAGGTACATCACATCATATGACTAAAAATATTAATATATTATTTGGCCACCTTTCTAGCCAATACAGAGCTTGATGAGACGAGATGTGGTGGGATGGACTCGGTTGCACATTTCTCCAATGCGACCAGTAGAACAAATAAAAAAAAAAAAGCAAAGAAAAAAGAAAAAGGAGGTGCCATTTATTTTCTTCAAGAACAAGTTATAGGGGCTGTGGATTGATGATTTTTAAAGTAAGAAGATTAGAGACGAAATTAGAGGTGATAAGTGAGGAAGAATACTAGAGTATCAATGCTTAAAATGTGGTGAATCAGGGCCTACTCTGACAAAAAAAAAAAAAAGGGGACAGACCATGTTTTCAACCCATGTTAGGGGAATATTTTCACCATTTTAATTGATGCAATTGAAACCATGGGTTAGGTATGTAGAAAATAGGAAGTATGGGGAAGAGAAATGGGAAGAGAGTAAAACGAAATAAAAGGGGAAAATAGGAGAAAAATGGGTAGAAACATGGCTGGTCGAAATGGAAAATAAGATAATTGTTGTAACAGCCCATGTTTGATTTAGTTTTTCTACTTCAAAATCAAACCAATTGGAGCTGTGGGTTGGTGGGATTCAAAGTAGGACAATGAGAGAAGATATATGTTTTGAGAAATAGGAAAAATAATGGCGGGATCCATGCTAAAACCAGCATGAAACAGTGCCTGTCCACCATGAAAATTAAAAATTAAAGGGGCGGACAGGCTGATTTTCAACCAATGTTTGATTGAATCTGTGGGTTTGATGAATTAAAAATAGGAATATTGGAGAAGGGAGACGAGGATCCATGCGGTGGAAATGAGCACGGAAGATAGGAGAAAAATGAAGAGAAAAAGCGTTGGAAAACATGCCGATACAATGTTAGTCCCACATCGTTTAACAAGAAAGAAAAATCACAAATTTATACGAAGACGAAACAACTTTTGGGCACGACCTTACTTGAACAGGATCTGTTCTATAGGCTCGTACATTTGTATCCTTAGGTGCTAAGGAGACAAGAACTTAAGTCTGGTGGATGAAGCTTGACCCGTGCGACCAGAGCGTGATTATTGGCCCAGTAACTCGCTCGTCGAGTCTTCTTGGCCGCAGAGGATCGTTCTCAGTGTGCCGTCCTCGGCGACTGAGATGGTTGCGCGGTTGTCTGACAGACTCTTAAATATTTTTTTATTTTTTTCTTATTTTCTTTCTTCTTGTGCAATTTGTTCTGATGTTTTTGTTCTTTCGAGAATCAAAATCCTTTTGCTTGATAAATAATTAAATAAGATTTTTTGCCGGTTCTAATGTAGATTCTTTTCATTCTCTGGGTGTTTTTGTTCTTGCCGAGGAGATTTACCAGTTGTTTTATTGCATGGGTATGTATTAAAAGTCTGGAAAATCTCATTGGTTGCTCAGAAAAAAGTGCAGAGAAGCACAGGATTTCATACCTGGTTCGTCAGATTTTCCTTCTAGGATGGATACCAGTACTCTTCAATTCTCCTTTTCTTAATATTGTTCTGCATTTTTGTACTGTTTACAAGTGGGCACAGCCCCTCTAACATGTAAAAATTGTTTTCATATGGTTTTAACATATGTTTTTAAAGGAAAATGTTAAAGTCACATAAAAAAAACGCACCATTAAGCTGCTTCAAATTATGTATAACACATTATTCGAAGCAATTTATTATAAAAATAAGTGCCTAAAATATCAATTTAGAAAATAAAAAATATAGATTTGCTAAATCATAAAAATATAATAAAATAACTCAACTAAATTTTGTCATTTTTAACCTTTTTAGTCTAAATTAATTTAACTAAAGTCTAGACTTAATTAATTACAATGCAACTCAAAACCCCCTATCTAATTAAACTAATAAGTTAATATTGAATTGAATACATGTTTAACTAACTAAATTTAATTAACTAAACCTAACTCATGAATTACCCAAAAAAAAAAAAAAACCTAACCCATGAATCTAATTAGTCAATTTAATTCAATTTGAATTGATCAAGGTCGATTTGGGCTAAATAACTCTAATTTCAAATAACCCGTAGGCTTAATCAACTTAATCAAGCTACATTGACTTGACCCATTTAAATTAATTGAAACCCTATGAGTTCAGTTAGCCAACTTAGTACTTCAATAAACACGAGACAATTAATTTTTTCAACCAAGCTTAATTAAGCTTCATACCTAATTTTAGGTGCAAATATAGTCAATATATGTATCCCAAAGATGATAAAAAAATTACTATAATGCCCTTGGTATATCAAATAATTGATAAAATATTAATAAATAAGACTAAAATCTTAGTAAGGCTTTCCGTTGTAAAAATTCAAAGATAATAACTAAAATAAAACATAAAAATATGGCTATTTTGCCTTTATGACTCCAAGGTCGGAAAATGTTACCTGTGTATACATGTAACATGTCCCGCCTTATATATCTATATTGAGATAAGTTTTTATGGAATAATAAACTATAATATCGAATTAAGTATACCCTAGTTATCACAGTTTTATCAATATTTTAAATATTATTTAAATCTGATGATTTATCGTGATTATTCGTAAGAGCTTTGCTAGATTATTGATTAGTTGACAAAGACGGTTAATCCCCGCCCTTCAAAGATTGATCAATGGTCCCTAATCCGAACCACTTAGGCGACTTCATTATCATACACCGACTCATTTGAGAGAAGGTGATTGAGAGAGACATAAAGATTAATATTATTCTTAAAGAAATTAAATAATATATAACTAAGCTATGAAGACGATAAATTAATCGATTACCGAGATTTGATTTTGGGATCTTATAGGAAAATTGTATTTCAAGAAAGATAATTTTTATAAAATATCCTACTTATACTTTATATGCATTTACATGCATTTATGCATACGCTATTTATGGATCACTCGCATATTGTTGCATTAATCAAACTTTTAAATGATAAAATGTGATTATTGATTAAAAGAATGAAGTGATCGGACCCTAGGATACATGTTTGCCTGATAGACATAGACACGAGGGCCACGTCGACCCTAGATCTCTAGATGTTGTATGACCATTTGACCAACAAATTAGTCGGTTGCCGTTCCCTCCCAACGGTTACATCTAGTAGGGGTTGTGCTACTTGGATGTTGAGCGGATTGTGAGTGGTTAAGTGCGTCTGGCCAGCCTAGTGGCTACGATACGAGTGCTTCATGCGAAAAAGTTGAAGTTGGGAGTAACAACGGCTCTGTCCATGATGTATACCTACTTCAGATTTCATTGTGTATGATTCTTAGTTTTTAACTGTACTCTTGATTGGCGATATGGCATAATGGGATGTTAGACTTACTGTATGTGGATGTGGATGCACATACAACGCCGCATGGACTTATGGAAAAAAAAAGAAGCCCATTTTTAAGAGGAGTCTGTGTCATTTATGGGTTGAATTGGGGCCAAAACCTAACCCAACGGTTGGTAAATTTGAAACCCAACCCAAACAGTTCGGGTTCAGTTTGGGTTGGGTCAGTTTGATTATGTTGGACTAAAGCCTCGTATTTGACATATAATTCATTGATATAAAAACTTTAATTATTCATTTATTGTTTAGATTTGCTAGTAATTTTTTTTTCACTATTATTTTGTAATGAATAGTATATTAATATCACATATTAGTAGATAGTAATAATAATTTGCAAAATATCAGCTCATAGATTGAGATTGTATTATATATTAATAGTATAGTAACCACGTGATATGTATATAGATATATATATATATATATTATGGTATAAACTAAATTAGATTGTATTAGATAAGAATCATAAGATACATATAAATCTTAAAAAAATAACGCCTAGGGGGATATTTTAGGGTTTCAACACTTACCTCGGTTCGGGTAGGTTTAATCGGGTTTTTAGGAGCTCAACCCGTGACCCAACCCAAATTAATCGGGTTGAGTATTTTAAAACTCAACCTAACCTAAACAACCTATTTAACCCAACCCAAAGCAACCAAAAAGGTTCGGTTTGATCGGGTTGGTCGGGTTGATGAACACTCCTAGTTTGTGTCAGTTTGATGTTAAAACTTAACCCAAGCCAAACATAATCAGATTCAATTCGGTTTATGGTGATCGGTTTAGTTCAAATTACCAACCCAAACCAAACTGAACCGAACATAATCAGTTTGGGTTGATCAATTTAAAGTTTTAAATCCACATACATTACATAAATCAAAATAGTTAATTATGAAATAATATATATGAAGTAATTTTAAAGTTCCTAATATATATTTAATAAATTTAAAAACAATCTTTACTATATAAGATAATTATATAGTTTTTAGGACAATGTTTATATCATAAAAGAATATTAGACATTGAAAAATAAATGATAACACTTTTTCTTTTACAATCGGTTTAGTTCTGTTTAGATCGATTTTCAAAACTTCAAACCATAATCCGAACCAAACCTATTGGGCTATATGTTTTCTAAACGTAACCCAAACCGAACTTATTAAAAAATCAAACCAAATCGAACCAAATACACCGCTTCGGTTCGGTTTGACAGTTTGTGTCAATCTATTGACACCTACTCTCTACCCACCAAAATTTTAAATTGAAAAGACAAAACTAACCTAATATAATTTTACCAAAAAGGATAAAATAAAAACAAAACAACCAAATCATTCAACCTTTTCATTCTCTCCTCACCCACCTCTCCTTCAATCTAATCTCAATCCCTTAAAGTTCAGTTTATTTATTTAGTTTTTCTTGTATTTTTTGGAATCAAACTTTCTTTTTTCTATCATTTTCTTGTTGTGAAGGTATTTCTAAGTATTGAAGGCATCATTTACTTTCTTGATTTAGAGCCCTAGCTAGGTTTTTGCCCAATGTAAACCCTTCCAAACATTTAGATCCATATTGATCAACAATTACAATAAAATGTTTTTTACACTCTATGACACCCATATTGACAATTTCTTTATTGTAAAAATAATTGAAAAAATGTTTCAAGTCGTTCGGCCAACCAAGACCAAACCAAAGCATTAGTAACATTTTGCTTCGCTCCTCATGGCCAAAATGTTAAAAAAAAAAAGTTTTTGTTCGGTGACCAAATAAATGCATTTTATTCGGTCACCCTTAATTGAATATAATACATTTATTCAGTTGTTTCTAACTGAACATAATGCCTTTGTTGGATTGCGTCTAACCAAACAAAAACTATTTGTTCTCTCTAAGTAGATTGAATCAATCAATTTGCACCAGTTTTCAAAAGACACTTTTTTACCCATCTTTCTTAGATTTCTTCCATTTATATACCAAATAATCTACTTTTAACATACAAAAATCATGTTTTACTTGTTGATTCAATATTCAAATGCAAATGGGGGATGATCAACGGGGAAGAAATTAGGAGAGGAGGAAAGGAAGAGGGGACGGTGGGTTTTCTAAGAGAGGCAAAACGGGTAGAGAATGTGAAAATGATGGGTGTTCCGATAGTAATTTTATGGAGGGTGTACGAGTAAGATGGTAGATAGAGTGGAAACAGTGAGTTAAAATAGAATCACCTTAAAATAAAATAAAAAATGAACAATTAGTAGCAAATGAAATGGGCTAAGGAAAAAGTTGTGGGCATCGGAGATATTGGATTTGGTCCACAAACAATTGTAGTTCAAATGGGCCTTTAACATGATTTTAATAAGGATTGACTTTACTCGTACCTATAACCTATTGCATTCACTATTATGTTATTTTTGTTCTTCAATCCTCTTCTCATTCAGTTTCTCAATTCTCCTTCCATCCCCTATTTCAGACCCAAACTCTAAAAACTTTGTTGTTCTTAATATTTCACTCTTTATAATAATAATCTTTGTTGTATTAGGTCAAGCTACTCTAATTTAAGTTTTCTCATTTTAACCACCTTAATTATGTAGATACAATGTTTTCATTTATTTATTTTTTAGAAAAACTGACTACAAATTCGTGTTAAAATTTATATTTTTGTTACATTCAATTTGTCAACATATTAGCTCATCATGATTAATATTCAATTCCTTGAAGGAACAATGTTCTAATTAACCAAATAATTTTAATTTAACTGGGATATGGTAATCATACAATATTCAAAAGACACTCTTCTACTTAACTGATTTTTTTCATTTAATTTTTTTTTTGGTCAGAATTCATTTAATTCCTTGATAGACAATATTTCCTATTTCTTCCTTTTATCAACCTTAAATAAATAAATAAAAATGTTTTAACAAGTTCTTGAAAAAGGAACATGGGCTCTTAATTAGAAAAAAAATAAAAATATGAAGCATTTTTGTACTATGAACCTCTTAGTCAATATATCCAACGAGTTCACATTTTGGTATTTTTTTAGGGGTTAATTTTTTTCTTGTTACATGATTATGTATCCTATTTTAATGAGATTACATCATATGCCTACTATATATTATATGGTATGTTAAAATGACATTTGGGAACTATATGATCTTTTCAAATATTTAAGTTTTATTAGTATCAAGTGTTTTACACCTTTTGATTACGTAATGCCTGTTAGGGTTTATATATATATATATATATGATAAATGTTAATCTAACTGTAAAATAATACAACTACAAATTCATATTCATTGAATGTGTATGGTTTACAAATCTCAAGGCGTGTAATAAATGATTCAATAAACATGAATATGTAATTATATTATTTTGCAGTTAGATTATATATATATATAAGATTACTTAAATCACATTATCAAGTATGAAGTAATGGAGAAAATAATTAAATGGACACTCTTTTAAATAATTATTATCATAGTTAACACCAATGTTCTAGATTGTTTATGAGTGATGATATTAAACTATATACATAGATTTTCTACTATGTTGGAGAGAGTAATGATAGAAAAAGATTCCTTACTTTACCTATCCAAAAATTGGAGATTCTAAGATTTGGACCAAGTGGTAGTGACAAAACACATTTTAGGTAAAAAATTTAAGTCCTTTGATTTTCTTATATTCTGAACATTACCATTCTTATATTACAAAAAAACAAATCATCAAAAGCACTTCTGTCACTTCTCATTTTACTTTCTTTCTATTTTTTTTTTTTAATTAAGGGATTGTTGATAATTAAACTTTTGGTGAGAAGGATGTCTGAGGAAGCTCATTAAAAAAATTCTTTTTTTAAAGTACTCTATAATTCTTGTTTTTTTTTAAGTCACTCTCAAGAAAACTAAACAAAGGCTATGATGTGTGAAAAATAGGATGAATTTTATAGTATTTTTTTTTGTTTACCGGTTTTCTGGCCCTCTGGAGGTGCTCTCTTATCCTTCGGATCAAGACTAATCCTTTCAGAGTTTGAGGTTCTGCAGGGGTTTATAGGCGATTCTCCCACCTAAAATTTGGCCAAGGCTGCACTTGAAACCGTGATTGAGTCCCTCAACCTAATTATTAAGACATAACTTGGATAGCTATGGAAGGTTCCATTAACTTGGTTTTCAGGTGCATTACCCTCCTAAGTATAGAAATGAAAATATAATAAGATAAGGTTAATGCAATGTTTTATGCATATAAATTGAAGATTTAAATTAATAAATTAAATAAGTTGATCAACAGAGAAACCTTTATCGGCTATATAATCTGCTTTATTTTCTCTGCTCTATCAAAATCTTTTTAACATGACAAAAGAGAGATAGACTTATTTTTCTTCTAAAATTAAATGTATTGAATGCAATTTTAGTGGATATAAGAACAAAGATGAAGAAATAATCAAGATTGAAAGTAAAAAAAAATAAAAATAACAAGTGCAAAAAAAAAAAAAAGGTATTAAGATTTAATTATTCATTATAAGGAAGAAGCAGGAGATAAATAGATCAATTATAGAAATAAATTCATGGAGTCGAGCTCATATAGTTAAAAAAAATACTTTTCCAAGTTGAGTATATATATTAAAATATATTATTGTTACGATGCTTTATATTACAAAAATCATTAATTAGGTTTTCGCTAATAAAGAAAAGTTTATGACTAAGAATATAGTTTTCTGTATCTAAAGTTTTGAAAATACGAAATATGTGTTTGGTTCGTTGAAAATCAAAAATAATTTTTCAAAATTTACAAAGAAAACAAACTGTTTTCGAGAAATAACAAAATATTGTTTTATGAGTTTTTATTTTTTAAGTTGTATTTTACTTTTCGGATCACGAACAAAACACAACCTTAAAAAGAAAAGAAAAGAAAAAAAACCTCACCGTGTCATTGGGCTAAATCAGGTCGTTTGCCACATTAGTGGAGTTGAAAAGGTAAATAGACAAGAAAGTGGAAAACGTTAAAATTATAGGGAAAAAACAAAGAATTGAGTAAGAGATAAGAAAGATACTGAAATGGGTCTTATTCATGTGTCAAAAAGCAAGACAAGAAAGAAGAGGAAGAAGAAAAATACAAAGAAAAATTATATATATGTCCTAGACATATCTTCTATTGAATAGTCATGGCCATAGAATTCATATCCCATGCACTTGGTTCTGAGGATTCTCTTGAGAGGTTAGTTCTGTCCGTTTCCTTCGTACTTTCTCTTCATATACTATGACCCCTTCCCAACTCTTTCTCCCACCACCAAAAATGGCTTATTCTCCCACTACTTTTCCCCACCTCCCACCGGTGGCTGTTTCCGGCGGCGCCTTCCAACCACATTCCACCTTCTCTGACTCATCACCACCTTTCTCAGGTCATCTTCATTACCTCCTCAATTCTGTATTTGAAAATCATTAAATTTCTTTCAACATGATATTCTTCTTTGGCAAGTTTTTGGTTTACTTGAGCTTTTGATTTTTTTTAAATTTATTTACTTTTTCTGTATGGTCCTTGTTGAATTACTAAGATTATGATTTTATTTTTAATAGCTTATGATGATGACCACATAAAATAAAAAAGATGACCATAAGCTAGCTACATACTATTAGTCTTATTATTTTATTTTTTTCATGTATCATATTTAGGAATGATTATCCAATTAGTTCCTTCACTTATGTGTAAACCTCTCAAACTACACACTTTAAATAAGTATATAAAACATTATTAGGTAATTAATTAACTAGTAAACCATTCATGCGTCTTATTAAATTCCCAACAACCATGTAAATAAACTCTACCTATAATTAGATAATTGAATTAATTAAAACAAATCTCTGTGTAATCTAAACTATGTATGGTAAAAATATCTTTACAAGATTCCATACAATTAAATTCTTTTTTTCTAAATATCACATAGAGCTAGATAAGATTTAAAATAAAACAAACCAAATACTCCAAGAAGTTGGGTATTTACAAAAATCACTATTTCATCAGATACGATCGATATCGATTGACGGCCAGGATGGATTTGAAGGGTACCATTTGATGTATTTTTTTGGTGGCCCGTACGTGGGGTCCACAGTATGGATTGTATAACTTTCCTAAGAGCAGGAAATACGATAACAAGAAGGATACAGAGGAAGCTTCTTTCCATGCATTTTTACCTCTTCTGAGTCTGAGCTCTCCCCTCTTTAAATTCTTCTCTCGCCTTCTCATTTTCTTCATCATCATCATCGTCGTCTCCGACAATGGCTTCCTCCGGCGTCGTCCTTCGTCTCTCTCCTTTCTTCTTCTTCTTCTTCTTCTTCTTTGCAGATTACGAACACACCATCGCTATCTACAGGTGAGTATGATATTATTATTAGTTCAGTTCATCACGCTTCAATGCCGTTCGGAATCCAGTTTCCGGCACGGAATGGTGGTCCGATCAATAATGTCTCTTAGGAGAACTCGCGCCAATTCTTGAGATTCTTGCCGAAAAATCATCTTGAGTTGTAATTTTGGATTCAAAGAAGTCAGAGGAAGTGATTTTTTTTTTTAAGAGTTTGAGTTTGTTTTTGTTATAAAGCATTTGAATTCTGATTACCGCAATTTCTCGATTGATTTCTCTCTCCCCTATCCTTATCCAAAGGTGAAAAATGACACTTGTTTTCCGCTATTTTTTTACTGATTCGATCAGATTTTGTAGGAAATTCGAAGAAATTCAAACAACTTTTCTTTTCTTTTTCTGTGTTTTTGGTTTGATCGAAATGTTAGGGATTCTGCTTCCACGTTCTGTTTTACGATTAGTAATTTTATTGCCGAATTTGTCTCTATGTGTGATTGAAGGCACTGATATGCTGATATGATATGTTTCCATATCATTACGAGATTTGTATATAGCATTCTTTCTATAATTACGAGATTTGTATATATGGCTTAGCATTATTCTAGGGCAAGATATTAACATTCTTTCTATAATTAGGAGATTTGTATATATGGCTTATCATTCTTTCTATAATATGTGTAACTAGAATAGCATATATATGTTAGACATGTAATCAAACAATTCTTAATATACAAAAAAATCATTCTCCAATATTCATTGGTACCTCTCTGTATCCTTTTCTTCAACCTTCCTTTCTGTATCTTTTTCTTTATGGTATCAGAGCCAAACCGTGGGTTGAAGAAACTTTACTGCTATTGCAGCGTTTATACCACGGTGCGCGTTGCAGCGTTTATATCACCGTGCGCGTTGCAGCAGAGAAGGTGAAGACCTGTTTTATTTTTTATTTTTTATTGTTATTATTATTTTTTTACCGTGAGTTATCGTAGGTTGCTACGTTACCGTGAGTTGTTGTAGTTACTGTGAGTTTCAGAAGTAGTTCCGGTGAAAAAAAAAAAAAAAGGAAAAGTTGTTTATTAA
The DNA here is from genome assembly GCA_035771175.1 of Paratinospora sagittata. NCBI lineage: Eukaryota > Viridiplantae > Streptophyta > Magnoliopsida > Ranunculales > Menispermaceae > Paratinospora > Paratinospora sagittata. The sequence goes on from CM069601.1 coordinate 3,868,421, forward strand.
AACAACTCTCAAAAGCATCGGTGGTATTGATTCCAAAGGCATCATATCTTGTCTCATTAAAGGGGTGGTATTGATTTCAACCCCGATTATTTTATTTTAATTTTATTATTATTATTATTATTATTATTTTTTATCAAAAAAAAAAAAATAATTAATTCTATTGTTCTTGTTTCTATTCTGTCAAAAATGGCCGAAATAGTTCTATCCAACACGAAAGTTCTACTGTTCCGTTATCTTCTTCTTCTTCTGATGTCAATTCGAATCAGCGATTATGCTCTGTTCAATTGAATGATTTTAATTATCTCCCTTGGTCGAGGGCAGTGACATTAGCTCTTGGTGGGAGATCACAGATTGATTTTATCGATGGGAGCAATGCCGCTCCGGATGTCCAGTCTGCTCAATACAAGGCTTAGTTTGCTAATGATCAGATGGTCCAATCGTGGTTGCTTAATACGATGAAGCCACATATTGCTGAGATTTTCAGTTATTCCGACTCGCTGCGGATTTATGGAGTGCCGTAAAAGAGTTTTATGGAAATCATAATAATTCTGCACGGGTGTTCCAACTCAAGAAGGATATTGCCTCTTTCCAACAAGAAGGTAAACCTTTTGTTCAGTTTCTTGGTCGCATGAAGACCATGTGGAATGAGTTAGCGGTCTATCGACCACATACCACTGACTCGACAATCTTGTTGAAAAGGGCTGAGGAAGACAAGATTTTCCAGTTGTTGGCAAATCTAACCCTAGATTATGAAGATCTTTGTAGCCGCATTCTCATGAATTCTGAGTTGCCGACGTTTGCAAGTGTTTGTGCTACTATCCAACGTGAAGAAACACGAAAAAAGGTTATGTCTGTAAAAATTAAATCAGATATATCCGACACACGAGCCTATATTTCCACTCAACGACGTCCAGATGACAGAAGGAACAAGGCTAGAAGGAATGAATTGAAGTGTAGCCATTGTAGCAACATTAGCCATACCGTGGATAGATGTTGGATTCTTCACCCAGACCTCAAACCCAAGTTTGCAAACAAAGGAGGCCCGAAACGTGGTCCATTCTCTGGATATCAAGCCAACCTTGTATCTGCACCACCATCTGATAAGTTATCTAGGTTTACTTCTAGTCCTATAAATCTTATCAATGAGTTTGCTACTTACATTCAGGCCAAACACGATGCTGTTGACAAGAATGAGATTGGTAATTCTTCGGCCTTGCTTGGTCAATTTGCGGGATTTCTTGCTGAAAATAAGAACTTGTCTTCTGAAGATATGTCAGGTATATTTAATGTCGTTTCTCTCGCTCTTAATATTAGTAATGTGCATGATTATTGGGTTATAGATCCGGGTGCCACTGATCATGTAACTAATATATCTAAAAATTTGACTGACTTTGAGTTTTTCTCTCCTTCATCTACCATAACCATAGCCAATGGTAAGAGTGTGAGTGTTGTTGGCCACGGTAAGACTAAGTTACTCTCAAACTCCATTTCATCATCCGTTCTTTATGTGCCTTCATTTCCATTTCAACTACTTTCAGTTGGCCGATTAATAGCCAGTCTAAATTGTCGTGTCATCTTTTCTCCTAACAAAGTTGTATTTCAGGATCTAATAACCCAGAAGACGATTGGTGAAGGTTTCTTCTATCAAGGAATCTATTATCTTTCCAAGAATGCTTATTTGTCCAAAGAACCCCACGCATATGCTTGCTTGTCTTCTGTTCAAGAGTTGTGGCATCAACGCTTAGCTCATCCTTCGGCGCCCATTTTATCCAAACTTTTTCCCGTTTTGAATAAACATCCATTAAATTGTGATGTATGTCCTTTATCAAAATCTATTCGATTACCTTTTTCTTCTTCAGATTCACGTTCAAATAAAATTTTTGATTTGGTACATTCGGATGTTTGGGGTCCAGTGCTTGAATCATTTGATGGATACAAATATTTTGTAACATTTGTTGATGATTACTCTCGTTTTACATGGCTATATCTCTTAAAATCCAAAAGTGAAGTTGCTCATGTGTTCCAAGACTTTCATAACTTAGTCATCACTCAATTTTCCTCTAAGATTAAGGTTCTACGATCAGATAATGGTGCTGAATTTATGACACATATCATGACACAATACTTGAGCATGCATGACATTATTCACCATACTAGTTGTGTTGGGACTCCACAACAAAATGGTATAGCAGAGAGGAAAAATCGTGATCTACTTGACAAAGCTAGAGCACTGATGATGGGCATGAATGTTCCCAAAATATTTTAGTCACAAGGAGTGTTTACGGCAGCTTATCTAATTAATCGCTTGCCTAGTCGAATTTTGCAGTTTAATTCTCCTATTGAGTTGTTGACAGGAAAAACTCCAAGCTTTTCTCATCTCAGAGTCTTCGGGTGCACCTGCTATGTTCACATTCAGTCTCATCAGCGCGACAAACTGGAACCACGGGCTGTCAAATGTGTATTTTTGGGTTATTCCCCTACGCAGAAAGGTTATAAATGTTATAATCCTGTTACAAAGAAGCTCATGGTTAGTCGAGATGTTCGGTTCAATGAGGCAGTGCCATATTTCAGCAACTCAGATGATATTCTTAGTCAGGGGGAGCATGACCTGTTTCCACTTCCCATTCCAGCTGCTGTACCACCAGTTGTGCCCCAAGCTGTCCCTTCTGGGCATTCTTCAGCAGACACTGCTAATGGTGATGACGTGCCTTGCACAGCTCATGCACCCACTACCACCATACCTGTGGGTCCTGTCCCAGCGTCAGCAGTGATCATGGGTGATGAGTCACCAGCTTCTGCGCCTATTCCTCGCCGTAATCCACCTCGTGAACGACATCCATCTTCAAGGCTTCACGATTACGTGGCTTACTCGGTATGTCATCCCATGCATCATGTTTTGAGTTATCAAACTTATCACCTACCTATACTGCTTATCTCAGTCAGATTTCTAGTGTCACCGAACCAAGAAATTATCAAGAGGCGGTTCAACAGGCAGTCTGGAAGGATGCTATGAATGACGAACTCCAAGCACTAGCTGATAACAATACTTGGAGTGTGGTTTCCCTCCCACGCGATAAAAAGGCAGTTGGCAGTAGGTGGGTGTACAAGACTAAGTTCGAAGCCGATGGCTCAATTGAACGGTATAAGGCCCGACTTGTTGCTCAAGGGTTCACTCAAACATATGGTGTTGATTACAAAGAGACGTTTGCGCCTGTCGCAAAAATGACAACTGTTCGTACCTTGATTTCTGTCGCTATCAATCACGGCTGGTCTCTTTCACAAATAGATGTTAAAAATGCGTTTTTGCATGACGAACTTGAAGAAGAAGTCTATATGAAGCTTCCGCCGGGGCATCCGCAAGGTACTGATCCAAGGTTAGTGTGTCGATTGCACAAATCTATTTATGGCTTGAAGCAATCTCCACGCGCATGACATGCCAAATTAAGTATGGTTCTTGAAGAACTTGGATTTAAGAGAAGTAATGCAGACTACTCTTTATTTGTTCACATACACTCGGGTAAGCGACTGATTGTTTTGGTTTATGTTGATGACTTAATTGTTACCGGTGATGATGATGCTGCTATACGTAAGCTTAAGAGTGTTCTCCAACAAAAGTTTTCCATTAAAGATCTCGGTGTGCTGAAATACTTCCTGGGCATCGAAATGGCTACTTCCTCCAAAGGCTTGTTCTTGAATCAACGCAAGTATGTGACAGATTTATTGCGTGATGCTGATATGTTGGATTGCAAACCTGCACGCACACCATTGGACAGTAAACTACAGCTTGATAGCAGCTCTGGGTTCTGTTCAAGATTATCAAAGATTGGTTGGCAAACTTATCTATTTAACAATCACACGGCCTGATATTAGTTATGCAGTGAGCATTATTAGTCAATTTATGCATTCTCCCACCACGGTTCATATGCATATTGTTCAGAGAATTCTTCGATATCTAAAGAAAACAATTGGTCGTGGCATCCTCATGAAAGCTAACGGGCATTCTCAAATTCTTGGCTATACGGATGCAGATTGGGCTGGAAATCAACTTGATCGAAAGTCCACTAAGGGTTATTGTATCTTTATCGGTGGGAATCTGGTTTCTTGGAAAAGTAAGAAACAAACAGTGGTAGCACGGTCAAGTGCCGAAGCAGAGTATCGGGCCATGGCTTCCACAGCTTCTGAACTCATGTGGCTAAAGGCTCTCCTTGCCGATTTGGGTATCTCTCATTCTCAGTCTATAACACTTTGTTGTGACAATCAAGCGGCTATGCACATTGCCTCTAATCCCGTTTTTCATGAACGGACTAAACACATTGAGGTTGATTGTCATTACATTCGGCAACATGTTCAGACTCGGGCCATTGCTACTCATTACACTCGTAGCCATGACCAGCTTGCAGATATCTTCACAAAGGCCTTGTTGTCAGATCATTTTCATCGTATTCTTTCCAAGCTTGGCTCAATTAATCCCCTTGATCCAGCTTGAGGGGGAGTATTGCTGGATTTGTCTCTATGTGTGATTGAAGGCACTGATATGCTGATATGATATGTTTCCATATCATTACGAGATTTGTATATAGCATTCTTTCTATAATTAGGAGATTTGTATATATGGCTTATCATTCTTTCTATAATTAGGAGATTTGTATATATGGCTTAACATTCTTTCTATAATATGTGTAACTAGAATAGCATATATATGTTAGACATGTAATCAAACAATTCTCAATATACAGAAAAATCATTCTCCAATATTCATTGGTTCCTCTCTGTATCATTTTCTTCAACCTTCCTTTCTGTATCTTTTTCTTTAAATTTGTTTCACTCTTAGTAATTTTTTTTAGAGTAAATCATTTAATTTGATCTTTTTTCTTTTTTGGTTCTTAATGGGATTTTTTGATAGGTTTTTGGTCGACCGGAGACAGAGTTGGAAGAACCGGCGGTGGCAGCCGTTCTCTACTCTGTTCGGGACGCAATGCGACATCGAATTTGAAACCTCGAGCTCAAGGTAATGGAAAGAACATCAAAGAAGCAATTTTGAATGCTTAATTAATTGCTTATAATTTGTGAATTATTCACGCTGATGAGTATATATATGTATTACTATCTACTTTTGTAGTATACAACGAAGTTCTTCAGAAAGACATTCTCTGGCAAGAAGTGATTCAACAGGAAGAAAAAGAAACTGAAGCTCTCAAGGTAATTTTAAACCAAAAAAAAAAAAAGAGTTTGAAATGATTAAGTGAATTGATTAAATTGTGTATGTGTGTGTGTGTTGGAAATGAAGATGATTGAGGAGATAAAAGCAATGTTCAGTTCAATGAGTGATGGAGAAATAAGCATCTCTGCTTATGATACGGCATGGGTGGCTCTGGTTAGAGACATTCATGGAAGTGGTCAGCCACAGTTCCCTTCTAGTCTTGAATGGATCATAAACCATCAATTGGAAGATGGGTCATGGGGTGATCAATACATAGTCTCTGCTCATGACCGTATGATCAACACTCTGGCTTGTGTCATTGCTTTGAAGTCATGGAACCTTCATCCTCAAAAATGTGAAAAAGGTATGAAAAAAAAAGAATATATATATATATAGATCTTTTTCAATTTTTTTGCCCTTTTCATAAATATTTAAACGACCCAAAATTATATCCACGTGATTAACGGTCGGTGGTGACTTGCTATGTCAGCTTGGCTATGATTTTGTATCGTTTTAACAATTTTTTTTCTTGACTTTTTGGTTTTAAGAAAAAGCTCACTAGATTTTTTTTTAAATTAATTTCTTTTTTCAAAATTTTTGGTGAATAGGAATGTGTTACATAAGGGAGAACATATACAAGGTTGGAGATGAGAGCACGGAACACATGCCAGTTGGGTTTGAAGTTGCTTTGCCATCTCTAATTGAAATAGCTAGAGAGCTAGATTTGGAGTTTCCAGAGGATTCTCCAGTGTTGCAAGATATATATGCGAAGAGAAATCTAAAGCTCACTAGGTGAATATTAATTAATTAAGTTTTAATAATATAAAGAAGTAAAAAAAATTAAAAATTAAAGATAATGGTTTTTATCTGTTTTAATTAAACTGGTATATAGAAAGCATGTGCAGTAGACCTCATAATTTTGGTGAAAGAAACTGATGCAATTATTATATATACACATGGGGGGATAGGATACCAAGAGAAATGATGCACACAGTGCCCACCACATTACTCCATAGCTTGGAAGGAATGGCAGGTTTGGATTGGGAAAGGATCCTCAAGTTCCAGTGCTCAGATGGGTCATTCCTCTTTTCTCCATCATCCACAGCATTTGCTCTTATGCAAACCAAGGATGAAAAATGCCTTGATTATCTCAAGAAAGCAGTTGAAAGATTTGGTGGTGGAGGTATTTTTTTTTTTCTTCCTTTTATCATTATTAGCATTATGACTTCTTTTTGAAATGATTTAATTAATTTGCTTTCTTTAATCATCAGTTACTAATATTATTAATGCATGGTTAATTAACTCCAATAATCTTGATTTTGCAGTGCCTAGTGTGTACCCTGTGGATATGTTTGAGCACATTTGGGCTGTAGATAGGTTGGAAAGACTTGGGATTTCTAGATACTTTGAATCAGAGATCAAAGAATGCATGAATTATGTTGCTAGGTATGTAAATAATTAATCTCATTCTTTCCTTTTTGTTTGGACAATTAATAATCTATTTCAAGATTTCTTACTAATTATATACAAAACTTCCAAATAATTTTTAATTAATTATGCTAGATATTGGACTGAAGATGGAATATGTTGGGCTAGAAACTCCAATGTACATGATATTGATGATACAGCAATGGGTTTTAGGCTTCTAAGGTTACATGGCCACGAGGCTTCACCCGGTAATTAATTATTAACTTAACCAATAACCAAATTCATCAATTATATATGTGCTATTTCCTCTGATGATCGATCAATTTTTTTCTCATGTTGTTGTAGATGCATTTCGATCGTTTAAGCGAGGCAGCGAGTTCTTCTGCATCGCAGGGCAATCGAACCAGGCCATCACTGGCATCTATAATCTTTATAGGGCGTCTCAGGTGTTCTTCCCCGGGGAGAAGATCTTAGAAGAAGCAAAAGTATTTGCCTATAAATTTCTTAGAGAAAAACAGGCTGCCAACCAACTTCTTGACAAATGGATAATAGCCAAGGACTTGCCTGGAGAGGTATGCATCCATAATTATTTTTTTATTTTTATTCTTTTAATTAACAAAAAAAAATTATGTTTTGTGTACGCTGGGTGCCAACGTTTTTTTTCACGTTGACACAAACACCCTTGAATATTTTGGAGACCCAACATCCAAGGAAAATTGAATGTAAGCGTCAGAAAATAGCGTCATTGACACCTATCATACATTTAACATTATTTTTTTTAAAAGAAAAATTGTTCTCAGCAAACTTCTTTAAAAAGTACAAAAAATGTTTTTCTACTGTAACTTAGTTTAAAAGTCAATGTTATCAAACACTTTTAAAACTTTATTTTAATTAAAAGTAGTTTGCAACTGCTTAACGTAACGAGGCTATACAAACTTAAGACTCTGGCTTCTTAAGATGGGCCTTTATTTATTTATTTATTGTTGAATAAACTAATTGAAAAATTGTATACTTATGGTAATTGATCAGGTGGAATACGCTCTTGATATTCCATGGTATGCCAGCCTTCCTCGTGTTGAGACAAGATTATATATAGAGCAATACGGTGGAGAAGATGACGTATGGATTGGCAAGACTCTCTACAGGTTCGTGGTTATTTAATTTAAGTATATACATGTGAATCTTAATTAATTAGATTTTTTAAACAAAAATAAGAATTTGATCAAAATTCTGCTAGCTCTTCAGTGTTATTACCTTATATATATATATATACATAGTAGAAAACTGTGATGGAATAAATTGTGTTTTATAATTACATTAATCAGGATGAATTATGTTAGCAATAACACCTTTCTCGGGCTCTCAAAGCTAGACTTCAACAAGTGCCAAGCCATGCACCAACTCGAATGGGTTGGCATCCAAAAGTAAGTGCTACAGGAACTCAATCTATATATATATAGTATGAATTAAAAATAATTAACTTGTACGTATGTAAATGAAGGTGGTACTTATTATGCAATTTGGGAGAGTTTGGGGTGAGCCAAAGGTCACTTCTGCAAGCGTATTTTCTAGCAACAGCGAGCATATTTGAACCTGAAAGATCGACAGAGCGACTTGCTTGGACTAAAACAGCAGCTTTGGTAGAAGCAATTTCATTATATTTTAATAACATGGCCACTACAGCGGAGCAGAGAAGCGCCTTTATCCATGACTTCAACACAAACGACGAGATCAATATGATCAATACAAGGTAAGATAACGCTTTTTATTAAATTAATCCCACAATATCACTATTATTATTATCATCATTTAATAAAATAATGGAGGAATTGGCTCCATATTATCTATATATTTTTTGTGGGTTAATTTACTTAATTTTTATATATGGGTATTGAAATCTGTTAAAATTATCAAAATTTTATGGGTAGATCATGTGATCTATGTACCATGCATTATCATTATAAATATTATTTCAATAACTATAATTAATAATATAGTATTATAATAATTTGTAGTATAAACCTTAATTACATGCATGGCACTGACAAACCGTAGGAGAAAGGAGAAGAAAGCGGCGTCTTGTCTTGCGAAGCCGTCCCTTCGCGCTGTCCCCAGGCGTCAGCAGAAATTCTCTTTTTTATCTTTTTTCTTACCTTTTTTTTGTATTTTATTTTATTTTTCCGAGCTACGATTATTTTATTTTTATTCTAATTTAATTTTTCTTTTTTATTAAAATAAAAAAATAAAAAAGGTGGTCGAGCTGGAAAAAAACAGCAAGCGGGCTACTGAGAGCATTGCTGGAGACAATAGACCATCTGTCACTGGAAACACTGGTCACTCATGACAGCGATATTCGCCATCAGTTCCGCCGCTATGTAAGTGTTATTACTTCATAAAATGCTAATTTAATTAAAAAAATTATATTATTACATACGTAATTATATGTTTATGATCATTAGATTATGTTCATAGTGAATGAACATAAATTTATGCTTCCACCTATATATATATATATATATATATATATATATATATGTAAATAATATTTTAATTATAAAAATTATAATTATATGTGTAATTAACATGTATATCTATAAAATATTAATATTTTATATAATTGTATATGAAGTTAAAAATTTTTGTAGTTAAATTAATATTATCTTATATATATATATACATTATAATATAGTGTTAGACCTCATATTTATAATTTATAAAGATACAGTCCCAATCGTAAGACGGTAGACGTGACTTTTGCCTCATACCCATATAATTTACATGTAAGAATATGTTCCCACCCATCAGGAGACTCTACTTTTTCCATTTATTAAAACTTGCTCTTATATGCATAAGTTGCTGGAGTAACTTCTAATTGTAAATAATATATATAAATCTTGTAATTAAATTATCATTAAATCTATTAGATATTAGATATCAAACACGGCCACCGCCACAGGCACAACCATATAAGTCCTAATTCCAAAGTTGAAAAAATTAAATGGTGCATGCAGTGGGAGAAGTGGTTGATGGGGGAAGCAGAAGACAATATTAATGGGGAAGAGGAGAAGAAATTATTAGGAGGAGAAGAAGCAGAACTCCTCGTAAGCATCATAAGTTTGTCGTCTTGCCGTGGTGGTGAGCATAATTCAAAGGATGATGATGAGAAGATAAAGTCGCATCCTCAATACCAACACCTTGTCCGACTCACTAAGCGACTCTGCCGCCGTCTTCGTCTCATTCAACATTCACACAAGGTATTACTCTCTCTTCCACTTCCACTTCCACTTCCACTTCCATATTCAAACATAAACAAAATAATAAAAAACCAAATAAGAAATATATAATAAAATAAGAAACTGATGATAAATATAGGTCCACTTTCCAATTGAGAAGCGACTTTGTCATGGCTCGGTTGGGATCAAAGGAAGAAGGAACCAACTTTTTAAAGTTTTTTAAAAATGATGAATGCCAAATAAACTGGCTTTTTAGTACCCTTAAATAAATTGACATAAATTCCCAAATTCTAAAGGAAAAAAAAATCTTAACCGGAAGTCCTTATGCAATATCCATGTAATAGTGGACAACTTTTGGGCAATCATATATTAAAAAAATTAATGGATTGAACTTAATATAATATTGTTTTTATAATAATATAATATTTTTTAGAATCATAGAGAATTTGAAAATAACCTCTTTAGAGTCCTTTAGATGACAGAAGCTGTGCAATACACACAATCTCTACCATCTAAAGGAGGTGTGAGATGTTGGCAATGAGACAAAACATTTTGAGAATTAATATAGCACTAGGTGCAAGTTTTTATAGCATTATTAAAGAAAAAAAATGGTAATTTAATTACAAAAAAATATAATTTGAAATGTAATTATATATTTATAATTATTAGATGAACGTATGTTGTATATCTTAAGTTGTGTAATAAATAATCTAATAGTTATGCATGTGTAGTTACATTTAAAATTATATATTTTTATAATTAAATTAATATTTTTTTATTAAAGATACCTATCACAATTACAGTAACTCGTAGAAATTCCTAAAATATATTTACTAAAGATTCATAACTAACAAAGAGTGAGTCATATATATATATATAAAGTACAAGAAGTGAGTAATAATGTAGTATGGTATATATATTACCTTTTAAGGCAGGACATACTTTATTAGCAATCAAAGATCCTACCAAAACATCCTACAATTGCCCAACACTACTATGTGGCTACACTTATTTATTTAGTTATTTTTTTTCAAAAAAAGAAAATATTTTTTAAAGTTTTATTTTAAGGTGATTTTTTATTTTTAAACCACGACAAATATGAGTGGGGTCCAAGACTAGCTAAGAGGCTGAGTTCTTCTCTCTTTACCTGAGAATTTCCTCTTTGTAGGTGAAATTAAAAGCTATACCATTGTGGTTTGGCCTCCTATGTATTGGGGACAAAAACATCTCATCCTATTCCAATCTCTCTCTCTCTCTCTCTCTCTCTCTCTCTCTCTATATATATATATATATATATATATATATAGGTAATTATTTGGATCAGTCAAGTATATTATTATTATATAATGCGATTCTTCGTTGTATAATTAGGTGGAGAAAAATATGGGAATTCATGGTGAAAATAATGAAGAGTGGAGAAGCAGCTTCAGTGTGGCTGAATTGGAGATGCAAGAGGTGGTACAGTGCGTGTTGCAGAGGTTTGATGGCATTGATCAGGAAATCAAGAGAACTTTTCTCACTGTGGCAAAGACCTTCTTTTACAGTGCCTACTGCTCTCCAGAGACCATTAATCTTCACATTGCTAAAGTTCTCTTTGAGAGGGTACCATACAATAATTGATGTTGTGTTATAATTATTGTATATAAAATCATCCCAAAGAAAGAATAATATCATGTTGATCGATCCTATCAAAAAGATTACGATAGGATGAAATTAAATACAATTTACATCCAGATTGATATATAAATTATCATCATTTCCTATTGAATTTATTGAATCAAAGAGTATATATATATTGGAATTATAAGTCACTGTCTTGGAATTATTAGCGATTTCATTATTATTATTATTATTATTGCCTGTATGTTGCATACGATTATTTTAAGGTAGAATACGAAAATTTTGAATAACAAAACCGAGACATTAGTGCAAAAGATGAAATTAGTTAGAATTTAAAATAATTATTTTTCCCTTCTTAACAGTTGCACATTAGTGCAAAAGGCCTTACCTTACTGTCTAAGTATTAAGTTTTATCTTTTTGTAGTTAGATTAACATTTTTTATTTTTATACTGCTGGTGCAAGTTTTGACCAACACTAGTAGATGATGAGATAGAGGGGATACTCTAGGCTGGAATCCATATAGATTGCATGAGACTTTTGATCTGAAAGGGGAAAGAAGAAGAAGAATAGATTATTGTGAGGAACACCGGTGTGGTGTCGGCCAAAGACTCTCCGATATCTAAGTCATTTTTGAGCTCCGTGGAGTTAATAATGTTAAACTGGGTAGAAAATAACGTATCTTCCCCTTAGGGGTGATGACTTCTTATAGAGAGTGAGGTCTTTGGCCGTAGTAGTCATGTTGTAGTCAGTTTAGGTTGATCGGTTTAAAGTTTTAAATCCACATACATTACATAAATCAAAATAGTTAATTATGAAATAATATATATGAAGTAATCTTAAATTTCCTAATATATATTTAATAAATTTAAAAACAATATTTACTATATAAGATAATTATATAGTTTTTAGGACAATGTTTTTAGTTCTGTTTAGATCGATTTTCAAAACTTCAAACCATAATTCGAATCAAACCTATTGGGTTATACGTTTTCCAAACGTAACCCAAAATGAACTTATTAAAAAATCGAACCAAATCGAACCAAACACACCGCTTCGGTGCGGTTTCGCAGTTTGTGTCAATCTATTGACACCCATACTCTCTACCCACCAAATTTTTAAATTGAAAAGACAAAACTAACCTAATGTAATTTTACCAAAAAGGATAAAATAAAAACAAAACAACCAAATCATTCAACCTTGTCAATCTATTGACTGAACATAATGCCTTTGTTCGATTGCGTCTAACCAAACAAAAACTATTTGTTCTATCTAAGTAGATTGAATCAATTAATATGCATCAGTTTTCAAAAGACACTTTTTTACCCATCTTTCTTAGATTTCTTCCATTTATATACCAAATAATCTACTTTTTGATAGAATTAAGGGGTAATTGATATGATTACTAGAATTATGGGATTGATGTTTATCAATCCCATAATTCTAGTATATCACCAATAATGTTTCCTATTAATCTGGAGAGACGTTATTGACTTTCCTTGTAAAGCTCCTGTGTGTATCTTATATATTGTAAGAATGTACTGTGAATGATATAACAATGAAATTATTTCTTCAATTGTGTTATTGATATGGTATCAGAGACAAGTTCAATTTCCTATTCTTTACATTAGGAATTGAAGTAGGTCCTTTGGTCGCAATTGTTAAATTTTTGTTCATCTTATTCCGCTACGATTTATTCGTATCCATATCAGTATGTCTGTCCATCAAGAAGGTGAAACTTCATCCAAGAAGATTGATTCTTCTCCTACACCCGTGGCTGCTGTTGGTTTCCAGATGCAGGAAACGTCCTCCTTGATCACCCCAGAACGACTTGATGGGACCAATTACATAGAATGGTCTCTGAATGCTCAAAACAAGATACGGGGCCGTAAGCGTTGGGGTTTTATCTCGGGCACAAAAACTGCACCCAAAGATGTGAACTCAGAAGAATTTGAAGCGTGGGAGGATGACAATTGCTTAGTCAAATCCTGGTTGCTTGATGCGATGACAATGAACATTCGCTCTCTCTTTCTTCGATTGCCTACAGTAAAAGAGGTATGGGAGGCAGCAAAACAAACATATTCTGTTGATCAAGATGCATCACTACACTATGAGGAAATTTTTGTCCGTCAAAATGGAGGTTCTCTTATTTCTTATTTTGGTCAACTAAAGAAAATTTGGCAGGAACTTGATGATATTGATCCCTGTGTTATGAAATGTACTGTAGATATTGCCAAATATACTACCAAGGTCAACTGTCAACGTGTGTATACTCTTTTGGCTGGTCTTAATTCTCAGCTTGATGGGGTTCGTGGTCGAGTACTTGCAATTACACCTCTTCTCAATATACAAACAGTTTATGCCATGGTGTGTGGAGAGGCAAATCGTCAAGATGTTATGATGGGTGAGAAGATTGGAGAAGGGGCAACAATGATCTCTCGAAAATCATTTACCTCGAAGAAGGATAGAAAGTGTACTCAATGCAGTGGTACTGGTCATATTGCTGAGACATGCTTTCGTCTCCATGGCTATCCGGATTGGCATCCCAAGGGAAAGAAAAATTCACAAACGTCCGTTCATGCAAAGGAAGAGGACACCAATTCCAGAGGGAACCTAGCTGCCGCTGCCGGATTCACTGCTAAGTCAGGTATGTTTTTTACTAGAAATAGTGATTGGATTATTGAAACCGGTGCAACGGAGCATATGGCTTGTGACCAGACAAATTTTTCTCACTTATCTCAACAGTGTTCCAAAACTATCATCACCAATGCTAATGGTGTATCATCTCCTGTTCTAGGAGCTGGTACAGTCCCTTTATCTCCTACCTTAACCACCAAAGATGTGTTATTTGTGCCATCCTTGAATTGCAACATTCTTTCTATTTATCAATTTACCAAAGCTCATAATTGTGTCGCCATATTTTTTTCTACTCACTGTGTTTTTCAGCACATCCATACCAAGGAGAAGATTGGCAGTGGTAAACAAATTGGCGGATTGTACTATCTGGAGGAAGGGTTCCAGTCTTCCAACAGAGAAGGACAAGTCAACATAGTGCAGGCAGATTTGGTGAATAAGCGCAACGAGGAAATCTGGTTATGGCATAAGAGATTGGGATATCCATCGTTTAGCTAACTTAAGAGATTATTTCCATCTTTGTTTAGTGGTAGTACTCCTGAGGATTTTATTTGTGAAACTTGCACAATGGCGAAAAGTCATCGCACTACTTTTCATTTGAGTGATAATAAAACAACTTTCCCTTTTGCATTAGTTCATTCCGATGTTTGGGGACCGGCACCAATTCTAACTCCTAATGGAATGCGGTGGTTTGTTACATTCGTTGATGATTGCACTTGAATGACTTGGGTTTATTAGTTGAAACACAAGAGTGATGTTTGCTCCATTTTTCAATTATTCCATCAAATGATGACTACACAGTTTGGCATTCCAATCAAAGTCTGTGTTCAGATAATGAGGGGGAATATTTCAAGCAAGAGTTGTCCACATTCATGCAATTGGTAGGGATTATTCATCAAACGACATGTCCTTATTCTCCTCAACAGAATGGTGTTGCAGAGCACACAAGCTCTCAATTTTCCTTGAAATCTAGTACACAAGCTCTCAACATGTCTTTTAGGATCTGAATAAACCTTTTGGATTGACCATCTGTCTGAGGATGATAGGCGGTGCTCATGGTTAATTTGGTTCCCAATTCCCGCTGTAAGCTCTGCCAGAACTGAGATGTGAATATGGAATCTCTATCTGACACTATCGATTTTGGTACTCCGTGTAGCTTCACAATCTCTTTAACATATAGCTCGCCCAGTTTACTAATTGGATCTGTGGATTTAATAGGTAAGAAGTGTGCCACTTTAGTAAGTCGATCCACAATTACCCAAACCTTATCCTCGCCTTTCTGATTTCTAGGAAGAGCTCCGATGAAATCCATTGCTATGTTATCCCATTTCCATTCAAGGATTTCTAAAGGTTGTAACAATCCAGACGGTCTTTTATGTTCGACCTTAACTTGCTGACATATAAGGCATTTAGACACATATTTAGCCACATCTCTCTTCATACCTTTCCACCAGTAGTTTTTCTTCAAATTTTGGTACATCTTATCTCCACCAGGATGTAAAGTGTATTTAGTCTGATGTGCCTCATCAAATAAGATCTTTTTAATTTCCTCAATTCTGGGTATACAAATTCGATCTCTGAATCTCAATAACCCCTCCGAATCGATCTTAAAATTTGCATTTCCACTATTGGCTCTTGCACCTGCCACCCATTTTATCAATTTTCTATCCTGAGCTTGACCTTCCTTAATTTGATGTAGTAGGTCTGGCTTGCAGCTCATATTATATAAGAAAATCTGATTTTCACCTTTTTGTACGCCCAAATTACAATCTTCAATCAATTAGTACATCTAGGCTTTTTTTGCATCGTTCTTATACGATTTTTGACTTAAAGCATCTGCGACTACATTGACTTTCCCTGGGTGATAATGCAGCTGAAAATCATAAGCATTCAACAATTCCATCCATCTCCTTTGCCTCAAATTTAACTCCTTTTGTGTATAGATGTACTTCAAACTCTTATGATCAGAGTATAGATCAAATTTCTCTCCATAAAGATAGTGTCTCCATATCTTCAAAGAGAATACAATAGCAGCCAATTCTAAATCATGAGTCGGGTATTCAGTTGCCTAGAAGTATAAGCAACCACTTTCCCTTCCTGCATCAGAACAGCGCCAAGACCATTCTTAGAAGCATCAGTGCAAATAACATATCTGACTCTGCTTGCAGGAGTAATCAATATTGGGGCTGCGGTCAATCGTCTCTTCAACTCTTGAAAGGAGTTCTCACATTTCTCATCCCAACTAAATTTGACATCCTTCATTGTTAGCTTTGTCATAGGCTCAGCTAGTCTCGAAAAATTCAGAATAAATCTTCTATAGTAACCAACTAGTCCCAAAAAACTTTTAATTTCTGTCACTGACTTTGGCTTTTCCCAGTTCATTACTGCTTCAACTTTTGTTGGATCTACGGATATCCCTTCTGATGACACTACATGGCCCAAAAATTTGACTGACTTCATCCAAAATTCACATTTTTCAAATTTGGCATACAATTGATTTCGTCTCAATGTTTCCAAAACTACTGTAAGGTGTTCCTGATGTTCCTCATTGGTCTTCGAATAAACCAAAATATCATCAACAAATACCACTACAAATTTGTCTAGATGAGGCCTAAACTGTAACACCCCGTAATTTTACTTAAATACATACATTGAAGTACACGTATATCGAGATGTATAATACACGTATTATATACATATGAGCTAAATATACGCATGATAATATACATATTTTATACGTAGGAGCCAAATATACTTGTGTATGATTAGTAAATAAATTTATTAAATGAAGATGATACATATGAGATCATCTTATATGGGTGCTTACAAGTTAAAAATTGGAGTTGAATTATGTGGATTGAGTGTATAGAAGAAAAGGAGGAGAAATGAAGGTAGGAAAAATAAAAATACTATTCATTTGCGGGTACTGTTCATCGAACAATACTCGTATGTAATAAGAATAAAAAAAAGAAAAGAAAAAGCGAAAAAAGTTGCAGAACGGAAGACCGAGAAGAAGGAGAATAAGAAAAAGGAGAAACGCGGGATTCGCGTCAAATTCGGACCTGCGGTAAGTGATTTTCACTCTCTTTCTTCGTGAAATTACTATCTAAGCTAGATGTAACGAGTCGAGCGGAGTAATTTTAGTTGTGGGAGCCGTTTTACGACGTTTTGACAAATTGGGGTTTTGACCCAACGTGAGAAAAAAATCCGCTAGAGAGGTAGAAAAACACTCCCTAGACTGTAGGGACCCCGAATATGTGGTTAGATTCCATTTCATGAGTTTTGGAGATCGTTTGACAATTTTAATACAATTTACATGTTTTGAATAAATAGTGATAAATAGTACTATGAACAGTGATGTGAATAGTAAACAATGATGTTAATAGTAATGTGAATAGTGAACAATGATGTAAATAACACTATGACCAGTGATGTGAACAGTGATTTGAAAGCATAGAATCGTAGAGAACTAAATTCCGGACGTTTCGATACTAAGATCGTAATTTTTGGATATGATTTGATATTTTTAGTAGCTAAAGATATGATAAATGGTGATTCTCATGAGAGTCTATGGTTCATTTCAGTGTTTACATTGAGAGCTTAAGTGCATGGATAAATGCTCTTGTGGACGCATTTTGATGGACGTTTATTGTTGCTCGGATATATTGGCTTAGAAACCCCGTGTAACCACTGTGAGTATAGTTTCCTTGATTTGGTTCTTGTATTGCATTGTACACATATAAAATGGTTGATTGTATGCACGTTATATTTATATATAATGCATTGAGTTTTATGGATCATGCAAACTGATTTTAGCAATTGGAGTTTGTAATGATGTCATTTCGTTATGAATTAGACCCGAATGAGGTTTTGCGAGCCCTTATTGTCAGTAGGTCTGTCCTAACAAGGGTTGCGATCCTTGAAATGACTGTGAATTGGGTAATGAGAGGCTGTGGCTACCTTGCAATGGCCATACAAGGGTTAGACTCACTCTCTTGCCTTGAGGAGGAGGGAGATTGTGTATTGTGTTATGGAAAACTCATGCAATTTATGTTGTTGACATGTATAATATATTCGTTGAATGATGCATGTGTTGAATAAGTGTTTGAAATGATTTTAAATGTCATATTTCTCTAAATGTATATAATTGCCATCTCAAGAACTATATTCACTGAGCTGTTGTTTGCTCACCCCATTTCCTCTAATATTTCAGGTATTGAGTCGAAGGGAAAAGAAAAAATTCGTGAGTGATAATCACTTGAGCCTTCATCTGGTATGTGTATGTATGCTTGGAGGAAATAGATTATATTTTTGTTATTTTGATATGTATAATTATCACATACTATATATATTATCATCTAGATGAGATGTGTGGGTATATATATAGCTTAATATATTGGATGATGAAATGAAAATTTGAGGTGTGAATGAATGGAATGATTATAGATATCTATATTGGATTTGATTTGTGATATCTCAGGAAAAACAAAAGTGAAACGTCCATTTGATGGGGAGGTGTAATCAAAAAATTTGGAAATTATGGAAATTTGTGAATGTATGTTGAGGCTGACAGTGTATTGTATACTGTATATGGGTATGTACAGTGTATAATACATTGTGCCGGTCATGACGTCAGCCTACGTCAGGGGCGTCGTGACAATATTGGTATCAGAGCCTAAGTTTAAAATTCGTAAAAAGATAAAAGTTTTATGATATTATGATTGTTTGTATGGGTATACATATGGGTAGTCCTATTATGTTGAGCCTAATCCAATATGTTATCTTGACTGAGAATCACCTGTGTCGGTGAATTTCAGATTTGGAAAAGACAAGTCAAGATTAACAATGAAAATTGCTGATCACGAAAGGATCAGAAGGCTGAAAGAAAAAGAATTGGATGTAATCCAGTGATAATAAATTATATAGCTTATATATGGCTAGTAACTACCCAACAACAATGAAATGCACAACTTATGAGCTTGTGGAAAAATTGTAATGTGAGAATGACAGAGGCTTGAACCATTGATAGCTCAAGATGTGGATGCTAATGGTGTGAGTACTTCTGTACAAACAGATATAGTTGAGACTGAAGTAAAAATAAAATAAAATAGATATAAAGTCTCAATGATAAGCCAGATGAAATGAAACGATATGTAACAGTTATGGAAACTTTCAGGAGAAGAGACTCTCCTATCTTACCTGACAGTCTGATATTAAACATAGCAAATAACTTGCTACTCTAAGTGGAGACCACCTTCGAGAATAATTAAGTCTCTGAACATGATAAAGTAAGCTAGCTAGTTTAAGCTAACTGATGATAAGAGATAAGAGAAAATTGGGTTAAGGACTCTGAGCTGATTTAGGCATGAGATTAATTAAAGAAGCTATTTTATAAGGACTTCTATCATCATGCTGAAATGATGTAAGGCATGAAAAAGTTTATCTTGTTAAAATGTAGTGACATGCCTAACCATAAAGACAAACATGAATTAGACTGGTATAGTTTATTTTTGGAATGATCACTATGGATACTCTGAGAATAATAAGGATCTAGAATAAATTTTGGGATCCTATACGACAGGTTTGCTACTTGTTGGGTTATAAATATATGCGCAAGTTGTGAGGCAACCTATAACTTTCGGGTTAGCCAAAGTTGTGGTGAAATTGTTAACACTAGCAATAATAGTGAGATAGCTTGCACTGCCGTTAGAAGCCGAGTCATCAACACCAGTTTTAGGTAAAAGGAGAAATAAGTAATGTAAGGAAATGTTGGGGCAAGAATATGAAATTCAAGATAAGCGAAACATTAAGTAAGGTTGAGATTTTGACAATATTCGTGACTCTAATTTTGTTAGTACCTGACCCAATAATAATGGGAAAAAGGGAAGTGATGTTAACGAATTATGAAAACCAGAAGTGGTTTTCATTGCTTGAGCAGGAGTCACAGATTGCGTACATTGTATCTCGACCAATAATTGTAAAAAAGACACGACATGTGTTAATCTCCAGTTAGTAGATATGGAATGCCCCAATAGTTTTTATCAATTACCAGATTTTAGAGAAGAAATTAAAGTAAATACAAGACCAAAGCCAGATAGTAGTATGACATTGATAACAGGTATGATCAACATTTTGTTATTGTGTATATTCTGATGTATTGTTGGATCTACTTGGTCTTTTATCTCTGGTGATATGGTAGACAAATTGTATTATCTTCTGTTATAATAATGCATCATTGATTGTGAGTATGCCTACAGGAGAAAGAATCTACCTTGATATGGTTAGCAAAGATTATGTGTAATAAATATGAGGGTCATCAAGTAAGTATGAACTTTAGAATATGAAATTTTTGGAATTGGACGCTTTGTTGGGTATGATTGGCCGGTCACCTTTCATGCCAGGTGGGTCGTTTCTTCGAAAAGAAGTAATAGTCTGAATAAGTGAAAAAAATCTCATTTTGAATCTCGAGAACTTTATACCCTCAAAATCTTGTATCTAAGATAAGATGGTTATTGACGAGGAAATGGAGAATATGGCTAGTACAAAGCCATTTAGAGTAGACATGCAGTTGATTAAAAGTCTTGTGGTGAGCTGGTAAGCTGGTATATTGGACTATTCTCTGATGAATGATTAAAATTGCCACCTGGACAGGAGATTGATAGCATATAAAACTGATGCCAGTATAATATGTATCTCCATTTTTTTCACATAAAGAGTACCTGAGTAATTGTGAGAATTTTAGGTGCAGGTAGATGTGTTAATGAGCAAAAGATTTATTATCCTTGATATGCCACCTTGGAGAGCATTTGTGATAAGATGGAAAGAAGATATAACACAAGATGTTTAAGTATGAATTACTATTAACTGAGCAGGGTAACAATAAATAATGAATATCCTTTACCATGGATAAATGGTCGAATTCGATTAACTAAATGGAGCCAAAGTTTCTTTAAGATCATTTTGAGATCTAGGCACCATCAGTTAAGAATTCGAGGAAAGGATGTAATGCAGACTGTTTTACGACAAGATATGATATATGAAATTTTGGTAACCTTGATTAATGTGTCAATCACGTTTATAGGATTGATGCAGTGGGTATATGAACCATATCTTGAGTATATAGTCTTCGATGATGATATATGAAATTGTCCTAAGAAAATGAGAGGAGCATGAATAGCACCTCGGAAATATCTTGTAGTCACTAGGAGAGCACCGATTGAGTGCCAAGCTTGGTGAATATAAGTTTTGAATATAATGAAGATGAGAATTCTCGAATCACGTGACTAGTTTAAATAATATCTTTAGGGATGCTGGGCAGGTCAACGTGATCATAGTACTGTTAAAACTGATTTTAATGATGGAAATCAGAAGTTTCTGGTAGTAGTTGTATGTTATAGAACGTGCGTGGAAAGATCCTTGAAGCTATCTGTTCCACTCACGAAACTAAGCCAGATGAATAAAATGTGTGGACCGTTGTGCATGGGAAAGCTCTCACAGTATTAAAGGTTGTTACTAGTTTCAGAACCTGGACGTAATTGTGATTGATGAATATCACGTCCACATCTGGATTTTGCATTGATACAAAAGGTTAGGTTAATTACTTGTGCCTTCAGATATTTGGTAGTGCACGAGAATAACTATCGTGAGAGTGAATATAAATTTGTTGGTAGTTATTTTGAAATAATGAGAGCATTGCCTCTATATTAAAAATGTTACATTATCTTCAGATTTTAAGAATTTGAAGTAATTATTTGCACGGAATATGAGGTAATAAATGTGGCAAGAATTCCCGAAGGATTTGATTTTATACTGACTTATTATCCTGGGAAAGGCCAATATGTTGCTGAGGCATTGAGCAAGAAACAGGCTGAAACTGAAGTAGTATCTATCAGTTAGCCATAAATGGAGATTGTTTATGAGTGAGAGTTACTGTTATGAGTGTACTCTCTGTTACTCTATGTGTTGATATTTGTGCTTGGATGCATGTTCAGCTAAATTGATACTCATATTCAGAGAGTAAGAGTTATGAGGAGACGAATATGATATCAGTATGAAAGAGTATGAAATTGATAATATGGATTGTGTTAAATGAAGATGGGATTCAAATGGTATCTTATGGGTTATGGGTAGAAATGATACCATTTGGATAACCATTAGTGGACTGATAAGTCTATGTATTCTGTCACAACCCACTATACGTGACGTCATGACCGGCACGGGAACCTCCGAGTATACCCTCCGTCGGTACACCCGACGTCCCGTCAGCCTAAAATACATATACGAATCCCCAAAAAGAAATAAAAGTACATCATTAACAACCAACTATCATGATCATAATGAAATAAAATATTACTTCTCCAAAGTTTACAAACATAAAATTTCAGAGTCTTCAAAATGATGCAAAACCTAACACATCCCAACTATGTGTTAAATATACAATTACTAGGTGTTATCATGTACATAATTATCAAAATACAAAACTAAATGTACAACACCTACATGAAACAAAATAAGGGACGCTCCGTAGTCAAGCCTTCCCTTTTCCTTTTCTATCAGATCCTGAAAGAAGATGGTGAGGTGTGAGCTACAGCCAGCTCAGTGAATGTTATTTACAAGTGGCATATACGTGCATTTATAAAACATGGTAAGATCATAAAACAGTTGAAATATCATGATGACGAAATATAATACATACATGCTAACATAGTGCATCAAGTCATACATAAGACGATGCATAACATTTTGTAGTCATGCTCATGCAATCCTAACACCTCCTGAGTATGGGGGTTTCAAGGCCTGGTGCGCGACACACAGCGCCCGAACACACACACAATACTCGTATTCTAATAGGGTTTATGGGGTCGTGCAACACGTAGGATTAATTTAAACTAACCTACCCATACACAAGGCATAAAACCCTCTGCCAGGTACACAACTGGGATCGCCGCTAGACTTACGAGGATTCTCAAAAAGAGGAAATTCCAACTAGGAGCCTCAACCCAAATTGTCATCCCAATGAATTATGCTCAAATGTATTTCATGGAATATTAAAATATGCATACCATTATACATAAGCATTTAAAACATTTCTATAATACAATGCCACATATAAATAATCCAAAAGTAAAAGAACACTCACACTTGATTGGCTAAGTCTAGCCAATCCAATTGTCAAAACTCTCCAATTGATTACACGGGTTCAAGATCAATCACAAGACCTGAAAATAACATGGTTCACACAACTGAAAATAACATGGTTCACACAACTGAAAATCAGCCATAAAGTGTGTCAAAACCCCATGTTCAAACCCAATCTAAAGTCAATTAGATTCTAAATTGATTACCCCCTTGAGCCAATTTCCATATTGCCCAACTTGATCATTTAGACTCAATTAAACTAAGATTGACCTAAATTGAATGTAATAGGGTGATCCCATGATCCAACCACTAATATACATGAAATTCAATTATAATTAGGGTCAATTAGACTATACATCAAGTCAATTTCATCAATTGACTAAGTCTTGGTCAAAATCCTCAATTAGGCCAATATAAAACATAAGGTCAAAATGAACTAAGTCATATCAATTTAACATAGGTCTTAACATTTTAAACCCATGATTCTACTTAATTTGGGTCCAATTAAACAATCCCCACTTTGGGTGAAAACTCCCAATTTGGGCAAAATTCCCAAATTACATGCAAAATTACCAAATACTTAGCCTAGATCAAAATTAGTCAATCTTAGGGTATTCATTATGTGAACGCACTGAATTCAATCATCAAACAACTCTAATCATGTCCAATTAGACCTACATTGCATAATTTTCCAGATTTTATATCAAGAGCATCAAAAGCCCCAAATTTGGAAATTTTCATACATATGCCCTATTGCCAATTTTACACTAGGGCACCATGTTCAACCATGAATTTTACTGATCTTGCAACATGGAATCATCCACAATGGCCACTAGATCAACATAGTTGACATGCAAACATTTTGAAAAAGTCTAAGGCCATAAACTAAGTTTAGGTCATTTGAACTAAACCTTCCAATTTCTTGCTAGAAATTGGGGCTTTCACCATTAGTGTACTCCTTACACTCTCTAATCACACATATGTGATATGCAAGACTCAACTCCAACTTTGGTCTTCCACCCATCCAAGGTTCATCACAATGCATGCATCAAAATGAAACCCTCATGCTCAAAATAAAACTATCATGCAACTAATAGGGAGATTCAAGGAAGAAATGGAGGAAAAATACAAACCTTAGGTGTTCTTGAGCAAGAAATCACCAAACCCTAACTTTTCCCTCCTTTTCTCCTCTCCAGCACCTTTCCTTCTTTTCTGGCTGAGAAATGAGCAAATGAGCCTAAAATCCCGTTTTGGTTGCTTAAATAGATTTAGGCCAACAACTAAAAGTTGCCAAAATTATCAAAAACCCAAATTTCCTGTTACAATACTTTCACTTAGATAGTCCATTGCTTACAAAATACGCACGAGTTTACCGTTCAAACGTTGAATGAGTAAGTTATAAACATTCTGGTAAACTTTAGGCTCAATCCAACGGTGGAATTGTGAGATCTAACTGTTTGATCAAAGCTGCGTAAGAAAATCCCAGAATCCGTGAAACAATGTTTTGGGCGTTATAACTCAAATTAGGTAACTCCAATTAAGATCTTGACCGTTCATAATGAAGATCTATCATATAAGAATGAGCTGACAAAATTTCAGCCCAATCAGACAACGGATCTAGGAGATCAAACCATTGATGTAAGTTGTGACAGAAATAGAAAGCTCCACTGGATCCAAAACACCGTTTTTGAAATGTTTTGACGTCGAACGGGTCTCCGATGGTTTCGAAATTTCATGCGTACCCTTTATGACCTAAAATCATGCAAAGACACTCAAACTTACGTACTTCGAGCATCAAAATACATATACACATACGTATACAAATACGTATACGGGTACACTATGGGTCAAAATGACGTCACCTAAAGGCACGGGTGCTACATATTCTGCCAATGAACACCAGAATTCTATTAATAGACTGAGCAGATTGTATATGTGTGGGATAGGGAGATTTTATGGGAGTACTCAGATATTTGTCATGTTGGATTAAGATCCGAAGATTTTGTTGAGATCTGATATATGATGCAGACTCGATTGGGTACTCATCTCCTTCTCAGTGTGATATTTTACTCTCAGACTGGTTGACAGACTGAGAGAGTGACTTTGATGCTTGCGAGCATGCTCGGGTCTAGTATACTTGAATTTTGGTTGAAGTTGGAAGGAATACTTTATTTGTGTAAACTTGTGTGTATAAACAACTATTATAATAGCATAATGATGGCACGCTAAAGGTTTGATAGTAAGCCTTATAGATTTCCAACTTGTTGATTTGAAGTATGGAGTTATTGTTATTGGTGCCAGAGGATATGAGTAAATACACATGGTTGATATATAGGCCTTGAAATGTATTGTGGCTGACTCAGTTTTGTCACGGGTCTTACAACAGAAAGGCCAAACGAGATGTGGGATAAAAGAAAAGCGTGCACCGCAATCTGTTGGACCATTTGAGATCCTTGATAGGATAGGTCCATTGGTTTACCGCTTTGCTCTACTGTCACAGTTGCTAGGTGTCCATACTATTTTCTCTATATTGATGTTGAGGAAAGATCATTCGAATTTCATATATTGTATGGCTGTAACTCAACTCTAAGTGTTTGAAATGATTTTAAATGTCATATTTCTCTAAATGTATATAATTTCCATCTCAAGAACTATATTCACTGAGCTGTTGTTTGCTCACCCCATTTCCTCCAATATTTCAGGTATTGAGTCGAAGGGAAAAGGAAAAATCCGTGAGTGATAATCACGTGAGCCTTCGTCTGGTATGTGTATGTATGCTTGGAGGAAATAGATTATATTTTTGTTATTTTGATATGTATAATTATCACATACTATATATATTATCATCTAGATGGGATGTGTGGGTATATATATAGCTTAATATATTGGATGATGAAATGAAAATTTGAGGTGTGAATGAATGGAATGATTATAGATATCTATATTGGATTTGATTTGTGATATCTCAGGAAAAACGAAAGTGAAACGTCCATTTGATGGGGAGGTGTAATCAAAAAATTTGGAAATTGTGGGAATTTGTGAATGTATGTTGAGGCTGACAGTGTATTGTATACTGTATACGGGTATGTACAGTGTATAATACATTGTGCCGGTCATGACTTCAGCCTACGTCAGGGGCGTCGTGACATAAACGTCCTATTCGTTAGGTCCATAAATGTTGCTGGTGCATTAGTGAGTCCAAATGGCATGACTCTGAATTCAAAGTGTCCATACCTAGTCCTGAATGTTGTCTTCGGTATATCTGACTCTTTGATTCTAAGTTGGTGATAACCAGACCTTAGGTCGATCTTGGAAAAACAAGTTGCTCCCTTCAGTTGATCGAACAAATCATCTATTATGGGTAGGGGTACTTGTTCTTGACTGAGACTTGATTTAATTTTTTTGTAGTCAATACACAGTCTTATCGACCCATCTTTCTTTTTGACAAACAGTACTGGTGCTCCCTAAGGTGATTCGCTCGGCTGAATAAATTCCTTCGCCCTAAGATCATCAAGCTGAGTCTTTAGTTCTATTAGTTCGCCAGGGGCCATTCTGTAGGGTGACATGGCTATGGGGTCTGTTCTAGGGTACAGTTCTATCTTGAACTCTACTTCCCGCTTAAGAGGTAATCCTGGTAATTCTTTGGGAAACACTTCAGGAAAATCTCTAACCACCAAGTACTCTTCTAAATTCCTCAAGGTTTTTAGAGGCTCAGCTTCTGTTAGGGTTTTGAATTCCTATTTGTGATTCACAGATTCGAGAAGTGCGGACATGATATTCCTCGGGATTTTGTTTCTATCCCCATAGATTTTCAACAACTCTCTCGAAGGTAACCGCAAAGTAATCTTCTTTTGAAGGCAATCGATCTGAGCTTGGTACTTAGATAACCAATCCATTCCCAAGATCACATCATAATCATTAATGGGTAAGAGTATCAACTCAGCTGAAATCAGCTTATCATTAATTCTAAGGTCACAACTACATTTTTCAGTTGTTGGGACTTTTACTCCTACTGGTGTTAAAATCTTCATAACAACAGATAAAGGTACAACGGAAAGTTGTAGTTTCCTGGCTAAGTTTTCAGAAATAAAATACCTTGATGCTCTAGAATCAAACAAGACTTTAACTGTAACATGAAATAAAATGAAAGTACCTTCCACTACTTCGTTTGTACCAACTTCTAGCTCAGGATTACCTTCTGTCATTGCAAATACTCTGCCTTGATTTTGATTTTGGATTTGATTATGATTATAGCTTGGACGATTGGCTTGATTTCTTCCTTGCACATTGTTGTTGTTCTGCCAGTTGCTCGGACCAAAATTTTGTCGAACTCCTTGTATAGTGCAGTTTCGTGCCACATGACCCGGTCGGTTGCATTTGAAGCAAAGTCTCGTAGTTACTACTTGATCTTTATTTTGTTGGGGTGCACGAATATTGTTTTGCTGCATCTGTTGTCCACCATTATGCCTAGACCATCCTGATATGTTGTTGTGATTCTGCCCCTTGTTCCACTGGTTCCTGTTGTTGAACTTGTTTCTGTTCCAATTATTACCATTGCCACCAAAGTTATTCAGATTTTGCTTCTTGTTGTGATTACCCTGGTAATCAAAATTCTGTCCTTGAGGACTTTTGTTTCTGTTCCATATTGTCTCTTGCAGGTTCAGTTCTCTCTCTACCAACAAAGCTCGTTCAACCACGTCTTTATAAGTCTCCAGATTCATAGGAACAACCACCTTTCTAATTTCTATTCTGAGACCCTCTGCGAATTTACTAGCTTTCATCTGTTCATTGACTACCAGTTCATGAGCAAATCTGGAAAGTTCGATAAACTTAGCCTCATATTTTGCCACTGTCATGTTCCTCTGTGTCAGCCTCACAAATTCAGATTGTAGTTCTTTTCTATTTGCCTTGGGGAAAAATTTATCATAAAATATCTCTTCAAAAGTTGTCTAGGTCATAGTGTCCACGTCCACTGTAGGACTTTCTTTAACCATTCTCCACCAATGTTTGGCCTCACCTATGAATTGGTGAGCCGCAATCGCCACCATTCTTGGACCAGTCACTCCAAGAACTTCCAAGTGTTCGTTAACCTCCTGGAACCACTTGTTAGCTTCCCTTGGATCTGGTTTTCCTTCAAATTTTGAAGGATGCATACGTTGGAAGTCTCTCAATTGATCCGCCCATTCCTTTTCTTCAGGCCTCCTAATGTTTCGAGCTCCTTGTTCATTCTACACTACAATTGTTGGATTCAGTTGAGGTTGAGGCATCTGTCTGGACACCTGTTCTACTACTTGTCTCACAAATTATGCCATCATCTCTGGTCCCAAAACAATTTCAGGGGTTGGAACTGCTATAGGTCGGACATTCTCTGTTCCAGTAGAGTCAACATTCGCTGTCAGATTTGCATGTTCTTGCTCCATCGGCTGAGGTTCGAATGTCGGTTGTGTCTGCACAACTGGTTCAGTGTCCTTTATGAGATCACTCACAGACCTTGTGTTTCTTCTTCGAGGTGCAGCCATCTATAAAATTTCAACTCATCTTTAGTACTACAAGAGATAATTATTTTCGTTTTCGGTTAGGGTGACTCTAGATTCAGAATTCTAAGTTCTCGAAAACAAAATGATCATATTGGTTCAGTTTCTATGTTTAATAAAATTTTGGCAATCCATGATTTTCATAGGGTACAAGATTTGGTTTTGATACATGTAAGCAAGCAAACAAACAACACACCACACAACAATGGTATAAAGAAAATTCCCAAACTTTCACTTATACCCTCTGTATTCAAGTGTCCCATACCACTCTAGCCCGGTGATATAAGCTTCCACAAAAAAACTTCAATACACCCAAACAATGCGCAAATGTTCTACCAACTAAGGCTTCCCAGGTACCCACTAAGTCCAAGCTATCCCATACCAGTTGAACGTAGCGATACAAGCTCGTCTAGAGTTGATAGTCATTTACCAAACATGGCCTGCTAGTCTCCAAGTTCAAGACTCCTCAAATACCCTTAAATTCCTTCACGTCCCATACCGCTTTGGAACCAAGAATAAAAGATTCATCCTGATCTTAGATTGTAACCAAACAGTTTTCATACAAGATCTCGTCTCTACCGATGCCCTAAAAGCTTTGAATTTGTTAGACCCATTGTACTTTCATTCTCGATATTATGTTATAAGGTTTATAGTTGGCATATTTACCTAACCCAAGTTGAGCCCTAATCTCATAAAGATTTGATACCTACTAACTGATACTAAGCTTCTCAAAATTTGTTGTAACACTTCCCATGATCTGAAGCCTAGGCTCTGATACCAATTTGTAACACCCCGATTTTCAAAACTTAAATTTCAAGTAAAATAATGAATATTTTAATTTTATCGAGAAAAATCACTGAAAATCGAGATGTTAATCGTATCCGTCTATCTTAACCCATAATCATTATATAGATAGTAAAATTTGCAAAACTATGAGTTTATATTCTTCCAACCAACTTACTAGTTAAGATAAACGAATACCCTTTCATCTTCATACCAAGGACCACATAATTCCACTATACAAATTTCTATAGTAAATTATGAGGGTACTTGTCATTGTCCATCCATCATGGACACAATATTTTAAATACATTCATCAAATAGAATTCAAGTCCAAGGCATTCACACGTTAAATAAATCACAGGGTCTTTATTAATCGTAATAATGTTCATTGAATTTCTATTGTCAATACAATCCGTTCAAATAATAAACTTTTAAAAATCCAATAAAAATATTCATTCCTATCACCAAAATACTAACAAATTAATTAACCCACCCCTACTACTCTGAACTACTGAACTATGTCACGAACTCGCAATTTTATTCTCCTAAGCACCTGCATATGAAAAATAGGGGAAAACCCAGTGGGTCATCTAAACAATTCACAACATTTTATCATGATACATACACAAGTACATTACAAACAAGTTTCACACATTAATCGTTGCAACATTAGATTTTTTGAGTCGAGAATTTTATCATGTTCTGAATCACGTACCTTTAGGAAATCAAACCCAGGGTGACGCTACCCAAAAATTAGAACTCGTTGGCAATATTCATCAAGAATAACTGCCCCATAATAAACATTGGCGATAGTCCTTAGAATAACTGCCCCATATGTGTGATTCTTATCTTAATTATGTTCTTTAGTGATGTCACACCATACATACAACCTAAGTATGATATTAATTGTATTCACAAGCTATATTCAAATTCCACTACACATAACATCATGTCACAATGCCAAATATAATAGTATTAACGCATAAATTTTTCTATGCCAATATTCTCAAGTCATGTATTTCATCATCAGACATTATAATATACAATTGAATTTAATTACCACATGAATTGCATGCATCCAATTATTATTTAATCAGAACAAAAATCATGTTGACACACATATCATCATAGTTAACAATCACAATATGGTATATTTAGAATCATGTAAAATAGACATGCAAGAGCAATCTAATAATACTATAGACCTAATTAATTTAGCATTCCTATCTATATATCAAAATAAAACATGGTGAAGACATAGAATCCTCCCCACCTAAATCGCTAAATTCCAAATCACTTAAATTCCTCGTCAAGCCTAGTACTCAACCTGTACACGTATATTACGTTTGTTAATATAAATACTCATAAGAACGATTATGAGTGTAGATATATATATATATATATATATATATATATATATAGTGGTGGGATGTTTAAACAAGTATATATATATATATATATATATATAATAACATATTATAATGCCTTGTGATATAATATCATGATGTGTATGGTATAACATGGTATAATACAATGTGTGGTATATATATAAGGTGTGGTGATGTGTGGAGCGTTTTGAAAAGGTGTGATATACAACATAATATATGATAAGTGTGGTGATGTGTGGAGCGTTTTGAAAAGGTGAGATATACAACATAATATATGATAAGTGTGCTGATGTGGGACGTTTAAACATCAAAAGGGAATAAGGGAAATAAAGAAGAAGGGAGGCGTGGAAAGAGGATGGTGAATGGTGGTGAGTTGCAGAGAGATGGTGGTGCAAGAAGATCCACAACCTTGATACCAGTAACAAGAATCTGTTTGTCAGTAGCCTGTTCAACAAAAGCTGGGGCTTCTCGATGGATGGGCAAAAAGTGGTCAGTTTTAATGTCTCCTTTCTCATCAATAGGCTCTCCAATAACATTCATAATTAGACCAAGGGTAGCCCTACCCCTTGGAATAATAATCGAAGACCCAGTATTGAGAACCCTCTGACCACGCACGAGACCTTCCGTCCCATCCATAGCGATTGTCCTCACCATATTCTCTCCCAAATGTTGCACGACCTCAAGCACCAATCAGATCTAATTATCCAGAACCTCAAGCGCCAATCCCTCTTGGAATCGGACATCGACAACAACACCTATGACCTGACACACTTGTCCGATCGCTCTGGCACCAGTGAACTCATTAGTGATCTTCCCGCTCAGGCCGCCGCTCGTCGGCGGTGCTGGGGCCGACGATGCCGGCACGATAGCTGCCGCGGATGTCCCGTAATCCGCGACGCGGTTGAGGATGAAACCCTTGGGAGAAGGTCAAGATACGTGAGTTCTAGGGTTGATGACCGAGGGTTTTGATGCAGAACAGCGTAAGGATGATCGGAGAAGAGATGATAAGACCTTCCGAGAGGCCATGGCTAGGGTTTGAGGAAACTAAAGCGGTTTTAGATGGAACTGAAATTAGGGTTTCTCAGTTGCTGCAGTCGCTGCAACTTTGAGGAATCAAAGAGAGAGAGATTTGGGTTTCCGACGAGGCGCGATTGGGTTTCAGGGGTTTGAGGTTTCCGACGTACCGAAACAGAGAGAGAGAGAGAGATTTGGGTTTCCGACGACGGACCAGAGCAGGGAGAGGTATAAGGAGGCAGCCGTGTTGCTGCTTCCATGGCAGCCGAGAAACAAAGCATCGCCATGCTCTATTTCACTATCTTCTTTCCGGCTATTGGGCCACGTTCACTGGTGGGAAGTCGTCCTTATTTCTTGTAAACACTCACTTCATCGAGAAAGAGAAAGAAGGAGGAAGAGAAATGGTTGCTTGTCGTTACGTTAATGGCAGTGAAAACAGGGGGTAGCTATGGTGCGAAGAGAAAGAGAAAAGAAAAAAAAAAGAGAGGTTGCTCATCGTGGGTACTGCTGCAGATTCTTGCCGTCCGTCGCGCGCTTCAGTCGCTGGTTCGTGAGAGAAGAACGAAAATCAGAGTTAACATATGCATGATTGAGATTGACCGAGATAAACTCTAAAGTTAGTTTACTTGGAGATAAAATTGAATTTGAAGGAAATCTCATGTGGTGTTGGCACTCGGAATCCTTGCAAATCCAATTGGAGAGTAATTATGATTCTTTTGACTTTCTCCAATTTCATCAACGTGGTTAATCTTTTAAGGGTGGCAATTTGGCTGAGGCCCTTCGCTTCACCCAGTCCATTATTTCAGGGGATTACCGACAAAGAATTTGCAAGAGAAATGCTTGCTAGAGTGAATCACGTCTCAATTCGCCTTCTCCAAGTAATGAAGCTTCATACCATAAATATATATGAATTATATACACATGCTCTCATGGTGATTTTGGTTAAGAATCTAAAACTTGATGAAATTTTAATCTGCAGGAGTTTCCTCCAACAAGCAAGCTTGACCCTGAAACGTTTGGTGATCATACAAGTTCAATAGCAAAGAAACATATTGAGAAGAATTTAAATGGATTAACAGTAGCGGAGGTAGTATTGTGCTATTGCTCTTTTCTTCTGTTATTTCCTTAGTTACTACTGTGAAGTAACTGGAAATATGATTAATGTTTGTGTGCATAGGCTCTTAAGGACCAAAAGCTTTTCATATTGGATCATCATGATACATTCATGCCATACTTAAACCGGATAAACAGAACAAAAACGAAAACTTACGCCACAAGAACACTTCTTTTCCTACAAGAAGATGGAACCTTGAAGCCATTAGCAATAGAGCTGAGCTTGCCACATCCACAGGGTGAGGAACATGGTGCTTCAAGTAAGGTCTTCACACCAGCTGTATATGGAGTTGAAGGGTCAATTTGGCAACTAGCCAAAGCTTACGTCTCTGTTAATGATGCTGGCGCTCATCAACTCATTAGCCACTGGTATATTGAACTTTAATTTGATAGAATTAATAAATCTTGGATATGTAATCTTCTCATCGTTCTTATAATTTTCATGCAGGTTGAACACACATGCAGTGATTGAGCCATTTGTGATTGCTACCAACAGACAATTGAGTGTGCTTCATCCAATCTACAAGCTCTTGCAACCTCATTACAGGGATACAATGAACATAAATGCATTTTCTCGCCATATCCTCATAAACGCTGGCGGAATACTTGGAAGAACCGTCTTTCCGGCAAAGTATTCGATGGAAATTCTTCTTTTGTTTATAAAGATTGGGTGTTCACTGATCAGGCACTCCCAGTAGATCTTATCAAAAGGTAAAATTATATTACAGGATCCAGTCTATATAGACTATCACACAATGTACTAGTTTTAAGCACAATAGAGTTTATTAATGAATATAATGATTCATGCAACTCACCTTATGAAAAATCTTATAACTGTTACATGAATACATTACCTTCTCATTGAAGATCAACAAAAACTGAGTATTTTCATTTGTTTTAATTTCTTAAGAGGAATGGCAGTTCCAGATTCCAGCAAACGCCACGGTCTTCGCCTTCTCATCGAATATTATCCATATGCTGTTAATGGGCTTGAGATATGGTCAGCCATTGAGACATGGATCCATGCCTACTGCTCTTTCTACTACCCAAATGATGATCTAATCCAGAATGATTCTGAGCTCCAGTCATGGTGGAAAGAACTCTGGGAAGTAGGTCACGGCGACAAGAAAGACGAACCATGGTGGCCCAAGATGCAGAACTTTGAAGAACTAACTCAAACTTGCACTATAATCATCTGGGTAGCCTCAGCCCTCCATGCAGCAGTGAATTTTGGGCAGTACCCTTATGCTGGATAACCGTCCGACTATAAGCCGGCGGTTCATGCCGGAGCCTGGAACACCTGAATATGCTGAACTTGAATCTGATCCTGATGGAGCTTTTCTCAAAACAATTACAAGTCAGTTTCAGGCTCTTATTGGTGTGTCTTTGATAGAGATATTGTCAAGGCATTCTTCTGATGAGCTTTATTTGGGTCAGAGAGAAACACCTGAATGGACATCAGATTTAGTGCCATTGGAGGCATTTGAGAGATTCGGGGAGAAGCTTGTGGACAGAGAAAAGAATTACAGAGATGAACAATAACATTCTGTGGAGGAATAGAGTTGGGCCTGTGAAAATACCATACACATTGCTATATCCAAGCACTTCTGATCATTCAAAAGTTGGTGGACTCACTGGTAGGGGAATCCCTAATAGTGTGTCAATATAAGGCTTCCTGGTCTGGTTATTTATATAATATATATATAATATGCAGATCTTGTAGAGTTTATTGTAGCATTGAAGCTCTTTGCAAAAGAGTATATCCCCAATGAAAAGGTTGGATTATTTGTCTTAATTTGTAGCTTGGAATATTTTATGTGTATATACAAATGACTATTGAAACATAATCTAAAAATTAAAACGTTTTCTTACTACTCCCACAATCTCTTCTACCTTTAAGGTCTAAATTGATATATTCTTTCATTAAATTTTTTTTTTGATATATTCTAAATTTGTCCTCTTTAACTATTATATCTTACCTTTTTTTTACCCAATTATAGGACAATTTTACATGTTTAATTTCATTGAAAAATATATTTTCAACAAAAATATCAGAATATTATAAAACTTAAAATTTTGTTTATAGATATTAGATAGTAAAAATCATATACAATTTATGTGCATGTACACTACTAGTAATTAAGAAAGGATGCTTCTAAATTAGCCCACCATTTTCACTCTCTCTACCCACCAAAATTTTTAATTGAAAAGACAAAACTAACCTAATGTAATTTTACCAAAAAGGATAAAATAAAAACAAAACAACCAAATCATTCAACCTTTTCATTCTCTCTTCACCCACCTCTCCTTCAATCTAATCTCAATCCCTTAAAGTTCAGTTTTTTTTATTTTTTTTCTTCTATTTTTTGGAATCAAACTTTCTATTTTCTATCATTTTCAAGTCAGTTCCGCCAACCAAGACCAAACCAAAGCATTAGATTCCACTATCAATGACAAAAAAAAAACATTTTGCTTCGCTCATGGCCAAAAAGTTAAAAAAAAAGGTTTTGTTCGTCATAGCGACCAAATAAATGCATTTTGTGCGGTCACCCCTAACTGAACATAATGCATTTATTCAGTTGCTTCTGACTAAACATAATGCCTTTGTTCCTCTGACCGAACAAAAACTATTTGTTCCATATGAGTGGATTGAATCAATCAATTTGCATTAGTTTTCAAAAGACCAACTTTTTTACCCATCTCTCTTAGATTTCTTCCATTTATATACCAAATAATCTACTTTTAGCATGCAAAAATCATGTTTTACTTGTTAATTCAATATTCAAATGCAAAGAGTTTTCCTCTAACATAAGGTTTAAGTAGAACATTTAAAGCAAACATCTCCAACACAATTATTTGTTGTCTAAAGTATTGATTGGATGCAGAAAGAGGGAAAAAGATGAGCCAAATGGGGGATGATCAAGGGGGAAGAAAGGAGAAGAAAGGAAGAGGGGATGGTGAGTTTTCTAAGAGAGGCAAAACGGGTAGAGAATGTAAAAATGATGGGTGTTCCAAGAGTAATTTTATGGAGGGTGCACAAGTAAGTTGGTAGATAGAGTGGAAATTGTAACACCCCGTAAATTTTAATGAAATACATACGTTGAAGTACGCGTATATTGAGATGTATAATACACGTATTTTATACGTATGAGCTAAATATATACGTGATAATTGATACGTATGCGCTAAAAATACGCGTGTATGATTAGTAAATAAATAAAATTATGAGATGAAGATGATACATATGGGATTGGTTAATTAAAAATGTAGATTGGAGTATGATTGAATGGATGAAGTGAAATATCAAGATGGGGAGTTGGTTAACTATTGAGAGAAAGGTGCATGGAATCATTTGTATATATAAAGATATAAAAAAAAAAATTTCTATCCGTAGTTGGTTCCAACGTGTGACAACAAGCAATAAAAAAGAAGAAGAATAGAAATGAGTTGTGAAATTAGAAAGAAATGAAATGAAGTTACTTTATTAAGTGAGATGAGGAAGCATGGAATCAAGATATTTTTTAATACTTAGCTTTTAATCTATCACTTATAAACTTTCTCTCACCAACGTCCAACAAAAAAAAAAAAACAAAAACAAAAACAAAAGAATGAGAAGAGTTGCAGAACGAGAGAAGAAAGACAGAACGAACGAGGAAAAGAGGAAAGAAAAGGGAGAATGCAGGATTCGGGCGAAATCCAGACTCACGGTAAGCGATTTTACTATCTAAGTTAGATGTAACGATTCTAGAGGACTAATTTTAACTGTGGGAGTCGTTTTACGCCGTTTTGAAAAATTGGGGTTTTGACCCCAATGTGAATAAAAACCCGCTAGGAAGGTAGAAAAACACTCCCTAGACTGTCGGGACTCCGAATCTGTGGTTAGATTCAATTTCATGATTTTTGGAGACCATTTGACAATTTTAATACAATTTACATCTTTCGGATGAATAGTAAAAATAAATAGTGTATAGTGAATAGTAAAAGTAAATAGTAAATCGTGAATAGTGAATTGAATAGTGCACAGTAAATAGTGAACACTGCATAGTGAATAGTGTGCAGTGCACAGTGAACATTGACCAGTGATGTGAATAGTACTGTGCAAAGTGATGTGAACCCAATGAAACCCCGGTTTGAGATCATAGAATCGTGAAGAACTGAATTCCGAACGTTAGAACATGATATTTAGATATGCTTTGATAGTTTTAGTAACTAAGTATATGGTGTCGTGAAAATATGATTGGAAATCTATTTTCACTGTTCTTTCTTGTGGAAATATTTAGATTGACCACAGAACGAGATAACTGCTTATGAGTCCTAAATGGATTTATTATTCGTGATTTGAAGTGAGTTGAGAAAGATAAATATGAAGACATGAAATTGAATTATGGAGTGATTGTAACAGGTTAAATTAATTGGATTTAACTTGGAGCTGGACTCGAAAGCGACGATGATTGAGTTTAAGTGGAACATGTTGTACTGTGAGTATAGTTTTCTTGATTTAGTTCTTGTATGGCATTGTACGAATATAAAATGTTTGATTGTATGCATGTTATATTTATATATAATGCATTGAGTTTTATGGATCATGCAAAATGATTTTAGCAATTGAAGTTTGTAATGATGAGGTTTTGCGAGTCCTCATTGTCAGTGGGTCTGTCCTAACAAGGGTTGAGATCCTTGAAATGACTGTTCATTGGGTAATGAGAGGTTGTGGCTACCTTGTAACAGCCATACAAGGGTTAGACTCGCTCTCTTGCCTTGCGGAGGAGGGAGATTGTGCATTGTATTATTGAAAACTCATGAAATTTATGTTGTTGACAAGTATAATATATTCGTTGAATGATGCATGTGTTGCATAAGTGTTTGAAATGATTTTAAATGTCATATTTCTCTAAATGTATATAATTGTCATCTCAAGAACTATATTCACTGAGCTGTTGTTTGCTCATCCCATTTCCTCCGATATTTCAGGTATTGAGTCGAAGGGAAAAGGAAAATTCCGTGAGTGATACTCACGTGAGCCTTCGTCTGGTATGTGTATGTATGCTTGGAGGAAATAGATTATATTTATGTTATTTTGATATGTATAATTATCGCACACGATATATATGTAATATCACCTAGATGGGTTGTGTGGTAATATTATATAATGCTTGGGATGATGAAATGAGCTGATCATAGATATGTATCAGGTGAAAATTAATTTTGTGGAATGAATGGAATGATTATAGAGATCTATATTGGATTTGATTTGTGGTATAGAAAAAAAATTTCTGTACATTTTGGGAAGTATTGTGAGAATACGTGAAGGCTCACAGTGTATTATATACTGTATATGTGTATGTACAGTGTATAGTACGCTGTGCCGGTCATGACGTCAGCCTACGTCAGGGGCGTCGTGACAGAAATAGTGAATTAAAATAAAATCACCTTAGAAGCGAAGTTTCTTATCCAAAGGTGGCCCTTTAACACTTATCAAATCAGTCTTAAGCGCATTACCAACCTACTATCTCTCTATTTTCAAAAGATCCAAAACTGGTGGCACTTAAGATTGAATCCTTGATGCGTAACTTTTGGTGGAAAGGTGATCTTGATAGAAAAGGATGTCATCTCATTGGGTGAAACAACATGCAAAAGTCAAAGGAACAAGGAGGGCTAGGTGTCGGCAATATCTTGCAAAGGAACAAGGCACTTGTTGTTAAATGGTTGTGGAGATTTCCTGAAGAACGTCAATCTTTATGGGCAAAAGTCATTGCGAGTAGACATGGTTTGTCTAATAATAACTGGGACTTTAGACTGGCTTTAAAATCCACTTTTAGATCTCTTTGGAAGTTTATCCATTCCCTCTCTCTCATATTCTTATCACATATAAGACTTAAGATCAGTAATGGCCAAAAAATTAGGTTTTGGGATGACACTTGGTGTGGTACTGATTCTTTTGCTTTACTTTTCCCATCCCTCAGACAGATTTCTACATACCCAAACCAGACGGTTCAACACTTCTATAACCATGTTGCCCATGATCCATCCCGCCTTTGGGATTTTTCCTTTATCAGGAACCTAAATGCTAATGAATCTGAAAAACTTTCATCCCTGATGTCTATCCTTATGAGGATTCAGTTGTCCACTTTTAAGGATAGTAGAAGGCGGACCTTAGATCGATCAGGTTGATTCTCCACCAAGTCTATTTTCTCCCACCTGATTCACTGCTGAGATAGCCAAGTATTTATCCATCATCAAGCCATTTGGAAAGTTCTTGTTCCCAACGAAGTCAAAGTATTAGGTTGGCTTATTGCTCACCAAAGAATTAATACGACCAACGTCTTACAAAGACGTCTCCCATTGTCTCCCAACTGGTGTCATCTTTGTAAATGTGCAATCGAGTCCATCCCACCACATCTTTGTTGAATGCCCATTCACAAAATTAGTTTGGAAGAATTGGTTATCAACAATTCATTGGGGACCCCTTGTACCAATTGATATTGATGTGATCTTTTCTTTCCCATCGGATTGGAGCATTGCTGGTCATAAAACACAGTATTGGATGATTATTTGCTTCTCTGTGTTGTGGTGTGTTTGGAAGGAATGCAACAAGAGGTTCTTCAATTATTCAGCCTTATCAGCAATTAGAGTTTGAGAGTTTGCCCATTTTCATTCCTCCTCACGGGCATTGGCATGTAAACTGTTAGAAGTGTATGGGCTTAATGAATGGCTTAGAGGGTGAGATTTTATTCCAATCAGTTAACTTGTATTCACAGTAATTTTGTACTTCTGGTGCACTTGTTGTATGTATTTCTTGTTGTTAAGGAAATTTCTCAGTTTCTTAAAATTAAAAAAAAAATGAACAATTAGTAGCAAATGAAATGGGCTAGGCAAAAGTTGTGGGCATTGAAATATTGAATTTGGTCCACAAAAAATTGTAGTTCAAATGGGCCCTTAACATAATTAGTAAGTGTACGTACAACCTATTGTCAGACAACTCATTTATGATTTAACCCAGTTTTCCAAATAAACCTACCAAATTTTAAAAAACTTGAAGCATCTTTGTTTTTTTTTTGGCACTATCTTTACCCCAAATAAAAAATGATTAGATAGTAAAAATTAAATACAATTTTGCAAAATTAGCCACCATTTTCACTTTCTCTACTAAGGGTGTCAGTTCGGTTTGGATTAGGGGTATTTATTAAGATATCTTACATATTTAAGATAAAAACATAAAATTGTGAGCTATCTATTAATTTCAGTCAAGTCAATGTTATTGATTGGTAAGTTAAAATCACCCTTTTTTATTCAATCTAATGTTAATTTATTTTAACGTTATTAGCTGTATATTTTTGATCAATTAGTTTATTGTATTGTTATTAGACTATTCAAAGGATAAAATACAAAATTTTAAATTATTTAGGATTTTAAAATGAAATTAATATTAAATTGATCGTGACTTTGCTACGATTCCAACGTAACTGACCGTGCTCGAATCAG
Source organism: Paratinospora sagittata (assembly GCA_035771175.1). Classification (NCBI taxonomy): domain Eukaryota; kingdom Viridiplantae; phylum Streptophyta; class Magnoliopsida; order Ranunculales; family Menispermaceae; genus Paratinospora; species Paratinospora sagittata. Next base: position 3,908,986 of record CM069601.1, read on the forward strand.
ACTTTAAATGATTTGGCGACATAAAAATTAAATTTTACTGTTAAACACGCAATTAAAGGTAACACTTGTAAATCGAGGTACATCACATCATATGACTAAAAATATTGATATATTATTATTTGGCCACCTTTTTAGCTAATGTAGAGCTTGATGAGACAGAATACAAGTGTCAAGTCAAAAAAATAATTTATCATGCATTCTTAAATTTTATTAAAATATTAAATGCAAATTATCAATGTGTGTGAATTTTAAAAATGGCTCATTGGCCATAAAAGACTAAAAAAGAGTCGCCTTCCACTTCACATTTCTCCGATATGACCAGCAGAATGAAAAAAAAAAAAAAAAAAGTGCCATTTATTTTCTTAAGAACAAGTTATAGAGGCTGTGAGGAGATGATTTTTAAAGTAAGAAGATTAGAGACAACATTAGAGGTGACGACATTAGAGGTGATAAGTGAGAAAGAAGACTAGAGTATCAATGCTTAAATGATGAATCAGGCCTTCTCGCCAAAAAAAATAAAATAAACTAAAATGGGGACAGACCATGGTTTTAATCCATGTGTGGGGAAAATTTTCACCCATTTAATGGATGCAATTGAAACCATGGGTTACGTATGTAGAAAATAGGAAGTATGGGGAAGAGAAATGGGAAGAGAGTAAAACGAAATAAAAGGGAAAAATAGGAGAAAAATGGGTAGGAACATGGCTGGTTGAAATGGAAAATAAGATAATTGTTGTAACAGCCCATGTTCGATTTAATTGGAGCTGTGGGTTAGTGGGATTCAAAGTAGGACAAAGAGAGAAGATATTTGTTTTGAGAAATGGGAAAAATAATGGCGGGATCCATGCTAAAACCAGCGTGAAACAGTACCTGTCCATCATGAAAATTAAAGGGGCGGACAGGCTGATTTTCAACCAATGTTTGATTGAATCTGTGGGTTTGATGAATTAAAAATAGGAATATTGGAGAAGGGAGATGAGGATCCATGTGGTGGAAATGAGCAAGGAAGATAGGAGAAAAATGAAGAGAAAAAGTGTTGGAAAACAGCTTATGGGCACGACCTTACTTGAACAGGATCTGTTCTATAGGCTCGTACATATATATCCTCAAGTGCTAAGGAGACAAGAACTACAGTCTGGTAGATGAAGTATGACCGCGCGACCAGAGCGTGATTATTGGCCCAGAAACTCGTTCGTCGAGTGGCCTCAGAGGATCGTTCTCAGCGTGCCGTCCTCGGCGACTGAGGTGGTTGCGCCGTTGTACTCAAATATTTTTTTTTATTTTTTCCTTATTTTCTTTCTTCTTGTGCGATTTGTTCTGATGTTTTTGTTCTTTCGACAATCAAAATCACGTGGCTTGATAAATAATTAAATAGGATTTTTTGCCGGTTCTAATGTAGATTCTTTTCATTTTCTGGGTGTTTTTGTTCTTGCCGAGGAGATTTACCAGTTGTTTTATTACATGGGTATGTGTTAAAAGTCTGGAAAATCTCATTGGTTGCTCAGAAAAAAGTGCAGAGAAGCACATGATTTCATACCCGGTTCATCAGATTTTCCTTCTAGATGGATGCTAGTACTCTTCAATTCTCCTTTTTTTAATATTGTTCTGCATTTTTGTACTGTTTACAAGTGGGCACAGCCCCTCTAACATGTAAAAATGGTTTTGATATGGTTTTAACGTATGTTTTTAAAGGAAAATGTTAAAGTCACATAAAAAAAAAAAAAACGCACGTTAAATTGCTTCAAATTATGTATAACACATTATTCGAAGCAATTTATTATGAAAATAAGTTACTTATTTTTATATGACCTAAAATATTAATTTAAAAAATAAAAAATATAGATTTGCTAAACTATAAAAATATAATAAAATAACTCAACTAAATTTTATCATTTTTAACCTCATTAGTCAAAATTAATTTAATTAAAGTCTAGACTTAATTAATTACAAGGCAACTCAAAACCCCCTATCTAATTAAACTAGTAAGTTAATATTGAATTGAATACATGTTTAACTAACTAAATTTAATTAACTAAACCTAACTCGTGAATTACCCAAAAAAAAAAAAAAAAACCTAACCCATGAATCTAATTAGTCAATTTAATTCAATTCGAATTGATCAAGGTTTATTTGGGCTAAATAACTATAATTTCAAATAACTCGTAGGCTTAATCAACTCAATCAAGCTACATTGACTTTGACCCATTTAAATTAATTGAAACTCTATGAGTTCAGTTAGCCAACTTAGTACAACTTCAATAAACATGAGACAATTAATTTTTTCAACCAAGCTTAATTAGGCTTCATACCTAATTTTAGGTGCAAATATTGTCAATATATGTATCCCAAAGATGATGAGAAAAATTACTATAATGCCCTTGGTATCAAATAATTGATAAAATATTAATAAATAAAACTAAAATCTTAGTAGGGCTTTCTGTTGTAAAAATTCAAAGATAATAACTAAAATAAAACATAAAATTATGACTATTTTGCCTACATGACTCTAAGGTCGGAAAATGCTACATGTATATGCATGTAACATGTCCCGCCTTATATATATATATATATTGAGATAAGTTTTTATGGAATAATAAACTATAATATCGAATTAAGTATACCCTAGTTATCACAGTTTTATCAATATTTTAAATATTATTTAAATCCGATGATTTACCGTGATTATTCGTAAGAGCTTTCCTAGATTATTGATTAGTTGACAAAGACGGTTAATTCCCGCCCTTCAAAGATTGATCAACGGTCCCTAATCCGAACCGCTTAGGCGACTTCATTATCATACACAGACTCATTTGAGAGAAGGTGATTGAGAGAGACATAAAGATTAATATTATTCTTAAAGAAATTAAATAACATATAACTAAGCTATGAAGACGATAAATTAATCGATTACCAAGATTTGATTTTGGCATCTAATAGGAAAATTGTATTTCAAGAAAGATAATTTTTATAAAATATCCTACTTATACTGTCATGACGCCCCTGACGTAGGCTGACGTCATGACCGGCACAGCGTACTCAATCACACACACGTATATTTGGCTTCTACGTATAACATACGTGTATTCTAAAGCGTATATTTAGCTCTTACGTATAAAATACGTGTATTATATATTTTGATATACGTGTACTTCAACGTATGTAGTTAATTAAATTTACGGGGTGTTACATATACTTTATATGCATTTACATGCATTTATGCTTACGCTATTTATAGATCACTCGCATATTGTTGCATTAATCAAACTTTTAATTGATAAAATGTGATTAATGATTAAAAGAATGGAGTGATCGCACCCTAGGATGCATGTTTGTCTGATAGACATAGACACGAGGGCCACGTCGACCTTAGATCTCTAGATGTTGTATTACCGTTTGACCAACGGATTAGTTGGTTGCCGTTCCCTCCCAATGGATACATTCAGTAGGGGTTGTGCTACTTGGATGTTGAGCGGATTGTGAGTGGTTAAGTGAGTCTGGCCAGCCTAGTGGCTACGAGCACTTCATGCGAAAAAGTTGAAGTTGGGAGTAACAACGACTATGTCTATGTTGTATACCTACTTTAGATTCCATTGTGTATCATTCTTAGTTTTTAACCGTACTCTTGATTGGCGATATAACATAATGGGATGTTAGACTTACTGTATGTGGATGTGGATGCACATACAACGCCGCATGGACTTGTGGAAAAAAAAAGAAGCCCATTTTTAAGAGCAGTTTGTGTCATTTATGGGTTGGATTGGGGCCAAAACCTAACCCAACGGTTGGTAAATTTGAAACCCAACCCAACCCAAACAGTTCAGGTTCGGTTTGGGTTGGGTCAGTTTGATCATGTTGGACTTAAGCCTCATATTTGACATATAATTCATTGATATAAGAACTTTAATTATTCATTTATTGTTTAGATTTGCTAGTAATTTTTTTTCCACTATTATTTTGTAATGAATAGTCTATTAATATCACATATTAGTAGATAGTAATAATAATTTGCAAAATAGTAGCACATAGATTGAGATTGTATTATATATTAATAGTATAGTAACCATGTGATATGTATATAGATATATATATATTATATATTATGGTATAAACTAAATTAGATTGTATTAGATAAGAATCATAAGATACATATAAATCTTAAAAAAATAACGCCTAGGGGGATATTTTAGGGTTTCAACACTTACTTCGGTTCGAGTAGGTTTAATCGGGTTTTTAGGGGCTCAACCCGTGACCCAACCCAAATTGATCGAGTTGAGTATTTTAGAATTCAACATAACCTAAACAACCTATTTAACCCAACCCAAAGCAACCTAAAAGGGTCGGTTCGATCGGGTTGGCTGGGTTGATGAACACTGGTAGTTTGAGTCAGTTTGATGTCAAAACTTAACCCAAACCAAACATAATCAGATTTAATTCGGTTTATGGTGATCGGTTTAGTTCAAATTACCAACCCAAACCAAACTAAACCGAACATAATCAGTTTGGGTTGATCAGTTAAAAGTTTTAAATCCACATACATTACATAAATCAAAATAGTTAATTATGAAATAATATATATGAAGTAATCTTAAATTTCCTAATATATATTTAATAAATTTAAAAACAATCTTTACTATATAAGATAATTATATAGTTTTTAGGACAATGTTTATATCATAAAAGAATATTTGACATTGAAAAATAAATGATAACATTTTTTCTTTTATAATCGGTTTAGTTCTGTTTAGATCGATTATCAAACCTTCACACCATAATCTGAACCAAACCTATTGGGCTATATGTTATCTAAATGTAACCCAAACCGAACTTATTAAAAAATCAAACCAAATCGAACCAAACACAACGCTTCGGTTATGTTTGGCTGTGTCAATCTATTGACACCCTTACTCTCTACCCACCAAAATTTTAAATTGAAAAGACAAAACTAACTTAATATAATTTTACCAAAAAGGATAAAATAAAAACAAAACAACCAAATCATTCAACCTTTTCATTCTCTCTTCACCCACCTCTCCTTCAATCTAATCTCAATCCCTTAAAGTTCAGTTTATTTATTTATTTTTTCTTGTATTTTTTGGAATCAAATTTTCTTTTTTCTATCATTTTCTTGTTGTGAAGGTATTTCTAAGTATTGAAGGCACCATTTACTTTCTTGATTTAGAGCCCTAGCTAGTTTTTGCCCAATGTAAACCCTTCCAAACATTTAGATCCATATTGATCAACAATAAAAAGAAAAACAATTACAATAAAATGTTTTTTACACTCTATGACACCCATATTGACAATTTCTTTATTGTAAAAATAATTGAAAAAATGTTTCAAGTCGGTTCGGCCAACCAAGACCAAACCAAAGCATTAGATTCCACTATCAATGACTAAAAAAAAACATTTTGCTTCTCTCCTCATGGCCAAAAAGTTAAAAAAAAAAAAGTTTTTGTTCAATCAAAGGCGACCAAATAAATGCATTTTGTTCAGTCACCCCTAACTGAACATAATACATTCATTCAGTTGCTTCTGACTGAACATAATGCCTTTGTTCGGTTGCGTCTAACCAAACAAAAACTATTTGTTCTGTCTAAGTGGATTGAATCAATCAATTTGCACCAGTTTTCAAAAGACATTTTTTTACCCATCTTTCTTAGATTTCTTCCATTTATATACCAAATAATCTACTTTTAACATACAAAAATCATGTTTTACTTGTTGATTCAATATTCAAATGCAAAGAGTTTTCCTCTAACATAAGGCTTAAGTACGTAGAACATTTAAAGCACACATCTCCGACACAATTATTTTTTATCTAAAGTATTGATTGGATGCGGAAAGAGGAAAAAAGATGAGCCAAATGAGGGATGATGAACGGGGAAGAAATTAGGAGAGGAAAGGAAGAGGGGACGGTGGGTTTTCCAAGAGAAGCAAAACGGGTAGAGAATGTGAAAATGATGGGTGTTCCGATAGTAATTTTATGGAGGGTGTACGAGTAAGATGGTAGATAGAGTGGAAACGGTGAGTTAAAATAGAATCACCCTAAAATAAATAAATAAAAAGTTGAACAATTAGTAGCAAATGAAATGGGCTAAGGAAAAAGTTGTGGGCATTGGAGATATTGAATTTATTGTAGTTCACATGGGCCTTTACATGATTTTAATAAGGATTGACTTTACTTGTACCTATAACCTATTGCATTCATCTGTTATTTTTGTTCTTCAATCCTCTTCTCATTCAGTTTCTCAATTCTCCTTCCATCCCCTATTTCAGACCCAAACTCTAAAAACTCTGTTGTTCTTAGTATTTCACTCTTTATAATAATAATCTTTGTTGTATTAGGTCAAGCTACTTTAATTTAAGTTTTCTCATTTTATCCACCTTAATTATGTAGCTAAAATGTTTTTATTTATTTATTTTTTTAGAAAAATTGACTACAAATTCATGTTAAAATTTATATTTTTGTTACATTCAATTTGTCAACATATTAGCTCATCATGATTAATATTCAATTCCTTGAAGGAACAATCTTCTAATTAACCAAATAATTTTAATTTAACTGGGATATGGTAATCATACAATATTCAAAAGACACTCTTCTACTTAACTGATTTTTTTCATTTAATTTTTTTTTTTTGGTCAGAATTCATTTAATTCCTTGATAGACAATATTTCCTATTTCTTCCTTTTATCAACCTTAAATAAATAAATAAATAAATATGTTTTATCAAGTTCTTGAAAAAGGAACATGGGCTCTTAATTAGAAAAAAAAAAATATGAAGCATTTTTGTACTATGAACCTCTTAGTCAATGTATCCATCCAGTTCACATTTTGGTATTTTTTGTGGTTAATTTTTTTCTTGTTACATGATTATGTATCCTATTTTAATGAGATTACGTCATATGCCTACTGTAACACCCCGTAATTTTAGTTACATATATATGTTAAATTACACGTATATCGAGATGTATAATACATATATTTTATACGTATGAGCTAAATATATACATGATAATACACGTATTTGATACGTCTGCACTAAATATACGCGTGTATGATTTAATTAAAAATGTGGATTGGCGTATGATTTAATGAATTAATGAATAGTATGATTGAATGAATGAAAGTGAAATATTAAGATGGTGAGTTGGTTAATTATTGAGCATGAGGTGCATTGGATCTTTTTATATATATAATTATCATCTCTCATGTCTAATCTCACACTTTCTCAAATGTTTAAATAATAATAAAAAATACAAAAGAAGTCACTCTCAATCTCTCTCACCAACGTCCAAACAAAAAGAAATAAAAATAAAAAAATTAAAGAAGAGAGAGAAGCAATGAGTTGCTGAATGAAGGAAAGAAAAAAAAAACAGAGAGAAGAATGGACGGAACGAAAGAAGGAGAAGAAGAAAAAGGGGAGGGATTCGTGCAAAATCAGGATCTGCGGTAAGTGATTTTCCATCTATTTCTTCGTAAAATTGATATCTAAGCTAGATGTAAACTTTCTAGCGGACTAATTTTAGCTATGTGAGCCGTTTTGCGGCGTTTTGATAAATTGGGGTTTTGACTCAACGTGAATGAAAAATCCGCTAGAACGATAGAAAAATGCTCCCTGGACTGTTAGAACCCCGAATATGTGGTTAGATTCAATTTCATGATTTTTGGAGACCGTTTGTCAATTTTAATACAATTTACATGTTTCGAATGAATAGTACTATAAACAGTGACGTAAATAGTGAATAGTGAAGTGAATAGTGAATAGTGAATAGTGAATATTGAACAGTGAATAGTAAACAGTGATGTGAACACTGATGTGCATCCAATGAAACTCCGGTTTGAGATCATAGAATCGTAGATAACTGAATTTCGAACGTTTCAATGCTAAGATTGTGATTATTGGATATGATTTGCTAGTTTTAGTATATGGTGTCGTGAAAATATGATTTGGAAATCTATTTTCACTGTTCTTTCTTGTAGAAATATCAAGATTGACCACAGAAACAAGATAATAGTTTCTTCAACTGCTTATGAGTCCTAAATGGATTTATTATTCGTGATTTGAAGTAAGTTGAAAAATTAAAGATGTACATAGATATGAATACATGAAATTAAATTATGGAGTGATTGTGACAGGTTAAATTAGTTGGATTTAACTTGGAGTTGGACTCGAAAGCGACGATGATTGGGTTTAAGTGGAACGTGTTGTACTGTGAGTATAGTTTTCTTGATTTGGTTCTTGTATGACATTGTACGCATATAAAATGTTTGATTGTATGCATGTTATATTTATATATAATGCATTGAGTTTTATGGATCATGCAAACTAATTTTAGCCATTGGAGTTTGCAATGATGAGGTTTTGCGAATCCTCATTGTCATTTCGTTAGGAATTAGACCCGGATGAGGTTTTGCGAGTCCTCATTGTCAGTAGGTCTGTCCTAACAAGGGTTGCAATCCTTGAAATAACTGTGAATTGGGTGATAAGAAGCTGTGTCTACCTTGTACGGCCATACAAGGGTTAGACCCGCTCTATTGCCTTGCGGAGGAAGGAGATTGTGCATTATGTTATTGAAAACTCGTGAAATTTATGATGTTGACATGTACAATATATTCGTTGAATGATGCATGTGTTGAATAAGTGTTTGAAATGATTTTAAATGTCATATTTCTATAAATGTATATAATTGTCATCTCAAGAACTATATTCACTGAGCTGTTGTTTGCTCACCTCATTTCCTCCAATAATTCAGGTATTGAGTCGAAGGGAAAAGGCACATCCGTGAGTGATAATCACTTGAGCTTTCGTCTGGTATGTGTATGTACGCTTGGAGGAAATAACTTATTTTGTTATTTTGATATGTATACTTATCACACACTATATATATATATATATATATGTATGTATCACCTAGATGGGTTGTGTGGTAAGATTATATAATGCTTGGGATGATGGAACGAGATGATCATAGATATTTATCAGGTGAGAATTTAATTTGTGGAATGAATGAAATAAATGTGAGTGGAATGATCATCTATATATTTGATTTGATTTGATGTGTGGTACATACATGTAACAAAAAAAAAAATTCGTACATTTTGGGATGGTTTGTGAGAGTACGTGAAGGCTGACAGTGTATTAAATATTGTATATGGGTATGTACAGTGTATAGTACACTGTGCCGGTCATGACGTCAGCCTACGTCAGGGGCGTCGTGACACCTACTATATATTATATGGTATGTTAAAATGACATTTGGGAACTGTACGATCTTTTCAAATATTTAAGTTTTATTAGTATCAAGTGTTTTACACCTTTTGATTACGTAATGCCTGCTAAAGTTTATATATATATATATTAGAAATGCTAATCTAACTGTAAAATAATGCAATTATAAATTCATGTTCATTAGATGTGTATGGTTTACACATCTCGAGATGTGTAATAAATGATTCAATAAACATGAATGTGTATTTGTATTATTTTGCAGTTAGATTATATATATATATATATATAAGATTACTTAAATCACATTATCAAGTATGAAGTAATGGAGAAAATAATTAAATGGACACTCTTTTAAATAATTATTATCATAGTTAACACCTGTCACGACGCCTCTGACGTAGGCTGACGTCGTGACCAGCACATTATACTATACACTGTACGTACTCATATACAATATATAATACACTGTCAGCCTTCACGTAGTCTCACAATAATTCCCAAAAGTTACAACAATTTTTTTTTAATTATACCACAAATCAAATCCAATATAGATCTCTATAATCATTTCATTCATTCCACAAATTCAAGTCTCATCTGATAAATATCTATGATCATCTCATTTCATCATCTTCAAGCATTATATAATATTACCACACAACCCATCTAGGTGATATTACATATATACAGTGTGTGATAATTATACATATCAAAATAACAAAAATATAATATATTTCCTCTGTATACATACACATACCAGACGAAGGTTCACGTGATTATCACTCACGAATTTTGCCTTTTTCCTTCGACTCAATACCTGAAATATTGGAGGGAATCGGGTGAGCAAACAACAGCTCAGTGAATATAGTTCTTGAGATGACAATTATATACATTTAGAGAAATATGACATTTAAAATCATTTCAAACACTTATTCAACGAATATATTATACATGTCAACATCATAAATTGCATGAGTTTTCAATAACACAATGCACAATCTCCCTCCTCCGCAAGGCAAAAGAGCGGGTCTAACCCTTGTATGGCCGTTACAAGGTAGCCACAACCTCTCATTACCCAATTCACAGTCATTTTAAGGATCGCAACCCTTATTAGGACATACCTACTGACAATGAGGACTCGCAAAACCTCATCCGGGTCTAATTCCTAACGAAATGACATCATTACAAACTCTAATTTCTAAAATCAGTTTGCATGATCCATAAAACTCAATGCATTATATATAAATATAACATGCATACAATCAAACATTTTATATGCGTACAATGCCATACAAGAACCAAATCAAGAAAACTATACTCAAAGTGGTTACACGGGTTTTCTAAGCCAACCTCTAAAATCGAGCAACAATATTGCTTCCTCAAGAGCGTTTATCCATGCCCTTAAGCTTTCAATTTAAACACTGAAATTAACCATAGATTATCATGAGACGCATCATTTATCATATCATTGGCTACTAAAAATATCAAATCATATCCAAAAATCACGATCTTAGTATCGAAACGTCCGGAATTCAGTTCTCTACGAATCTATGATTTCAAATCACTGTTCACAGTACTATTCACTATTCACTATTCGCTCGAAAGATGTAAATTGTACTAAAATTGTCAAATGGTCTCCAAAAATCATGAAATAAAATCTAACCACATATTCGGGGTCCCTACAGTCTAGGGAGTGTTTTTCTACCATTCTAGCAGATTTTTTTATTCACGTTGGGTCAAAACCCTAATTTGTCAAAACGCCATAAAACGGCTCTCATAGCTAAAATTAGTCCGCTAGAATCGTTACATCTAGCTTAGATAGTAATTTCACGAAGACATAGAGTGAAAAATAGTTACCGTGGGTCTCGATTAGGTGAAAATCTCGCGTCCCCCTTTTTTTCTCTTCTTTCTCTCCGTTCTCTAGCTCTCTGGTTCTTCTTCTCTTTCTTTTTGTTTTTTTTTTTTTTTGTTTAACGTGTGAGAGAGAAAGGTGAGAGAATGACGTGAAAGAGATAAGGATTAGAAAGAGAGAGAGATTAACAATTATATTAAATAATGATCCTATGCTTTCAAAGCCTCTTAATTAAATAACTCTCATTCACGTGATTAATCTTATTAAAGCAACTTTTCCGTCTATTAATCAATTTAATTCAACTCCAATTTACATATCTAATTAACCAACTCATTCAACTAATAAAATTTATATTCTTTATTTAATAATTTTATTTATTTGTTCATATTCATATTTCATACACGCGTATATTATACACATATATACATACGCGTATTATACATCTCAATATACGTATAATTTATCGTATGTATTTAACTAAAATTACGATGTGTTACAATACCAATGTTCTAGATTGTTTATGAGTCATGATTATTAAACTATATATGTAGATTTTCTACTATGTTGGAGAGAGGAATGATAGAAAAAGATTCCTTACTTAACCTATCCAAAAATTGGAGATTCTAAGATTTGGACCAAGTGGTAGTGACAAAACACATTTTAGGTAAAAAATTTAAGTCCTATGGTTTTCTTATATTCTGAACATTACCATTCTTATATTACAAAAAACAAATCATCAAAAGCACTTCTGTCACTTCTCATCTTACTTTCTTTCTTTCCTTTTGATTATTTATTTATTTATTTATTTTTTAATTAAGGGATTGTTGATAATTAAACTTTAGGTGAGAAGGATGTCTGAGGAAGCTCATTAAAAAAATCCTTTTTTTAAAGTACTCTATAATTCTTGTTTTTTTTAAGTCACTCTCAAGAAAACTAAACAAAGGCTCTGATGTGTGAAAAATAGGATGAATTTTATAGTATTTTTTTTTTGTTTACCAATTTTTTTGGCCCCTAGAGGTGTCCTCTTATCCTTTGGGTCAAGACTAGTCCTTCTAGAGTTCGAGGTTCTGCAGGGGTTTATGCCTTTCATACCTAAAATTTGGCCAAGGCAAGGCTTGAACCCGAGATTAGGTCCCTCAACCTAATTATTAAGACATAACTTGGATAGCTATAGAAGGTTCCATTAACTTGGTTTTCAGGTACATTACTCTCCTAAGTATAGAAATGAAAATATAATAAGATAAGGTTAATGCAATGCTTTATGTATATAAACTGAAGATTTAAATTAATAAATTAAATAAGTTGATCAACAGAGAAACTTATATCTTATTATAAACATGTTTACAACTCTACTTAACTCAACTCAACCTTTTCTTAATTATATGGGTCGGCTACATAATCTACTTTATTTTCTCCGCTCTATCAAAATCTTTTTAACATGTCAAAAGAGAGATAGCCTTATTTTTCTTCTTATATAAATTTTGTACGAAGATTAGGGCTGAAATTAAATGTATTAAATGCAATTTTAGTGGATATAAGAACAAAGATGAAGAAATAATCAAGATTGAAAGTAAATAAAATAAAATAACAAGTGCAAAAAACATTAGGTATTAAGATTTAATTATTCATTATAAGGAAGAAGCAGGAGATAAATAGATCAATCATAGAAATAAAGTATGTTGGATTATACATGTTTTCGGAGTAGTATATAAGAAACATATCTTTAAGGTTGAAATCATATATTTTTGTAAAACTGTAATCCGGCTGGGCATGCTTTATGATATAGAATGTTTGGCAATAACAAAATAACAAGTTAATGAATTAAATATAATAGAAATGAGAATGATTAACATAATATGTTGTAAAATAATAAAGAACAAAATTAAAAAAAAAAAACATATTTAAGAAATAATAGAAGCAACCTTCAATTGGGAATAAAATAAAAAGAGTAATTAAAATAGTTCAAAAATAGTTAATGAAGACCATTAGATGAAGCATTTAGTTAAACCCTAAATATGTATTAACAAGGAATGTTTGTAAGAAGACCTAAGTTAATATTTATAGTGATAATCAAGAAAAATATAGCTAATTATTATATTTCTATAGACGTAATCCTTGAAAGAGTAGAGTGAAAAAAAAAATTTATGGAGTCGAACTCATATAGTTAAAAAAAATACTTTTCCAAGTCGAGTATATATATTAAAATATATTATCATTACGATGTTTTATATTTCAAAAATCATTAATTAGGTTCTCACTAATAAAGAAAAGAAAATGTAGACAATATCTTAGTTGCATCTAAAAAATATTCATACATTTCAACCTTTGTATTATGAAAATGAAATTAAGTAACTGCCTTTGGTTTATGACTAAGAATATAATTTTCTGTATCTAAAATTTTGAAAATACGAAATATGTGTTTGATTCGTTGAAACTCGAAAATATTTTTTTAAAATTTACAAAAAAAATAAGTTGTTTTTAGGAAATAACAAAATATTATTGTATGAGTTTTTACTTTTTAAATTATATTTTACTTTTCGGACCACGAACAAAACACAGCGTTAGAAAAAGAAAAAGAAAAGAAAAAAAAAACCTCACCGTGTCATTGGTGATTTAGGTGTCAGGTCGCTTGCCACATTAGTGGAGTCGAAAAGGTAAAATAGATAAGAAAGTGGAAAACGTTAAAATTAAATGGAAAAAACAAAGAATTGAGTAAGAGATAAGAAAGATACTGAAATGGGTCTTATTCATGTGTCAAAAAGCAAGACAAGAAAGAAGAGGAAGAAGAAAAATACAAAGAATAAACAGCTCCCTACAAGTTTTTTGAACCAATTACAATATTTCAATCGGTTGACATTTTTTAACAAAAAATGATATTATCTTCAAATCTATACTAATACATCAAATGAGTCAACAAACGCATAATGGTAGGTGTCATAGTCAAAGAAAATGGAGAATTATTATAAGAAGATAATTTTTTTTTTCGACATTTTTCGTTAAAGGACTATTAAATCACTTTGAATCACGTCTTTAATGCATGATTAAGGCAATTTAACAATTATAAGAGATAATGTTACACACGCGTGAAAAAAAAAAAATATTACCTAATCTTTTTTTTTTTATATAGAATATAAGAAGAAAGTTTGTGGGCATGGAATGTCAGTTACAATGAAATAAACTTTTAACTCCGTGCCACACATAGATTATATAGTAAAAAACATGTTTTTAGGGTTCGCCCTTTCAATTAGTAGAGAAATGCAATTTTCCTACATTTATTGTACATTTTACTTATTCCCCGTCCTCAAAACTGCTTGTTACATAAACATATATATAGGTTTAATTTATTGAAACAATTTAAAAGGAAATTTTTATATGGTAAATTTGTATATATATAGTTGTTCCCATTTTCATGGTTAAACAATAGACGAGTAAAATAAGTTTTTTTTTTCTATTATTTTTATCAATCTATAATATTTATTACATTAGATCAACATATACTATAATAAATTATTTCAGACCAATGGATCAAAGAGAAGGGTAGTCTCAACTATTAATATAAAAAATAAATTCCTACACTAAAGCTTAAGATGACCACAACAACTCCTCGTCTCATACAAAGTTAGGAGATTTGAACCCTCAACCTCATATAAAGAGATAGATGCCTAAATAAGTAAACTATCCACCATTCTCTCTTCTCTACACACACATATATATATAACTGAAGTATCAAAGAATTCATATTGTCTCTTATGACTATTTGTCCTAGACATATCTTCTATTGAATAGTTCATGGGCATAGAATATAAAATTTTTGATATCAAATTATTTTTTTTTTTTTGAAAAAAGATGACTTGATAATTTGACATATAATGTACATGGCTTCAAACACAACTCTTACATATAAAAAAAAACATCAATAATAATGAACAATGAATCCCCCTCCCCCCAAAAGAAACATAAAATATATATATATATATACATAAACATTATTCTCACAATTACAAATCCACAAAATCTAACCAATGATGTGTGTGGCCAGCTCCTGAAGAAAGGAACATTGAACTCAATATACAATGGTTCCCACAACAAGAATATGAGTTGTTGTACATGGGAGACAAAGCAAGTAAAGTTATCCTTGCCCATATATAGGAAGAATAAACCATAAAATCCATGTAGTTTAGAAGGCTGAAGTAGCTAGCTTACTATATATATATATATATATTATTAACCATATAATTGTCAGCCAGGGTAGGTAGAACATAGGATAATATGAAGACCTTGAGCTTGAAAGATGCTTAAGAGAGGAGAGGCACCTCATTTTCTGACTTTTAGTTGCAATCTCAAAAGGAGAAAGAATTTGGGCTCTACAACTTAAGCCCATTAAATATAAAGTCGTTGAGGAGGATGGCATCAAATATATAGTATATATAAGCATCATTTTATTTTCTATATATATATATATATATATATATATATATAGACACACACACATATCAATTACTTCCAAGAAACACTAATAAAACATGTGAGGAAAGTAGAACAGAGGAAGAATAGGGAAGTAGGAAGAACAGAGGAAGCAAACCCAGTCCCTCCTAAGCTGATCCCAATATCCCATGCACTTGGTTCTGAGGATTCTCTTGAGAGGTTACTTCTGTCTGCTTCCTTCGTACTCTCTTTATATACTATGATCCCTTCCCAACTCTTTCTCCCACCACCAAAAATGGCTTATTCTCTCACTACTTTTCTCCACCTCCCACCGGTGGCGGTTTCCGGCGGCGCCTTCCAACCACCTTCCACCTTCTCAGACTCATCACCACCTTTCTCAGGTCAGCTTCATTACCTCCTCAATTCTGGATACCTTGAAAATCCAGTTTTTCGGCCACGGCAACCTGCCGGACCAAACATCTTGCTGGAAAACTGATGTCATGGTTGTTGCTTGTTTCAATCTGAATTATCATATTGTAATTAAATCTCTTTTAATCAGACTTTGAAGTCAAGTTTCTTCAGTTTTCTGGCTTTTTAATTCTTCTTGCTATAGTATATATAGTGTTGTTAAGCTCTTTTGGGATCAGTAGTATATAACTTGCTTCTTCAAGTAGTATGAAAATTCTAAAAGTTCATGACTTTACATGATAAAATTATTTATATGAAAGAATGTCTGTGTTTGTGTACTTGAAAATCATTAAATTTCTTTCAACATGATATTCTTCTTCTTTGGCAAGCTTTTGATTTTTTTATTTTTTTTTAATTTATTTACTTTTTCTGTATGGTCCTTGTTGAATTACTAAGATTATGATTTTATTTTTAATAGCTTATGATGATGACCACATGAAATGAAAAGATGACCATAACAGGAAGTTTCATAAAATTTACTGATTTTGAGAGAAGCATGAATAGTAGGTAATATAATCCACCACTACCAATCGGTTTGGCGAGGGGGTAAGAAGACAATTTTTATTTTATTTTTTCACCAGTTTCAGTTCGAGCTCCAGAGTAGGCTTTCATCTTCACCGCAAAGATGAAATAGTGCGTTCTCTACCCCGGCAAAACCCTCGTGCTATAATCATGTGTGGGATCGTTCACTCAACATTAAGTGAGACACACCATATCCCTTTAGTGGTGCTTATTTTAAGAGAATTAGTTTTTGTAGTGCACATAAGTTAGCTCAAGAGCACCCCATGAATTACTAAATAGAGAAACTAAAATTAGCAAAAATAATAATAAAAAAAATTATTTCTAATTTTTACATTCATGATATGTAATATGAAAGAAAAAAGATATATTTATACATATTCTAAATTTTTACATTCAAATACTTATAAAATTCAAATAGAGGAAAAAAAATGAAAAACTCATAATTGCACAAGTTTTGTTTTTCTATTCTAATATAATAAACTTTATATCTGTTCTAGGGATGATAAAATTGCATCCTTGTAAGAAATCAGCTTATAATTAGAGGAATTGGCCATGACTCATGTGAGTCTAGCTAATAATCCTAATCATGCATTTGCATGCATACATATGCACATACATACATATATAAATTTTAACCAATAATAAGCTAGCTAAATACTATTAGTCTTATTATTTTATTTTTTTCATGTATCATATCTAGGAATGATTATCCAATTAGTTCCTTCACTTATGTGTAAACCTCTCAAACTACACACTTTAAATAAGTATATAAAACATTATTAGGTAATTAATTAACTAGTAAACCATTCATGCGTCTTATTAAATTCCCAACAACCATGTAAATAAACTCTACCTATAATTAGATAATTGAATTAATTAAAACAAATCTCTGCGTAATCTAAACTATGTATGGTAAAAATATCTTTACAAGATTCCATACAATTAAATTCCTTTTTTCTAAATATCACATAGAGCAAGATAAGATTTAAAATAAAACAAACCAAATACTCCAAGAAGTTGGGTATTTACAAAAATCACTATTTCATCAGATACGATCCATATCGATTGACGGCCAGGATGGATTTGAGGGGGTATCATTTGATGTATTTTTTTGGTGGCCCGTACGTGGGGTCCACAGCTTGGATTGTATAACTTTCCTAAGAGCAGGAAATACGATAACAAGAAGGATACAGAGGAAGCTTCTTTCCATGCATTTTTACCTCTTCTGAGTCTGAGCTCTCCCCTCTTTAAATTCTTCTCTCTTGTCTTCTCATTTTCTTCATCATCATCATCGTCGTCTCCGACAATGGCTTCCTCCGGCGCCGTCCTCCGTCTCTCTCCAGCTCCCTCCGGCGTCTCTCTCCTTTCTTCTTCTTCTTCTTCTTTGCAGATTACGAACACACCATCGCTATCTACAGGTGAGTATGATATTATTATTAGTTCAGTTCATCGCGCTTCAATGCCGTTCGGAATCCAGTTTCCGACCACGGAATGGTGGTCCGATCAATAATGTCTCTTAGGAGAACTCGCGCCAATTCTTGAGATTCTTGCCGAAAAATCATCTTGAGTTGTAATTTCGGATTCAAAGAAGTCAGAGGAAGTGAATTTTTTTTTAAGAGTTTGAGTTTGTTTTTGTTATAAAGCATTTGAATTCTGGTTACCGCAATTTCTCGATTGATTTCTCTCTCCCCTATTCTTATCCAAAGGTGAAAAATGACACTTGTTTTCCGCTAATTTTTTACTGATTCGATCAGATTTTGTAGGAAATTCGAAGAAATTCAAACAACTTTTCTTTTCTTTTCTTTTTCTGTGTTTTTGGTTTGATCGAAATGTTAGGGATTCTGCTTCCACGTTCTGTTTTACGATTAGCAATTTGTTTCACTCTTAGTCATTTTTTTTAGAGTAAAATCATTTAATTTGATCTTTTTTCTTTTTTGGTTCTTAATGGGATTTTTTGATAGGTTTTTGGTCGACCGCAGACGGAGTTGGAAGAACCGGCGGTGGCAGCCGTTCTCTACTCTGTTCGGGACGCAATGCGACATCGAATTTGAAACCTCGAGCTCAAGGTAATGGAAAGAACATCAAAGAAGCAATTTTGAATGCTTAATTAATTGCTTATAATTTGTGAATTATTCACGCTCATGAGTATATATATGTATGACTATCTACTTTTGTAGTATACAACGAAGTTCTTCAGAAAGACATTCTCTGGCAAGAAGTGATTCAACAGGAAGAAAAAGAAACTGAAGCTCTCAAGGTAATTTTAAACCAAAAAAAAAAGAGTTTGAAATGATGAAGTGAATTAATTAAATTGTGTATGTGTGTGTGTGTGTGGGAAATGAAGATGATTGAGGAGATAAAAGCAATGTTCAGTTCAATGAGTGATGGAGAAATAAGCATCTCTGCTTATGATACGGCATGGGTGGCTCTGGTTAGAGACATTCATGGAAGTGGTCAGCCACAGTTCCCTTCTAGTCTTGAATGGATCATAAACCATCAATTGGAAGATGGGTCATGGGGTGATCAATACATAGTCTCTGCTCATGACCGTATGATTAACACTCTGGCTTGTGTCATTGCTTTGAAGTCATGGAACCTTCATCCTCAAAAATGTGAAAAAGGTATGAAAAAAAGAAAGAAAGAATATATATAGATCTTTTTCAATTTTTTTTTCCTTTTCAAAAATATTAAAACGACCCAAAATTATATCCACGTGATTTAATATCGGTGGTGACTTGCTATGTCAGCTTGGCTATGATTTTGGATCGTTCTAACATTTTTTTTTCTTGACTTTTTGGTTTTAAGGAAAAGCTCACTAGATTTTTTAAATAAATTTTTTTTTTTTCAAAATTTTTGGTGAATAGGGATGTGTTACATAAGGGAGAACATATACAAGCTTGGAGATGAGAGCACGGAACACATGCCAGTTGGGTTTGAAGTTGCTTTGCCATCTCTAATTGAAATAGCTAGAGAGCTAGATTTGGAGTTTCCAGAGGATTCTCCAGTGTTGCAAGATATATATGCGAAGAGAAATCTAAAGCTCACTAGGTGAATATTAATTAATTAAGTTTTAAATAAAAAATTAAAGATAATGTTTTTTATCTGTTTT
This sequence comes from Paratinospora sagittata, assembly GCA_035771175.1. Taxonomy (NCBI): domain Eukaryota; kingdom Viridiplantae; phylum Streptophyta; class Magnoliopsida; order Ranunculales; family Menispermaceae; genus Paratinospora; species Paratinospora sagittata. The sequence continues at coordinate 3,928,592 of CM069601.1, forward strand.
AATTAAACTGGTATATAGAAAGCATGTGCGGTAGACCTCATAATTTTGGTGAAGAAACTGATGCAATTATTATATATACACATGGGGGGATAGGATACCAAGAGAAATGATGCACACAGTGCCCACCACATTACTCCATAGCTTGGAAGGAATGGCAGGTTTGGATTGGGAAAGGCTCCTCAAGTTCCAGTGCTCAGATGGGTCATTCCTCTTTTCTCCATCATCCACAGCATTTGCTCTTATGCAAACCAAGGATGAAAAATGCCTTGATTATCTCAAGAAAGCAGTTGAAAGATTTGGTGGTGGAGGTATTTTTTTATTTTTTTATTTTCCTTTCATAATTATTATCATTATGACTTCTTTTTGAAATGATTCAATTAATTTGCTTTCATCATCAGTTACTATATTATTAATGCTTGGTTAATTAACTCCAATAATCTTGATTTTGCAGTGCCTAATGTCTACCCTGTGGATATGTTTGAGCGCATTTGGGCTGTAGATAGGTTGGAAAGACTTGGGATTTCTAGATACTTTGAATCAGAGATCAAAGAATGCATGAATTATGTTGCTAGGTATGTAAATAATTAATCTCATTCTTTCCTTTTTTTTTTGGACAATTAATAATCTATTTCAAGATTTCTTACTAATTATATACAAAACTTCCAAATAATTTTTAATTAATTATGCTAGATATTGGACTGAAGATGGAATATGTTGGGCTAGAAACTCCAATGTACATGATATTGATGATACAGCTATGGGTTTTAGGCTTCTAAGGTTACATGGCCACGAGGCTTCACCCGGTAATTAATTATTAACTTAACCAATAACCAAATTCATCAATTATATATGTGCTATTTCCTCTGATGATCGATCAATTTTTTTCTCATGTTGTTGTAGATGCATTTCGATCGTTTAAGCGAGGCAGCGAGTTCTTCTGCTTCGCAGGGCAATCGAACCAGGCCATCACTGGCATCTATAATCTTTATAGGGCGTCTCAGGTGTTCTTCCCCGGGGAGAAGATCTTAGAAGAAGCAAAAGTATTTGCCTATAAATTTCTTAGAGAAAAACAGGCTGCCAACCAACTTCTTGATAAATGGATCATAGCCAAGGACTTGCCTGGAGAGGTATGCATACATAATTATCTTTTTATTTTTATTCTTTTAATTAACCAAAAAAAAATTTGTTTTATGTACGTTGGTTGCCAATATTCTTTTTTTTATGTTGACACCCAACACCCTTAAATATTTTGGAAACCCAACATCCAAAGAAAGTTGGATGTGAGCATCAGAAAATAGCGTGACACCCATCATAAATTTAACATTACTCTCTTTTTTTTAAAAAAATTGTTCTCAGCAAACTTCTTTAAAAAGTACATAAAATGTTTTTCTATGTAATTTGATTAAAAAGTTAATGTTATCAAACACTTTTAAAACTTTATTTTAATCAAAAGTAAGTTTGCAACTGGTTAACCTAACAAGGCTTTACACACTTAAGACTCTGGCTTCTTAAGGTCAGCCTTTATTTATTTATTTATTGTTGAATAAACTAATTGAAAAATTGTATACTTATGGTAATTGATCAGGTGGAATACGCTCTTGATATTCCATGGTATGCCAGCCTACCTCGTGTTGAGACAAGATTATATATAGAGCAATACGGTGGAGAAGATGACGTATGGATTGGCAAGACTCTCTACAGGTTCGTGGTTATTTAATTTAAGTATATACATGTGAATCTTAATTAATTAGATTTTTTAAACAAAAATAAGAATTTGATCAAAATTCTGCTAGCTCTTCAGTGTTATTACCTTATATATATATATAGTAGAAAACTGATGATGGAATAAATTGTGTTTTATAATTACATTAATCAGGATGAATTATGTTAGCAATAGCACCTTTCTCGGACTCTCAAAGCTAGACTTTAACAAGTGCCAAGCCATGCACCAACTCGAATGGGTTGGCATCCAAAAGTAAGTGCTACAGGACCTCAATCTATATATATATATATATATATAGTATGAATTAAAAATAATTAACTTGTATGTATGTAAATGAAGGTGGTACTTATTATGCAATTTGGGAGAGTTTGGGGTGAGCCAAAGGTCACTTCTGCAAGCGTATTTTCTAGCAACAGCGAGCATATTTGAACCTGAAAGATCGACAGAGCGACTTGCTTGGACTAAAACAGCAGCTTTGGTAGAAGCAATTTCATTGTATTTTAATAACATGGCCACTACAGCGGAGCAGAGAAGCGCCTTTATCCATGACTTCATCACAAACGACGAGAAATACATCAATATGATCAATACAAGGTAAGATAACGTTTTTTATTAAATTAATCCCACAATATCACTATTTTATTATCGTCATGTAATAAAATAATGGAGGAATTGGCTCCATATATTTTTTGTGGGTTAATTTTCTTAACAATTTTTATATATGGGTATTGAAATCTGTTAAAATTATCAAAATTTTATGGGTAGATCATGTGATCTATGTACCATGCATTATCATTATAAATATTATTTCAATAACTAGAATTAATAATATAGTATTATAATAATTTGTAGTATAAACCTTAATTACATGCATGGCACTGACAAACCGAAGGAGAAAGGAGAAGAAGAAAGCGGCGTCTTGTCTTGCGAGTTGGAAGCCGTCCCTTCGCGCTGTCCCTTGGCGTCAGCAGAAATTTTCTTTTTTTATCTTTTATCCTACATTGTTTTCTGTTTTTTATTTTATTTTATTTTATTTTATTTTGTTGAGTGCGGTATTTTATTTTTATTTTTATTTTATTTTATTTTTTTATTAAAAAAAAAAAGGTGGTCGAGCTGGAAAAGAACAGCAAGCGGGCTACTGAGAGCACTGCTGGAGACAATAGATCATCTGTCACTGGAGACACTGATCACTCATGGCAGCGACATTCGTCATCAGCTCCGCCACTCTGTAAGTATTATTACTTCATAAAACGCTAATTTAATTAAAAATTATATTATTACATATGTAATTATATATTTATGATCATTAGATCATGTCCATAGTGAATGAACATAAATTTATGGTTAGACCTATATATATATATATAAATAATATTTTAATTATAAAAATTATAATTATATGTGTAATTAACATGTATATTCATAAAATATTAATATTTTATATAATTATACATGAAGTTAAATTTTTTTATAGTTAAATTAATATTATCTTTTATATATATATATATATATTATAATAAAGTGTTAGAATTCGTATTTATAATTTATATAGACATAAATTTAAGTCTCATCTTAAAATGGTAAACGTGACCATTGCCTGCGTACCCATATAATTTACATGTAAGATATAATTTACATGTAAGAACATGTCCACACCCATCCCGTGAGTCTACTTTCTCCGTTTATTAAAACTTGCTCTTATATGCATAAGTTGCTGGAGTAACTTCTAATTGTAAATAATATATATATGCCACCGCCACACGCACAACCATATAAAGTCCTAATTCCAAAGTTGAAAAAATTAAATGGTGCATGCAGTGGGAGAAGTGGTTGATGGGGGAAGAAGAAGACAATATTAATGGGGAAGAGGAGAAGAAATTATTAGGAGGAGAAGAAGCAGAACTCCTCGTAAGCATCATAAGTTTGTCGTCTTGCCGTGGTGGTGAGCATAATTCAAAGGATGATGATGAGAAGATAAAGTCGCATCCTCAATACCAACACCTTGTCCGACTCACCAAGCGACTCTGCCGCCGTCTTCGTCTCATTCGACATTCACACAAGGTACTAACCTCTCTTCACTTCCACTTCCACTTTCAAACATAAACAAAATAATAAAAAACCAAATAAGAAATATATAATAAAATAAGAAACTGATGATAAAGATAGGTCCAGTTTTCAATTGAGAAGCGACTTTGTCATGGCTCGGTTGGGATCAAAGGAAGAAGGAACCAACTTTTTAAAGCTTTTTAAAAATGATGAATGCCAAATAAACTGGCTTTTTAGTACCCTTAAATAAATTGACATAAATTCCCAAATTCTAAAGAAAAAAAAAAAATCTTAACCGGAAATCCTTATGCAATATCCATGTAATAGTGGACAACTTTTGGGCAATCATATATTAAAAAAAATTAATGCATTGAACTTAATATAATATTATTTTTATAATAATATAATATTTTTTAGAGACGTAGGCTCTCTCTAGCGTCCCTTGGATGACCGAAAAGCTGTGCAATACACACACAATCTCTACCACCTAAAGGAGGCGTGGGATGTTTTCAATGGGACACAATATTTTGAGAATTAATATAGCACTAGGTGCAAGTTTTTATAGCATTATTAAAGAAAAAATGGTAATTTAATTTCAAAAAATATAACTTGAAGTGTAATTATATATTTATAATTATTAGATGAACATGTATTGTATGTCTTAAGTTATGTAATAAATGATCTAATAATTGTGTATGTATAATTATACTTAAAATTATATAGTTTTATAATTAAATTAATATTTCCTTATTAAAGACACTTATCATAATTACAGTGACTCATAGAAATCCCTAAAATATGTTTTCAGTAACTAACAAAGAGTGAGTCATATATATATATATATATATAAAGTACAAGAAGTGATTAATAATGTAGTATGGTATATATATTACCTTTTAAAGTAGGACATACTTTATTAGACAATCAATGATCCTACCAAAACATACTACAATTGACCAACACTACTACGTGGCTATACTTATTTATTTAGTTTTTTTTTTCAAAAAAAGAAAATATTTTTTAAAGTTTTATTTTAAGGTGATTTTTTATTTTTAAACCACGACAAATATGAGGGGGGTCCAAGACTAGCTAAGAGGCTGAGTTCTTCTCTTTTCCTGAGAATTTCCTCTTTGTAGGTGAAATTAAAAGCTATACCATTGTGGTTTGGCCTCCTATGTATTGGGGACAAAAACATCTCATTCAAAGTCTACTAAGCTTTGTCAAGCACTTTTGTCACCTGTGATGGTACCCACCATGCCGCGGATCCTATTCCAATCTCTCTCTCTCTCTCTCTCTCTCTCTCTCTCTCTCTACATATATATATATATATATATATATATAGATAGATAATTACAAGTATATTATTATTATATAATGATTATCTTCAATAATATCATAGCAACCATCATAAGAAAAAAAAACCTGATTAAATTAATTCATACCATATATACTCAATCTTCTTTTAATTAGATGGTTATAAATATGCAATTCTTATATAACTTTATAATCATGTATGAATTAATTTTGAATGTGATTCTTCGTTGTATAATTAGGTGGAGAAAAATATGGGAATTCATGGTGAAAATAATGAAGAGTGGAGAAGCAGCTTCAGTGTGGCTGAATTGGAGATGCAAGAGGTGGTACAGTGCGTGTTGCAGAGGTTTGATGGCATTGATCAGGAAATCAAGAGAACTTTTCTCACTGTGGCAAAGACCTTCTTTTACAGCGCCTACTGCTCTCCAGAGACCATTAATCTTCACATTGCTAAAGTTCTCTTCGAGAGGGTACCATACAATAATTGATGTTGTGTTATAATTATTGTATATAAAATCATCCCAAAGAAAGAATAATATCATGTTGATCCTATCAAAAAGATTACGATAGGATGAAATTAAATACAATTTACATCAAGATTGATATATAAATTATCATCATTTCCTATTGAATTTATTGAATCAAAGAGTATATATATATTGGAATTATAAGTCATTGTCTTGGAATCATTAGCCATTTCATTATTATTATTATTATTATTATTATTATTATTGTCTGTACGTTGCATATGATTATTTTAGGGTAGAATACGAAAATTTTGAATAACAAAACCCGAGACATTAGTCCAAAATAATTATTTTTTCCTTCTTAACATTAATTGCAATGTGTTTTGGAGCATATTGGGAAATAGTGACAAAAGGCCTTACCTTCCAACTGTCTAAGTATTAAGTTTTATTTTTTTGTAGTTAGATTAACATTTCTTATTTGTATACTGTTGGTGTAAGTTTTGACCAACACCAGTAGATGATGAGATAGAGGGGATACGCTAGGCTGAAACCCATGTAGATTGCCCGAGACTTCTGATCTGAAAGGGGAAAGAAGAAGAAGAATAGGCTATTGTGAGGAACACTGGTGTGGTGCCGGCCAAAGACTCTCCTATATCTAAGTCAGTTTAGAGCTCCGTGAAGTTAATAATGTTAAACTGGGTAGAAAATAACGTATCTTCCTCTTAGGGGTGATGACTTTTTATAGAGAGTGAGGTCTTTGGCCGTAGTAGTCATGTTGTAGTCGAATTAAGAGAGTTTGGAGGCTTCCTAACAGGATCAAGAGGACTTAGCTACTTCTTGGTCTAACTAGGAGAGCAAAGTAGCCTCCTAGTTGGACTGAGAGAGCTTTGTAGCCTTATCATAGTTGGATAAAGAGTAAATCTTGAGCTTATCGCGGTTGGTCTCACCTTATCCTTATCCAAACTCACACTCAGTCCTTATCTGTTAAGTAGTCGAAAAACTCGTCAACTCGGTATGCCGAGCTATTCTTTGTTATGTCGTTGTTGTCTGTAAGCAAGCAAATAGTCTTTATACGAAGTTGGTACTTAGGCATTACGTGTTAGTTGATCCATTTGTTGTGGCAGATGATATGTCATCCAGCTCAGTATGGCGAGAAACTAGTTCAACATATACCACTCTAGATGTATAGTAAAATATATCTAAGAAAAAGGTGTACTTAATTTATGAGATTTTTGTTATTGTAGGGAAAATCTTTTACCTATGCAGTGGAGAAATTGTTTTTAAATTCCAACTTATGATCTTCGAAACAAATAGTGTAAAAATATAAATAAAGTTAGGTTTTCCCAAAATTTATCGAGCTTAGACTATATATATATTCTACGTGATTACCAAAACAAACAAACAAAAAAAAAAGACAAAAATAAAAAAAATAAAAACAACATGGTACTCTTTTATTTGGAGTATGGTCTTTTAATTGAATCCTTTCTAACGTGTGAGGAGGAGTGGGTTTCCTCAAAATGGCAGACAAGATTTAAGGTTTGATAATTCTGTATTACACAAAGGAATGAAGTGGACACGGGTCTAGCTACTCATAGGCTATCCTGGGCTGTACCCCAAGTAAAATATTTATAAATATATTACTTCTTGTTGTATAAGTATATTATTTGACCTTAGTTTAAGTGGATAGAGTAGCATAATTGACTACTTTAAGTTACGGTTCTACTCTTTACCATTTCTATTTTTTGTTCTCCATATATAAAAAATTATCCATGTCACATCGCTATTACTATTATTATTATTATTATTATTATTATTATTTAAAAAAAATACTTTACAATGAAAGAAAATAAAAATAAAAGGTGAGATGTATTAATTATTTAAAAAAAATGAACATTTTCTTTTAACACTAACATACATCCACATTTATTTGTATATCGAGTTTCTCTCTAGTACCTATTTCCCATTAAATTAAACGGACAGACATTATGAATGAAATTAGAAGTTTATACATTTTATAATTATCATTTTCATATTATTTTAAGTCTTATTCTATCTTTATTAACCTTATGAGATATTAATAAGTCATTTTTCTTAATTAGTCTAGGCAGATGTCTTCATCCCGTATATTTGAACCACTTTAAATTATTTTGGATACGGGATGTAGTTATTCATGGCTAGCCTAGGCTCAAGTAAATATTTTTTAAATATTATTCCATAATATCCTTAATTTATATCCTTAATCACTAATTCAACGGCCAAATCGTCCAAATTACAAATGTCCAATCGTAGCTCTAAATCAATGGTCAAATTACTCAAGACCTCTTGGAGCTCCAAGTCAATGCCCTAATTGCAGCTTCAAAATCAACGCCAAATCAATGTTCAAATCGTAGCTCTAAATCAACGCTCAATTCGTCCAAAACGCTTGCAATTCTTATCGTATCGTCGAGATTTTTTTAAAAAAGATTTTTAGCCCACCCAAAAAAAAAAAATCCTAGCTACTCCCCTGGAAGTAGAATCACTTAGCCAACACCAAGTAAAGTGGAAGCTCTCCTAGCTAATTAACTCAATATTTCCATATTTAGTGTGTATATATATATGATTGAAATGCTCAGTCAACAGATTAAAAACACCATAATTTTGAAATAATTACTATAGCCTTTTTAATCCAAAATCATAATTTAGCTAAGCCCTCTTTTCAAATATGAAGCACTTTTTTTTTTCTTATTTTGGCAAATTAGTTTCTAAGTTTTAATACAATCTATCATTTTTCCCATTCTAACCTTCAATTAGAACCAAGAAAAGTGCTTTGTTCATAATAAGCAAGCTCAAATGTATTTTTACCTTTAATTATTGTATGACCTTTATAATTATGCTTGGATAATTTAGGAATGTTCCTATGCTCTAAATCTAAATCTTACAATTAGGAATTCCTTTCTATTATTATAACCATTCAACTTCTATTAACTAACTTTAAAGCATGAGGTTATATGGCATGAAGTGTAGCAATAATATTCCATTGAACAAAGTTCTTGATTTGACAGCATCATGGATGAAAATCTGATTGTTGGGGTACCAATTACTATTCCCAATAAAGATTGTCGTGTGTGTATATATTTCATGCAAAAAATACCAATAATCATTTTTACAAAAAGAAAAAAAATATTTCAAAACTTCAAAAATATTTTATAAATTAAGGACGTATTTAATAAATGAGAAAATTGTTATCTTTTTAAGAAAATAAAAGAATTATCAGTTTGATTACCAATATTTTTTCAAAAAAAATTTTCTCGACCCCTTTGTTTTCTCACCTATAAAAGTAAAATATAATTTTCTCTTAAAATTTTTTTTAGCATTATTAATAAAGATTGGAGCCTTTCTTTTTGATGATTTGAGTGGCGTTGCTTTTGTTAGAGCTAGCCTAGTGCTCTAGTTTTTTTTTCTTGAATAAATAAATAAATAAATATATATATATATATATATATATATTTAATAAAACTTCTTATTTTTCATTTTCTCATACACAGGCAAACAACTATGAGAAAATTATTTTAAAAAATTGTGCTTGAGAAATTATTTCTCTAGAAAACTCTATTTTCTCGATAAAAAATTTCTTAGTTATCAAATAGGCCCTAAGATATAGTGTATTTAGGTTGAAGAAAAACATAAGTGTCGACCTAAAATTTGACCCACATTAGATTTATTGTTGAATGCGACTATTTCACTTTATTTTGATTTATTACTAAACCCTAAACCCAAGCACATGAATAGTACCTTACCAAAGCTTTTAGGTTCCAATATATGCTTTCATATCTTCTCTATAAAAAGTGTCACTGCTAAGTATGAAAATCTAAGACGTCTTGTAATCGATTTACTTACTCTATTACAGTTGAAAAATAATTTAATTTCATTATTTTTATTATCATTGTTGTGAATTTATTCATAAGATTTGAACCACATTAAGGTTAATGTGATGGCCTCAAGAAAGGGAAATGATAAGTTTAAATTTACTACAAGGGAGCCACTCCTCATAAGATTTCCAATGTGTGAGGATAAGAAGTTCACATGCACCTCAAGGGAAGATTAGTTGAGTACTGTGAGAGTAGCATTCCTATTTGCATAAGAGACTAGCATTCAAATCTCCCTACATGTTATTTACAGCATGTTGTATGGGGTTAGAAGTTCACTTACTTTATGAATTTTTATATGTATTGGAGGTCCTTGGTTGTTGTGCTCCCACACGGATAATTAAACATGCCCAAGATGGTATGGGCAATTGAAAAAAAAAAAATCTTACCCAATGTTTAATTGTTGAGACATTGTTGATGTTGTTATAGAATGTGTAATCAATCACTTAGTGGGATTTAAGTGGAGATAAGAATTTTGGAAAAACTTTGATTTAATTTGCCTCAAACTAAAGTCAAGCCAAAGATTATCATTTATAGCTTTATAGGTAAAGAAACAAAGTGGAAGATTGACTAAAAATAGCCAAACAAAAATGTCAAGATGGACTTGAAACTTTAAAGGAAAGAGACAAATCTATATATGATAATCATAGAAGTAATTGGTAGAACTAATTGAATATTGACCTTTTCATTGGACTAATTTTTCAAAAGGTCTCAAAGTCATATATGTTTCCGTTTTTATCACCTCTATATGATTGGGAGGGAGAAAAGTTCCTAGTAAATTATTATAATAATTATAGTTGCTATTATAATAATACAAAACCAGTTTTGTTAGTGCTAAGTAGACATGCAGCAAGGGTAAAATTTCACAATTGTTATGATAATTAAGATTTTACAACATATCTATCTCGGTTTTCACATTTTTGTTCCATGTAGTTTATTAACATGTTTTTTTTATTGCCCACTATTTTATTCCATGTAGCACAAGGAATAAATTTTATATTTTCCAACTACTTTTAATATTACCTTTTAATTAATGATTACCAATAAATCAAATAGAATAAAAGTAAATATTTTACAATATTTGTATTTTTTTAATTTTTAATTTTTTTAATCGTTTTTACAAATAATTAAAAAATGTTGTAAACTGAATCAAAATAATCAAAGAATGCTCAAAGAAAAATGTTAGATTTTATTATCTATTTTCTATCATTTCTTCAACAGTTCTACAACTCATTTATTCATCTTTTTCTTCTCATTTTCTCTACATCATTTCTTACAACTTCTCTTCATAATCTCTCACATATTTATAAGGAGAGATTTACATCAAAAGATCATCAACTTACATGATAGGTAACTATGCTCTCACATGGATGGGTAACTATGCTCGATCCCACATGATTCATGTAGGATACGTATACATATGTATTTATACAACTCAGATACATGTACCACTTGAATACATATACTATTTAGATACATATTCTACTTGGATATCATACTACTTGAGATATGTGTATAGTACATGTAATTACTACTTGGATATTTACCATATTTACAACACCCCCCCTTTGAATATTCATTATTGTAGAATATGCCTTGTTAAAACTTTACTAGAGAAAACCCAGTGGAAAAAAGTCTAGTGAAGGAAAAAGAGTGCAATATTCTATTAGAGTCTTATATTGTTAGGACTGTCTCGTTAAAAACCTTGCTAGGAAAACCCAATTGGACAAAACTTGTAACGCCCATACCTTAGGATGACATCATTTTGACCCGTAGAGTACCCGTATACGTATTTGATGCTCGACACGTGTTGGTTCGAGTGTCTTTGCATGCTTTTAAGTTGTTTAATATGTGCGTAAAGTTTCGGAATGATGTCGAAATATGTTGAAAACGGTGTTTTAGAACAGTGGGGCTTGTTCCATGAAAGAAGAAATTTCTGTGACCGATTACATCAATGACTTTATCTCCTAGATCCGTGGTCCGATTGAGCTGAAATTTTGTCAGATTATTCTTCTCTAATAGATCTTCATTATGAACAGTGAAGATCTTGATCGGAGTTATCTACTGTGAGTTATAAGACTCAAAACACTGTTTCACGGATTTGCAAATTTTCTTGCGCATTTTTTATCAAATGATTGGATCTTGCAATTCCACAGTTGATTGAGCTGAAATTGTACCAGAATGTTGGTAACTGAATCATAAAAGTTTTGAACGGTTAAGATGTTAAATTGGTGTGTAATTTGCAAACAATTAATTATCTAAGTGCAAGTAATCACAGCAGAAAAAATTGTTCCTTTTTATTTAAGTGTATTTTTTCATGTAGGCCCAAAATTTTTCTATAAAAGCAACCAACTCGTTTTTTTTAGCTCACTTGCTCATTTTTTCACATTGAAGAGAGGGAAAGGAGCTTGGAGGAGAGGAAAAGAATGGGAGAAGAGAAATGAGAGAGAAAAGGCTAGGGTTTGGGTGATTCTTGCCCAAAATCCCTTTAAGGTATCAATTTCTTTCTCATTTTCTTCATTCTATCTCTTTCATGTGTGTTTGCAAGCTTAATTTTGACATAAGGTTTGTATGAATCCCGAAATTTAAGGGAGTGGTGGAAAACCAATGTTAGACTTAGTGTGACGCCCCAAAAATTATTTCATCTAGCTCATAACCCAATTGCACTTTGCCCAAACTCTATGCGTTGCCTTGATATGTTTGGTGTTTGTTTGATGGTTGTTTAATGTTTGTATAGTTGATGCTTGATAATGTATATAAATATGTGTATCATAAATTGTATATGGGTCATGTTAACTTAAATTATAATGCATATGTTATTATTTATGCATGGGCCCATTAAACCATGAATTGATATGGGTTAGGATTGATTGAATAAAAAGATAAATGAGAATGAAAATTTGGTGTATTAAATGGATTGAACATTTAAAATACATGGAAGCATGAGATTGCTTAAAGTACATGTGGTTGGTATGGGTAGTATGAGACCAACACATGTGAAGGTTGGTGCATGAAAGTGGACAAGTGTCCCATGCCCACTTCTCTAATCCAAGAATGTGCTAGAAAGTGAGGTGAGTGGAGGAGAGAATCCAAGAATGTGCTAGAAAGTGAGGTGAGTGGAGGATTCTAGAATCCAAGAATGTGCTAGAAAATGAGGTGAGTGGAGGAGAGAATCCAAGAATGTGCTAGAAAGTGAGGTGAGTGGAGGAGGGAATCAAGGAAGTGCTAGAAAGAGGTGAGTGGAGAGAAAGGAAAAAAAAGAAGAGAAAGAAAAGAAGAGAAATGAAAGAAGAAGAGAAAGAAGGAGGGAGTTGCAGGAGGAAGATCTCTGCGACATCTTCATCAAAGTGCTGGATATTTGGGATATATGGTCAGATTGAGCTCAAAATTTGTCAGAAAGTTCGTAGTTTATGGTTATTCATTCTGGTCGGTGGAGATCTTGATCAGAGGTTTCATCTAAGAGATCTAACCTCTCAAACAAGGCTGGTCGGAAAGTTTGGATTTCTCGCACCGTTTCGCTCAAACTAATAGATCTCCTTAATCTACCGTTGGATGGATATAACATTTGGGTACGTAGTGTACGACTGATATTTCTATATTCTGAACGGTGGAGATCTTTATTAGAGGTTTTTCTGAGAGATCTAACCTCTGAAACAAAGCTGGTCGGAAGGTCTGGATTTCTCGTATCGTTTCGCTCAAACTTGTAGATTTCGTCAATCTACCGTTGGATGGATATCAAATTTGGGTATGTAGTTTATAACTGATATTTCTGCATTATGAATGGTAGAGATGTTTATGTATTGAGTATTTTGTGTGATATAGTCATCTGAGTTTGAGTATTTGCAGCAGGAAAGGAGAAATTGTCTGATTAGAGACTTGTTCATCAAATACACTTATCTTTTCGGTCCACCGTTGGATTGGGCTGATATTTGGACAGAAGGTTTGTTTCTTCACATACTTCAATCTGTACGGTTGATTTTGTGATTACATATTTCTGTTGGTATATTGATACATCTGAATAGAATAGTAAATGAAGAATTGGTAGGGTTGCTTGTATTAGACCTAAATTTAGAATATGAACTTAGACCTTTCCAAATAGCTTGCATGTCAACTATGTTGACCTAGTTGCCATTGTTGATGAACCCATGATGCAAAATCAGTAATATACATGGCTGAACATGGTGACCCAGTGTAAATCGACAATATGACCTAAGTATGGAAAATTTCATATTTTAGGGCTTTTGATGCTTTTGGCCTAGAATCATTGAATTGATGCAACTTATGTTTAATTAAGCATGATTAGGGTTGATTATGCTACTGATTTGGTGGTTGTGACCATATCATGGTGTGACGCCCCGAAAATTATTTCATCTAGCCCATAACCCAATTGCATTTTTGCCCAAACTCTATGTGTTGTCTTGATATGTTTGGTGTTTGTTTGATGATTGTTTAATGTTTGTATAGTTGATGCTTGATAATATATATAAATATATGTATCATAAATTGTATATGAGTCATGTTAAATTAAAGTATAATGCATATGTTATGATTTATGCATGGGCTCATTAAACCATGAATTGATATGGGTTAGGATTGATTGAATAAAAGGATAAATGAAATTGAAAATTTGGTGTATTAAATGGATTGGACATTTAAAATACATGTAGTTGGTGTGGGTAGTATGAGACCAACACATGTGAAGGTTGGTGCATGAAAGTGGACAAGTGTCCAATGCCCACTTCTCTTCTTCAAGGAAGTGCTAGAATGAGTGGAGGGAATCAATGAGAGAATCAATGAGAGAATTAAGGAGAGAATCAAGGAGGGAATCAAGGAAGTGCTAGAAAGAGGTGAGTGGAGAGAAAGAAAAGAAGAGAAGGAAGGAGAGAGTTGCAGGAGGAAGATCCCTGCGACGTTTCCATCAAAGAGGTGGATATTTGTAATATACGGTCAGATTGAGCTCATATTTTATCAGCACGTTCGTAGCTTATGGTCATTCATTCTGGTCGGTGGAGATCTTGATCAGAGGTTTCGTCTAAGAGATCTAACCTCTCAAACAAAGCTGGTCGGAATTTCTGGGTTTCTCGTGCCGTTTCGGTCAAACTTGTAGATCTCCTCAATCTACTGTTGGATGGATATCAAATTTGGGTATGTGGTTTATAACAGATAGTTATGTATTCTGAACGGTGAAGATGTTTATAAGTTTAGTATTTTGTGTGATATAGCCATCTGAGTTTGGGTATTTGCAGCAGGAAAGGAGAAACTGTCTGATTAGATACTTGTTCATCAAAGATACATATCTTTTCGGTCCACCGTTGGATTGGGCTGATATTTGGACAGAAGGTTTGTTTCTTCACATACTTCAATATGTACGGTTGATTTTGAGATTACATATTTCTATTGGTAGATTAATACATTTGAACAGAATATTAAATGAAGAATTGGTAAGGTGCTTGTATTAGACCTAAATTTAGAATATGAACTTAGACATTTCCAAATAGCTTGCATGTCAACTATGTTGACCTAGTTGCCATTGTTGATGAACCTATGATGCAAAATCAGTGATATACATGGCTGAACATGGTGACCTAGTGTAAATTGGCAATATGGCCTAAGTATGAAAATTTTCATATTTTAGGGCTTTTGATGCTTTTGGCCTAGAATCATTGAATTGATGCAACTTATATTTAATTAAGCATGATTAGGGTTGATTATGCTATTGATTTGGTGGTTGTGACCATATCATGGGTTATGCCTACTTGTGATCAAGTGACCCAATTTGGGCATGTTTATGCCTAAGGAATTGAAAATCAGTATCTTTTGATTAATAGAATGGTTTATGAATGAGAACTATGCATTAGAGGCCTAAGTCATGTGATTTGAGTTGAATGATGGGATTAGATGAGATTTAGGCCTATTGTCTATATGTGGGATGATTTAGGGTTGATATGTAATGTCTATGTGATTGAGCATAGAAATTGACGTATGGTAGGACCTTGATGAATGTTTCAGGATCTTGATTGGGTTGATTCGGTTTGGAGGTCGTGTGTGGTTAAATACTCTCGCGAGGCTTGGTTGTGAGTAGACTTCATTTATGATTATATCTTTTATGTCATCATATCACTTATATATATTGTATCTTGAAAGCATGAATGTGTTCTAATGTTTTGAATGATGCATTGATTTGAGAAAACCTTATGACTTTGGTTGGACCCATCTATCTGGGTAATAGGGGGACTTAACCTTGTCATAAGAGGGTTTTAGGAAAGGAAATGATTGGGATCAACGGCACGGTGAAATAGACGTGTACTAGTAACCCAAATAAAAATGATTGGGATCAACGGCACGGTGGAATAGACGTGTACTAGTAACCCGGTGAAATAGACGTGTACTAGTAACCCAAATAAACATGATTGGGATCAACGGCACGGTGAAATAGACGTGTACTAGTAACCCAAGGCATGTGGAATGTGGATCCAAATTGATAAACTTTTACTTGCATCGAACTTATTATAAATGCTTGATATCTATATGTTATGAGCTTTTAATCATGCTACACATTGACATGCATACATGGTTTTTATTGATGAGTATTGATAGCATATTTGAATTCTATTCACTGGGCATCGTTGGCTCACCCTCATTTTCCTCTTTCAGGTCCTTCTGTCCCGAATAAGGGCAAATGAGTAGTCATATCTTGAGGGCCTTGCCTGCGAGAGAATCCAAGGCCTCGATGTGAGTTGAGAGGCATTTTGATTGAATTGTGTTTTAAATTATGAAGTACTATATTTTGGATTATGTAATTATAACACTTACCACATTGTAGTATGGGTGAGTTGGGACTTGTTAGATAGACTATGTGGGCATATGACGGTTTTATTTGTACCCACAATTTTGGACTTTATGAGTATGTCAATTTTAATGGACTGTAGGGATTATAATTATTATTTATGGTTCATTTTTTTATGGATTATCTCTTGTCTTGGATGATTAATACGGTGGGTAGTTTTGTTTAATACCTTTTGATATCATATCGTTGTTTGGGATAAGGCTTGTAGGGTCTCAACCACCTCACGAGAGTTGAGAAGTAGTCAGAGATGCCTACGCCGGGCATCCCGCCCCAGCATTCCGCACGCCATTCCCTGCGGGGTTGGTGGTCCGGGGTGCGGGTCGCCACACATGGGTTAGGCCTACTTGAGATCAAGTGACCCAATTTGGGCATGTTTATGCCTAAAGGAATTGAAAATCAGTATTTTTGATTAATAGAATGGTTTATGTATGAGAACTATGCATTAAAGGCCTAAGTCATGTGATTTGAGTTGAATGATGGGATTAGATGGGATTTAGGCCTATTGTTTATATGTGGGCTGATTTAGGGTTGATTGTAATGTCTATGTGATTGAGCATAGAAATTGATGCATGGTAGGATATTGATGTATGTTTCAGGATCTTGATTGGGTTGATTCGGTTTGGTAGTTGTGTGTGGTTAAATACTCTCGCGAGGCTTGGTTGTGAGTAGACTTCATTTATGATTATATCTTTTATGTCATCATATCACTTATATATTGTATGTTGAAAGCATGAATGTGTTCTAATGTTTTGAATGATGCATTGATTTGAGAAAACCTTATGACTTTGGTTGGGCCCATCTATCTGGCTAATAGGGGGACTTAACCTTGTCATAGGAGGGTTTTAGGAAAGGAAGATATTGGGGTCAACGGTACGGTGAAATAGACGTGCACTAGTAATCCAAAATAAACATGATTGGGATCAACGGTACGGTGAAATAGACGTGCACTAGTAACCCAATGCATGTGGAATGTGGATCCAAATTGATAAGCTTTTCCTTGCATCGAACTTATTATAAATGCTCGATATCTATATGTTATGAGCTTTTAATCATGCTACACATTGACATGCATACATGATATTTATTGATGAGTATTGATAGCATATTTGAATTCTATTCACTGGGCACCGTTGGCTCACCCTCATTTTTCTCTTTCAGGTCCTTTTGTCCCGAATAAGGGCAAAGGAGTAGTTATATCTTGAGGGCCTTGCCTGCGAGAGAATCCAAAGCCTCGATGTGAGTTGAGAGGCATTTTGATTGAATTGTGTTTTAAATTATAAAGTATTATATTTTGGATTATGTAATTATAATACTTACCACATTGTAGTATGGGTGAGTTGGGATTTGTTAGATAGACCATGTTGGCATATGACGGTTTTTATTTGTACCCACAATTTTGGACTTTATGTGTACGTCAATTTTAATGGACTGTAGGGATTATGATTTTATTTATGGTTCAATTTTTATGGATTATCTATTGTCTTGGATGATTAATACGGTGGGTAGTTTTGTTTAGTACCTTTTGATATTATGTCGTTGTTTGAGATAAGGCTCGTAATGTCTCAACTACCTCACGGGAGTTGAGGAGTGGTCGGAGATGCCTACGCCGGGCGTCCCGCCCCGACATTCCGCATGCCACTCCCTGCGGGGTTGGTGGTCCAGGGTGCGGGGTCGCCAAACTTAGGCTTTGATTTTGTGATATGTGTATCAAGATGGTATGGGGAGTCCATAAATGATAAAACCCCCAATTTCTAACAAGAAATTTGTGAGATTTCATGGATTTGACCTAAACTAGAATTTTAGACCTAGGGTTTACTATTCAAATTGCATGCGATTTCTGATGAATGCATGGGTAATTGTGGGAGTATGGCACTTCAAATTACTAATTTTGATTAGTGGATACCCTATTGTAGTGTAATTTTGGTCTAGGCCATGTAATTTGGGGATTTGCTCAAATTGGGCCTTTTGACTTAAACCAAGTCAATTGATTAAATTGACTTGGGAATTTTCTAATTTGACCCAAATTTAATTAAATTATGGGTTTAGAATGGTTAGACGTGTTAGAATTGAATGACCTAGTTCAATTTGGCTCTGTGCCTATTGTAGAAAATTTTTCCCAAATTGGGGATTTGCATGTGATTTGGAAATTCTGACTTAGACTTGGTCAATTAATGAAATTGACTTGATAAATAGTCTAATTAACCCTATTTATGATTGAATGTCATGTATATTGGTGGTTGGATCATGTGATCAACCTATTACATTCAATTGGGTTAATTATGGGTTAAATTGATATTAATTGGTTGAATTGAGCAATATGGGATTTGGCTCATGTGTATAACCAATTTAGGAACTTAATTGGCTATGAAATTGGGTTTAAACATTGTTGTTGAACATACTTTTGACTAAATTTAGTATTGTATGAACCATGTTTTATATAGGGGTTGTGGTGGATCTAAGTAACCCGAATAGGCCAATTGGGGATTGAAGTACTTGGAGTGATTTTTGTGGCTTCCTAGTGCTTCTTGGATTGAAATTGGATTGGATAGGTCTAACCAATCAAGTGTGAGTATTTATTTTACTTGTGAAATTTATATGTGGCATTGTAGTATAAGATGTTTTAAATGCTTGTATAATGCAGTATCCATGATTTACTGAATTTGTGAATTGTATTTGAACATAGTCAGTTGGGAAAGCAGTTGAGTTATGAGCATTCCCTAAGCTTGGGATTTCTTATGGAATCCCATTAAGCTGACCGAGAATCCTCAATTGTGGACCTTGCAGAGGTTTTCTATGGGTTGTGTATGTTAGGATTTGCCTAGGCATGAAACTTGCCTTGGTTGGCGAATCCTATGGTTCATGCAATCCTAGGAATCCTAATAGATAGGTGTAAGAAATTAGTTGGGCATGGGTTTCACGCACACATGACCCTTGTACTGATTCTTACTTAAGAGGTGTTTAGGTTGCATATGCATGTTTATAAATGGTATGCATTGTCTTGTGTATGACATGATACATTAAATTGGCATGTATGTAATCTTGCTTACTGTAATACTCTGTATTTCACAACAAAAAAAAAAAAATTTACTATTTGGGCAACGCCCGAACGTTCAGGTGCATGCAAGAACGTTCCGGCGCAATGCCAGAACGTTCAGGCGCATGCCAGAACGTTCGCATGATAGAAGTTGTTGACAGGGCCATGAGCTTTGAACAAGAAAAGCTCTTACATGAACAGCGAATGAATAAGGGCAAACGACCTGCCACATTTTCCCAACAAGGCTCGCAACCGGGCAACAAGAAGAAGCCCTACTACAATCAAAACCCAGCCCTCCCAGCCCCGGTTTCGAAGAATGAAGCCACAACACCTGCGGCTGAACCTTCTAACTCTAACCACCAGGGTTTCCGAAATCATGGCCGTGGCGGTCGTTATGGACGAGGTGGCCGTAGCAACAGTAATGGCAGAGGTGGTGGTCGACACCATAATCAACAAGGCTAGCAGAATCATCAGAATGGCCAGCAAAACAATCAGCAGTACAGGCCAACTTGTTTCAACTGCGGCCAGAAGGGCCATGTCAAACATCTTTGTCCGCACCTTCAACAACCTATTCCTGTTATTCCAGTCCAACAAGCACCACCTGCTGCTAATGCCCAACCCAGGCCGAACCAGGGTCAACGAAATCAGGGCCGAGCCTTTGCCATCGCTCAACAACCCCTCCCAGACAACAATGTAGTTGAAGGTACCTTTCCTTTGTTCAATACATTGGTGCATGTTTTGTTTGATTTAGGTGCTACGCATTCTTTTATATCGTCGTCATTCGTACGACATTTAGGCCTGCATCCTGAACCCACAAACATCACACTCCATGTCACATCACCGTTTGGATCGGGTACTGACGTGAATTTGTAGTGTTCTCGATGTGAGCTTCGAATGTCCGAACAGATAATATATGCCGATCTTTTTGTGATGGATTTTGAAGACTTCGACCTCATCCTCGGCATGGACTGGCTAGCACCACTGAATGCACAGATTGACTGTATGAACAAGCAAGTTCACTTAACCTTGCCTACAGGAGAGTTTGTCAAGATTCAGGGAACAAGGCAATGGATACACAAATCCACAGTTGCACTTCTCAAGTCACAACTTCGAGCGTTGTCCCTTAGTGACGGCACTGAATCACCAGCACTGTACCCTCCCGAAGTACGCGATGTTCCAGTCATATATGAATTCCCAACCGTTTTTTAATTCTGGTTTTCTGGAATGAAGAAAGCAATTGCAGACTTCGTTGCTCGATGTCTCGTTTGCCAGAAAGTTAAGGCAGAACGAAGACTTCCCTCTGGACTTCTCCAGCCGTTACCTATTGGAGAATGGAAGTGGGAGAACATCGCAATGGATTTTGTTACAGCCTTACCTCGCAATAATAAAGGGCAAGATGCTATCTGGGTTATCATTGACAGACTTACCAAGTCTGCACACTTATTGCCAATAAAGTTCACGGCTAATCCCGCCAAACTAGCAGAACTATATGAAAGAGAGATCGTACGCCTTCATGGCACCCCACTCACGATCGTCTCTGATCGAGACCCTCGATTCACCTCAAACTTTTGGAAAAGCTTCCAGAATCGAATGGGTTCTAAGATCACTATAAGCACAGCCTTCCACCCTCAGACTGATGGGCAGTCAGAACGGCTTATCCAAATCTTAGAAGACATGCTACGATGCTGCATTTTGGACTTTAATGACGGCTGGGCAAAGTATTTGCATCTAGCCGAGTTTGCATACAACAACAGCTATCAATCTAGTATCGGCATGGCACCATACGAGGCTCTTTATGGTCGGCCTTGCAGATCTCCGGTATGCTGGTTAGATATGGTCGATCGACCGCAGTTAGGCCCTGAACTAGTTCAAGAGACTTCTGAGAAGATCACACTAGTAAAGGAACGACTTCGTGTTGCACAAAGTCGACAGAAGAGCTATGCTGACAAACGGCGACAGCCTCTGGAATTCGATAAGGGGGACTTTGTTTTTATACAAGTCCAGCCCACCCGAGGTGTCAAACGCTTTGGGATCAAAGGAAAGCTCTCCCCGCGGTATATCGGTCCATTTCCGATCATTGAACGTATTGGCAAACTTGCTTATCGTCTGTCCCTTCCATCGTCCTGATCCTTCGCATATCATCCCTTTAGTCGAGGTTCGGGTTGAGGAAGGAAATAAGTATCAAGAGAAAGAATTACAGATTTTAGATAGAAAAACTCAAGACCTACGGAGACGAAGCATACCACTTCTGAAAGTGCTCTGGGATCACCACAGCATAGAGGAAGCTACATGGGAACTAGAATCCACAATTAAACAGAAATACCCTGAATTGTTTTCTAGCACCACCTGATGATGTGATACATTGTATTATTTTCACTTATAAATACCAGGATGAAACATTGTTTACACCTATCTTCATACATTGTTTCACTTGAACAACTACGCAGATGTCTGTAAATCATATCCATGGATATAGTGATGCACACACGCAGTGGCTCCTTAGCAACCTGCGGCTACTTCGCAAGCAATACCCCTCATCCATACTTGACTTGATTTCGAGGGCGAAATCCCTTTAAGGGGGGTAGAGTGTAATACTCTATATTTCACCCCAAAAAAAAAAATTACTATTTGGGCAACGCCCGAATGTTCAGGCGCATGCCAGAACGTTCAGGCGCATGACAGAACGTTCAGGCGCATGCCAGAACGTTCAGGCGCATAACAGAACGTTCAGACGCAATGCCAGAACGTTCAGGCGCATGCCAGAACGTTCAGGCGCATGCCAGAACGTTCAGGCGCATGCCAGAACGTTCACGCATGCCAGAACGTTCAGGCACAATGCCAGAACGTTCAGGCGCATGCCAGAATGTTCAGGCGCCAAAAATCTCTATATAAGGAACCCTCCTCATTCTCATTTCTCACACCAAAATCACTCTCCTTATGATTTTCCTTCCCTTTCCACTCATTCTAAGTTTTTAGTTTTTGAGACTCTCTGATCGAGACTCTCGGTACTGTGCGACGAAGTTCTGTCCGAAGGAAAGCGCCAGATCGAAAAGAAGAAGTTTTTATCTGAAGGTGGGGAACGAAACATAGGTTTGCGTGTTTCATAACTTTTATTAAAGTTTACATTCAATTATTATTATGTCTACTATTTATTTACACTGCATTATGTCAATAATGTTTATGACCTGAATGTCCTAACTTTGCACGTCGTGATACCGACCCTGATAAGGATCACCAGACGTTGCCAAAGTCAGTCTAAATGTCAAGAAAAGACCAGACCAGTAGACTAGACTAGTTCATGCATTGGCATCATACATATCACCACCTAGGGACGTATATGGTTTATGACTCATAGAATTGTTAGAAGCATTGCTCACTATTCATATAATTTCTCTGGAGAGGGACGTACATGAGAACTAGGCTACGCCGGGGAGGGACATCAGTACGTGAATCTAGAGCATCGTTCCTGAGGAAGGACGTACAAAGAGAACCTGGCTACGCCCGGGGAAGAACACCTGTACGTGAACTCAGGCGATGTACGCTCATCAAACCATTAATACATGACGATGTCATGCATACATGCATATTGATTGATTATGATGCTTACATGTGTATTTAAGATATTTGATATTGAAGTATGCTTTATTAATTGTTATACTCATGCACTATTTACCCACTGAGCACGTTAAGCTCACTGCATTATTATCCAATCTTTCACAGGAAATTAGGGTGGACTGGGTGCAGGTTATGGGGCCCACATTTTATACCCTTTGTATGATTCATTGGAAATTTTGGGAGTATGTTCCCTTAACCATTTTATGTACAAAAGTATTCTGAATTAAATGAAATCAGATTTGTACTGTGTACTGTATTTCCGCTGCGCACTCTGTTATTACCATTGTGATTATTCCAAATGCACGCCCCGTCCGCGAGTGTACCGCTGGTTTAGGCGCGTCCGGGCGGGGTGTGACACTTACTCTCATTATTATTTAAATAATTTTAATGATCTTTTAATGTTTTAATTAAATGCATATACATGTTGCCACTTGTAAAGAACATTCACTGAGCTTGTTGTAGCTCACTCTCATCCTTATCTTTTTAGGACCTGATGGGAAGGGGAAGGAAAAAGCTTAGTTGCGAAGTGTCCCCGTACTTTTGTTGACGTAGGTGTTAATACTTTTCTGCATTTATTTTTATAAATTGTACTATGTAACACTTAATATTTTTACTTAATATTTAGATGGGTTTGTTTGTACTTTTGAACACTATGGACTTGGAAAAAAATATTTTTTGGTTGTCATTTTGGTATGTTTTTTTTTATGATATTATTTTGTCTATGTGTTGTATTTGGGATTATGGTGTGTTCTAAAAGGCTTATCGAGATACCGTGTATGTTGATGGAGGATATACACGGGGTTCTGTGCCGATCATGAGATCACAACTCGTGGGTCGTGACAACTTTGGTATCAGAGTGCGATCAGAGGAGGATCGAGTTCATGCACCTGACACAGGATAGTAGTTCAGTGAGGGAGTACGAGAAGGAGTTTAGCCGCTTGGCACTCTTCGCTCATGAGATGGTGTCGACTTACTACCTTCGCATGCAGAGGATACGATATGGGTTTCGTGACCGTATCCGTCAGGGTTTAGCACTTGCTGGCGTTCAGACCTACGCCCAGGCGATGTTACAGGCTGCTGACTTTGAGACTGCAGAGGCTCACTCCCGGATGAGGACGTCAGTCACAGTACAGGCACCTACAGTTCCTTCAGGATAGGCACAGCCAGTGGGGTCAGCGGGTTAGTTTTATGGTAAGAAGAAACAAAAATATAAGAAGCCGAGGTGTCACACCCTAGGTTGCACAGCGTGCCCCCTACCCAGGTGCGGGCGCACCCCCTCGGGGCGAACGCCTAGCCATTATGGATCCACAGTATTGTCTTCATTGGGGTCCACAGAACACTGCACGCACCCAACGACCTTTGTCCTTTCCCTATGCAGAACACTGCACAGTCTAGGGGCTTCCCCCAAGTTCGAACTCGCAACCTCTTCCTCATAAGGTTAGATTTTCCTATAAGGCCTTTTTGTCACACCCTGGGTTGCACAGCGTGCCCCCTACCCAGGTGCGGGCGCACCCCCTCGGGGCGAACGCCTAGCCATTATGGATCCACAGTATTGTCTTCATTGGGGGGTCCACAGAACACTGCACGCACCCAACGACCTTTGTCCTTTCCCTATGCAGAACACTGCACAGTCTAGGGGCCTCCCCCAAGTTCGAACTCGCAACCTCTTCCTCATAAGGTTAGATTTCGCAACTTGAGTATCCATTGAACCAATGGCTCAATGGATACTCAAGTTGCGAAATCTAACCTTATGAGGAAGAGGTTGCGAGTTCGAACTTGGGGGAGGCCCTATATTATTCATGGGAGTGTGAATAATATGGATAAATGATCTCGGTGACCGGCGTCCTTGTGTGGCGTGGCTGGCGGAGATGGGACAATATTATGTGGTACTATGGCTAGGCGTTCGCCCCGAGGGGGTGCGCCCGCACCTGGGTAGGGGGCACGTTGTGCAACCCAGGGTGTGACAAAAATGCCTTATGTATACATGAGGCCTTTTTGTCACACCCTGGGTTGCACAGCGTGCCCCCTACCCAGGTGCGGGCGCACCCCCTCGGGGCGAACGCCTAGCCATTATGGATCCATAATATTGTCCCATCTCGGCCAGCCACGCCACACAAGGACGCCGGTCACCGAGATCATTTATCCATATTATTCACACTCCCATGAATAATATAGGGCATCCCCCAAGTTCGAACTCGCAACCTCTTCCTCATAAGGTTAGATTTCGCAACTTGAGTACCCATTGAGCCAATACCGGCGTCCTTGTGTGGCGTGGCTGGCCGAGATGGGACAATATTATGGATCCATAATGGCTAGGCGTTCGCCCCGAGGGGGTGCGCCCGCACCTGGGTAGGGGGCACACTGTGCAACCCAGGGTGTGACACGAGGTCTGGTGGCAGTGAGTACGAGATATCAGTAGCCTCTGCTCCAGTGTCAGTTTGACCACCAGTTCCAGGCCAGAGTGTGCAGATGTCAGGTAGGCCCAGCAGCAGCAGAGTTCGACTAGGCACAGTGGACAACAAATAGCCAGAGTAGAGTCGTAGGTTGTATCATCAGCTCTTAGGGCATTGATGCCGATTGTATGTTTCGAGTGCGATGTTCAGGGGCACAAGAGGAATGAGTGCCCATGCAGAGCATTTGCTACATAGTTCAGTCCTATGCCAATTGCTACCAGGGAGCAGGCCTGAGCTGTTTCAAAGATAGATCCAGAGGCTAGCAAGCAATTGATCGAAGGTACTATCAATATTTGTGATTATTTGATGTATGTCTTGATTGATGCTGGTTCTACCTTGTCTTTTATTTCTGGTAGTGTGGTAGATAAATTGAGGTTGTCTATTGTTAGGACTAGTACTCCGCTGATCTTGAGTACTGCGGCTGGTGAGAGGATTTACCCCAACATTGTATGTGTGGGATGCATTGTGAGATTCGAGGGCCACGAGATGTCTGTCAACTTTAGAGTCTTAGAGTTCCTCGAGTTCGATGCCATTTTGGGTATGGATTGGCTAGCAGCGTATCACGCTCACATTGCTTGCTTCGGCAAGAGGGTTGTCTTTCAAATATTCGGACAGCCAGTCTTTATTTTTTGAGGCAAGACTGCATAGAGACCACCTACCCAGGGTAGATTAGCCACTGATGATGAGGTTGTTACGATAGCTAGTTTGAAGCCAGTGGATGATGTGGGATAGGGCATTCAGTTAGCAGACATTCATGTAGTCTGCGAGTACCCAGAGATTTTTCCTGATGAGTTGCTTGGCTTACCGCCTAAGCGAGAGATAGACTTTATCATTGAGCTGATGCTCGGGACAAAACCCATTTCCATCCCATCGTATCGTATGGCACCGAATGAGTTGAATGAACTCAGAGCCCAACTTGATGAGCTGATAGGCAAGAGATTTATTTCCCCTAGTATGTCACCTTGAGGAACACTTGTGTTGCTAGTCAAGAAGAATGACAGAAGTCTTTGATTATGCATAGACTACCGTCAGCTGAATAAGGTGACAGTGAAGAACAAGTATCCATTTCCTCGCATTGATGATCTGTTTGACCAACTGATTGTGGCCAAGTTCTTTTCGAAAATTGACTTGAGGTCTGGGTACCATCAATTGAGGATTAGAGATGAGGATGTTCCAAAGACTGCTTTTCGGACGAGGTATGGACATTACGAGTTCTTGGTGATGCCCTTTGAGTTGACTAATGTACCAGCTATGTTCATGGATCTGATGCAGAGAGTATTCAGACCATATCTCGACCAGTTCATTATAGTCTTCATTGATGATATCCTAGTTTATTCTAAGACTAAGGAAGATCATGAGCGTTATCTCAGAGTTACTTTGCAGACATTATTGGAGCATAGGTTGTATGCCAAGCTGAGCAAGTGTGATTTCTGGATGACCGAGATGAAATTCTTTGGTCATGTGGTTAGTGCAGAGGGTATTTCAGTTGATTATGCTAAAGTTGAGGCAATCATTGGTTGGCCAAGACCTACCACAGTAATAGAGATTCGTAGCTTTCTAGGTTTAGTTGGCTATTACAAGAAGTTCGTGAAGGAATTTTTCATGATAGCCACACCATTGACTAAACCAACACAGAAGAATGTGACCTTCAGGTGGTCGGATGCCTGTGAGAAAGCTTTCAGTGAGTTGAAACAGAGGTTGACTACAACTCCAGTGTTGATTCTTCCAGAGCTTGGGAAAGAGTTTGTGATTTATACGGATGCATCACTCTTAGGTCTGGAATGTGTACTAATGCTGAAGGGTCGAGTGGTTGCATATGCATTTAGACAGCTTAAGGTGCATGAGCACAACTACCCTGTGCATGATTTGGAGCTGGCCGCTATTGTGTTTGCACTGAAACTATGGAGGCATTACCTTTGTGTTTGCACTGAAGCTTAAGTGAGATTGTGCTTGGGATCGAGCATCGTGTGTGTCTAACAAATATTCAGCATTTGCATATTCAACTAGTTTTATCTTTATCTTTCTTGAATAAGATAAGCTTGTATTGCATGCTTTCTTGGAGATAACATAATACATGCTTAGCACCATTTTAATCTAATGTAGAGCTATATCCTGCAAATATGTTAATAGAGAAAATAATTTTTGGTTTCGTATATAAGAGCATTTATTGCATCCAGGTATGGTACTTCAGGACCAACTTGTTTTTCATTATTTTGATGAAGGCGAATATCATCTTTATTCACTTTTTAGTGATCTCACAATATTAGAGAATCTGGTGTATGTATCTTGTCCATTTGGACTTTCTTCAGACATCTCTTAATACATTTGATAATTAGTCAAAAATCCACATGGAAAAAATTCTCGATTTGTAAGCCGAGATAAAATTTTGATTTTTCAAGATCTTTTGTTTCAAATTCCCCCTTTAAAATATATTCTGATAAATTCTTTAGGAGTCTTAACCTATGCAACAATAAATAGATATATAAAGTGAATAAAGTGCAAATGCAAATTGTTAGAATGCTCACTCAAGACAATTATAAATAAATATGCATATTGATCAATATGAATATTAATGCAATACGTACTTCAGGCCTTTTAAATCCTTCAGGGATCCTCGTTTTAAAGCTTCAAGTATAACTCATAAATCCTTACGAGATTTTCATGTATAACATGATTATCCATGGATTAATATATTTTCTCATGTATATCTAACATGATTTACCACTTTAGGTATTAGAACTTCTGGTTCATATAGCTTTCGATTTTTCAACGAGTTTAGCTATATTTGATCTTGCTCCTTTCTACTTTTTCAATGTCGACATTCTTATATGTTTTGAGATCCCATAATATCAAAAGTACACATTAAAATATTATCATGAGCAATATTATTTTCATTCCATAGTTTTAAAATATAAATGGATTTAAATATAAACAGATTGATAATTTATTTTTCAATTCATTTTTCTTCAGGAGATTCTCATACCTCTTCAGGGTGTGTTTATTTCTCAATCTATATCTCTTCAGAGATACTTGTATACCTTTTATGGTATATTTATTTGTCAATCCATTCTTGTTTCGGAATGCTTATATATTTATTAATCATTTGCATATACCTTCCTCTTTCAGGAAGTTGTGTACTTTGATTTGACAGGTCAACCACACTTCAGGTGTGTCATTTGTAAATTGTCCTTCAGGGACTAAAGATGAATATATCGATTAACTGATTTGCAAATTCTTTTGCATATGATTGATCATGTGAATTTATCATTCACTTTAACTTATTATTTGAACTTCTAGTTCACATTAGCTTATAACTTGTGTTGTTTGTCAAGCAATTTTACATGTCATTCTTTTTACATTTTTCTTTTCTCCCCCAGATAGTGGGAGGATTGCCTTACACTAGCTTGTATTGCATTCTAGTAATTTTTTGCACCATTCTTCTGAAATTGGTTGTTTCTCTCCCTAATGGTGAGAAAATTGGTTTATATTGAGCAAAAATATTGATGATCAACGTAATTTAGTTTGTGTAGTATGTCATTTCGTACAGTAATCATTGTCATTAACTTTGTACAACATACCATAATTGTTATATTTTTAATGACTTGTGACATGTCGTTGTGTCACCAATATTATATTTATTGGTGACGAATTTTTCAAACATAACATACATCAATTGTCGTATCGACATAATTTTCGTTGTGTCGATGTCATCAATATTAACATATTACATTTGCAATTGCATTTGTGTCTCTATAATTTCTTTATTTAAACTGAACGGTGAAAAAATAAGGGCTCATTGCTACAATACAATTTGTGATAGTCAGAGTAAAATGGATTCGTTAACCGGTGCCTGGGGCGAAGAGGGAACTAGTTTTAATCCCAACACCGACTCGCCGGCAACCATTATTGTACTGGGTTCTCCTTTAGAGCAAGCTAAGAAAAAGAAATCTATTCAACGACCTCCCAGAGCAAAACATCCTCGTAGGGGTCCTAAAGTTAGTTTTTCCTCTATTGCAATCGAATCTTCTAGTCAGATCGATGTAGTCAAATATTCCAATAAGGAAGATCACATAAAATCTTCGCGTGGTTTCACCATGCTAAACTATGATGATCATACTATTGGTATTCTTAAAGCTAAAGTGGAAAAATATTTGTCTCTGTCTCTTGAGGAACGCTCATTAAAAGCTTTGTCCCAACTTTCCAAGGTAATTATTTTATTTTATTTTATTATTATTTTTTTGGAACTAAAATTTATTTTTTCTCTTTTCTATGGAACTTTCATATACCATATTCTTTCCTTTGAGTTACAAAATTTGGCACAACTCAGACAAAGCGTTATCTATCTCGAAAAAGAGGTAAAGACCTTGGCCAAACAAGTTACTAATAGAGATAATAAATAACATTTACGGAATATTTGATGAAGTCTTTAACTAATGAGAACGAGATATTAAAACAAGAGACTGTCATTCTCCATTAGAAGACTAGTAATTTGCAGCGAGAAACTATGGAGTTACAGTAGGAGAACTTTGCCCTACAACAAGAAAGTATTGGTCTATGAGATTCCTTTAACCATGTATTGGAGGATAACATAGAGCTCCATGAGGAGCGAGATCAACTTTTGATCCAACTAGGTTCAAGTTCTGAGGGCAAGTCAGATCACTAGAACTCAATGTATTTCTTATTATTTAATAATAATATATTTATTTATGTTTATATGGATTTACATAGTTGTGACCCGTGCTTAGTCATACTTATATACAACTAATATGGGCAATTCAGACCCCAAAGTCCATGCCAAAAATTATCGAATATATACTCTGAAAAATATTGTCTGGATACATGTTGTACTATGACCCTAATAATCGGGCTATCGATCGTGACTCAAAGCACCATTAATATGTTTGTTTGTTGTTGTGTTCAACGCCACGCGTATATCTCACGAATTTCCATAAGCGATCTTCCTCATTCATCTAAGATTCGTCGCTCCACTCCATGATTATACAGATTATCTATTAGAGTATTTATTAGAGGATTCATTACTCTTATAGCGAACACATCTTCTGAATGTGATTGGTGGTCACCTTCTGTTCCTTGGGTATTAGATCGGTTTTGCATCATTGCTTACACGAACTTTCCTCTTTTGCTTTGAGATGTAAAATGATAAGGGCTAAAGTTGTTTATAAAGTTATTAACTTAATGCACTATTTTTAATTAAATGATTAGAGTTTCTTTAATTGTCGGTCATCTGTCGGCAGCTGTCAATTTCATTGGATAATCATTCCAATAATTAAAATTTTAATACTGTTACGAATATACTTAATATTGTGATAATCTAACTTTATACTAATACTTTTCTAAAAGTATTTCAAAAATTTGCGCAATTATATGATATTTCAACTAGTCATAAAATTAGGCATATACACAAATGAAACTTGTCCAAATGATGTCATAATTTAAAATATCATTGAGGTCCTAGAGACTTGGCAAGTTATGTCAAAATATAATAATTATATTATGTCAAAGAACTTTCAATTCCTGATCACAATATCTTTTCAATTGACCTCATAATTTAATAAGCAAAAAATTCAAGTAATAAGTCTTTCTAAATATTTTCAAATAATCAATTAGGAAATATAAATATATTCTTTGAATATTTGATATCCATTATTCTAAATATCTTTAAAATCAACCAAGATCTTTTGGATCTGATATATTATAAGGCATTACAAATATGAAAATTTCGTTTCATTTCACAACATAATATTCACTCTTTTTGAGGCATGAATATATTTTCAATTTAACCTATTTTTCTTTATTGAGGCATAATAGATTAATCATATGTTTAATATACAACAGGTACATCATAATTTTTTTTTCATTCTACACCTAAAGCAAACACATAGATAAAAAATTATTTTGTGCTACGATAGGATTACTCCACTTCTGGTGGAACGGAATAGATTTATTTCAAATATATGATTGTAGCCATATTCCAAATTGTAGTCATCATGATTCTCATAATAATTTTAATTATTGCCTTTGCCATATTAAATTTCTTATCCATGATCATGGCCTTTGTTATAGGTCATAGTGAAATAAAATTTAAGTGGATGAGCATACTGATTTTCATCACAAATTTTCTTAAAAAAAATTTAACAGTCTTTGTAGTGCTCCTTCAAGAGCACATGCGAGATAATTTATCTTATCAAATATGTCTTCTTCAAATATATAATTTATCACATGAAACTTTAATATTGCTAGTGCAATTACTCATTTGGTCATAATGAACTTTGGGTCCATATGATTGTAATATTATAACTTTAGGTACAATTAATTGTGATGAACTTTTAAATAAAAGGTTATGAGTTTTTGTCATGAGATCTCTATAAACTTCAGATTATGTCTTCTTGTCCATAGTTCAAAATGTTAAACCTTCAAAAGTAGTTAAATAATTGAAATAACCAATTAATCATAAATAATTATTCAACAATAAAAGAAAATGTAAAAGGAAAAGTTATGATAATAATGCATCATAATAAAAGGAAAAGTTAGTGTTACAATAGTGTTAGTGTAAATGTTAGTATAATAATGCATCACAATAAAATAAAATGTTAGTGTTAATGCATTATATTATCTTCAGGTTAATTTACAAATCCACAAATATATGGGTCCTGTGAAGAAAACTGATGTGGTTTTACATGAAAATTTATAATAATGTTAGAGTATATAAATTATATGTTACGATAAATGTTAGAGAAATAAATAAATAAATGAAATTATAACATAACTTCTGGTTATAAAAAAATATAGCTCTTGACTAGAAAATTATTTCTTAAAATATAACTTCAAGGTATAAATTTTTCTACATATCTTCAGGTTACGTAAACAAAATATCGATATAACTTCACGTTGTATGAATTTCTCTATATAGCTTCAGGCTATGGAATCAAAATCAAAATTAAAATTGCAGTGTAACTTGAAATATATTAAATAAATGAAAATTATAAAAATTTATGAAATTTTACCTCAATGTACATTTTATTATTGAACTCATTGATTAAGTAGAGCCTTCGTGCTGATAACGTATTGTAAACTGAATCAAAATAATCAAAAAACGCTAAAAAAAAATGTTAGATTTCATTATCTATTTTCTATCATTTCTCTAATATTTCTACAACTCATTTTTTCATCTATTCTTTATTCCTCTTTCTCTGTTCATTTTCTCTACACCATTTCTTACTTCTCTTTATGATCTATCTCATATTTATAGGGAGAGATTTACATCAAAAGATCACCAACTAGATAATTATGCTCTCATCTAAATAATAATTATATATATTCAAGTTGTATATATATTATACAACTTGAATATATATACTATTTAAATACATATATTATTTAAATATATATAATTATTATTTAGATATTCAATATATTAAAAAAAAAAAAAAAATCTATTGTTGTCGACCACTTGTCCTCCTCTGGGCCACTAGGCGACAAGTGGTATGTCATCCTACTGCCACGTATACAGTATGATAAGTTCAGCTCCCTAGAACGATCACGAGAAAGCGACTCGACTACTGGCACGAACGCGTGCAACATCAGCTCCACCTGAGACCAAATCCGTATGGTACGTTTCATGCTTCGTGTCGCCTTCTGGTCGTAATGTACGCACGCACGATCTTGCACGTGCGCCTCTATTTTGTCGTATTTTGTGGCAGTGCAGGTTAATGCGAGTCTAGTCAGCAGACAGCGTTGTAGGCTGTACGGCTTTAGATAGTAGAGAGAGCGAGAGAGGCACGTGGGGTTAGTTCCTGACGTGGTAGTGCAGGTGCACGATAGCGATGTGCGACGACGACCTCTCTCTCTCTCTAGGACTTTTTTTTGTCGCTTTTTTTAAGCCTCGACATCACCACCATGTATCAGCGTCTCTCCCGTAGGTGTACCTACGCCCCTACTTTGTCCTTTTCTAGAGTTGCAGTTGTTATTTTTGCCCGCTCATTACAACGTTATATTCATTAGTTTATTTATTATTAAAGATACCGTGCACCACGTACATATCTAATAGATATAAAAATATAATTATATATGTTATTTTTATTTTTTTTATAATTAAATTAATATTTTTTATTTATTTATATCCTTGCAATAAAAATATTCAGCTCCGCATTAATTTTCTCCAAACAAATGGAAACAATTGTAATTTGATAATTAGATATTTTTTTATTTCATGAAAAAACATAAAATTTAATATCAAACAAGTAATTATGTAAAATATAATCATTAAATAATATGACAAAAAAGTTAGATTCTCAAATGATAAAGTTCATATCCCTTTATTAGATGGGATCCAAATTCAGCTTTGAGAGCTTGCAGCCTTTGAAATTAATTAAGTAAGGCTGCAAGCTAATCTAAATACTTTTAAGAAGAAAAAAAAAAAAATAGAGACTGATTGATGTGTTTTTCCAGATTTATATGATGAGGGAGAAGAGATTGATAAGGGGGTCATAATGCCAAGATCTGTTTGTGGGATCAAATCAACAGCTATATATAACTGACACGTTGAAATTGTATGACGTACGAGACAGATGTGGCTACTCGCCTTTGTTTTTGTTTGAAATGTTGTCTTATTTACTTTTAATCGAATATTCCAATTTACATCTCAAGTTATAAAAAATAAAATAAAAAAACTAAAACTTTGGTTTGGTTAAACATGGTAGCATAATTAATTTACATATACAAACATTTTTCTATATAAAAAGCTACCCAACACAATTGTTGCTATCATGTGATGGGTGACCCTCCATTTTGTTGTGCCCACAAATCACTAACTCCTATGGTGAAGGCTCTAAAGCTTCCAAATTACTTTCCTTCATTTTTATTTTTATTTTCCAATTATTATCAAGATTACCATATTTCCCTTTCTAAAGCTAGAAAACATGCTAAGTGGTAGCAATTCTGCATATGCCAAACGGTTTTCTGTTTTAGTTGATTGTCCTGTTTTTTGTTTTATTGCAAGGGTGTCGCTTTCTTGTTGTTGACGTTAACCTTAAGCTTTTGAACTCCTTGTTGATTTTTCGTATCAGAGCTCTTAAAGCTCATTGCTGATTTTTAGTACCTTAATTGATATTGTGTGTGCATTATTCAAGTAATTGTCTTTATTTATAAGCAAATTGTTCTCCCATAAAATTTTTCGTAGAATAAAATTCTCTCTTTAACAAAAAAAAAAAAAAATTTCTGTAGATGCCTGATTATATGACCCAAAATAGCCCTAAAGATTAGCCAATAGATGTACATTGGTATAATAGTAGATGAAGGCCATTTGTGTAATTATCAACTAACATGATTGGCCTCAAGTAAGGAATATTTAATACTGCCATTAGGGAGAAAAGTACCTTAAACTACCTAACATCTCTCCATGACATACAGTGCCCAATATTAACATCACCTTAGATTATACCTAAAAAGATATCTAAAGAAGAAGAAGACGAGATTCCATGAGATTTTGACTTTTCAATTATACAAAATCAAAGTTTATTTTATATTTAAAAGATACTAATCCAAAAGGGCTCTAAATATAGGGATGGAAGGCAGTTTGCATTTCCCAAGTATATTATTAATCATGCTCCATGGACACCATGTTGCATGCCCACAGTAAAAAAAAGAGAAAAAAAAAAAAAAAAGTAGTAGAAGAAGAAGATGAAGAAGAAGTAAAGTCACAGACACTCATGGCCTTATCCCTGCAAATAAAAAAGAAAAAATGCAAGTGCCGGTGCTGCATGTGTTGTAGGGGAGGGGGGATTGTGTAAATCATGAAGAAAGGAGTGGAAATCTATGCTATCTTAGCTGTTTATGTCACCTTTAATTTCATGGTCATTCCAATGACCCTCCAAAACTTTATTAGAAAAAAAAAGAAAAAAACATCAAAACACTGTACTGGAAGTGAGAATCCATGATGATGACACCATCTCAAATTCCAAAGAGCAAATACATAATAAACAACATTCCAGCCCCATTTCATTTCCTTTTTACATTGTAACCTGTGTTGCAATTTTAATCACTGTTTCTTCAGCAAATTCAGCCAATCTCTGTCACAAAAGTGGCCAACACCCAGAACCCAGATGTGACTCTTCTCATTCCCACTTCTTCTCTACTTTAGTTTCAACTCATTTATTTATTCATTTTTTGGATTACTTTCAGGTTGGATGTCACATTTGGTCTGGCTTTGGCTAGTAAAAAAACAACCCAACTCAACTGCCATTAAGATCCTTAGATTTGTCATTCAAAATCATATAATTTTACTTGTTTTTCATATTCTTAATTTCAATAAAAACATGCATTGTATCTTCAGTTCTTAACTTTCTTTACATAATGCTTTTACTACTACTAAGCAATAAGCATAAGCAGTTGCTTTTACAAGGGCAGGAATCATTCAGATATTATAAAACATGATTTTCGTCATTGACTCTGTTACATGGATAAAATAGAGCTATGAGGAAAGAGAGAGTCAGAATATAAGATTGTACACATTTTGTTGCCGACACCAGCAGGGCCTAGATGCTAACAATGATTGCTCTCTTCTGCATTTCTCTCTTAAGAGATTTACCCTTCTAACTGTAGGTATTCAAATATATAGTGTTGGTGTTCCCTGGCACTAAGGCATTGGCAACATAATATGGTGATTGCTTTGATGTAATGGTAAAAGTCTTCACACGACAGAAAAATTTAAGTCTATGATTGCAAAATTACAGAATTCTACAAGTGGGTGACAAGCGTGAAAATGCGGATTCGAATCTATTGATTAGGACTCCACAAAAATAGTTGAGAGATGCAAGGTATAGATGTCAAGTCATCAATCATCTACAGAACACCATGAGTGTTATAGATATGGTACCTAATATATCCAGAGCCCACAAAAAATGATATAAGCTATAGTTTTATATGGAGACTGACAAGGATGTTTCCTTTAACAGCAAGCTGAGGAAGATAATAATTTTGTACTAGTTCAGGAAGTCAAAACAATCTTCGAGTCCACACATTAAGAATCTGGCAAGCCCACCCTTTTCTTTCATCCCCCCCTTCCACCCCATCTTGTCCACCCAACAAGTACAAGTTTGCTAGCTACCACATTCATCTGTAATATCATATATAGCCACTTTGCACAGTTCTTACTCTATCAGGTTGTTTGGTAAGGAGGATTGAATGAGATTGGATCATTTTTAGTCTCAATCCTATGTTTGAAGGTGAGGTGAAATGGGTTAAAAATAATTTCACCTCACCAATTTATCCCCTTCGCACCATAAAACAATTCCACCTAAAATGGTGGGATAGTTTTATCCCACCCTCTTTTTTTTCTTTTTCCTCTTCTTCTTCTTTTTAAGGTTTTATGTAATTTAAAGAAAAAAAAAAAAAGATATCAATCCAATCCCAAATATATCACCAAACACAGAATTACTCTATTTTTAATCATATTCTATCATATCCTATCAAATCCTATAAAAATAATCTATCATATCCCGCACACCAAACGGACCTATAAGTTTGTGGCTTCTTCCTAGGTCTTTGAGTCAAACCTTCTCTCATCCTAGTTCCTAATGCTTTCAGATGTGATGCACCAATTGGTTCCCATATTCTGACATGACTGTTTTAAACTTGTGGTCAGACAGACAGCGCTACTAAGAAGAGTAAAAAATAAAAATAATAACAAAATACTTGCTTGCATAAGACTTGAAGGTAGGAGGCTAGATACCTACTAAGACTTCCATGGTTCTCAAAAAAAAAAAAAACAGTTATGGTAGTGGATAATGAAAAGAAGATTGAAATGGACTTAATGTTGAAAATAAAAAAGTTTCTTTTAGTACATAGAAGAGCCTATAACTGGCTTCATATTCTGTATGCGCACCTACTGACTCCAACCTAACAATCTCTCTCTCTCATTCAAATGGACTTGACTTAATGTTGAAAATAAAAAATAAAAAGTTTCTTTTAGTACACATAGAAGAGCCTATAAGTGGCTTCATATTCTGTATGTGCACCTACTGACTCCAACCTAATAATCTCTCTCTCTCATTGAAATGGACTTGACTTAATGTTGAAAATAAATAAATAAAGTTTCTTTTAGTACACATAGAAGAGCCTATAAGTGGCTTCATATTCTGTATGTGCACCTACTGACTCCAACCTAATAATCTCTCTCTCTCTCATTGAAATGGACATGACTTAATGTTGAAAATAAAAATAAAAAGTTTCTTTTAGTACACATAGAAGAGCCTATAAGTGGCTTCATATTCTGTATGTGCACCTATTGACTCCAGCCTCTCTCTCTCTCTCTCTCTATGTATATATATATACACACGTTATCCCTCATTACAATGTACCTAATCGGTTATATATATATATATACACACATTATCCCTCATTACAATGTACCTAATCGGAAAGGGAACTAATTAAGATTTGCTTTTGCATGTCTCCATAAGTGCATGAGGTGGAACTCTTAAAATGGCCTAGTAATTTGAGATAGAATTGGCATAAACATCCAAGAAACTTTAGCAATGTCATTTGTTCGACCAGTAAAAATCTTGGAGTCATTTCATAAACTGAGGCCCTGCCATGTCAGAAAGCTTGGAATAGAAACCCAAATATCCAAAGGCCTCCATGAAAAAGATAGGTTTCCATAGGCAGTCTACATAAAGTAGGAAAGCAGACCTTTGGCCACCATAAATTGTTCCCCCCTTCTCCTCCCCCACCACACACACACACACAATAATTCAATAGTATTTGAGAGTTTCAACAACAAATCAAGGAAAGGTTTTAATTGGATTTGATAATGTACATTCATCACAAACAACAAATAAATTCCATACAGCATATGAAATAGATATTTAGCTGCAAACGAAAAAAAAAAATATTCTGACCATAATTAACAGAAATATCTCAAAAAGCATTGTTAGTCATACTCCAGCTCATCAGGAGTAACAGGTCTCTTAAGAGGGATGATGGATTTTTTATCAACGTCTCGTGAGAGAGCTTTTCTCATATCTGAAAATTAGGCATGTGAAAAGGTTAGAAAATGGATATGCAGTTTTTTTTTTTTGATAAGTGGTGGGAGTTGAACCCACGACTTCAAGAACTATGGAGCTAAGGCCCTTTTTTTGATAGGTAAGATATGGATAATGCATGTAAAAGAAGAATTCGCAGAGATATGGAAGACCTGAAGACTTACCTAACCCATCTTCCTCCCCAGAATAATATCGCAGCACTCTTCTGTAGATTACATACCCAAGCTGATGGCAAGCAAGAAAAGATAGATAGCATAAGCCCTATTTCACAGAAAATAAATAATAAAGATACAAAATAAATATATGCATGGACCCATCAACAGGGATGTCTTGAGACTCATGAATGATCTAGAAGACTAGAACCTAAACTGCACCAACTAGATTTTCCGAACTGCCAATTTCAAGTTACTTAGTACTAAAATCATAGTCAATAGTCCAAAGAGACCGGAAATTAGACAGTCAAGAACTTCCAACCACTACGACTTTCAATTTCTCCTATTAACTGAAAAAGGCTGATATGCAATTATCAGACTGGAAGGATAGTTAAAGTTTGAGCTAATACAAACCATAAACATTAGTAGAGCATAAGAAAATATTCAATTTGAAATTAAATGGAAACCAGACCTTTTCATACATCTTTATAGCTGGCATGTTGGATGCCCTCACAAACAGGTCTACAAAGTAAGCCTTGTCACTGCAAATGAAAGAATTTGTCATTGATAAAAAATAAAAATAAAAAAGCACCAAGACTGGTACAAGAAAGACCCAACATGGCTAATGATAAATCGGCATAGTAAATGTTATTCATTTATTGCTTTCATAAAGAAATATGTTACACCAATTTTTCCAACACAAGTGGATGCACCTGAAATGGCTTTTCTAATTTTTCGCATCTAAGATATGCATAGGATAAATGCGACTCTTCTGACAAGCCTTTTAACAAGACTTGACCATCGGACAATGTGTAAAAAAATTACAAACGGAAAGTTGGAAACCAATCCAAACCAACAAACTGATGAAAATGCAGAGACCAAAACTAAATCAAAGAATATAAATCAGTCAACAAAGCATTAAGGAACTGAACAATAACTTCATAGCAGTCTGATACAAAAATCACTATCTAAGTAATGATACTATTAGCTGATTTTATCAATGACATTTGGGCTTCAGTTTCACACAATTTAGCACGTTTCACATCAATCGTGAGATTCAATTAAATGTTCACTAATTCAATAAGCAAATTATTAACAGTAAACTAAATGCATAATTACACAGAGATCTTGATATCATTCAAAATCATCAATCAGAAATTAGCCATTTTTTTAGAGACATTACCTGAGTTTTGCCAACTTTTAAATTGTTGAAATGAAGTTTATGTATATCAACCTCTGAAAAGAGTAGAGGTTTGTAAAATTTTCTCAAGCATATTAATCACCTCCAAATCTGAAAAGAAGTATTGGTTGAACTTGAACCTCCAAAAGAAGCTTATAAAATTTCACTTTTTCTTGCAGAAGTCGGATCTCTATTACACAGAGTTTCATTTAAGAGCCTGTTTAGAGGTTAAGTAGAGTTACCAAACATGCTCTTAGTGAAATCTTAATGAGCAATGTTATTAATTCTCCTATTTAAGACTGGGTTTTCTAGTAAGCCACAGGCACATAAGAGGACAATTCTAGATTTTTATCTGTTCCTTTCGTTTTTTTCTTTCTTTGGTTAGCGGTTGCTGCAAGGCGTCCATATTAAAGTTTATTAAGAGATCCTGATTAGTTAGCACACATATGTTGACTTTTACAGAATCTAAACCAAGGTTGTTGCATCCCATGTAGATCACACATCTTTATTCATTTCAACTATGAGATGAAATATTGCTTCCATCAATACATCCAGAGCTACAAGCATGCGTCAGACTTACATCTTGTCACTGATTTCCTCCAGCATATTCATGAGTTTCTTGGCTAGTTGCTGCCTCCTGTAGTCTGGAGCAACTGTTACTGCAGTTACATGACCATGCCAAGATTCACCTTGTCCTTCAACTTTTCCCATAACTGCAGGGAGACAGAAATAAAGGTGCTAGGAACAGTAAATTCACAAGAGAAAAAACTCTGAGCAGAAAAGGCGCTGATTAGTTGATAAGTAAAGATAATAAAGTGGAAGTACGAAAAAAGTAGCTCAAAGTCAGATGGTAGGTTGAGTGGCCTAATAACCCAACAAAAGAAAAACAAAGTCAAAACCAGGCCAACTATCACACCTTGTAAGATGAAGGTCAAAAGGAAGAAATATAAAAATATCTGAGGGTTGATCTACAAATAAACCTTAATCACACCTTAGATGCCACTTCGGCACTTCCTTTATCAATTAGACCCCATTTGCCCGGGGGAGATCTTTATTCCAGTATGTAAATCTCAATAGATAAAAAGCATGCACGTGAGTATCCACCATGAGAAAAAGGTGTCTAACACAGATCGTATGCTACTGCCACCATATCCCTTGGCAACACAATCACCATCACTACAACCATCCTATTCCTCCTATAATCACTTCAACTGCCAGAGCCACCTTAACACAGAGGCAATACTACTACCACCACTATCACCATCACCACACAAGATGGAAGCACTGACCTACCCCCTTTACCACCAGCAATACCCAACAACTATCAATGCTACTAACAGTGACATTATGAACACCATATCCACCATCAACATCACCATGAGTCCATGACTGTTCTCCCATGTCCTCATCATATCCACTAGGTTAGCAACACAGCCGTCACTCTCAAAATGTTGTTGCCACACTAACACCACTACTGCCACTAAACCACTCCCTCGCTACTGCATGACTTTGTGATTGGTTTCTCTCAAGATAAGACATTGAAATATGAACCCGTTCTCATTGGAACAGAAATTTAACAAAAAGAAACAGAATCTTGAAAAGAATATTATTAGCATAAAGAGACACCACGGAAAGGAAGGTCGATTAACAACCATTAACAAGGATATCAAGTAAGTTGCATATATACAGATGAGAACAAGAAAATGGACATTGCAGTGACTGGCGCACATATACATATATGTATGTATGTATGTAGCTAACAATAGCAACTTCTGATCACAATTCAATGAGAAGACAAACACCATGGCAAATCAAGATCTAGTCAAGACGTAAATGCATTTAAAGATGTCAGGAAAGTTTGATACTACAGTCTAAGTTGAACTCCAAGACTTGGGAACCTTTAAGTCCCATCAAATTTTAAGATTGAAATGTTGGCTTGTATATTTACCATAATGGTTTGTAGCATTATTGATGATGACCATCATATGAGAAAATATAGTACCATAATGTCGTCAGCATTCTGCCAAAAAGTGTATGTTTCTTTATCCTTTAGTGAAAACTAGTGTTCTCCTTATAAAGGGCACTGTGTCATAAAAAGAAATATTCTATCAATGAAAGGGATTTGTTGACAGATCCCATGTGATAGAAGTTGCAAAAGGGATTATAATGCTGAATCTATCCCACCATATTGGATGGATCTGTAAGGTCCAATGGCCCAATACTGTTGTTTTCATTGTTCTTTTCTCGTAATTACTGTCCGTGAAATTCCATGTGATCTCCACTCTGCAGAGTAAAGAAGCCCCTCCTTATCATAGTTTCAGCAGAGGGGGGAAACAGATCAAGAAAGCCACATAAAAGAAAACTCTCTAGATTATCTAGGTTTAGGGAAGGAATTACATCTGTGGAATACATGAACATATTCATCTTCTTAATTGGAGCAAAAATAAAAGAGAGTTGATTAAGGTTGTTTCGACGCATACAACAAAGGCCATTACATGAGTAAGTTAAGAAGAGTGACATATTAACAATTACTATAATGATAAAGGCAGAGAAAAACCTAAAATAATATGGATAAAGATAATTAAAAAGATATAACTACTTGTAATATAATGTCTTAATGTCAACTTAAATCTAGATAAAGCAGAGTGGAGGAAGTTGATTCATGAAGTCAACCCATGTCCTTGGGATAATGTTTTGTTGAATTGAGCATTCTTCTTTCATTTCTTTGTTAGCATTGCAACTTTTAAATCATTTTATGAATAATATTCTTATAAAGTTAGAAAAAATTGTCACAAAGCAATTAGCGTTATCTCAACTCAAGAAATGCAATCTACATAGGTGCAATACCTTTGACAAAGCCACTAAACATTTATGTTTTCATTAGCACAGGATCCTCCCATCACAATGTATTATATTATGCTATTGAATACCAATAACAACGATATTTTATTTTCTTCACTAGTGCACATTATTGTCATCAAATAACTAAAGATTGCCATTCATTGATAAACATGTATTTCTGAAACATAAGCTATATGGTGCAACTATGACTTAATTTTTTGTGGAACATCACAACTGTATGCCCATATAATGCTATACAAGACATTAGTAAATTCATAGTCTCTTTCCCACACACTCATCCTCTAATTTTTGCAAATAGTTGGGCCCTGTGGTCTCTAAAGGCATTTATTGTCCATTCTAAATACTAAACAATCCATAAATCAATGTATTATAAATATGGCTCCAACTCAAGGACAAATACCAATAATAAAAGCCAAGGATATCAAACTTATACCAATAAGAGGCCACAAGTAACAAGTAAAATAAAAAATGAAAAACAATTTAAAAATTAAGCTTGTTGCAAGTAATTTAATTTTATGGAGTTGAACAATTCTTTCTCAAGGCCCTTGTTATTATTTACTCAACTAATAAATTTCAAGGAACCTTCCCAAGACAAAACTTTGCTCATTTTCGTAGGACCTCTCTATGATCTTGTGCAATACCCTTACGATAGGAGTCTCCTCATCTTTTTCAAGACTCAAAATCCTTGGTCACCCTTTGGTGATGAACCTCCTCTCATTTGCTAGAACACAAATAAGAGAGAAAGTTCAAGCAACATTTTGTTTATTTGGGAACCCAATTATTTTAAATCTTTGAGACCAATCAAAAGGTCAATAGAAACATTCACCAATGAATTCCATCGCACCACTCGACTCAAGTTCATGTGTACAGCCTACTCTAATTGATCTATAACCCTTCATAGACAATCCATCAAGAAAAGTTTCTTTTCCACACTATGTCAGGCTTCCATGAGTTATCTTGGAAAATTTCTAAGAAAAGCGATCAATGAAGAAAGCATTTGGTAAAGAAAATGGAATTTATTTGTACCAAACAAAAATAAAAAAGAAAATGGCAGTTGTAAACTTTGACAGCTTTATCCTAAGACTTCAATTACAAGAACTATCTTCCTATAGGTGACTAATCTTACCGTAAAGAGTTCCACCTCATGTGATGA
The DNA here is from genome assembly GCA_035771175.1 of Paratinospora sagittata. NCBI lineage: Eukaryota > Viridiplantae > Streptophyta > Magnoliopsida > Ranunculales > Menispermaceae > Paratinospora > Paratinospora sagittata. Next base: position 3,972,404 of record CM069601.1, read on the forward strand.
ATAGGAGTTAATAACAATCAATCATGGGTTTGAGTTTATTCCATCCAATAACAAGCCAGTAAGAATTTAAACTTCACCCCACATCACACCCCTAAAAAAATTCACCTCTAAATAAAAAATCTTAAGTTGGAAAAAAGATGAGCCTTCACCTCAACTAACTCAACTAAACAAAACTTTTCCCAACTATATGGGGTTAGCTACATAAATTCACTTCTTCACCCTTATTTATCAAATCTTTTTCGACCCTCGCTTCAATCCCCTGCCAAAAAAATTCCTTTATCAGAGTATGAGATCCGCTAAATCTTCACAAATCAAGCAATCAATTGTCAAAGGAAAGTCTTTGAATTCAAACCATGTGATCTCTATAAATCAAGTAATCAATTTATCAAAGGAAAGTTTTGAATTCAAATCATGTGCGCAACTTTGTAAGGAAAGTTTTTGAATTCAAATCAGGTGTAAAGCTTTGTAAGGAAAGTTTTTTTAATTCAAACCATGTGTACAGCTTTGTAAGGAAATTTTTTCTAATTCAAATCATTTGTACAACTTTGTAAATATTTTTTTCCTTATTTTTTGGTTCAGTTGTGATTTGTATATTTATATATATAAAGCACTTGCTACTCTTGTAAGGAATAAACAAAATTGAAAAATATTCAATTTTCGAATTTATTAGTTCAAATTTTTCATGGTATCAACTATCAAAGCGTAAGATTTGAGCCTAATTGTTAATTTCATCCCACAATGTGAACGTCAATTGCTATGGCTGCTAAAAGTATTATTGATCACAACAACATATTCACGGCTACTGCAGATGCAGCTGATCAAGCCAATAACCTATTCTATTTGTATCATTTTGATAATCCGAGTACGATACTCGTTACACAACCTCTCATAGGTGAGAGTAATTATTCGGCTTGGAATCTTGCGATGATTATGGCTTTAAACACCAAAAACAAAACAGGTTTTGTTGATGGATCTATTTCAAACCATCAACCGAGATCCAAATTACCCCCAACGAATTCATTGTAATGACATGATTTTATGGATTTTAAATTCCATTCCAAAGGAGCTTGCTACTAGTGTTTTCTATGCATGATCAGCACATGAAGAGTGGAACTGTCACACCCTGGGTTGCACAGCGTGCCCCCTACCCAGGGTGTGACAAAAGGGCTCAATGGGTACTCAAGTTGCGAAATCTAACCTTATGAGGAAGAGGTTGCGAGTTCGAACTTGGGGGAGGCCTTCCCTGTGCTGTGGATTGTGCAGGGGGATAAATGATCTCGGTGACCGGCGTCCTTGTGTGGCGTGGCTGGCCGAGATGGGACAATATTATGGATCCATAATGGCTAGGCGTTCGCCACACGGCTGAGGTCGTGGTGGTGCGCCCGCACCTGGGTAGGGGGCACGCTGTGCAACCCAGGGTGTGACAGGAACAATCTCAAGGAATGCTTTTCTCAAAGCAACGGTCAAAGGATCTTCCAAATTAGAAAGGCAATTTCTTCACTCTCCCAAAAATAACCATTTGTCACCACTTCTCTAACAAAATTGAAGGGACATTAGGATAAGCTCACAACATATGAACCTTTTTCCATCATGTTTGTTTGGAGTAATGAAACTCTTGGTAGACTACTAACAACATGAAAAGGTGATACAATTTCTCATGGGATTGAAAGCAGTTATAATGCTATTAGAGGACAAATTCTCCTTCAGGATCCTCTATCATCAATTAATAAAGTCTTTTCTCTTGTCACTCAAGAAAAAATACAATGGGACATTACTGTCACAAAACAACAACTCAATGATGTTGCTGTGTTTTGTGCCAAAAATGATTCTAATGTCCAAGGTATGAAGCGAGAGAATCTTGGCAACAATAAGAAAGGGTCAAATTTACATCATGAACAGACTACTTGTAATCAATATGGGATAGCTGGACACAAATGAGAAGTGTTATTTCCATCATAGCTTTCCACCTGGTCCAAAATACCATAAAAGTGACAAGCAAGGTACAATGAGCCAAGTTGCAGCAATGGAATTTGCTAAAACTAAAGAGTCTTCATCTCAAATGAGTGTGCCTTTTACACTTGAGCAATGTCGTCAACTTCTTGCTTTTTTAAACTTTGATAATTCACACGTCTCATCAAGTAAGTACTTCACAAGCAGCCACAGACCTTTCAAGTATATCACTTTGTCTCCATTCATCCCATAATGTTTCTTGGATTATAGATATTGTGGCAATTGATCATATTGTTAGTTCCATGTCTCATCTCACAACTATCACTTCTTGTGGTTTTACAACAGTTAAACTTCCAAATGGATCAATTGCCCATGTTTCTCACATTGGAACTGTTTCTCTATTTTCATCACTTGTTCTCAAGGAAGTTCTCCGTGTTCCTTTGTTCAATTTCAATCTTATATCAGCAAAGTAAGCTTGCAAGAACCTGCCTATTTTCAAATTGTTCCTTTGTTCTATTTTCAAATTGTTCTCTTACATTTTTTGTTGATTCCTGCTTCGTAAGGGACCTGTCTACAAAGACAATGATTGGAGTGGGTAAAGAGAAGACTGGTCTTTATTCTACCTAGTACCACCAACAATAATGGCATCCACATTGTGGCTCTACCTTCTTCCTTTGAAATGTGGCATCAAAGGTTTCGTCATCCCTCCTCTCGCTGCTTGGAGTTCTTAGCTAAGTCCAATCCTAATGTGTTGATTTTTCAACCAACACATGTAGTATTTGTCCTTGAGCTAAACAAACTTGCCTTTCTTTTCCTACTAGTTGCAATTTTTACAAATAAACCTTTCCATTTGATTCATTGTGATATTTAGCGAGGTTATCAAACTCCATCTCTTAGTGGTGGAAATTATTTCTTGAAAATAGTTGATGATTTTACACGCTCTACATGGGTATATCTCATGCGTCATAAATCAGAAATGCATCAGCTTCTTAAGACATTTTGCATCCTATTTGAGACTCAATTTGGGAAAAGAATTAAACAAATTCATAGCGATAATGGGATTGAATTTGAAATGAATTCTCTTTCAGGAAAAAGGTTTAGTTCATCAATGCAGTTGTGTTTCCACTCTGCAACAAAATGGTGGTGTTAAAAGAAAACATTAACATATTCTTATCATAGCTCATGCCTTGCATTTCCAAGCCCATTTGCCTATTCGTTTTTGGGAAGAATGGGTCTTTACTGCCACATACTTGATTAAACACACACCCACACCACTACTCTTTGGTCGAACTCCTTATGAGTTCCTTTTCAACTCCAAACCTTCCTACCCTCATCCAAGAGTCGGGTGCCTTTGTTGGCTTCCACTCTTACTACTACCAATCTATTCAAATTTGAGTCACATGCAAGAAAATGGCTTTTTCTTAGATATCCCCATGACCAAAAGGGATATAAATTATTTGATCTTAACACAAAAACCTTGCTCACCTGAAGGGGTGTAGTTTTCCATGAAACTATTTTCCCATATAACCATATCTTAGACCCCTTAGAATAAGTCTTGCCATATCCTATTCTAGATCAACATGAATTTGACCACCCACATGATATGTCACCTCAATCATCTCCACCTCCTACTAATAATATGGACATAGCCCAACCTCCCCCACCTTTACCCATGCAATGCCTAGCGCACCCATGATAACGCCTCATTACCTCCAAGATTATCATTATCAGTTAGCAATGAACTCTAAGCTTATTCCCACGGCGATTTCTATGACAGATCGACTAGCAAGTACATCTCTTTTTTTTATCTCAACACTTGTCCTCTGATAAGTTATTTTATTAGCAAACCAATTGACCCAAAAGTGGTACCTATTAGCTATGTTAATTAGACTCTTTGCTTTAGCCCAACGAACCCATGTCGGCCCTTCATGATCCTAACATGGGTACAGGATATGCATCTGACACTTTAGATTTTAGAATACGACCAGGTAGATTTTTCAAACAAAGAATAGAAAGCATAAAAACAAAGTGAAGAAAATGAATAATAGGTTACAATTCATTTAGGTGAAGAAAAAAAGGACAATGAATGAAGAAGTCCCTTTTATCACTTAATTTTTGGACGAGTACCTAGATCCAAATTGTAGACACTTTTTAGCTGAGTCCCTGTATATCCCATAATTTGAAAATGAACAAGCCCAACCTCTAGAAATGTACCCGCATCCGACACCCATACCCGAGTCTAGGCAACATAGGCTGTTAGGTAGGGGCAGGGGCCCAACTATGTATATCAAGCGAATATGCATGCGCATGATGGCACATGAACTAGATTTATACAAATGGAGATGAAAGACATGATTGATAAATGAGAGAAACAAGTAAATGATTTTGAGGAGAGTTGAACATAGAACCTATAGAAGAACTTGGCTCTGACACCATGTTAGAAACTGCTTGACCTAAAAGCTATTGCTATCAAGTAGGGACCCAACTATGTGTATCAAGTGAATATAGACAAATTCGAAAACTGAATCTTTTCTATTTTGTGTGTTTGTCACAAGAGCAGCAAGTGCTTGCTTTTTTTTATAAAGATACAAATCGTAACTAAACCAAAAAAAGGGGGAAAAATATGTACGAAGTTGTACACATGATTTGAATTCAAAAACTTTCCCCACAGAGCGGTGTACATATGATTTGAATTAAAAAAATTTCCTTTGATAAGTTCATTGTTTGATTCATGCAGATGACATAATTTGAGTTCAAAACCTTTCCTACGACAAGCTGATTGCTTAATTTGTGGAGATCATAGCGAATCTCATACTCTAATACTCACCCTCAAGTTTGGCCTGTATATGTTGATAACACCCAATTTGCAAATAAGATTGCGGAATTGGGTTGATACAAGCGGTTTAGTGAATATATTGTTGGTTGTTGACTCGTTGAAATGTGAATAGTACAAAATCAAGCCAAATGGGATCTTTTCAAGGAAGACGTGGCAATCTATTTTAATATGTTTAGTGAATATATCTGTTGGTTGTGACTAGTTGAAATGTAAATAGTACAAACCAAGCCAGATTGGATCTTTTTAGGAACAACGTGGCAATATATTTCAATATGTTTAGTGTGTTCATCATAGATTGGATTAGCAACAATATGAAGAGCAACTATGTTATCACATAATAACAAAAGAGGTTTAAGTATGGGAAATTGTGAGATCCTAAAGAAGGTCCAATAACCAAGTGATCTCGCAACATGTAGTTGCCATAAGTCGTGGCATAGTATTCTACTTTAGTTGAAGATCTAGATACCATAGACTACTTTTAAAATTTCCAAGAGATGGATGAATCACCTAGCAATATACAAAATCCAATAGTAGATCAACAAGTCTCACTACAGCTAGCCCTATCAAAATCACAAAAGCCTTGAGCTATAAAGTACTATTAGAAGAAAAATTTATTCCTTGGCCAGGGCTCTGTTTAAGATAGTGAAGTACTCCATGTGTATAAGGTAATTTTTACATGGTTTCTCCATAAATTGGCTCAAAACTTGCATAACATAGACAATATTTGGTCCTGTACTTGATATATATATTAAACGACCAATGAGGCGACAATAAATGGCAGGATCAGAGAATAGATCCCCACAAGCAACAAGCAACTTAACATTTTGTTCCGAAGGAGTTGAAGCCGGACAAGCACCAAGTAATCCACAATCTGAAAATTTTCAAGTTAATGCTAAGTAGGACATTAGTAAATTCATGGTCCCTTGCCTACATGCCCATCCTCTAATTTTTGCAAATAATCGGACCATGTGGTCTCTAAAGGAACTTCTTGTCCATCACTCTAAATAAATCTATAAATCAATGTATTATAAATATAGCTCAACTCATGGATAAATACGAACAATAAAAGCCAATGATATTCACAAGTAACAAGTAAAAAGTATAATAAAAAATGAAAAACAATTTAAAATTAAGCTTGTTGCAAGTAGTTATTTTTATGGACTTGAAGAAATCTTTCTCTTGGCCCTTCTTATGATATTCTGAACTAAATACATTTTTGAGACACCTTCTATAATACCTTAGTTTAAAAAAAAAAAAATTGGGTAAGTGCCCAACGTTGGGGCATAGGGGACCCCTATAAAAAGGGCCCCCCTTCCCCCTCATTTTTTCACAACTCTCCATTCCTCTCTCTCTCTCTCTCTCTCTCTCTCTCTCTCTCTCTCTCTCTCTCTCTTTGAGACTCTCTCTCTTAGAGACTCTCTACTTGTGCGGTGCAGAGCTGCTGCCTGACGAAGAGCGCAGAGCATAAAGTGTCCAACTTGAAGGTGGGAAGCGAAACTCAGGTTTGCGTGTCTTATGTCTTTTTATAAAGTTTTTCGTACATTATTATTATGTATGATATTCACATTATTACACAAATGTCATTATGTTTAGACTATATTTGTCTTACTCACATCTTGGTAAATGTAATCTAAATGTCATGTCGTTACTCTACTGGATTAGCTATTAATTTAACTGGTCAGACTAAATCTTGTCCCTAGTAACTTTAAATAGTGAAAGAAAGGCAATTTGCTACTCTAGAAGACTTGATGTATAAAGAGTGTCCATTGTGACCCACCTCTCGGCTTGGGGACTGGTCCGGTTGGTTTTATTAAAAGTCGTCCACTTCGTGGAGGTACGATTGTATCTTAATGATGCATTTCCTATGAACTCAAGAGTTGTAGTACATGTGCAGTAGGCATTCATACCAGTGTGAAAATGTAGACTAGACCTACACACACATTCATACATTATATCCATGCATATAACATTAGTAGGCAGCATAACCATCTAGGGACGTAAATCGCTCGTGGGCTAATGATTGATTATTAGTGCATAATTGCCCACTTGACTGAGTCAACCCTAGGCGATACATCTCTACTGTAAACTTTATTGTGTCGGCCCAAAAGGAGATGTGCGAACTAGGTTGTATCATACTGATTGTTATATATTTCACTGGTGATGAACGCACAGCGTGATCCCAGGATGGTACCTGGCCACGACCCCCCTTACGAGACGATGCGTTATGGGTGTCCACTGAATTATGATATTGCTATTGATGATATGTTGTGTTTATCTGATCTGTAACGACCCCCTTTCGCATATAATGTCGTGATGACGTAAAATCCCCGACTCTAGGTATTGTGTACGTATTTGATGTGTATAATACTCGTATTTTGCGTGTTTTGTGCATGTATTTGATGTTTTTGTTTGATAATTAATTATTGGTGCGTCAAATGGACTTGGGAATATTATAAATGAGTCTGGAACGCGTCTTTACATAGAAATTGACTGGTTATGCCAGAAATTCTGATGTGTATTGAGCGCGTAGTAGCGAAATGAAAAATGAATGTTTTGAGCGAAAAGAGGACGCTCATGCGCTGTAAGGACGCTCATGCGCAAATGGGAGAGCGCTGATCTGATTTTTTGGGCCGTTTTTTTATGAACAATGACCAAAAATCAGTATTTTAAAAGGGAAAAAGTTGCTACTATTCTCATTTGAGTTGGGAACGAATTGGAGAAGGAAGAATGGAGGAAAACTAAAGTTTCAAGAGGAAATCTTCACCATATATACCCCAAAGTAAGTGATTTTCTCCAATTCTTTCCATGAATCACCATTGAAGGTGAGAGTAAGCTTTCTAATGGTGTAATTTTCTCCATAGGCCACGGTTTTGGGTATTCCTAACCTAGGGTTGGTTGGTATTTTGCTATTTCGAGCTTGTTTATAGTAGAAACAACCTTCCTTAACCTAGATCTATACCCAATGTGCATTTTGCAAGCACTTTACCACGGTTTTTTGTGGAGTTAAGTGTAATGGCCCTAAACCTAGAAAATGAACTTAGAGTTTTCCATTCAAGTTGTCACTCAATTATATTGAATAAATGACTGATTCTATGTGATTGATGGTCCAATTCACTGATTTTGAATGGTGAAAAGCCTAGGTGTAGTGTAAAATTAGCCTAGGGCTTGATTTCGGAATTTTGCCCAAAATTGGAGCTTTTGACCTAAATCAAGTCAATTGATTAAATTGACTTGAAACTTGTCTAATTGAACCCAAATTGAGTGAAATTGTGGGTTTATAATGGTTAGACTAGTGTTAGAATTGCATGAGTTAGTTCAATTTGACCATGTAGAGATTTATCTACTTTGGGGCTTTTGAGGCATTTAGATTGAAATTGGTCAATTGAATGATGTTAAGTATTTCTAATCCAAATTGGTGTGGATTAGATGTGATTTAGGTTAGTAATTATGTATTTAAACATAATGGACTGAAATTGATCATTTGTGTATGAAATTGATTCATTTCAGGTGTATGTGAGTCAATTGGCCAATTGGAATGTAAATGATGTGTGAAATTGGCTAGTGAATTGGTTGTGAGTATTTCTCACCTCTGTTTTCCATTATGACATTTTATTTATATAAATTGATTTGTGCAATGGCATGCATCTTATATATATATGTGCATTGTGATTTAAGAGCATGAGCATGGAATATATGCATTGATATTGCCTTGGGTGTTTTAGATTAAATACCTTGGCATTGTTGTCTTTCTTTTTACTTATTCTTCGAGAAAATGTGCCGCCGGAATACTTGGATTGGTGTTCCCTGGAAAGGATTTTCCGAATCACTGAGGAATGTAAGGATAGAAAGATTAAGAGGATTAGTGTCGGGTAATGCGTCGGTCGGGACCTATTGGTCAATAGGGGAAGTAAAGGCATGTGTTATTCTGACATATCTTTTTAGTAAAGAGTCTGCATATCTGATTCTTATGGAAATGATGCATAATTCACATGTTTAGTTTAAACACATGTATAATATGATTTTTCTTGATGCATTTGGTTTATGAATGGAATTTTCAATATCATGCGTGTTTTTTATAAATGCATATATCGAAATATATTGTGAGAACTTACTCATTGAGCTAGTTGAGCTCACCCCATTTTTTCCTACTTTTCTCAGGTTCATATCAGAAAGGAAAGGGCAAGGCTTAAAGCTTGCGGTCTTCCTTTTCTTCTCTTTTGGATGTATGTTTTGATTCGTATATTTTTGGGGAAACTTGGGACTAGTGTAATTGTTTTGTTTCATCTTTGATTATGTATATAAATATCACAAATTCTCGTGTATATAAAATATAGATAGTTGTGGTTTGTTTGGCTTTGAGGATGACTTGGGATGTGGGTAAGTCATGTGAGAAAGTAAAATAATTGGGTTTGATATGAATGATGTTGATTATTTGATTATATGTCTTTGTGTGATCGGATATGATTATCAGAAATTTTGTGGAACTTCAAATTTATGGAGAGGTTCTACCGAAAATTTTAGTGATTTTGTGGTATTGTTTTAAAAGAAAGAGGCTGACAGAGTATCGTATACGTCTAGGTATGACGTATATGGTATTCTGTGTCGGTCCTGACGTCACCCGAAGAGGGGTTGCGACATGATCATTATGATTATGTTGTTCTCTTTATAAATTTTCATAATCCACGGAATATCTATTTCACCCACTGGGCGATGGCTCATCCCGTTGCCAACCACGTTTCAAGAGCCTAAAGTAGATCTAGGTGGAGGTACAGTGCACCCCTCGGCTCAAATTCATGTGTGTAGTATACTCTAATTCATATATAACCCTTCATAAACAATCCATCAACAAAAAGTTTATTTTCCATATTGTGTCAAACTTCCAAGGGAAAGCTATTGATGAAGAAAGAATTTGGTACAAAAAACGGCATTTATGAATTGTAGCAGAGGTCTATCCTAAGACTTCAACTACGAGAATTATCTTCCTACAGGTGACTAATCCAACCATAAAGAGATCCAATTCATGTGATGAATAGGACTTAACAACAGTCAACCATCGATTTGAGTTTATTCCGTCCAATAGCAAACCAATAAGAATATAAGGCCTTGTTTGGTTTGTGATTCGAATACAGTTTTTGTATCCGAGAATTCAAAAACATAGAAAATGCGTTTGATTGAGTGAATCCGAATATAGTTTGTCGACTTTTTATTAAGAAAACAAGTTGCCTTCAAAAAACAATAAAAAGGGCGTTTTCTGAATTTGTATCCTTGTTTTTCAATCACCCCAACCAAACACAACATGAAGTTCACCCTGCATCACAACCCTAAAAAAAAAAATTCACCTCTTAATAAAAAATCTTAAGCTGGCACAAAGATGAGCCTTGGCCTCAACCCAATTCAACTCGACAAACCCTTTCCCAACTATATGGGGTCTACTTTATCAAAGCCTTTTCACCCGCCCAAAAGAAAAGGGAGGCTTTCCATGTCAAATTCAATAAACTCGGTTAGGGATGACTGACTAGATTTCTTGCCACGGACAAGAATAAAATGTCAATTATCGTGTCAAACAGACAAAACGCACATAAATTCTAACTAATAATTCCTTGAACCTGCTAAACCTAATCTCAAAATCTCAATCTTATTCCAAAAAATGCTGCTCTGTGAAGAGAACCGAATAAAAGATAACATGTTTGAAAAAGAAAAAGGAATTATCGAGTGATAACAACAGAATTATTAATCAAGAACCCGACTACTCCAATCAAAACCGATAAATAATTTGATAATAAATTTTATTAGAAGAAGAAGAAATTACTGTAACCCATGATTCGGTTTCCAGGGCCTTCAGCAACATGGAAATAATCGGGCCATCTCGCCAAGTATGTCATGTAGAACGACATGTTGAACTGCAAACCCCCATTTTCCACAAATGTAACAATGAAAACAAAATCATTAGATAGAAAAGCATAGACCTTTGGATCAAACACTCCAAGCTTATATTCTAATAAAAAATTATAAAAAAAAAGTGAAATAAAATAACATAAAACGAAGAAGTTACAGTTTCAGTGAGGTGATCGAGATTGACGGAGGTGAAGCGGAGAAGATCGTCGCAGCAGAACCTTCTAATCGTCGCCATCAAAACACTTGTGCTTTCTTTCCTCAATCTCTGCTTTCTAATCGTCTCTGCTTCACTTCGCTCCTCTTCTTTTCTTTACTGTCGTCGTTTCAAGCCCAGGTTTGAAGTTGTTGGGCCCATGACGGTGAATTGTCTCATTTTGAGTCCATGGACATCCCAAAGTCATCCCACTTATCAACCCGATTGGATTTAGGGTGGGTTGGATCTAGAGACTTGTAACCCAATCATAGATTAAGTCAAGATTTTATAATAAATCAAACTAAAACTAATAAAAAATTATTATTATTATTTTATTTATTATTTTTGTGGTAAACACTTACCATTGTTGGATTTATCTAAATGTAATGATGTAAATAATATAAAAAAAAACATCTTAATAACTGTTATAATATTCGCATTTGACTTAAAAATAATTTTATGAAACGTTATTTAAAATTTATAGATATAATAAGTAGATTATGTAATTTTATAATCTACATATTAGTAGACTAACTTAACCAATCAAACTCAAACAAATTCGAAGCATTGGATTTGATTGATTTGGGTTTAAGGAGTTTATTAGGTTGGGTTGGATTAAATTTTGTTCGGCTCAATTTAATTAGATTGGTTTAGTATTTGACTGAAATCTGACCCAACCTAATCCGTGAACATCCTTACATAGGATTCATAATGATAACTACATGTGGTCTTTCTACACACTGGAATTATAGTTAAAAGGGAGCTCTATAAACCCTACGAACTATTATAAACCATTAGGATTATGCATAAATGAATTTTTTTTATATAGAAACAAATTTAAAAAAAATAACAACATTTTCTAATATTTTACCATAGTTTTTTTAATTAAAATCAATTTATTTTTTTAATCAATTTAAAAAAGTATTAGACTTTACAAAAATAGTCTTTTCATAATTGAGTATAAATATTTCATACATCATATTAGGGCATACACAATAACTTAATAAAAAGGGATGTTAGAAGCGGGAAGCATACCTTGTTGCCAACCAAGCTAATAAAATAAAATAAAATTGTAGATCACTTGCTTTCATTAACTTGAGAAAGATCAAAATCCCCAAATAAGAACATGAATGATATACATATATACTTAAATGTTAAGAGCCTTTTTTTTCAAAACTAAAAGGTTGCAATGTGTTCTTTATGTGATATATGTACTAGAGAGCATAAAATAAGGCTCCGGTTTGGTTGATAATTTGGATAAAAATTTGAAAATCTAAAGATACAGAAAATTCATTTGGCTTGAGTGAATTTGATAAATAGCTTTCAACTTTTCATAAAGAAAACAGATTATTTTAGAAAAAGATGAAGTCGTTTTCTAAGTTTTCTATTACCATATTTAGTCTTTGTTTTTTGATCACTAATCAAATACAAGCCAAGCATTCCTACTAGTTAAATTCAGGTTATTTTTGTCACATCCCGTCCGGATTCGCCTAAATCAGCGGTACACTCGTGGACGGGGGCGCATTTGGAACAATAACAATAGTAACAACAGAGTGCGCAGCGGAAATATATGTCACACAATACAAATCTGATTTCATTTAATTCGGAATATAATTTGTACATAAAATGGTCAAGGGAACATACTCTCCAAAATCCCCAATGAATCATACAAATGGTACAAAATGTGTTATCCATAACCTGCACCCAGTCCACCCTAATTTCTTGTGAAAGATAGGATAATAATGGAGTGAGCTTAACGCGCTCAATGGGTAAATAGTTCGTGAGTATAACAATTAATAAAGCATACTTCAATATCAAATATCTTAAATACACAAGTGAGCATCATAATCAATCAATATGTATGTATTCATGACACCATCTCGTAATGGTTTGATGAACGTGCATCGCCTGAGTTCACGTATAGGTGTCCTTCCCCGGGCAAAGCCAGGTTTTCACTATAAGTCCCTCCTCAAGAACGATGCTCTGGATTCACGTACTGATGTCCCTCCCCGGGTGTAGTCGGGTTCTCATGTATGTCCCTCTCTAGATAAATGTAATGAATAGCGAGCAATGCTCTTAACTATTCTATGAGTCATGAACCATCACTACAAGAAAAAAGACTTTTAGTCGCGAAATATTTTCGTAAGTAAAAGTCCAGAATTCGTAAGTAAAAGTATTACTTACGATGTTTAGGCTTATTCTTACAAATAAAATTTCGTGAGGAAAACACCGTAAGTAAAGGTTTTAGTCACGACATAGTATCAAAAGGTTTTCGTGAGTAAAAGTATCATTTTTACTTACGACTCCATTTTCATAAGTAAAACATTTCTTTCGCGACTAAAAGTTGCCAGAATTGGCAACAAATCTAACCTTTTACTTACAATGAAATTCATAAGTAAATGTAATTAATTCGTTACTAAATGTTATACAAAGCTATAAAAAAAAAGCTAATAAAAAAAATTTTCTGTAATATTTTTAGAATTTTAATTTTGACAAATAATAAAATTTAACACTAGAAGGAATGAAGATTTTCATTTATCAAATATATAATTTCTACAACCATAAAGTTGTGAAGTAGTATGTATACAAAAATTAAAATTTGCACAAGGCAAAATTTACAAAAGTAACAAAATATAGAAACATGACTATCATGCAAGCGAAAGATAACTAAGATGTGGTCTCTGTAGAAGTAGATGATGATGGTGACAAGATATTCTCTTTGATCTGACGAACGTCATCCTCAATATTTGTGACCCTATCTACTAGTTTTGCCACTAAACTCTCCATTTCTGTGTTGTTCTGACCACCATATGAAGATCCATGTGTTCTTGAGGAAGCTCGTGACATCTTTTTTGATAAGCCTTTTGCCTTCTTAGCCCATCCCTTTTGATAACCGGAGCGATAACTAAGAACATGTTCCATAATCTGAAAGTCTGTGATATATGACATGTTCACTTTATCTTCAGTTGGAGGCCATTGATTTTCAAATCTTATATCAACCATTTGTAACCGCATATAAATAAATAAATATAAGGTACAAACTTAAAAAATAAAATTAATCAATCTAAAAACTCATTTAAAGACTTACGTAAGCACTTTCGACCTCTATATTTAGCCAATGTTGGTTTGAATCGCAATGCATCCTCTTAAACAGTTCAATTCCTCCAACCGACGAGAAGATATTATCGTGTTGGCGCAAATGGTGGTTGGGCGTAGAAATTGACCCATTAGTTTGCATTCATTCTCTCTTTGATCGATTTCTTGAATTAGTCGCTGATTTTTTCTACAAAATGCACAATTTGTTAGTACAAATCACACCAAATTAATCAATAACACAAATAATAAGACAAATAAATATTTTTATCCATGAATTAATCTCTAGGCTTTCTACAAAAAAAAATTGACAGAGTCTCCTTTGTATTTTCAGCAAAAAAGATTTTGAAAACCTGTAAAATATGTCTAATGAACATCCAACCTATAAGATATATATCTTCATATCCAAATCAATTCCATTGATTTATTTTATCATGCAAAAACATAAAATACAAAAACAAATCAATGAAAATACAGAATTGATCCATAATACATAATATACTAATTCATCATTCAAAAAATTCATTTCACTTTGGAGTTTCAAATTTTGACAATGGAATCTCTTTTATCTTTAAACTAAATTATCCCTATACTATACCTTAAAAAGTGTGTGCTTTTAGATCAAAGACATTGTAAGTGTCCTTGCAAAATAGTGAAATACTTGTGTTTGATACTCATAACCTGGAGGATCCATAGGAATGTCATGTCACATAAGTAGATTATGAAATTGAAACTTACAGCAAAAGGGTGAAGGGAAAAGAACCTCAAGCAAACCAAACATAATAGGCAACGGTCACATAATAGATAACACAATGTAAAATTGAACTTACAAATTCAGAACCAAGGGTACGTTGGAATAAGCCCTTCTAAATAACAAGTTAACCTAATTTGGCCCAAAATTAATTATCAATCATTTAATCACAATGTAAAATTGAACTTACAAATTCAGAACCATAGGATACATATATGATTAAGAATTTAAAATAATAGATATCCAATATACCTGAAATGATTAAGATGCAAAATAATCACAAAGTCATTTCCAATCATCTGCTGAATCAATTGAAGTTGGCTTTTTTTCCTTTCGCGGCCTCTATATTAGCTATCCCTCCTACAGACTTAAAGTGACGATGAAGTTGGCTTCTCCATGTTCGATAAGAAGTATTCATTTGTAAATCAATCGTATCTCGAACATATTTTAATTGCAAATCAAGTTGGAATTTTCCCTACAAGACAATAACAGTTGTAAGTGTTAATTATGTGAACTAATCAATATAAACCTAATAGAAATAAATTATTACCCTACCAAGACTCTATAATACATGGGCTCCTTCTCAGAAGGAGGTATCTCTTTCCAATCTTTCACTCTAACTAGAACAAATTGTCGTGCGATGGAACCACAAAGATTGTTGAACCATGACGCATATTTTCCCAAAGCTTGATTCATAGAAGGGTCGAAGTCCACTACTAGTGTTCCATTCTCATTAACCTCTTTATCTAATGCTAAATTACGAGTGACTCCCCTTCCTCTCTTTTTGCTAGTAGTACTCCCTATGCAGAAAAATAAAATTTTGATTAAGAACCCTAGTATAATAATAGTAATATATAAAATAAAAAGCTAAAGCTTAAGCATACATTCATAAACAACCATTCACTTATCAATAATAAAGATTATAAGGAATGAAAAAAAATCTAATAACCACAATGCAAACATACCACACACGCGTACATGTGGATGGTGGGGAGATAAATCGTGTAGTGGATGAATCATCATGCCGCTGATGTGGGGTGGAGGATGAAGACATGTTTTCTTCTCACGAATGCACCAAAAAGATCCTACATAAAGTGAAAAAAATAAAATATTAATATCTAGTCTTTTCTAGTCTTTTCTCTTTATGTCATCTCATATCCTTTGCACCAAAAATATTAGCCTGGAGGAGGAAGAGACCAACTTAGTTAACTAGAGGAGAAAAAGACCGAGTTAACCCCAACCAACTCAAGGGTTGGTGTAATGGTCAGGAACCAACCTCAATAAGTGGGAGCCCTCAATGTGAATGTCACCCCAAGCAAGCCAACCCTTATAAGATTTTCAATGTATGAGAATAGGCCCAATAAGGAGGTTAACACAAACCTCAAGAGACTAGCTGAAACCTCTAAAAGGATCATTGAATAAAAAAAATAACTATAAAATCATGATGTATTTAGCTTTCTTCAAAACTGAACTTGCAATACAAGGATTTCTCAAATGAAATCAAAGAAACAACAAAAACGTGAGGTATTAGTTTCTCTTTCTTTATTTCTTTATCTCCCCTAGGTGGGATCTTCCCAACAATGACTGAGGAGCCAATTTCCAATACATGATTGAAGTAAACCTCTAATCCCCACATTAACTTTAGGACGCCTTCATAAATCAAATTTGCAATGAGGAAAAAGAAAGAAATCTAAATGTTCAAAAAAAAATGAAAAAGCAAAACAAAGAGTCCATACACAAGTAATTATCAAATCTAAAACTGACATGAATATCTTAATGACAGAATGATTTTTTTGGGGTCATCCAGAATTCCAAAGATGCAACAAAATGAACAAGATGTCAAGATAACCTCCAATTGCTCTGTTTTTTTTTTCTTCTTCTTCTCTCTGTCTCTTTCTTTCTCTCTAAGCTCCCAAATGCTGAAACTCAAAATTTCATAATGTCCACTCCCAACTCAAATCTGAACTACTAAAGGTTTATGGATCTGTTGATAAGTTCATATTTGCAATGCATGAAACAGAAAAGATCAAAAAACAAATACAAAGACGCACACCATAAACATTGAAAATTTAAATAGCCAATATTGCCCAAATCTGAAATTTGTAAGGCTTTTTTTCCACCAAGAATATCTTTAGAATTAAATATATTCCCAAAATCCATTCAATCATTAATCCAACCCAACTACTTCTGCCCCTCCACACTAACATCAAACTCAAAAACAATTCACCAATGCCCTCAGCTCATTTCCCATATTCAGAAAAATAAAACAACACATCTCACCATAACCACATTCTAACAGACATCAAATGTTTCAAGTCCAGACATTCAATATTGCCTTCTCAAACATCGATTAATCCACCAAGAACCACAAGAATCAAAGAAAAGGATTAATTAAATATACACATTAATCACAATTCTGAAAGAGAAAATTTCAACTTCATTCAACCTCACTCCTTCACAAATAAAAAAAGAAGCCTCCAAATCAAGACAACCATCCTATCTCTGTTTTTTTTGGGCTCAACCATCTTATCTCTCCACTTATCAGTATATCCAACCATTATAGAGCAAGCAAGCCAACGCTCAATATTTGTTGAAAAATCAAAAACTCCCTCAAAAATTGAATATGGGTTTTTTCCAACACTGTGAATCAAGCATATAAACAACAAAGCATCATCAAAAAAAGCACATACCAAATCTTAACGCCCTAAACCCCTCAATCAAGTGATTATCCAGACCATATATAGCAATGAAAATAGTTTTGCAAAATCACAAAATCGAGTTGCTAGAA
This sequence comes from Paratinospora sagittata, assembly GCA_035771175.1. Classification (NCBI taxonomy): domain Eukaryota; kingdom Viridiplantae; phylum Streptophyta; class Magnoliopsida; order Ranunculales; family Menispermaceae; genus Paratinospora; species Paratinospora sagittata. The sequence goes on from CM069601.1 coordinate 3,989,910, forward strand.
ATAGGGGAAAATAAACAAGATTAAGGATACTATTTGATTGCTCACCAACAACAAACCATAAAAAGATATGAAAAATGTACCGAGTTGCAAAAACAAAAGATGAAGCTTAAAAATGCGGCAATTTCAAGGAAAAAAAGCTTCAATTGAGCGAATCCACAACCGTTCCCAATCGCTTCAACTATCAAGTTGAGAAATGGCAAGTTTCGTCCCAATATCTCTTCTTCGCGTCTTCTTCACAAACGGCGCACAGACGAGTGGGTGAAGAGATGAAACCCACTCGTCGTCTTTAAAAACCCACTCGTCTTCAACGAGAGAGAATATTGAGAAGGAAAGAAGACAAAACCTGCTCGTCTTCTTCGCAAGAGAAAACCTGCTCGTGCTCGTCTTCTTCGCAAGAGTTAATCATTAACGGCGCCTCAACCAGAGAGAATGAGAGGGAAAGAAGCGAGAGGATCAAACAGGGGAAAGAAGAGTTTTCGCGCGCCTCAACCAGAGAGAATGAGTTAGCGAACCAGAGAGAATGAGATGAAACAGGGGAAAGAAGGCGGGTTATTGATTTTTTTTTATAATTTTTTTTATGCAATTACTTTTACTTACGACATAGTCACTACTAAAACTTTTCACATTCGTAAGTGATAAAAAGTTAAGCGCACCATATGCACCAAAAATAGGCGGGATGAAATTTAATATTTTTACTTACGATAAATATAGTTTTACTTACGACATAAAATTCGTAAGTAAATATTAACTTTTAACAACGACTTTTGTTTACGATTTTGAAAAATCGTGAGTAAAACATAGTTTTATTTACGAAAATTAAAGTTGCTACTAAAAGTCTCGTGATCAAAAGTCTTTTTTCTTGTAGTGCATATACGTCCCTAGGTGGTGATATGTATGATGTCAATGCATGAACTGGTCTAGTCTACTGGTCTGGTCTTTTCTTAACATTTAGACTGACTTTGGCAACGTCTAGTGACCCTTATCAGAGTCGATATCACGACGTGCATGGTTAGGACATTCAGTATTACATGTATACGCTGATAGCTTTCAATAAGACCAACTAAATCAGTTCTCAGTTGAGAAGTGAGACACTAGGTCTGCTTAAATAACCAATCGCCTAGAGCAGCCCGCTGCCTCCCGTTCACTATTTAAAGTTACTGAGGACAAGACCGAGTCTAGTTGAGTCAAATTGACCACAAATCCGACATTATAACAGTATAATATGTGAATTCCAAGTGTACAGGCATAAGTGCGGCAGTATAAACATTATATGACATAATGCAGTGTAAATGAACAGTAGACATAATAATAATTGAATGTAAACTTTAATAAAAATAATAAAACACGCAAACATATGTTTCGTTCTCCACCTTCAGATAAGAACTTCTTTTTCAAATATGGCGCTTTCCTCCGGACAGAACTTCGTCGTACTGCACTGAGAGTCTCGGACAGAGAGTCTCAAAAGACAAAATACTCAATATGAGTGAAAAGATGAGGAAAAATCACAATTTGGAGTGAATTTGGTGTGAAAAATGAAGAGGGGAAGGTTGGTTTATATAGAGTTTTTGGCGCCTGGACTTCCAGGCATGTGCTTTATCCTAAAAAAATTATTATTATTTATTTTATTTTATGTTATTTTATTTTATTTTTTGTGAAATACAAGGTATTACACTCTACCCCCCTTAAAGGGATTTCGCCCTCGAAATCAATTCAAGTAGTTATGATGGTTATCTGCTTGAGATCCACTGCCGGCGTCATCTCTTGCGAGTTCAGGATAGTACTAGTATGGTCCCTGAATTGCACTGTGGCTGGTGGAATCCTCATCATCATAAAACCATGGAGAGCTAATGGAATCAGACTCATCCTCTAAAGATTCCTACATTTGCATAACAGATGGTGGCGATGGTTACATCGTTTGAGGAGAGGTAGGTTGAGCTGTGGAATACTTTTTCGTGTTATTGCTTGAATTCGACCTCTTGGCAATTATGGTAGAAGGTCCTACCAAGATGAGGGCACGGGATTGATGCAAAAAAGTCATGCACGTTCTGGCGATAATGATCGTTGTGCGGTGATGAAGTTGGTGATGCAAAGTAGTAGTGACTTGACTCTGCGTCTTGAGAAGTAGTTACAAGTTGCCAAGGAGGGCACTGCCTGTGTGCATCACGATATCCATGGATGTTAGTTTCAGACATCGATGTAGTTATTCAAGTGAAACAATGTATTAAGATAAGTGTAACAATGTTTTATCATTTTATTGATAAGTGAAAATAGGACAATGTATCGCATCATCAGTTGGTACTAGAAAACAATTCAGGATATTTTTGTTTAATAGTTGCTTCTAGTTCCCATGTTGCTTCTTCTACGCCGTGGTGATCCCAGAGCACTTTCACAAGTGGTATGCTACGTTGCCGTAGTTCTTGAGTTTTTCTATCTAAAATTTGTATCGCTTTCTCCTGATACGTATTTTCTTCCTCAACCGGAACCTCGACTAAAGGGATGATATGCGAAGGATCAGGACGATACTTGCGAAGCATAGATACGTGAAAAACGTCATGAACCTTAGGCATGGACGATGGAAGGGACAGACGATAAGCAAGTTTGCCAATACGTTCAATGATCTGAAATGGACCGATATACATCGGGGAGAGCTTGCCTTTGATCCCAAAGCGTTTGACACCTCTTGTGGGTTGGACTTTCAGAAAAACAAAGTCCCCCTTATCAAATTCTAGATGTTGTCTCTGCTTGTCAGCTTAACTCTTCTGTCGACTTTGTGCAACACGAAATCGCTCCTATACTAGTGTGATCTTCTCATAACTCTCTTGAACTAGTTCAGGGCCTAACTGCGGTCGATCTGCCATATCTAACCAGCATACTGGAGATCTATATGTGGTATAAGCCATTTTCCACTTCCACTTCCCTAGAATTGGAAATGGGGGAGCTTTTTAATTTGGTAGACAAAAATATAAGGTTGTGTCGGGTATAGAATTTAAATCCAGTTTTCTGTATTTAAAAACAAAAATTCAAAACTTGTTTGGTTTGATAGGATTTAATTAAAATTGTTTAAAAAAAAGTTTTAAAAAATGGCTTATTTTAGAAAACATACAAATGTTGTTTTTTAAGTTTGTCTTGTATTTAATTGGACCTACATAAGTTTTTTTCACTTGATTGTCTGAAATTTTGAACAAATCAAACAAGTTTTTTCTTGTGTTTTAAATTTTGAAAGCAATTCTTGAATATAATACTCGGTGGCGAAGTTAGGGGTGTCCATGAGTAGGGTTGAATCAGTCTGGGGCCAAAATCTAACTCAACCCAATCAGTTGGAATTAGTAAATTTGAAACTCAACCCAACCTAAACAGTTCGTATTCATTTTGGATTAGGTCAGTTGATTGAGTTGGACTTAGACCTAATATTTGGTCAATTTTAAGTTACATTCTCTTTTAATTAGAGATTAACTTTTAAATCAAATTTACATCTTTCAAAATTTTAAATCCATGTAAATAGTCTTAAATAAAATCTCTTAGGCACTAACATTCTTAATTTATTTCACTTATCATTATCAAAAAATAATAAATATAAAAGAGCATACCTAAACATTTAAAGATTGAACACGTTACCCAACCCAAACATTAAATTTCTTTAATGTTTGTGATTAATTTTGGGTGTGTTTTTGAATTCTTTTGTTTTCAATTTCGGTTTTTGTTTATTTTTTTATGTTTATGGATTTGCTTATTGTACTTGAAATTAGAAAAAAATGCTTTTTTTTTTAATTTTGGGTGTGTTTTGAATTTGGTTTTCAATTATGGGAAATGCATAATTCTTTTTGTATTGATGACTCTCTTATGATTTTCTACCTCCGTTATTAATTAATTAATGTTTACTACTTAGTGTTTTTTTAATTTTTAGAAAAAGGGTAATGCATTATTGGGTGAATTTAAAAAGTAATATTTAATTTATGGTATTTGAGCTAGATTATATGAGTTTATAGATTTTAAAATTGGTAATATCGGTTTGTATCGGATTTTTATGAGCTGAACCTGTAACCCAGCCCATACTGATCGAGTTAGGTATTTAAAAACTCAACCTAACCTAACTTAAACTAATCCAAAAAGTTCAATTCAGTCGGATTGATGAACACTCCTAGGTGAAGCTAAGATTTTATATTAACAAATTTGTAACCCCACGGAGATTTTTGCAATTAGAAAATAAAATTAAGAAATTTTTTTTTAAAAAAAAACTGTTTTTTGGTCATGAATAAATTTTATTAAATTTAATTTTCTATTAAAATAATTGAATTAGAAATATAAACCTTTAAATAAATATATAATTCTAAAAAGTACAATTGAATAGCTAGTAATTGATAACCTTCTACGACTTGACAATGCTTTAGAGGTGTAAAGGGAATGGATAAAGATTAAAAAATGAGAGAGGGTAAGACGTGTTGTAGAAATGGGATTTGGAGGGTCCAGAAGTTGGAATTAAGATTGTATTGTACACGTGTTGATATGAGAAAGTTGTTTATGGAGCCCATCTTCAAAGGGCTCACTCCAAAATGATGGGTTGACATTTTTTATTTATTTTTTTAGTACTACTATATTAATTGAAATGAAGATTCATTCACATTATAAGAGAAAATGTACTGAGTTGTCAAGACAAAATGATAAAAAAAAAAAAAAAAAAAAAAAAAGAACAGTTATGAGATATAAAAAAAAAAAAACTGTAGTAAATAAAAAAAAATTAATATAAAAAATAAAAAGCCTAAAATAGCTTAAATGAAGAGAACAAAAAAGTCAAAATTCATTAAATACAACATGAATAAAACTCTCTAAAATTATTTTTATTTATAAATATTATTGCTTATGGTATTATCTTGTTTATCAACAATGTGCATACGAATTCAGTCGCATTTGTATATATAAAAGTAAGATGAAATGTATTAATTTTTTTTTTAAGTTTTTTTTCATTATATTTCACTTTTTTCTTGTAAGATGAAAAATATATTAATTTTTTCGGCATGATTCTGGTTTCTGAATATTCAAGACAACTTGTATGAGAAAATCTAAATTAAACACTAATGGTGATGCTTCCATGATTAATGAAGAATGAACCAACACCTTGTTTAATAAAATTGGGAAATTTGGAGTGAATGAATTAAATTAACTTCTTAGAAAGTTAATTACTTGCTCCTTTTATATCTAACTGAAAATATACTAAATGATACAATCCAACGGCTTCCAAAACTTGAGTAATGAAACATTAGAAATGAAGGAGTAGAATCCATTTAATTTTAAAATCAATTGCCAGAATTCCAATGCAATACAACATACGAAAAATTAGAAATGATTTCCTTAGCTCCCCAGTAGAATGGCAGGCCTCAGTTCGAGTAGAGTAAGCTCCATAAAATCATGCAAATAGCTATGATAGCATTAACTATGATATCATAACATTTATGAATCAAAACCGCACACATAACATCAATTACTTGGTTTTTAGTTCTTCTCTTGTGCAAAGCTGGGGAAAAGTTGCCATATTTTTATGGTAAAGCATTAAATCAAGTTTATTGAGGAAGTAATCACTGAAAATGACCAGATATATGCAAATAGAGCAAGTACATCAAAATGATAAATTTTGTAGTTATTTTTGGTCTTATCACTTTTTTTAGGAATAAAAATACAAAATTAATTACACATTCTTTATAACTGAATTAAAACACGTCCTCACCAATATAATAGGAAGAAAGAGATTGAATTGTATATGTAAAATTAGACAAAATTTTATAGGCTAAAATTTAAGTAATAGAAAATTTTATATCAATATTTTGTCAAATAGCCAATATTCACAATAATAAGGACTGCATTTAATAATAATTGGCAAGGCCCGACATTCATTATTAACGACTTTTGCATAGACACCAATCAACAATAAACCTAAATCATGTATCTTAGTGTTTATCATTTTTTCTATGACTTTTGATAGTAGTTGTAATCCTACTGTCTTCGTTACATGCAGCCAGATCTTGTATAAATAACAACCTATTTGCAACTTTTTTCGAGCCTTAGAATTCATTAGCCAACATAGGTTTAAGACCTAACAATTTTGGTTTATGTTCTTGAAGTGACTCTCATATCTATATCGTATCAGACTCAAAAATTCGTGTATATAATAACCTTTCCATGGTTGATCGTCAATCTTAGAACACATTTCTTAACTAATAAGATTTTTGACTTAGAATTCCTGATAAAAGAAGAAAAGATAATAAAATTTTTAAATAAAAAGTGACTAAAAAAGTGACAATAAAAAATAAATAAGAAAGAAGAAAGGAAAACTTAAAGGGAAAATCAGTTGTTCTGAAAGTTGCTCACAAAGTTCCGTCCACAATACCGTCACTTCTTGCAACCACCACGAACTCCGGCAATTCCTCTGATGATTTCTAGCAACAATGACCTTCGACCACTCTAAAAATAGCACATAAAGTGTCGTGTACAACACTGCCGCTTCTTGCAACCACAACGATTTCCGGCGACTCCCCTCTAATGATTTCTAGCAACAATGTAAAGAAAGAGGAGTAGAGAGGGAGAGAACGAGGGGTAGTGGAAAAATAATTGAAGGGGAGAGGAGGTCTGCACAGGGAAAAGAGGGAAAGGAGCTGAGAGAATAATAATTGAAGGGCGATAATTGAAGAATGAATGATTTTTTTTTCTTTTTTCATTTTATTGAATTGCTTACGAGGTACGGTGAAGAGCTCGCTTTGGAATGCGTTATTAAGTATAAATATTATATAAGGGGAAAAAAAATAACATTTTCCCAAACACGATTATATAAGAAAAAATTATTTGTATAATACAAAAAATGTTAATGAGCACTTAAATATATATATATAAATAAATAAAAATCTAATTCATCCATAAACATTTTTCATTAAAAAAATAAAATCACAATTGCTCTTTACGAGTTTTCATGCCTCGGTAGCGTTACATGATAATTTCATTGTCAATGCCATAAACATTTTTTTCATTTAAAAAAGCTGATTAAAGTCATTTTAAGAGAACCAAAGGAAAATGACCACTTGTTTACAACGTCAAGACAAAAAAAAACAAAAAAAACAAAAAAAAAAGAAGAAGAAGAAGATGCAAAAGCCGCACCCAAATTTGAACCTACAAAGAATCAAACAATTCAAAAACTCAGTAACACTCCAAATCTAAGGGAAAGGGACCCACCATTCCAAAAACAATAAACACAAGCCCTGAGATGTGGCAGTGCCACTGCAAACTTATCAATAACTAAACGAGGATAAAAAAAAACCTCAGGTAAGATCACATACTCCAGCGGGTGGAATTAAAAACCCAACTCCCCCCCTTTACACGCCACAAAAAAAAAAAACATTATAAAAAAGACAAATGGTTGGCATGGAGGAGATTTTTTAAGGAAGATGAACACAAACTTGAGCTTGTCTTGATGTTATCATCTCTATCACTGTCATCTACAACTTTAACATATTGTTTGAGTGTATGCTTAGCCATATTTGTTATGGGAATTCTATATTATTACCCTTGTTAAATAAGTAGGTTTTTTTTGGAACAAAATAAGTATGGTTTATGCAAAAGTTAATAATCAAGTGTAATTTTATTAGTAAACACTTTTTTTTGACATATTTTTTTAATATTATAAATAAAAATAATTAAATTATCTTAAAAATAATTAAATTACCTTAAATTATGTAATATCTTATATCACACGTAATTACATAATATAAAGTATTATTACGTAATTAAACTAACTATTCTTACTTATAATATAAAAAATATATGTAAAAAATATATATTTATATATCATTACCGTATAAATAATGTCCCTTTTGTTTATAACCTCTCTAAATCATGTCTAAGAATATAAACCCTGTGTCAAATAACTAATACCGACTCTCAATAATTATTTGGGGATTGGGTCATAAAGTTAGAAAAGATCCTCGTTTGCTTAACACAGACGATAAGAAGCACAGATTTCAATGAGTTGGTACAGTGTATTTTATCTTTTTATTAGATAAGAAACACGTTTGCATATCTCAACATCTTCGCACAGCGATCCCGTCAAACGAAAGCAACAGGACAACTAATAATTTATTTATGAACTAATATACAACTGAGAGTTATAAATTAAATTAATGTACACACATCAGGAGTCATGATGATATACGTAACCTATGACAGTGTATGTACACAAAGGGCCCCACCCCGTACAACCCAATCTTTATGATTGATTGATTAAGCACCGACAGGTGTCGCGGTTAGTGCAGCGTCGATTTCACTCCTGGATCTGCTTGTCGCGATCCTCTGATCTCCACCGTCCGTTCCACCACCCCATATCTCGGGAATTACCTGATTTAGATTGACCACGCTTTCTATTGCATAGTCAGCTTCCTCTGTTTTCTCTGGCTTTCCAACCTTCAACGTGACAAAATAAAATAAAATAATCAGCAGAGGACAGAAAAGTAAACGTACAAATCAAACGAACAAAGTTACACAAAACAAAGGGACACGATTCAAGTTTTGACACGTAACTAAACTTGTCTTTGCATCAGATATGTGATGTCGCCAATCGAAATCAACTTCGTTGCCTTACCATAACCATTCAATCTTTGACGTTCACGAGTCGAATTGACTTTTTTACTTTTTACGCATGATTCGAGTGCTGAAAAAGAAATGTACGACGTGGTGGCACGTGTCTATTTCTGAGGATAATGGGATCCTCTGTATGTTTATGTTTGTGAGACCTATTCTTTGAATGTAGTTGATGACCGACGCGTTTCATAATACATTAAATATTTCTTTATAAGACACGGAAATGGAAAACAGAGAGAAACAGAGATTTTACCAGGACGGTTGAGAGTCCCAGGGCTTTACCAGCGGCGATGTTCCGGTGGTTATCATCGAGAAAAAGCTGAGAAAGATAAATTTGAACGCTATTAGATCTTGATAAAAGTATATAAAATTGTGGAAGGAACAAAGAAAGCGAAGTAAGATGAGGACGAGATGTTTCCGGTGGAGTAACGTACCGTGCGGCGCGGATCGACTTCTGCTACGGTGAGAGCGATTTTCATTGCTTTGATTGATGGCTTTAGAACAATGGGAAACTCGTCAGGCCTTGTGGATTTCGGGAGGTTTGGATTGATTGTCTCGAAGCAGATGACCTTTTCGAAGCAATCCAGCAATCCTAACCTCTCTAGCACTTTGATCGCGTGGTTTTTGTCAGAGTTCGTAAAAATCTGCCAATGAAATTACAATTCAGGAAATGAGTTTTTCAGCTCACATTAGAAGAAGTTAAAATTCTGTTCAATTTAAAAATGTCAGTCGAGATCGTAAATTGTTTCTTACGAGTTTCCTCTGTTTTATGCTTCGCAAGAGATTACGTAGCTGAGGATCTGGCTTGATCGCGTCGTATGGCAACCTGCCGTGCACGAAACTGAAATAAACAAATAAAGAAATAAATGCATTTTCAGAATTACTTGAACTTTAGCTCTAAAATCTCCAAAATGTTCACGATGATCCTACTAAGACCTCACCTATGGTAATCGTCCGCGTCGATGTCATAGCCTAATGCCTGCGCCAGAAAAGAACACAACATTATAAGTCAAAATTGGAACCTTATGCATTCAGTATTTTTGATAACCGAGTACAACATTTCTCTGATGATCAGTTATTCCGAAGTTAAAGATTTTACTCTGAGGCCAGCGAGAGTGCTGCCATAGCCTCTAAACAGCTCAACTCGGACGCTCGAAGCTTTATCCTTAGAAAATCCAAATTTCTCCACTAGAAAATCTGTGAAAAAGACGAACGAAGATCACAGAGTTCAGATATCAGAACACACTTCAAGGACAATGAAAAACATAACACAATACAAATACTGCAATAATAACTATTTGGAGCATTTACCGTCAATATTCCTCTTGCAAGCTGCAGCGATTCCCGTTTCCAAAGGATACAAAGTATCGTCGAGATCTACCAGAGGTTAATAGAAGCGAGTTAATCAATCAAGTTCTTACTACTTACCAGAAACAGTACTAATTAATTAACTAATCAAAATAGATAGAGATTCAGAGAGATCGAAAGTACTCTTCTTACCAAAAAGAAGGCAATCGAAAGGAGAATAACTCGCGTCGCGAACAGATTTGCAGCAGAAATCCATCGTCGCAGCCAAGAAATTAGAAAGAACACAAAGATGAACAACGAAATTTAAGAGAGCGATGATCGTAATGCAATTGAGATTGAACTTTACTTAAGAGCATTTGGAAGAGGCGGTTATTTATAGACAGAAAAGAGGACGGATGAGGTGGACGGCATTTCGAAACTTATTATTATTTTCGTGACAATAATTAGTTGTTCGGGCCCACACCATCCCTGGCAAGCCTTATTTTCTTAAAAAGACGAAATTACCCTTTTTTTTCGTTAAGAAAATATACTTAAAATTTTTTTATGATAGCTATTTAGTTGGACATAGTTTTTTTTTTTTTATAGCTAGATGTTAGTTAATTATTCAATTATTTAATTATAACTTCTTCAAATTTAGTGAACATTTTTTTTTCTTACTCCATAGTTGAAAAAATTATGATGAGAAAATGATAAATTTGAAAAAAAAAATAATTTTTTTTTCATCTTTTTTGTCAATCAAACATTAAAAAATACTTTTTTTTTTAAATGACTTTTTAAAAAAAATATATTTCTATTTTCTTACCAATCAAATACACCAACATTATTATTTTTTTTTATAATTTTAAAAAAAATTTGGTCAATTGAAACTGACTTTTTTATAACTTGAAGTGATGATTGACTTTTTTATCGTTGTCCAAAGAAAGAAACTGAATGTTGTGTTACAATATATTCTTTATGTTGTGCGGAAACGGGGTAAAGTATGAAAGAAAACACGACAGCAGATTTAACGTGGTTCGGCAAATTGCCTACGTCCACGGGAGACAGCAAACTTGTATTAAAAGAGAATACAAAGTACACCCTTAGGTGAAACTTACAGATTAGATCTCTGAAGTAGATCTCACAGAATAGAACTCTTTAACTCTCAGGAATGAATTTTGAATACTGAAGTTGAGCTCTATTTATAGGTGTATTCGGGGGCAATATCGTAATTATAAATATATTATTAATATAATATATTTATATTTTAAAAATAAAACAATCGGCGCGTGTGATTCGTTCGGCGCATGCATTGTTCTTTCGGCGCATGAGATTCGTTCGGCGCCTCTTGTCCCATGCGCCATGCGCCGTCTTGTTTGACCACCCACATGGGCGTGGTCCCGGTCCCCTCAAATCTCCACCTCCACGTCATGTGGAACAGGACTCCCCACACACCTGCAATCTCTCTACAGATAGCAAGCTTCTTTCAAAAAACTGTTGCTGCCTCCATTAGTGCCCTTAGGCACTCCGAGCTCGTGAGATGTTGATCAAGTCCAAACAATGTTGGAACTTGATCCCTGTAACCACTTTTGTAAGCATATCTGCAGGGTTATCTGCAGTCTTGATCTTTTGCAGAAGAATACTCCCTTCTTCTACTATTTCTCGAACAAAATGAAAACGAACATCAATATGCTACGTTCGACTGTGATGAACTTGGTTCTTTGCCAAACAAATGGCACTCTGGCTGTCGCAGAAAACTTCAACATTCTTCTGCACAATTCCCAAGTCTTTAGTCAAACCATGAAGCCAGATTGCTTCCTTTAAAGCTTCTGTTACTGCCATGTACTCTGCCTCTGTAGTAGACAAAGCAACTGTTGACTGTAATGTTGATCTCCAACTTACTGGTCCTCCTGCCATAGTGAAAACATAACCAGTAGTAGATCTGCGCTTGTCAAGATCTCCAGCATAGTCCGAATCCACATATCCGACTAGATGCTTACAACTCTTCGAATCTCTCTCGAACTTTAAACCAATATCTACAGTACCATGAATATACCGTAGAATCCACTTCACTGCTTGCCAGTGGCCTTTACCGGGGTTGTGCATATAACGACTTACCATACTTACAGCATGTGAAATGTCAGGTCTGGTACACACCATAGCATACATCAAGGCACCAACTGCATTTGCATATGGAATATTCTCCATTTGCTTCTTCTGATCTTCGGAATTTGGTGACATTGATGAACTGAGCTTGAAATGTGGTGCCAATGGTGTGCTCACAGGTTTTGTGTCATTGCCGATGCCAAAAGTTTGAAGAACTTTCTTCAAGTACTGAGTCTCTGTCAAACAGATTTTGCCTTTGGCTCTGCCTCGAGTTATCTCCATCCCGAGAATTTTTCTGGCCTCTCCAAGATCCTTTATTTCAAACTCTGAGCTCAATTGAGCCTTCAGCTTGTTGATCTCCACCTTGCTTTTAGATGCGATTAACATATCATCTACATATAAAAGCAAGTAGATAAACGTACCATCTTGAAGTTTGCGATAGTAGACACAATGATCAAACTGACTCCGGGTATATTTCTGCCCATGGATGAAGGTGTCAAATCGCTTGTACCACTGTCTCGGTGACTGCTTCAGGCCATACAGTGACTTGCTCAACTTGCAAGCCCAATTCTCCCTTCCTGGTACTTTGAATCCATCTGGTTGAGACATATATATCTCCTCTTCCAAATTACCATGCAAAAAAGCAGTTTTGACATCGAGTTGGGCTAACTCGAGATCAAATTGTGCAACCAAAGCCAATAATATTCGAATTGACGAATGCTTAACAACAGGTGAGAATACCTCATTGTAGTCAATTCCTTCCCTCTGAGCGTAGCCTTTTGCTACCAGTCTGGCTTTGTATCGGATACCATCTGTGCGGGGAGAGCCTTCCTTCTTAGCGAAAATCCATTTGCAGCCAATTGATTTCTTTCCTTTTGGAAGTGGAACCAACTTCCAAGTCTGATTCTGATGGAGTGATGTCATCTCCTCATTCATTGCCATTTTCCACTTATCACTTTCCATACTCTGAATAACATCTTTGTAATTGTATGGAATATCGTCTCCGGTGACTGGAAATGCATATGCAACCATGTCAGTGTACCGAGCAGGTTTGCGGATTTCTCTTCTTGGTCGACTGGTGGCAATTGAATCTGGTTCTTGACTGATGTCTGGTCCTGGAGCCTCCACCTCAACTGAGATTTCCTCTTCTTCTTCAGGATGGTTGGATATCTCTGTTGACTTGCTAGGAGTTACTGGAATATCTAACTCCACCTGCTGAGGCAAATCTGGATCGCGAATTTCTTTATCAGAAACTATATGCTTTAACATCACAGATTCATCAAAAGTTACATCTCGACTTTTGACAATTGTCTTTGTATCAGGGTTCCATAGTCGGAAAGCCTTAACTCCTTCACTAAAGCCCATGAAAATCGCTTTCTTGGACCTAGGATCCAGTTTGGATTCCTTCACATGGAAATATGCAGTGCATCCAAAAATGCGCAGAGAATCATAATCTGAAACGGGGTGTCCAGACCACACCTCCTTGGGAGTTTTGCCATCTAGTGCTGTTGCAGGAAGTCGATTGATGATATGAGAGACATATGACAAAGCTTCAGCCCAAAATGCCTTGCTCAGTCCAGAATGAGATAACATGCAGCGAACTTTATCTACCAAAGTACGATTCATGCGTTCAGCAACACCGTTTTGTTGTGGCGTGCCTGGGACTGTGAAATGTCTGACAATCCCTTCATTCTCACAAAATTTCTGAAATGGGTCTGACTTGTATTCTCCTCAATTATCAGATCTGAGCCTCTTAATCTTCCTTCCCGTTTGGGTTTCTACCATTTTCATCCATATAAGAAAGGTATCGAGCACTTCATCTTTGTGCTTCATGGTATAAACCCAAACATAACGAGAGAAATCATCAATAAAAGTAACAAACCAACGTTTACCTCCCAATGAAGCATTTTGAGAGGGTCCCCAAACGTCGGTATGAACATAATCCAATGTTCCTTTTGTGCGGTGGATGGCAGTTCCAAACTTGACTCTCGTCTGCTTGCCTAGGATACAGTGCTCGCAGAAGTCAAGTTTCCCGGTTTTTGCACCTTTCAGAGCACCTTGCTTTATCAAGGTTTGAAGAGCCTTCTCTCCAACATGTCCGAGCCGCATGTGCCAAAGTCGGGAAGTGTCCGATAAAACATCACAAGAACTGGTGCAAGCTGAGACACTTCCGATTACTGTGTGTCCGTCAAGGAAATAAAGATTTCCTTTCTGAGTACCCTTCATGGCCAAGAGTGCTCCACGTACAACTTTCAGGACTCCACCTTCAATGGTTACCTTGTAACCGCTGGAATCAAGGACTCCTAGGGAGATCAGATTTTTCTTCAGATCTGGAACATATCGGACGTCCGTGAGCCGTCTTGTTGTACCGTCATGCATCTTGAGGCGTATAGTTCCAATACCTTTTGTGCGGCAGGTATTGTTGTTGCCCATGACCACGACTCCTCCATCGAACTCATCCAATTTTGAGAACCAATGGCGATTCGGACACATATGATAGGAACATCCGGAATCTAAAATCCATCTATCAGACTGAATGTCTATAGATGAAACTGAGAATGCAGAATCTTCTTCAGCCTTTTGTGCCACATTTGCATATGTCTTGCCCTTATTTGGACAATCTTTCTTCCAGTGCCCCTTTTGGTGACAATAGGCACATTCATCCTTCCCAAGATGTTGAAGTGAAGAAGGTCCTTTTGACTTTGAGCGAGATCGGCCTCGCCCACTGAATCTATTAGATCTGTTGTTAGCCCTGCCTCTGGATGCCGTCAAGGCTGCTGGTGATGCTTCCTTGTGATCGCGTTGGTCCTTCCTACGATACTTGTTGTTCACCAAAGCATTTGAAACATCACTGAATTTAACCTCATCTTTGCCATATAGCAAAGTTGTTGTTAAATGATCATAACTTTCAGGCAAAGAGTTTAACAACAACAGTGCCTTATCCTCATCAATAATTTCAACATCAAGATTTAGTAGATCAGCAAGAATCTTGTTGAAATTATCAAGATGCTCAATCATGGGAGTACCTTGTTTGTACTGAAAACGAAAGAGCTTCTTCTTCAGGTAGAGGCGGTTCTCTACGCTTTTCGTCATATACTTGTCCTCCAGTTTCTTCCAAAGACTTGTTGCCATAGTCTCTTTCATTACAAAGTACTTCTGATCTTTGGCCAAACAGAGTCTGATTGTTCCACAAGCTTGACGATTGACGAAATACCAATCATCATCGGACATATCCTTGGGCTTGGTTTCCAAGGCGATATGTGAGCCTTCTCGGAATAAAAGATCTTGAACTTCGCATTGCCAAATGCCAAAGTTGTTGGCGCCATTGAATTTCTCCACCTCGAACTTTGCATTAGACATCGAACTTCTTTGCCAAGGCCTGCTTGTGCTTGGGATTTCCTCTGCCATTTAGACCGAAGATATTTATGACTTAGCAGCTGAATTTGTAGAAACTGATTGCGCGGTTGCGTCCGGAACGGTCGAAAATGGTGGAAACGAGTCTGACTTTGCTGAAATCAGACGAAAAATAAGCCGAAACAGTGACTGGGCCGAAACAGAGCTGGGCCGTGAATAGTAATTGGGCCGAAACAGAGCTGGGCTTTGAACAGTGACGGGGCCTTGAACAGTTACTGGGCTTTGAACAGTGACGGACCGGTGAACAGTGTCGGACAGGTGAACAGTATCGGACCGGTGAACAGTGTTGGACCGGTGAATAGTGTCGGACCAGGGAATAGAGTCAGACCGGACCGGTGAATAGTGTCGGACCGGTGAACAGCGTCGGCGATTGGGCTGGGCAGGCGGAATGAACAGTGACGGCAGGCGGAATGAACAGTGATGGCAGTCCGGTAATGAACAGTGTGACGGATGAACAGTGCCGGCAACAGCGGTACAGGGATCAAACTTTGATCGGCTCCTGTGAACTCGTTTCTCGTCCGTTTTTCTCGCCGCTTGTTGCGTTGGACTCCTAAGAACAAGAGCTACCTCCACGGGTGATCAGAAAACAGTTTTGATCACGTTTACAAAATTTTGAAATTTCGACGCAGTCTCGAAAAATTTCGACAGAGAGTCTGTTTTTCTTCCAAAACTTCACCTTGGCTCTGATACCAATTTGTTGTGCG
Organism: Paratinospora sagittata; assembly: GCA_035771175.1. Taxonomy (NCBI): domain Eukaryota; kingdom Viridiplantae; phylum Streptophyta; class Magnoliopsida; order Ranunculales; family Menispermaceae; genus Paratinospora; species Paratinospora sagittata. Next base: position 4,006,034 of record CM069601.1, read on the forward strand.
GAAACGGGGTAAAGTATGAAAGAAAACACGACAGCAGATTTAACGTGGTTCGGCAAATTGCCTACGTCCACGGGAGACAGCAAACTTGTATTAAAAGAGAATACAAAGTACACCCTTAGGTGAAACTTACAGATTAGATCTCTGAAGTAGATCTCACAGAATAGAACTCTTTAACTCTCAGGAATGAATTTTGAATACTGAAGTTGAGCTCTATTTATAGGTGTATTCGGGGGCAATATCGTAATTATAAATATATTATTAATATAATATATTTATATTTTAAAAATAAAACAATCGGCGCGTGTGATTCGTTCGGCGCATGCATTGTTCTTTCGGCGCATGAGATTCGTTCGGCGCCTCTTGTCCCATGCGCCATGCGCCGTCTTGTTTGACCACCCACATGGGCGTGGTCCCGGTCCCCTCACTTTATACTAACTTGTCATGTATTATTGTAGAGCTTAACCTTGCTTGGAATAGAATTTACAGTTTTTTTTGTTTTTGAAACAAAGATTTCATGAAATTTTGTTTGGTTAGATTGTTTTAAAAAATAATATTTAAAAACATCTTCAAGATCGGTGGAAACTTGGATAAAAAAGAAGAAGAAGAAAACATGAAAACAACTTATTTTTAGAAAAAAGTACTTTAAAACAGTTCTTAAAAAGTATGTATTGAAAGAATGTTTTTAAATGTTGAACCAAATAGACTTTTAGTGTTTTTTGTGGGTACATTAGGATTACCCTTTTTTTTGTTAAAAATGAAAAAAAAAAAAAAGAATTTTGTTGGATTAAACTTAGAAATATGCCATTTTTTAAAATAATTACAATTGATTTTTAAATTTATCAATTTGATTCATATATCCTTTGTTTCATAGGTAAATGTCATATATATTTTAAATATTAAAAAACAAAACCTCAAGACATCGTATTGGAATCTGATTATTTAATATTTATTTATTTATAAAAAAAATTAAATAGCCTTACATGATACTTTTATTATTGAATTCACCATCGTCATTTAATCATAATCTTGACTTAAACGGGATGAGTACCCGTAGGCACGCCAAATGTGACCAGGAGTTGGTTTGCAATACTACTCCCCGAAGCTCAGAATATTCCGGGTTATGACTTGGTGAGATAACCTTGGCACGTGGAAAACATTGAAATATTATATCAGTTTTATTATACACAGTTTATGTTAATATATATATATTTTTAATTTTATAAAAGAAATATATATTTTTTATTTTTTTTAATACTAATTCAAAGTCAAAAAAAAGTCGAAACCTCTCAGGCTAAAAAGACGAGCATGTTATAAGTATAAGGGGCGAAGGGCGTAAAGGGTCAAATGAGGATCATGTGATTTCGAGTAAAAGGATTCGAATGCATACTGTTAAAGTTAGTCAATGTTTATAAACATTTTTATGCTTGAAACTAATAAAAAAAATGTGAGAAAAAATGATAGTAAAGTAAATAAACTCAAAAAATTAAATTATTTTTTAGTCTTATTGCCTTTTCTATTATACACGGATCGTGACAAGAAAAGATAAAATAAATCAAATGTTAGAACAAATTAAATAGTTAAAAACAATGAGTTTTCAGAAACTCAAAAAATATATATACTGAAATAACATATACCAACTTAGGTAGCCATATATATACATAGGACCACAAACATAGACTTTCATAGAATTTATTTGAGTACACTATTTGGATAAGGCTTCAGCCAATCAACTTTATGTCATCTCCCTTATCTTCTTCTATTCTCCCAATCACAAGAAACAAGCATAACAATTATAATAGAAGAATAATAAATATGCAACGTGTCTCACGTTTTTTCTCTTTCACGTGGTCCACGTGTTCTATTTCTTTAATGAAACATTAGTAACGACTTAATGGAGGGTTTGGTTGCGTAATTAAATATACACTAAATTTGGTGAATGATACCAAGTTTCCAACATAACTTAGTTAGCAAGTAAGTTTGCTTCTTTGTGCTATTAATTATCAAAAAAAGATCTTGATAAGACGTAGGAGAACATTTGGGGTTGGGGATGTACTTAGGTAATTGAGTTTCTTAGATCAATATGAAGCTGCATGAGCCAATCGAGTTGAATATCTGAATGCATTTGATGTAACACTCCGTAATTTTAATTAAATACATACGTTAAATTATACGTATATCAAAATATATAATATATATTTTATACGTAGAAGCCAAATATACGCGTATATATGCTATATTTAAGGGATATTAATAAATAAATAAAATTATTAAATGAAGATGATACATATAGGATCATCCTATATGAGTGCTTACAATTTAAAAAAATAAAGTTAAATTAAATTAATGAATTTATGGGATTAAAAATATATGGATTGAAGTATGATGTAATGAATTAATGAATAATATGATTTAATGCATAAAAGTTAAATATTAAGTTAGGTAGCTAAATGGGTTTAAGAGCATGAAATCATAAAATAATACATGTTCATCTTTTAAGTTGCTTCTCAAATAAGCAAACTAACATATATATATATAAATCTCTCTCTCTAGTCAATTTCTCTCACCAGCGTCCAAAAAAAAATAAAAGAAGAGAGAGGAGAAAGAAGTTGCTGTAATGAAAAGGAGATAAAGAAGGGAGAAGAAAAAAGAACCGAGAAGGAGAAGAAGAAAAAGAAAAACGCGAAATTCGAGTCAAATCGGAACTTGCGGTAAGTGATTTTTACTTTAGTTCTTCGTGAAATTGATCTTTAACTAGTGTACGACGATTCTAGCGGAGTAATTTTAGCCATGAAAGTCGTTTTATAGTGTTTTTAAAATTGGAATTTTTATCCAACTTGGATGAAAATTTGTTCGAAAGGTAGAAAAACACTTCCTAGACTGTAGAAGCCCCGAATATGTCGTTCGATTTCATTTATGTGTTCATTTGAAATTTTTATAGCAGTTGGAAGTTAGAGTTTATATTGAAAACCTTTCGAATCATTTAAAACCCGATGAAACTCCAGTTGAAGGCTATAGAATGGTAGAATGAACTGTTACGAATCCATCGATGCTAATTTCATGTTTTTGGAGACCGTTTGACAATTTTAGTAAAAATTTCCATGTTTTCAATAAACGGTGACGTAAATAGTACTGTAATCATATCCAATGAATAAAATGGAATTAGAATCCAATGAAACTCAGGTTTAAGATCATATAATCATAGATAACTGAATTCCAGACGTTTCGATGTTAAGATCATGATTTTTGGAGATGCTTTGATATTTTTAGTAGCTAAATATATGATTTTTGTGAGTAAAATTGACTTCGGACGAACGTGTCAAATCTTAGTAAAATACCTGTTGAAGGTAGTAGAATGGTAGTATGACGAATTTTACACGTGTCGATGTGAACAGAATAATTTTAAGAATGTTTTATATTTTTAATAAAATTGATATATATTCCAAGAGAAAAAGAAAACTGAGAACTAGTGAAAATATGAATTGAAAATCTATTTTCACTGTTCTTTCTTATAAAAATATTTACATTGACCACATAAACAAAATAATAGTTTATTCAACTGCTTATGAGTCCTAAATTGAGTTGAAATTTCAAGTCACAGAATGTGTATAATATTTTTAAGGTTGATCATTATTATTGGTGATTTGAAGTAAGTTGAGAAATTAAATATGTAAATAGATATGAATAAATGAAAATGAATTATGGAGTGGTTGTGACAGGTTGAGTTAGTTGGATTTAAATTAGAGCTGGACTCGAAAGCGACGATGATTGTAATGAAGTTAAAAAGTCATGTACTGTGAGTATAATTTTCTTGATTTGGTTATTGTATGACATTGTATACATATAAAATGTTTGATTTTATGCGTGTTATATTTATATGTAATGCATTAAGTTTTTATTGATCATGCAAACTGATATTTAACATTTAGAGCTTATAATAATGTCATTTCGTTACGAATTAGACCCGGATGAGGTTTTGCGAAATCTCATTGTCAGTAGGTTTGTCCTAACAAGGATTGCGATCCTTGAAATGACTGTGAATTGAGTAATGAGAGGCCGTGGCTACCTTGTAACGACCATACAAGGGTTAGACCCGCTCTCTTGCTTTGAAGGAGAGATATAGTAAATTTTTTGATGAAACTGTGTACTGATTTATTGAATGAGCATAAATTATATATTATGTGCATGTATATTATTTGATGAATGTTGCATATGTGCTTTTGAAATATTTTAATTTAAACGATTTAATATGTCATGTTTTCCTAAATGCATGCGATGGTCATGTCAAGAGCTATACTCACTGAGCTGTTGTTTGCTCACTCCATTTCCTTCACAATTTCAGGTATCGAGTCGAAGAGAAAAGAAAAAATTCGTGAGTGATAATCACGTGATTGCAGTCATCTGATATATATATGTATGCTTAGAGGAAATGAGTTATATATATATTTTTATGTTGATATGTATAATTATCACATCCTACATATATATAATATCACCTAGATGGGTTGTGTGGTAATGTGGATTATAGTTAAATACTTTAGTTATAAAATACTTGTGATGATAAAATGAGATGATCATAGATATTTATCAGGTAGGAATTTAATTTGTGGAATGAATAGAATGAATGAAATGAATGTGATGATGATTTATATCTATATTTGATTTGATTTGATCTGTGGTATATTAGGAAAAAATGTGAAATGTCTATTTTATGGAAAGATGCTGTCAAAATTTCTAAAAGATTTAGAAATTATTTGAATGTTCGTTGAGGCTGATAGTGTATTATATACTATATATGAGATGTACAGTGTATAGTATACTGTGCCGGTCATGAAGTCAGCCTACATTAGGGGCGTCGTGACATTTGATCAGTATGCTTTTAGAGTTGCCGAAGCTTTTCTTTTACCAAGAAAGAAACTCTTAAGGGTTTGGGTGTATGCTATGATGGTTACATTGTATAGCGCTTTAGAGACGTGAAAGATATATTGAAAAAGTATACTTGCACTCTCTTAGATCATCAACACGTTGTATACTAGCTTTGTTTTGATTTAAGGGACGTTAGCAACAAAGTACAAGTATACTCCTAAGTATCTCTATTAACATTTTAATCTTTGTACATCTAAGCCTTTTGAATCAGCAAAAAGCCACTCAAATCTTGTAGTAGTAGCATCCTAATTGAAGTTCAATTCTCAAGAGAAACATAACAAGGTTAATCTTTTCTTTTCTTTTCTTTTTCTTTTTCTTTCTTTTTTTTTTTTTGGGAGGAATGACAAGGTTAATTCAACAACCATAATTATGTAGTGTACGCTAAACGAATTTTTCATGCATTATGACCCTATTTGGTTTAAGCATTTACAAATTGTTTTTAGACCAAAAAATAATTTAATTTAGAAATATTTGGCCATATCTACTTTTGAAATAATCGGGCGGTGAAAAAATAGTTTTTTTTTTTGTTTTTTGGAGAAGCTATTTGTGTGAGACCAGCTTTTTTTAAAAAAAAATTGTTTTATTAAGAGCATTTCTCAAAAAAAAAAAAACTTTTACAGAAGGCTCTAATTCTTTGTATAGTTTGATTAAATAGCTAGATTGATATTATACTTGATTGATGTAATAAAATTTTAGGTTAGTACCTAAAGTATATATTCCCTCGTTTATGTGGACTTGAGGTGGATGATGGTATATGTAAAAGCACGGCACAACCGAGTTACACTAAGACCACCAACCGGTGCATCCTCAAGAAATATTGGCCATGATGCATCATGCATTGTTGGTTGGATGATGGTGAGATACCGTTGTCAATCACACATGACACACAACTCCACTTTTATTTGTTTATATTATCACCATCAAATCATATACTCCAATTATTTATAATAATTGAATGTATAATTGTAATTAGATTATTTCATTTCATGATCCACAACATTACATAATTAAACAAGCTTTATAACAATAGACGAATTATGCAACAATTAAAAAAATAAAATTGTCTTGTAGCGTTCAACCAAATTAGAAATGCATCTTTAACCATCATTTTGAACTAGAAATCCCATAAAAAAAATTTTTGAAAGGAGAGAATTTAATTGTTAGATAAAGTAGTCTAATAGTCTCTTACCTAGTTGCCAATGACTAATTAATAGTGTTTGTATCTTATATTATTCTAATGTTAAATGTTGAAGAACTCATATTTATGGTCACTTCTGGAATTCTTTTAAAAAACCCTTTTAAACAATTGATGCTAAGCACATGTAGTTTAAGACTTGGTCTACTACTTTCCATGGTAGAACTTCTGGTCTTCACCTTACAAAGTGGGGTGACACGACCTTACTTAAGATACAAGCATTTATGTTCATAAGAACACTCACCTACTAATGGAGGAACGTCACCAAAGTCTTTTTAATGGTGTTTTCTAAGTCGATCGATTAGTCTCTGTAGTGAGTAAAAGTTGGCTTAGAAGACACCACTTGGTTTACCAAAACAAAAAAAATAATCCTTTTAAACTCAGTTACATCTTAAATTTAGGAACATATAGTGCGTCCGATCCTAACCCAAATTTAAATTCGGACACATAACTGGTGTCTAGACCTAGTTTACTTTTAAAATCGAGCTATCCGATTTTATCCAAATCATGAGTTTTTATTTATTTATTTTTGTTATAGCTACAATTTAAGGATAATTTAGTCATTAAATCAAATCTAACGGCAAAAAATATTAAGATTTATCTCTTTTTTATTAGCATTCAACAACTTAAGGATTTGTACACAATAAAAGTAATATGCATGTTATGTATATACACTTTTTTAATTATTCTGTTATTTCAAACTAATAAATATATGTTTTTCCACTTATATTTCTCTAAAGGGTGCTCATCGGTTGGGTTGGGGCCAAAATCTAATTCAACCCAAATAATTCAAATTGGTAAATTTGAAACTCAACCCAACTAAATCTATCTTCCAACTTAACCCAACCCAAATAGTTAGGATTCGATTTGATCAGATTGCACTTAAGCCTCATATTTGACATATAATTTATTGATATAAAAACATTAATTATTTATTTATCGTTTAAATTTGCTAGTAATTTTTTTCTACTATTATTTTACAATGAATAGTCTGTTAATATTACATATTAGTAGATAGTAATAATAATTTGTAAAATAACAACGCATATATTGAGATTGTATATATTAATAGTATAGTAACTCTGTTATATGTATATAGATATTTATATATTATGGTATAAATTAAATTAAATAATATTAGATAAGAATCATAAGATAAATATAACGCCTAAGGGGATATTTTAGGGTTTTAACACTTATTTTTGTTCAGGTCGGTTTAATTAGATTTTTAGGGGCTCAACCCATGACCCAACTCAAACTGATTGGGTTGGGTATTTTAGAACTCAACCCAACCCAAACAACCTATTTAACCCTAAGGGTGTCAATTAGGGCCATTTGACTCAGCTTGGCTCCGTTCCGTCGGGCCTAGGAATAATCTGGCAGAGTCGGGCCGAGCCTGGCCGGGCCTTAGAAAATTTTGGGCTTGGTTGGGCCTGGCCAACATTAAAAAGTCATGGCTCAAACCCAACCCAATAAATGTATGTATAATCGGACCCAATCTTTGGGCCTTTTAGTCGGACTTTGGGGCTGGGCCTTTGGACCGGGTTAGTAGGTCCGGCAGGATCTAGCCAAGTGATCTCAAACTCGTCCAATAAGTTTTAGGACCGGATTGGGCCGGCCTATGTAATAGTCCCGCTAGAGTTTGGACCGGGCCATTTATAGTGGGTCGAGTTAGGCTCATGGGCTTCGAGTCAAATTGCTACCCCCATTTAACCCTACCCAAATCAACCGAAAAGGTTCAATTCTATCGGGTTGATAAACACCTCTAGTTTCTCTTATACGTACAAAATACATAATTAACAAAATAAAAGTATTCTTTTACACTAGTAGTATTTTTTTTATTATTAGAAACTTTAGATAAGTAAAATTTTAATTTAATAAAGAAAAACATAATTTAATTTTTAACATAAAATTCGAATACTTAATGTCCGAATATCCGGATTGTGTTATCCGGACATGAAGCCCTTGATCGAACCCCACTCCATTCTTTAAATATTTGGTCCGGACCCGCCTTATTTTGTGTCGGACAAAATCGGACAATGAGGTCGGGATAAGTTTTTGCCACCCCTTGCTCGCCACAAACTAAGATAAGGTTGCTACACTGGCTGGCCTAGGCCGGGTCTGAGCCTGGACCTGGATTCAGAAATTATATAGTAATAGATCTGATTAAAGAAGTTTGAACCTCGCTCGGCCCGGGCCGCGGACCCGGCCAGAACTTAGACCCGGCCCAGGCGGAGAGACCAGTGAGAGCCCGACGTCGCAGTCGCAGACTCGCAACCTTGAAAGTGAAGGTGAAGCTGCACAAAAACGCCACGTGTAACCCACATTCCACGTTTCGAACTCCCGAGTCCTCCTGACCCTTCTCGAAACTCTCCACTGTTACAGACTCTTTTTTTTTTTTTCCAGAAGAAACTGACAACGAAGTGATGCTCTAGAAAAAACCAACTTCTTCTTCTTCTTCTTCTTATTACTATTATTATCCAATTCCTTTCTTCATTTTCTCCGCATTCTTCATCGTTCTTTCGTCTTCGTTTTCCTTCTTCAACAGTGAGTCTTTCCTTCTTCTTCTTCTTTATTTCTTTGTTTTCATTTTTCTTGTTTAGCTATGTTGAATCTTGTCCTTGTCAGTTTGAGCTTATTGTTTAATTGATTTCGAAAGAAATTTGTGTAATTCTTGGTTGTTTGATTTCTTTGTTTTCCTCGTACCCATAAATTCAATCACTGTTTTGGGAACTGGGTCGGTTCTGTTTTGGTATATTATTGATGATATTGTTGTTGTTGTTGTTTATTACAGTCCTTACAGATGAGTTGTGGGTCATTGAAGTTGATTGAAGAATACAAACAAGTATAGTATAGTAGATAGATATTCTGTTAGGTTTAGTTTTCTTGCATTGTTAATGGTGGATTATTGATCTTTTTTCTTTTTTTTTTTGGATCCTTGAAATGGTCGCTTGTTTATTGTCTGAATAATGTTTGATCTTTTTTCCCCAAGACTATGTAACTTTAGCTTGTGCATTCATTTGTTTTATGTGATGGGTAGTCTGAAAATCTTTAACTGCTCTCCAATTAGTAATCTTAAAAACATTAAAAAGTCTATCTTTTTTTCTTCTTTTTTTTTAATTGTTTTATTCTACTTTCTTTTGGTATAAACTGATGGATCATATATACGTATGTGGCTATTACCTGGCGTTTTGATATATGACGCTTGAATTTTGAATGGAACTGTAAGTAACCATTGTACTTAAAAATTTATAGCTATCGGGTGTAGCCTAACAATTTTATATCAAGCTATTATCAACAATCCCCTTCACTTGGAATCCCATCTTGTACATGGAGAAAGAGAGGGGTACATATGAACAAAAAGAAAATGCCAAATATTCAAATGGAACATATACAATAACCCAAGACCTGTCATAAAATTAGAGTTCTCATATTCGGTTAGTGTATGGCATAAAAGTTCTAGTTATCAGTTAGGTCAGGTAATTTGTTATTTATAAAAGTTAGGTCAGGTAGAGGTCGAACAATTTAAATCAAGCTAGCCATTCTCTAAGACTATTTTTTGACAAAGAACCCTGCTCAGATCTGTATAATTTTGACTTGTATATTGCCCTTGGTTATGGAGTTTTGATACCTAATCAACTATGTAATGAAACAGGAATGGCTGAACAAGCATACACAGTGGTATCTGATAGTGAAACAACTGGAGAAGACAAACCAGCACCACCGGCTTTTCCTGAAATTGCAATTGGCATTGATATAGGAACTTCGCAATGCAGTGTTGCAGTATGGAATGGTTCCCAAGTGGAGCTACTTAAGAACATTAGGAACCAAAAGATGATGCGTTCATATGTTACCTTCAAGGATGAAACTCCTTCAGGAGGAGTGAGCGGTCAACTTACTCAAGAACTTGAAATATTCTCGGGTTCTGCAATTTTTAACATGAAACGCTTAGTTGGTAGAACTGATACCGACCCAGTAGTCCACGCTAGCAAAACTCTTCCCTTTTTGGTACAAACCCTAGGTATCGGTGTCCGGCCGCTCATTGCAGCTCTTGTTAACAACATTTGGAGGTCCACAACCCCTGAAGAAGTCCTCGCGGTGTTCCTAGTGGAGTTACGAGCCATGGCGGAAGTTCAAATGAAGAGGATGGTTCGAAATGTTGTCCTAACTATACCAGTCTCATTTAGCCGGTTTCAACTGACCCGAATTGAGCGAGCCTGTGCCATGGCAGGTCTACATGTTCTCCGGTTAATGCCTGAACCAACGGCTGTGGCACTTCTCTATGCTCAGCAGCAACAACAAGTTGTACATGAGAACATGGGCAGTGGGAGTGAGAAGATAGCACTTATTTTCAATATGGGTGCAGGTTATTGTGATGTTTGTGCTACTGCTACTGCTGGAGGAGTTTCACAGATCAAAGCCTTGTCGGGTAGCGCAATTGGGGGCGAAGATATACTTCAGAATGTGATGCATCATCTGGTACCAAACATGGAGAGCATCTATTCAAGCCATGGAATCAAAGAGATCAAATCAATGGGATTGCTTCGGCTTGCTACCCAAGATGCTATTCACAAACTCTCATCTCAAGAAAGCGTCACGATAGAAGTAGATTTGGGAAACGGGTCCAGAATCAGTCGGGTCTTGCATCGAGCTGAGTTTGAGGAGGTTAACAGAAATGTGTTTGAGAAATGTGACAGATTGGTAAAACAGTGCTTATGTGACGCCAAGGTGAGCGTGGAAGACATTGCTGATGTTATACTTGTTGGAGGCTGCTCCTTTATTCCCAAAGTAAGAGGCCTTGTCTTGGATGTATGCAATAGAAAGGAGCTGTACACAGGTATGAATCCATTAGAAGCTGCGGTTTGTGGTGCTGCACTGGAGGGAGCGGTGGCTTCTGGAGTTAGCGACCCGTTAGGGAGTTTGGATCTTCTAACAATACAAGTTACTCCTTTGAACCTTGGGATACGAGCAAATGGAAATACTTTTGTGCCCATCATACATCGAAACACTGCAATTCCAGCAAGGAAAGAGTTATGGTTCACGACTGCTCGTGACAACCAAACTGAGGCACTGGTTGTGGTGTATGAAGGTGAAGGAAAGGTGGTAGAAGAAACACATCTTTTAGGGTATTTTAAGATAATTGGGATACCACCAGCACCTAAAGGGAGTCCAGAGATCAGTGTGTGTATGGATATCGATGCCTCCAATGCTCTAAGAGTGTATGCTGGAGTTGCATTGCCCGGGACCCAACCTATGTTGCCTTATTATGAAGTTAGAATGCCTACTGTGGATGATGGCCATGGTTGGTGTGCAGAAGCTCTGACAAAGATGTATGGTTCCACCTTAGACTTGGCTACTAAGCATAAGAAGATATAAAGGGGAGTTATAGCTGCTTTTGAATCTTTCATACATTTTTTATGTTTGATGTTTAGCCTTTCTGCAGTCTTGTGTAATAGTCTCCATGAAGAGTACCCAAATACATGAAATGGGTGATCACTTTTCCTTTCTCTTAGAAGTGCTAATTTGAAATGGGTGTGATTTTGAATTATGTGAAATGGTCAATTGATCTGGGTGTGTGAGAAATGTGTTAAATTGCTCTAAATTGCTAACTCAGCCATAGCCTTGTAGGCATGAACTTGCTAAATTTCCCTTGCCAGGTTTACTGGCTAAGTTGGTATAGCTTTGTAACTTTTTAAGTATTCACTAAGGAAACGGAAAAGAAATACTAAGGGAAGGATTCAGGCCTTGAGATAAAACAAGCAATAAATAAATTTCTTACTAGAAAAAAAAAAAAATCAATAACATCAACAGGAAGAAATACAATAAATCAAACTTCAAGCAAGTAACAAAGAACTAAATGTGGCTCAACAACAACTATGCTTTGGATTCTACAGACAGTTACAGGATAGAAATGTTTATTCCAACATTTCAACATTACAAAGCTACTACAAGAAGTTAATTGTACAAAATGAATTGCAGTAATTGTAATACAGAACCCTTAAAAGAAAAAACAAATAGTAATACAGAAATTCACCCACCTCCCCTCCCCCCTCAAAAAGAATTACTTACTACTACTACACTATTACCAAGTACAACATATCACCCACCTCCCCTCCCCCCTCAAAAAGAATTACTTACTACTACTACACTATTACCAAGTACAACATATCTCTATTCACTTTTCTGTATCTACATTTGTTACCCAAAATGCTCTTCAGCAACACACCACAGTAACAACACCAAAGAATGTATTCCAAAAAAAAATAAAAATTATTACACTATCATGGGTTTATCCCATCCATCCATCCATACATATTATATGGATGATGCAGTGGCTCCCATGTCGTTAGGACGGCTTGTGTCTTCTGGTCAAATGTCTTGTTCCAGTCGGGTTTTGATGGGTTTGAGCTTAATGCCGAGGCTCTCGGGGGAGAGAAGCTCGGGGGCAATGCAAGAACGGCTCGATGGGGTTGGCAGGTTCAAGTTATGGGTGGCAGAAGCTAGAGGAAGCTGCCTGTAATATCCAAATCCCATTAAGAAGAATTCGATAGGGATAAGCATGGAATATGGATGCTCCTCAGTGACTAGTGAGCCACATGCTTGTACCTACATTGAAACAAGTTATGAGAGTTTTGCAAAGAAGAAACCATGTTATCTATAATTTGTGCAGGATTTTTACTAAAAGTCAGTCAAAATAATTTAATGATTATATGAACTTTTACGTTAAAAATTGGAAACCGAAAAAATCTAGTAGTTTGTTCTCCGACCTCTACAAGAGCACAGTTTCTCCTGTCCATTTTCGCACTCATGTGAAGGGCCTCGGAGTGGAATGGGCTGCTTTCACCAACAAAAATTAATGTCTTGCATTGCAGCTTCTTCAAGCTCTCAGAAAGATCGTGTCTCCTGGAAAAAAATGACAATCAGCTCATGAACGGCTTTTTACACATAAAATGCACTCCTGCATTTCTGTAAATAAATTTTGGCCTTTACATATAAGATAGTATTGTGCCAGATAGAAGGGTTTTCTCGAAAAAAAAGCTGAGACCTCAGACCGACCCTACACAAACCGCAATGGCACGAGCCTTGTGCACTAGGTATACTCTTTGATGGTATTGTTCGGGTCTATTCCAGTATATGCTTTAGGTTTCTATTGTGATTAATGATGAAAACACGTATCAAAGAATAGAGAGACCTTAGGTTGTATCTTTTCAAATTTATAGTTTACTTTTGCTTGTATCTGCAAAGCTCTAATAGCCTTGCTTGCAACTACTGGTTTATGAAAAGTACAGATTCCTCCATCCATATACACGCTGCTTAGATATGAAAATCTAGGTTGCATATTGGAAAATCATGTTAGTGATAGCTTAGTACCCATGATTGCCTACCTGATAAATTATAGCTTTTAAGTCAAGTCATTTCTGAAATGGTAGTAAGCACTCCTATTTTCTTTGGAGGTCTCAGGTTTTTTGTCTTTTTGTTAGTATTTGCATATTTTTTTTGGAGGTCTCAGGTTCTTCTATCGGGGGTCTTCACAAAAAAAAAAAAGAGAAAAAACTTCCTGACTCCCCAAGTTTAGGTCTAGTGATTTTTGACAATATATACAATTATAACTACATTGACTGCAATGCAAGCATAATTCACATGTTCCATGAGTTCACCAAGTAAGAAAGGCCAACGTAGCTGTATTGACTTTAAAATGTATATGGCAGCATTTTTTATCAGAATCTATTGTACTTGCCAGGCAATGCCGCAAATGTAAGACAGGATACTTACTCATTAATAGCTTCAAGAAAGCGCATAACATTCATACTTTGTCTTTCATCCAACAACTGCACAAACATACACAAAGATAAAACAGAACTCAAATTTCAGAAGAATTGTGATGTTGCAAGTCTTGTAATATATAATTAACTATTGATGTCATGTATATGATGAATCTATTGGAAATGCCTTCTGCTAGATGATACATCTCTGCATTGATTCATCTCAAAGAAACAGAAGGCAAGTAAAAAATAACAGAGCTTGTATTAGGGACCCTCCTCTTACCCTCCGACAAGCTTGCACAATGTCAGATTCGGCACCTGCACCACAACGAATTTCCTGACAGAAACCTTAAAATTAAAAATATGCCATATAAGCCAGTAATTCAAGAAAGTAACCCAAAGATGCAAGGTAAAGAAAAAGTATACCTTACTGAAGTACCGTTGGAGAAGGCAATCCTTAAGTAGGCCACACATACCATAGAAATAAAGCAGGTTCAACATCACCTGTGAAAAACTTGACTTTTCAGTAGAAATTTAAAATCTTAACTCAACTCAACAAAGTCTTTTTCCAACTACATCATCCCTCTACTCCACTCTATCAAGGGCTAAGTTGACATCTATCAGTAAAGACTCAAATCCTGATAACATACTTTAGAACAAAAAAATCTTCTTTGACATGATGATAATCTACACTATCACAGTTGGGCCAGTATTAGTTGATCAGGAGGATCATCTTGTCAGTTATAGAGGACTTTGGGCTTCCATCCAAGAGCAGCATAAACATCATTTTTTAAAATGGAAAAACAATAGAATGAAGTAGAATGATCAGCCTGTAAAGAACATAGCTTTGAGTCTCAATCCTATATTGCCAATTGAAAGATGTAGTTCAGAGCTATATATAGTGTATCTAATTTCTTAGCCCCTTTGATCAAATGATAAAACTAACCTTATTGTAAAACCACTCGGTCCATGAAGGTGCTTTGCAGTGTGGGGAGACAAGTATTAACCCAAGCACGCGTTCCTTGTACTTTGTCTGTATCACAGAGAAAACACAGAGAAAAATTAATGGAAAGATAACAATAAATAAGATTACAGTTGAATTCCAAAATCTTGTAATGCAAACCATGGGGATCTGAACCTACTGCGAAAAGTGTAAGGACGTATGCGCCTGCGGTAACTCCCAAGCATAGAACTTTTTTGAGCCTGACAATTGGAACCAAACATAAGAAATGAGTGCAAAAAAGGGAGGAACATACAATAAGCTTGGATAAGCTTGGATAAATTAAATGTTATAGATGTAATAAAGATAGACACAAAGAAAAAAAAAATGAAAATAGATTCATATAATGCGATAGTTTAATCGCGAGAAGAGATGCAAAAATTAAGCTTTGTGCAGTATTCCTGATATTTTAGTAGTGAATCTCGGCATGCTGCAGTTGCAAAATTCAAATCTTGAAATAAATTAACAAGTCACTGGAACAAAAAATTTCTTGCAAATGCATGGTAGAGTAGCACTACTGTGGCTAGCCTAAGATTCTATCTTATGTGAAATTGTAACAATTTAGGCAAGGTTATTAAAACATAATATGCCGCATTAGGGTTTTTTTTCTTTTTACAATGCACCCCTTCCAAGATGTTTCACGGACCTTATGGGTTCTTTTGTTTTTAAAAACATGAAAAAGAAAGAAATAAAAAAAAAAAGGATCATAGTATTCTTTCTCTAGTCTCACATGGGCACAGTTCAAAAACATGTAAGTGCAAAATCAAGAACCTGGAACAAAAACAAGAACTCCCACACACCAATGAAGTTAATCAAGAAAAATATTCATTTGGGCATAAGAATTAATAAGAAAAAAGCATGGGATCTTCTTAGTGATCTTAGGTCTATGAAATTTCTTCCTCTTCTTCTTCTTCCTTCTTCTGTTGTAAGATAAATTGTTGACAATTTGGGAAGACCCCTTTCTATAACGACTTCCTACATATCATAAGATTGTATGACTTCCTTTAGCACATGCTATGATGAGTTGATGACAACATGATTACTGCCCTGACCTTTTTAACTTCAAATCTCTAGAAGTACTAAACGATGTAATGTAAAAGATTTTATGGATTCCTAAAGTCATACTACTATAAATCTATAATAATCCAATAGATGATTTGGCCACATAAATAATATGAACTTACGGAATGTATATCTATAGGGTATTGTTGATCCTGAATTCTAAACAGGAGAGGCTCTTAGTACTAGTTTAATTCCATTACTTAGATTAAGGTTCTTAGTTCCAACAACTTAAATTTTGAGTTTCATAAGCAGAGCTAAAAATTTACACTTTCATCACCTTAAACTCTAAAAATACATGAGATAATCTTGTCTCATGGACACAAGTACTAAGGGCTAACTAAATGGATTAGAAAGAAGCAGCAAAGACACTCCATAGGATTTCTAGTGTTTGACCATTGTTGGGCGACATAGATTCAACTAAGCCAAGGACCAACATGGATATGAAGAAGGTTCTTTGTGGAATAGATATTGTGGCAAACTACCCAAGTTCATTTTCATTCAGCTTGCAGCCAAGAACCAACATTCACAACAGACAAAACCCAAATCCATAATAATCAGAAATCAATTACAAGAAACAATTCTATGCAGTTAAGATATAACTTAAAGAGAGAAAGGAGGAGGAGGAGACTTGGGCATATATGATATATCTAAGAGAATTCCTGAAGGCTATGAACAAACTTAGATAAACAGGAAAAACAAGGCCTGGCTGAGATCAATATATTGTCATATTCTCAATTTCCAAAAAATAATTTAAGCCTTTCCTTTCTTTTGCTTGAATCAGCTGGGATTCAGCTCACAACCCCCATGAGTGCTAAAAAGCACCTAAATACAGTAGTAACATTGCACATTCAGCTGAGTCATAAAATAATTAACTGTAAGAAGCTCTAAAAACCAAGCATTTACACACCCAAAGAAGTCGAGCACTTCGGCGACCTGGTCGGCGAGGTCGTCCATGCTAAGCAAAGGAACATTTGAAGCAATGGCAGAAGCCCCTAACTGCAACAACTCTTAAACAAATGGGAGAATGGCACATCCATTAAAATCATTGAAAATTTAAATATATATATATATATACACAAATAAACAAGACAATAATAAAAAATCTTCTGGTAAATAAAAAAAAAAATGCTTATATCGACCTCATGTCCTGGCGCATCTATGTGGTAAATGCAGAAGTTGTGAAACAACAAAGAAGCAGCATCTGGGCAAAAGAAGAGACCTTGGAAGCAAGACATGTCTGAAAAAACAGAGAAAACAACCCCAATATCAAAAAAAAAAAGAATACCCAACAAAATTAAAAAACTCTCATTGTGAAGACAGGTGCAAAAATCCAAAAGAGCAAAATTAAAAATAAAAATAAATGTTTAAAAACAATTATTTTCCCAAACAATGGGGTTCAAAGAAAAATGCCCACTAAATCAAACACCCATGAAACTGAAGCAAAAACTCCACTATTAAAAAAATAAAAAATAAAAAATTACAAATCTTACAAAATAAGACTAATCATAGTAAAACAAGCTCAGAAATGAGGATTACAATTGAGAGCAACATCTGGGTAAGTAACTAAACCAGGTTTTTCTTGATCCCCGCAAATATAAACTGAGATAGACCCTTTACTTGTCTCAACCAAACATTCCTGCAAAAATTTAAAATAAAAATAAAAAACCAAAATTACAAAATGTCAACAGAAGATAGAGAACCCAAAATGAAGAAATTTGAACTGCATTAAACAAAAAAAATAGATTAAAAAAAAAAATCAGTGAGAAGAATCTCTTGCCTTGCCTCCTAAAGGTATCATCTGAATATCAATAGACACAGAGTCGCTTGAATCACCCATGACTGAGTGACTCTCCTTCTCCCACCAAAAACAGAAAATATATTTATAAAAAAAATCTAGTGATTATTCCAAAATAGAAAACAAAATCTTTCTTCCAAAAAGAAATAATAATAATAATTTTTTTTTCTTCCCCCCTCAACTCCTGTCCTCTTCCTTTCTTTCTCTTCTTCTCTTACTCTTCTCTCTACTGCGCTGTATTTTTCTCTACTGAATTCCAAATCTATCCTCAACTTTCCCTCCAAACTACAAACCCATACCCTACTTTTACACAATATGACGATTAAGCCCTTTAGTTAATTGTTTGACTCCTCGTAATTAGTCATTTCATGGACAATCCAACGGTCAAATTACCAGTTAAGTTACCGTTGAAACCGGATCTAACGGTCGATAAAGGGCATTCAATGGAATTTCGATTTTCTGCCTTAACGGTAAAAAGGATGTGACAGGTAATATCGTCCCAAAAAACCCAAAAAAAAAAAAAACACAAAAACCAAACAGGCCTCACCAAATTCGGTCCCTTTTTGCGTCAGACAGCTGTGTCCCACCTGGAAGCCATAAAGAAAGCACTCCCGTACTCCTACGCCGCACCGAGACTCCATGCGGAACCTCTTCATAAGCTACACGTGGAGACGTCACATCGCTGATAGGGCCGAAAGCACAGGATCACAACTCCCTATTTGCACCGCGTTTTCCCTAGTAAATGACTAAAACACCCTTGTCGGCTTCGGGAAATTCCTCTTCAGTAAGTCGTGATAGTGTCGTCATATTGTTCGAAATTAGGGGTAAATTAGGGAAGTTGAATTATCATTTGATGAGGCGAGGAGTACTGGATAGTTTCTCCCTCTTCACTTTCTCTTTCTCCAACTATCACTCTTTTACTGGTAACCGCGTTTTTGTACTTATAATGTCACAGGTGAAATAACTAAAATGCCCTTAGTTGTTCTGGGAAGGATGTTGTTATCTTTACGTGGTAAGATTATGTAATATCGCTTAAAGTCGAGGGTGAACAAGGGATTCTCTGACAATGCCGCTCGCAGTCACGGGAGTAATGGGCGGAGGTGTCGGTGAACGTACCGATAAAGATCTAACTGTGGTTAGCTCAAAGCTAACTATGGTTAGATTTGGGAAAATAAATGTGAGCTGGCAAAGATAGTGACGTCAGCGACTTGTCGAGCACGTGCGTGGCACGATCGATATACGTGCTTCAGAGCGATTGGTGGAGGAGCGGTTCCCACGTGTCGCATCAAGCGTGACGTGTGGAAATGAAATATGACCTCTGAAATCTTATTATTGATTTTTAATTGCACTCTACTAAAAAGAAAATTTTAATTGTAAAAAAAAAAAAAAAGTATTGTTATTTTAATAATTTTAAGAAAAAATATTAAGTAATTTAATTGAATAACTTATTTTTCTCATTATTCCTCAGCTTCCTCCATTTTTTAAAGCATAAATTACTGTTTTTTTTTTGAAATTCTGCCTCATTATTATTTTCTGTATTATTCTTCAATTTTTTAATATATTTTTTACATGTGTTGCTCATGTGCATAGTGAGTAGTATGTTACTATGTTATATACAAGAAAATAAAAATGTGAAATCTTATTAATTATATATTTTTTTCCCAAGAAACAACGAGTTTCTATTTGTTTTTTTCTTCATTTTTTCCATCATACTCTATTTTTTATAATTTTCCAATTTGGAAAATAATGTTCAATTTTTTTAAAAGTCATTGACGCATATAAAAAGTGGGGAAGCTTACTTATAAACATGTATAAAAGACCATACAAGAAAGCATATAATAATCAAATGAGAGCAAAACATGTGAACTTCTAGAAAAGAAATTACAATTAAACAAGACTCAAAAACGAATATTTATGCAAATGATTTTAGAGGTTTGTTATTTAAGCACTGAAAAATATTTGGTTGGTGGCATCACATTGGAATCTTTGACCTTTCTTTGTGACTCTTTTTTTTCAATTTTGGTGGCAATCTTGCTCACAAGAAAGTTTAACATTTTTTTACTAACGATTAGTTGGCTCAGTGGAAGCCAGTTCAATCTTGAGGTCATCTTTATATAAAAGTTTCAGGGTTCGATTCTTGAAAGCACTCTCATTAAAAAATGTCTATCAATTTTACTTTTGGCTCGAATAAGGATTGGTGGAAGTGAATTGAATCCTAACGTCGACTCTATATAAAAGTTTCAAATTCGATTCTTGAAGACACTATCATTAGAATAAGTCTATAATTTTACTCTTGCCTCGAATAAGGATTAATCTCATACATGAAAGGTATGAGAATAGTTAATGAGATGCACCAAACAAAACAAAAAAAAAGTTTAACATTTTGATCAATTTATTGTATCCTCAATTTGATAAGTTAGAATACTATGACTCTTACTAATACTATATATTGGTTCAAATTCCTAAATAACTAAAGGTAATAAATGGTATTAAAAAAATTATTTTTGACATCTACACATTAAGCATTAACTTATTCCTTATATTTTGAAATTAGAACTAGTTCACTACAAATTTTAGAACTACATATAATAATGAAATTATTATTGTGTTCAAGTTGTCCCTAGTAACCAAGTAGGTTCAAGTCGAGGAAAACACTGCTTGTAATATAAGGTAAAGTTATGCATAATAAATTTAAAAATAATCTAACCCTTCTAGAGACCCTTACATGGGTGAGAACTTCGTGTGCGGAGCTGTCTTTTTTAAAAGATATTATTACTTTCATTATTATGGACTTGAGTAGAGGTAAAATAAGGTGAATTCTATAAAACTAGAAGGTGAAATTAAAAACTTCAACAAAAAAGGTAAAAGTGGAACTGTGTTTTGAATGACTGTCTCCCTTAGTTATAATTTGATGAAACCAAAGAAACAAAACAAGAGGTAAGTTCTAAGTCACACCACCCAGTTAACAATTCAAATAGATATTTGCAAAATAAAAAAAAAAAAACTTACGACAACAAACTTTGAGGCTTCCTTGTGAGACAGGTCAAAAAGCCTAAGATTCTTAACATTTTATTTTTTCAAAAAATACGAGACATTTAAGTTGTACAAGTACAGAGATCGCCAATGTTTTTTCAAGGGAGTCCATCACACCATCAATGAAATTTATCTTATTGAGATTGAGAAATCAATGTCTTACTCCATAAATTTGAGGGTACAAGAGAACAATAGCCTAAGAGGGAAGCAACTTACCTAAATAAAAACAGGAATAATGCTTGGGTAACACCGTTGGAAAATACGCATTTTTGACATTGTCTTAAAAATTGTTGGATCGTCTTAAATCACACAATCAATACGTGACTTGAGGCGATGCAACGACTATCAAGGATAATGTCATTAATTTGTATCAAAAAAATATGTCACTGAAGCATTTCTCTTTTTCAATTATCACATAAAAAAATTCATCACTCAAAAAAAAAGAGACAAAAAATTCATATTCCCAAATGCTATGAATTGTACACAAATGTATCAAGACTTGGCAAACTAAGTTAACTACCTACCTTTATCTTGTATGCTACAACCTTACGCTGCAAAAACATGTGTTAACTTCTTTTTGAGCACCGTTAACACTACACCCTCTTCTGAAACAAGGTCATAGTTATAAGAAATCAAAGGTTCATATGAATGATAATAGATGCAGAGGGGCTTCATTAATAATCCACGAATTTGGGTCATATAATAACTGCCTTAATGGATCACTATAGAAGCTATGATCTGCTACTTGTATTGGAAAGAACTAAGTATAGTACTACATAGATCAATTAAGAAGTATGAACAATATCTCATTACATTAGAAAGCTTCTCTTGATGCTTAACTTTCCCTATTGCAACTTTTGACTGATGCAACAACACCAGACAGTTTAAACAAAGATAAATTGCAATGAGAATAGACTATGATGCTTCAAACAAATGATGGAATTTTCATTGTCCATTCATTTTTGAAGTAAAATCTTCCTTTAAGTTACCTAGTACTTACGAAGGCTTTTCTGCCTAGTTCCAGTAAGAGCCAAAGGCAAATGATTCAAATGAACATTTCCCCTTCCCACTATTTTTACTGACTCCATCCCAAATTGCTAGCTGAATCAACTTGATACAACTTCCTGCAAGCAGAATCTAAAGCAAGTCTAGCTGTTTAGCATGTTCTATCTCTAACAATGATAAGTACAATATTCTTCACCATTCCCCATAACCTCAAATTGGAGAAAGACGTCGCCATTCCGTATGGTTTTTGGAACTGTTTCTGCTCAAAACAGATGGTGAAAATTTTGAATCCTTGTCTCACTATAGCTTTCAACACAATTAAGTCTAGGCCTTGCCATAGTAATAAAGTCATACCATGGTCATAAATTAATGCTTCAACTAAAGGCTGTGACCATATCTTACAATGGAACCTAGATAACATATGCAACAAAGGTAGACAAGGGAAGGATGAATCCTAAATCTGATCCATTCCCACATTCCCTTGCATCTCCAAAAACAAATAAAATCTGTGTAATGCCCATATAGAACTTGAGCCAAAAAAAAAAAAAGTGAATGAGTTGATCCAGGCTATGTCAGGGTTCAGATAACTGAGTTTTCTATGCTTCTTGGAAATTACCAGCCCTATGGACCACATCTGCAAAGTCTAGACTAAACATTTTAATACAAATGTTGATTTTGAAGAAAAATAGACAAGACAAGAAAAGAAAAATATAATCAGGGATAGAAGGTTCAGAAGACCTGCCTATGAAAAGGGAGAAGAAACATAAGAAGGCAAGAGGGAGAAGCAATATGACAACTCAGGATCAAGTGAGAACCAAAAGGACGCTGGTAACTACTCTACAAGCAATGTGTTCTTTAGCCACAAATATAATGGTACCGAGTGCCAACATATTCAGTTAAAGTCCTTTCCTGCATCCATTAGCACACAACAAATGCAGAGTTTTGTGGGAGAAAAGGCCTTAACATGCAAGCTTTGGAAAATGTTCTGTGAGGAAATGGAAGTACTTGACTGATTTCCAAAATGTCAAAGAAGTACGACCAGAAGCTCTGGTAAATAAATAAGGAGAGGACTTCCCTAGATTTACAGTTTTACATATATAGGAAACCAACAATTTGATGTCTGCTACCAATGAGGAGATAACTTCAAAAATTTGACAAAAACAGTTCACCAGACAAACATCAAGATTTTAGAAACATCCTCAGCAGTAAGAACATCAAATGAAGGAAGGCAGAGAATAATTGTGAATAATGGCGTCCAATGTGCAAGAAAAACTTATCAAAGAAATGAGAAAAAGAATAATAATAAGAAGAAGAAGAAGAAAGAGCCACAATGGTAAACTGCCAAAAGACACCTGCTTTCACCCAGTACACATGCCATTTTGTGAGTCTCAGTCAAATGCAAAAGCCCCAACATCCAATAAACTGTATAGTTCCAGATATCCAATCTTTTTCAAAGAAACTTTAAAGTGGATGCCATTGTCATACAAGGAATTCATTATAAACTATAAAGTGCAATGGCTTTTGTCCTTGGCCTTAAATCGGTAGCATAGATAGAGGAAACCAGAACTAAGAAGAGAATTCTCTCAGTAAATAAACTGAGAAGGTCGTGCTGCATGAGAAAAAGAAGATCCACTATTTTTCAGTAATCACCAACATTAGTGCAATACCCTAATCCCAACTACTTAGGATCTGCACAACAATTTGTGCCACCATTCAATTCTCTCCAGGGAAACCTGTTTTTATTTGACGTAGAAGTTAAATTACAAAACTACCAAACACTAATGCGACATCAACAACTAGAAAATCATTAACCTCGTGAATTAGTCAACTTTTTGGACTTTGTGGTTGCTAAACCAGTGCCAAGAGCAAACTACATAATGATGACTGTTATAGAAGATTGATGCATGTCATTGTTTGAGAGTTAAATTAGAATGGCAAGCCAGAAAACATACAGAGAAGAATATAACATAGCAAATAAAGCACTTCCAAGGAAAATAATTCCAATGTTTGAGGTAGCGCACATCCTTAAACCCATATATCTAACCATATACAGAAATAGTAGGGGCAGATAGATTTTGTAGATAGGTGATAATAGAACATGTAATGCTACAACAAGATAATGTTCATTCTCCCAAATCCAAACTGATGATTCTCCAAAACCAATGAGCTGTCAAATCTTATAATGATTGCTCTTCAGCAAGAAAACTCAGTGTTACCTTTTCATCACCACCGTTATTATCAATATCACTTCCCATTTAACAATCTTAGAATTGAAGCTAGATTCTGCTGATTCCATTCCTGCATCCTTCAGAATATTCCACTGCTAAAAATAATAAATTTCCCGAAGACACGTATATATGCAAAAACATACATCTCGATTTAAAACAAGGGCAACTGAAAATACATAAGCAAGAAACTTAAATTTGTGTCATTTGCAAAATTTTCCCGTTGTTGGGATTGAAGAAGTATACCATTCACTTCATAGAACACAGTAATGTCTAAATTGCATCAGACACTTCTCTAGAACCCAAAGGAGAAAGACAGAATCAAAATTGTCCAAGGTTGTCAAATTAATAATACCAAGACTCTGATTTAAATTCTATGTAAGTAAAGCCACAACTCTCTCATTCTAAGAACCTAACCCTAAACAATAATACCCCTGCAACATTAGGGATATCAAAATAGTGTGTAATCTTAAGTACGTATGAAGAAAATAAATTGAGCATCAATCAAATCTTTTTCCAAAACATGCTTAGATAGAACGAAGAAACACATGCTACGAGGAATTGCAATACCATAATCAAAGAAAAGATGAAGAATACCTCATAAAACAGGTTTCAGAGGATGTGACATTTATATACTACATGTTAACCTCCATCAACAAAAGCATCATTGCCGTCAGGGCAAGTGTCACAAAACATTTTCGATTAGTACATTCAACAAAAAATCACATGAAATAGACAATTGTAGAAACACGATCGTTTCTTCTCTATTCAAATTGCTCAAGTTAAGAGGAAAAAAAAGGAAATTTTTTTGACAAATGACATTTTAATGTAGTAGCAAACTGTTAAAAAAATCACTTCCTAAAAATATTTGTTAGCACTAAAAAAAGGAGGAAAAATTACACCTCTAATCGTTCTTCCAAGCACACAAAATCAATGAGAAACAAAGGCCTTGAAATTCCGAATCTCTAAATATCTGAGAGCCAGACCACCGCAATGAACTGGAGTCAGAGTGGGCACTGTTCCCCCACAACTTCTCCGCCGAGAGGCAACTCTGAAACATAAAAACCGCATTTGCCGGAGAGTTCCCAAAGAGCCAATTGTGAACATCCCAGAAAACCTCCACAGGAAGCCCATCAACCAAGATGGTTTGATTCCCCCGAAATTTCCACTGTAGTTGCTTCACCTGCACCACTATCTTCCTGTCAATGCGGATCACAAGGCAAGGTTCACTGACTCCAATTACATTACAATCAATTGTAATGTCATGAATTTGCCCATTATCACAGAACTGAGCCTTGGTTCCATACACCCTCTTCCCAAAAATGTGTACCCTTTTGGCAATGAAGTTGAAATTTGGAGGAACAGGAGCAATATTGGTCTTCTTATAAGCCTCTTTGTTCATATCCCCAAGTAGAAGAACCATCTCCTTTCCAGAAACAATTGCTAAGTAAAAACCCTCCAATGGCTCAGACCCAGATCCAAATTTAGCAGAAGAAAGATCCCAATACACATCTACTTTACTTGAATCAGCCTCTAAACTTTTAGACCCTTTTTTCTTGGAGAACAACCAGGGTTTTATATCAACTTTGCAAAGACATTGATTTGTTGAATCATCAATTCCTATATTAAGCCCTTGACCCATCAAACTTTTAGTCCATGTAACAGTAATCAAGCATGCCCGGCTGCCTAATCTACTCTTATAAACACAGGTAACCAGATTTGGGGCAGTTTTACTGCTACTTGAAGAAGAAGAAGAGGAAGAATCTGCAACTTGAACACCACTTTCACCAAAACAAGATGGGAAATCTCTCATCCTGATGATGCCCAGTTAAACGAAATTCAGGATTTTTCTCTAATCTTCTTTTGGGGGTGTTTTGTTCAGACCCAAAAGAAATAATAGATTCAATGAGCAAATAAATAGAAAAAATTGGATTCCCTAATGAATCAAACAAGGACAAACTTAAGAACCCATTTCTCCAAATGGGTCAAGGAGAGATTTTGAAGGGTTGATATGAAGTGGGTATACCTGAGAATTTCATCGATGATGTTCTTCTTCACCTTCACAGACCAAGAAACAAAATCCAACTTGTAAAAGAAGACAAGATCATGGAAGAAGATGTGGAATGTGGGCAGCGAAGAAAGTAAAAAATGTATTTAAGAGAAGGAGACAAATAAAGGGACTTGTTTCACTGTCAGTCTGAATCAGTGCTCAAAACTACCTCTAAAAATTAACAGAAAAAAATAGAACAAAAATAAAGAATACCCAGATGGTGGAGAAGTCAATCTAGAAGAGATAAATGGGAGATTGCAGCTTCAAAGGACAAAAATAGTAAATGGGTATGGCTGGCAAGGCTTGGCTTGACAATATTGCAGTTTCCCTCTCTCTGTCTATGTCTCTTCCAAAAAAAAATAAAAAATGTAGAATTGTAAATCATGCACAGTGCTCCTTTACCTGACAAACCACATGCATTAGAGCTGAAAGACCCAAAAACACAATGCCCTACTTTCTCAAGAAGAATCAATTGAACAGCTCATGGATTGGGTGTTATTTTTATTTTTATTTTTTTCAGAGAGATATTTTAATGGGTTAGAAATTATAACTCCATACGTTTTACTGAAATTTTAAGTTTTTAACCTAATTTATTTAGTGCTAACACAAATGAAAAATATGTTACTACTAGAGCCAAAAAAAGTCAGAATCTTTAATAGGGTCAAAAAAGTAAACAAAGAGTACAAGAAACTACTATACGAATTAACTATTATAATTTTGCTACTATTTTTATTAAAAGAGAAAAAATTCTAACTTATTTATAAAAAAAAAAAATTGAACTCTCAAATTCGAGTGAAGGGATTCTTTTAATATTTATAATTTATCTTAGCTTCGTACAAATAATTTTTTTGGCCCTTGGTTATTCGAGAAGGAGACGCCCAAGTGGCTAATGTTAATGAATATCAAAATCATCACCTCGTTTCTCACAACGATATTTTTTTATTGTTAAAAATTTATTAATATTTTACTTTAAAGATATAACAGTTTTAATAAAATAATAACAATATAAAAAAACTTAAATTTTTTGTCTATAGATAATAGAAATCACCCATAAGCATACTAATATTTATTTTTAAAAAATCACTATTTTTATTGATTTTGTAAAAAATTGTGGGAAATCTTTTGAGAAAGTCTAAGGAATCTTATCAGGTAAAGCCGTAAAGGAAGGCAAAATAAATGTTTGGGAAGTGGGTGGAGGAAGGACCCCAACGTAGGAATACTGAATAGAAGTTCACATTTAATTGGGAAGAAAATCTTTCCATTTCAATCACCAACCACTCCTTGAATCCAAGTACCCTTCTAGATACCACCAAAAATCTTTATAAATTGCCAACCCATGGACCAGTTTTTTTTTTTTTTTGAAATCAGCACATATTGGAGACTCCCCACTAATCCCTGTGAAGTAGGGTATTCATCCAGATCAACCAAATTGAAAAATCAAACCAAACTGATGTGATCGGTTCGGTTTGGTTCGATTTTTGTGAAGTTTGGTTCAGTTTTTGGTTTAAGGAATTAAAAAACTGATTGGTTCGGTTCGATTTTTAGTTTAGACATTGAAAAGTTGAATTTAACCCGAACCGAATCGAACTTAATGGTAATATTATCATTTTTTCTATAATCATAAGCTTTAAATATGTAGGAACATAATTAAAATATACTTTGAACTTACTTTTAATTTTTGTTTGTTTAACTATTAGATACTTGGAATAGACTTGTAGGTACATAAAAAAAATTGCCTTAAAAAAGGCTTTGAATGAAAAATATATAAAAAAATTTTATGTCAATCTCTTTCAGTATTCCTATTGTTGAATATAATAATGTATTTTGTATTTTAATTGTAATGATAGAGCTATATATTATATTTTTCAAAAGATTGAATGTATTTTAAAAAGGTAAAATAGTGTTAAGTATAAGATTTATAACTGTAAAATTAACGTAACTGACCCGATGAACCCAAACCAAATCAAACCGAATAAATTCAGTTCGGTTTGGTTCGGTTTGAATATTAGTTCGGTTCGGTTTCAGCTTCAGTTTAAGAAAACCCAACCCCAAAAATCGAGCCGAACCGAATCAAGTTTTGCACACCCCTTAAACATAACCACAAATACTCAATGACGCCATTGACCAACAAATGTTAAGAAGCAACTCAAACTCGAAACTTTTAGGTCAATGTGCTTGTACCTAACCATTAAAAAATAATTACTTATAAATAAGAAAAATAAGAAAAAAATAATTAAACCCTTCAGTATTATATAATCATACTGCACCTAAGGTTTTCCTGAAAGGATCATGTTACAGTGAAAATTTGTAAATATCATTTTTCTATAATCTTATCGAGTTGGTCGGTTTTGGATTGTAAATAATTAGAATTAACTGGCAAGTATCTCAGTTCCTGCAATATTTTAAAGTAAATTAAATAAAAAACAATTCTACTATTATAAAATAAAAATACTTTACTTGTTCATGGTGAAGCTCCCTTTTATTTTTCAATTCTTATAAAGTATTTATTTTTAATTATAAGGATAGTATAATAAATTTAAGCAAAACCCTTATTTTATTTTTTTTGTTTGTAAGCATGTGCCACCACCATTTCTTATTTCAGACCACTTTCTTCTTTCCATCTTCTCTCTATTAATACGAAAAAATGCTAAGCCATGGATCCAACAGAGGTGAAAAGCTTAAGTTTTTATCCAAATTTTCATGGGTATGTTAATTTAATTAATACATTATTTAAATTAATATCTATTGTTTGGTTTTTCATTAATATAGTATTTTTCTTTGTAAAATATTATATGTTTTTTTATTATTAATTTAAATAATGTATTAAATTATTTACATGCAACATGGATGCACAAAGAAAAATTTGTGTTTTGTTAATTCCTCCATTCATAATGAAATTGCCTCATTAAAATTAAATGAAGTTTTATAAATTTTCCTATCCTAGTGCTGATCATTTGTTATTTAAATATGCTGATCATGTAATAAATTATCTCTTTTTCATTAATTTTTACCAATAATTACTATTATATAGATTGGTAATTTTATATTTGACATTATTCCCCATATTAATTCTTTCCACCTTTAAGAACACAAGTGAAGTAGTAATTATATTTATTCTGATTCTTTGTTTGTGCATGCACATCAAGACATGCATTAATTCACGAATGTTAAATAGAGGTGTCTGATTAATGATATTTGTTGCTATAGGGAAGAGAAGACTACCACTTGAGTCTTGAAGTTCACATTTTAAATAGGGTGATTTTAAAGATTGGATTAAAAGTTGATATCAATAACATCTAAAATATCTAAGTTGATATTTGTCATCTTGTTCGATGGCATCGAAGCCTCTTG
Organism: Paratinospora sagittata; assembly: GCA_035771175.1. NCBI lineage: Eukaryota > Viridiplantae > Streptophyta > Magnoliopsida > Ranunculales > Menispermaceae > Paratinospora > Paratinospora sagittata. The sequence continues at coordinate 4,035,436 of CM069601.1, forward strand.
TATAAGACTAAGTGGTGAGACATAACAAATTGTTACAAATGGTATTAGAAGAAATCACTAATACTAAATATGTCCCCAAGGAATATATTGTTGTGGTCCCAAAAATAAATTTCAAAGTGAAGCTATCTAAAGAAATAAATAATAGTTTATGATCAAAATTGTTTGGCTAACGCACATCATGGCCCACATCATTTAGATAAAAGCGTATACATGGGCAGGGTAACAAACTGATAGAAAATAAAAGCATATAGGTGGGGAAAGGCACAAGATTTTCAAGCCACTGAACTTTGCTGTCTAATCAACAAATATTACTTTAGCTTTTATTGGCAAAAAAAAATGATAAAATTGTTATTTCTTTTCTTGATTTCTTTCATTTAAAATGCAGTAATAATTAAAAGCCTTCAATTAAAACTTAACAGATTCGATGATTAATTTATTTTATTTTTCCACTTGTTACATTGAAGTATATATATATATTCTATGTATATAACCACTTGCATATTAATTTTTTAAAACCTTATTTGTAATTTATTTAATATAACTATAGTCATAAGAATTATTATCACCAATCACTTTAGTTAAAAAAAACACATTTACATTCGTGATGTCTCATATTTAAATTTTGAGGTTGACTTTTATTTTTATCCCACGGGTAGGGTAAAACGACCTTTACACTTACACGTCATTAAACAGGATGTCATCATGTTTTAGTAGGTATACTTGTTTCCGATGAAGTAATTTTTTTAATGTACATAAGTTGTCTGCACAACATTATTTTTTATAATGGCTATTTAGATTAAAATAGAGCATTATTTTGGCATACGAAGTTGATTATGTAAACTTAAATAAATGAGATTTTTTTTTTTTGAGGTCGTCAAATATCAAGATTTCCATCATATTATTCTTTTCAGGGTACAATCACAAATATCCTGTAAAATGTCTCTTAACTTAATTCAAACTCGCAACTCGCCCCGACTAACCCACCTTTAGTTAAATAAATGAAAATTTTAATATGAAAAGTTAGTTTACGTCAAAACTATTACGTCAAAATTTTAATATGAAAAGGCAAACAAAGTGCTCCAAGAAGTGTGGGAAGTAGGGCACCATGCACATTATATTTTCACAAAACTTTTGGTCCACATATCAATGAGGTTAGCAAATATAGACAAACCGACTAATATTCTTTTCAACATTGGAATGGGACATCAAATCCCCTATTGCGATATTCAATTCCAATCAATCTCTAAAAAATCTCCTCTATGAAAAAATGAATCAGGCCGAGATCTCGGGCCAAAATAATGCAATTATTAAATAAATTTATCTTAATTCACTCGACCAAATCACCATTAATTTGGCTTCTATGGTCCAAAAGCTTCATTTTTACATGCAATTAACCTTTGATAGCCGGCCCCAAAGACTATAAAAACTCATATTATATTATATTTATTTATTTATTTTTCTGTTTGTAAGTAGCCCATCAAAAGACAAAAGAAATTTTTGGTTACCTTTCAACAAAAAAAAAGGTCTATATAAACATCAAAAGCTTAAGCTTAATAACTAAACAATACATCTCAATTTTATTTTTTTAAAGATAATTTACTAATAAGCATTACAAAGACCAACAACAAATACCAGCTCCAATAGTTAAGGCATTCCCCACTTGGTAGGAGGTGTGGGTTGGAGTCCCCCAATTATCTTAAGTGTGAGAGATGGCCACGAATGCTAGTTAGCCATGGCCTTCTCAGCTTACATTTTTGGATCTACTGTGAATTTTCGTAATTAATGTTTTTTTATTAGGCTCTCAGTCCCCTCTGATTTTCATGTTATAAAGTAATTACAATCATATCTGTTTTAAAGTGTTAGTTGTTTGACAATCATACTTAGCTCAAGTAGCCGATGTCTTTTGAGGATAGAGTTCAGTCTCGTTGGTCTAAGTCTTACATAACCATTGTCGTAATGCTGGATTGGATGCTTGAGTCTCATTATCTCTGACCTTTCTGATATCAATAGGCCAAAAAAATGAAAGAAAGAAAAGGGGGTGATATTAATTGTGATAAGACCACTAAAATGAAAGGTGGAAGGTGGCACAAAAATAAGATTGGTTTTACTTTTCCAATGATAACTAAATGCATAATAATACCAAAGCAAAGAGATATTTGAAGTGAAGGGTGTGGACCAATTTGAAAAGGTTGTGAATGGGTCAAAAAGAATATTTGTGTCATGTGTTTGTCGCCACTCTCTCTCTCTCTCTGGTGACAAATTGATCAGAGAGAGTAATTCAGTTGCAGTGAAAGAGTAAAGGGTTTTAGTAAGAGCTCTTTTGCCTGCTTGCCTTGTTCCTTTGCTCCCCTTATGTTCTCTCACAAGTTGCTTTCTTTCATTCTTTTCTTACACCATAAGCTTTAAGGGCTTTTTCAGTGAATTTGGTCTCCTTTTTCGATTCCACCCATGTACTTGGAAGCAACCTCATAATCTTCAATATTGAGATCCATGTTGCAGCTTAATTCTGTGTGTCCTTGTATTTTTATTTTTTTTTTTCTATATACATTCATATTTATTAGATAAATACATTTTATATTTTTTAATATGTACGATAAATAATTCAATAAATATGAAGATACTGTAGATATACATACAATTGCATGTATTTTGTAATTATACTTAAATTAACATTTTCTATATAAAATGATAAAAGTGATCATTTTATAATGGAGTTGAATAGTAATTGTGATTTTAGGTAAGGCAATGAAAACCAGCATATTTAACCTTAGGGAGTGTATTATTGTAGCTTAAAAAAAAAATAGCATTTTTTCAGGAAAATTCTCTAAGAAATCTTTTCTAGTTGGTTAGTTATTCAATTAATCACTTGTCCTTCAGGACGTGTTTGGCTGCTGAAAAAATAAGGTTTTTTTTCAAATAAGAAGAAGAAAAAAAGTTTTGAGTCAAGAATTCAAATTGAATTGGCAAGTAGCACTCCCTTGACCACATACCCTTATAAACACCAAAACATTTTTTTTTTTTGGTCTATAACCCCTCTTCGGTGCCCCGCTAACATTTTTGTAGGACGAAATTATTCTAAAGTCAGAAATTACAGAGAATATTGAATTTTTTTTTTTTAAATCGAGACTTCACTCTTGAACTACGACATGTAACTCGTCCCTCGTCCCACAATACTAATAGAAGACTTTAAAAATAAGAGCCATCTAACTAGTATATTTGAGGTGATTTTGATGCTAATAATTAATATTGGACGGGCGTTTTGAGGAAGCTTTTGATCAGCTTTGATTTGCTGTCTTTTCTTTTTTAAGAACAATTATATATTGTACGTGCTATTATTTTTATAGTATAAAGTTTGTAATTTGCTTTTCTCTATTGTTTTACATTAATATTATATTATTAAAGCCTGACGTGGTGGTCACGGTCCTTGTCTCTCATTAGTTGGCAAGCCGCTGGAATGCTAATTTCGTCCTTAAATTAATGAGATTTTTTTTTATGTTGGTATGGTTGTCGTTTTCTAGAGTGGAAATATTAAAAAACAAATTATCAAATAGACCAATAAATTAAATGTAAAGAAAATTGTAAATGAATCAGGATAGAATAAGTTAAGGAGTGTTTAGTATTATACCTAACATCAATGTAATCAATTGAAATTAAAAGGATAAAAAAATTTATAAAACCACTATTAGATCAACCATGTTTGTGAAACAAAATGTTGAACAATAAATAAACAAATAAACCAAGTATATGTAACAAAAATATGAATATGTAGTCAAATATTAAAAATAAAATAAAAAATGAACATATTAAAAAAAATGATAAGACTAAATAAAATGAAAGAACCACAAAGTGATTTAGACACATATAACAAAGACTTTTAGATATACTAAATACAAAAAAAATGACCAATTAACAATATATATAGTTATAATAATTAAAAAAAATAATAATAATATAACATAAACATAAATAATTAAAAAGCTTTGACCATTGTAAAAATTGAATCTAAACACAAGATTTATATATAGCTGGCAATTCAGTTCATTTGGACCAATTTGGCCCGGCCTAATCAAGCTTAAGGATATATGAGCTGATCGAGTCAAATCTTATTTTATTCATGGACCAAATCGAATCGAATTTATATTTGAAATCAACGTTCAAATATAATCCAATCAATATCCGAGCCAAGCCTTTGAATTGAACTTGCAAACCGAACCTACGAGCTAACTCTGTGGAGCTGATTTATAGATTGGATTGAACATATTAAAATAAATGTTTTCATACTTTGAAATTTGTATTTATAACAAATTAAAATATACAAATCATAAATTTAAACGAATAACATTTACAATGTTAAAAAAATTATAACTGTATGATTTATGATTACAATATTGAATATATTAAAATGAATTAAATAAAAAATTGCATTTTTTGATTCATTTTTTTAATATATAAATAAATATTAAATTATAAAATAGACTTTTGAACTAGACTATGGGCTAAGCCGACATTCGAGCCTACGAGCAGAGCTTTCAGGTTGAGCCGAATTTTGATAGGTCAACTCAGACTTGTTCAATTAAAATATTAGATTAAATCCAGTCTGCCTATAAATTAATCGAGCCTGAGCTTGAGCCGGTCCGAACGAGCGAAACTAAGTCGGACTCATGTTATCACCCCTAGATTTATATATTGTTAACTTAAATTTTGCATATCATATGGTTTGAAAAAAAATGCCCGAAACAAACAAGTAAGCCAAGAGTTAAAGATGTTGTTGTGCTCCATGATTCTAAATTATATCAATTGGTCTCAGGCTTCTTTAAGTTTGAAACCAAAAACTGAAAAGAAAGAATCAAAAGAAGAAAGACTTTTCTGTGGCCAGCTGCCATGAATGGGCCAAGGTTCTTCCCAAAAGTGCTTCCATTAGAGAATTTAATATTCTCAGAGAGATGGGTTATTGTACATTCTTTCTTTTGGGCTAATAAATTATCTCTTGGATCATTCTTAAATCCCACTCCACATTTTTTTTTAACACCATGTTCCTACTACTACTAAGTGAGAGAATGTATTTAAAACAGGCTGTTCAAGAAGCAGGGCTGGAACAGAGAGATAGAGACAATAATAGAGAGGTTTTCTAAAATAGAATAAACTACTAATATGGAGAAGATACAAAAGACCCGGTTTGAAAGAACTTTTTTAAAAGCACTTTTGAAGGTGTTTGATAACCTACTTTTAGCTAAACTATTGTGAAAAAAAATAATTTTTCAGTTTTGAGAAGTTGAGATAGATCAGTTTTTTCCAAAAACGTTTTTTCTAAAAGTACTTATCAAAAAGGTCATTTTAAAGCTTTTCCAAACAGGGCCAAAGCATACGTTGAAAAAAATAGCATACCCAGCATCAATATACGCAACTTTACCTCTACATAAAACAAGTGTTTTCTAAATTTATGCGTGTTTATATAAATAAAATTTTAAAAAATATATATCTTTGAAAGAGTCTTGCTTGTTTTCAAGAGCTTGTATTGACAGTGTTTTTCCATGAAAATCTACGGTTCAAAATACCATGAATTTAAAGTATTTGATATAGATCGTGCTGAACAACTCTTTTTGGCCAATTAACATTAGTAAGAGTGACTAGGCAAATTACAAGTGAAATTCAGTTAAAGCCAGAGTACCTTTCACCTTTTTTGGGCTCTGCCTTCTACTAGCAAGTAAGCATATCATTCTTTCTTTCAATCCCACTTTGTCTTGTTGGCCATGTATGCTTGTTATGGTCAAAAAGTTCCCTTGAAATTGGATTCTTTTTCAGCTAACCTGTACCCAAAAAAGAAGATACAAAACAATCCAGCAAAAGCATGTAAATGTCAAGAGATGGTACATCCCAAGATTATTGGATTGGATTGGTTTAGTATAATACATATATTGTTTGGTTTGCTTCCAATTTCACAAACCAATTTGATCCAACTTAAATGTGTGTTAATGGGCTTAAATTTAGCTCTGTTTATTTAGTTTATGATTTATTAATCCGAAGCCTTTATTATTGCACCCAAGGAAGCAACTTAAGCTTAATATTCAATTGGCTAGGGGGTTTTAACAGTCACAAATCCAACCAAACCATCCTATTAAAAAAAAAAGTGTGAGATTTTCAGTCCAAACTGATTATTTTCAGTTTATTTAGGTGTAGATCAGTTCAGTTCTGTTTAAAATCAAAGGAGAGGGAGCCAAAGAGGCGTTGGTCAAGCGGTTGGATAAAAAGACAAATAATCGAAAAATTACGAATTCCAACCCTATTCACTGGTGCCCTCTCCAAGATCTGAGCCCAAAGGAGAATTTTTCCTACCCTATTCACTGGTGCCCTCTCCAAGATAAAGGAGAATTTTTCCTACCCTATTCACTGGTGCCCTCTCCAAGATCTGAGCCCAAAGGAGAATTTTTCCTAGGGTTTCAGGGAATGCCCCCTTTACAGGCTAGGGACTTCCATCCCCATGAGATTAGTCTGGTGCGCCCAAGCTGGCCGAATACCTAAGTTTCAAAAAAAAAATAATAATAAAAGAAAGGGAGTTCAAAGATCTTCTACACATTTCTCGCCAATTTCACACTTTAAGGGTGTACGACACTTTTAACACTTACCACCAACTAAAAATTTGATTCAATTAAACCCAAAACAGAGACAAATGATTCAACTTCACTGAACATGCCAAAGTTAATCGAACCCAACTGACCAAATCAATCAATGGCACTGTAACTATAAATTGCATCCGGGTTACAGAAAAAACAACCACTTCAGTATGAAATTTGTGATTCCTTCAGCAACAAAACTGTGGTTAATAAAAGTTTATAACCAAACCAAATTGACAGGAAAAGAAACACTGGCTTTCCAACTTAAATAATCGACTGCTTCTACAGGTTCCAGCGGTGAAAGACTAGTGATTAGGACTAGACAGCAATGAAGTGGGGATTGGATATCTTCTTTTTTTTGAACAGAAACACTTTATGTATTAGATAAAAATGATAATACAAAGATACAAAAAAAAAAGGGCGTTGTGCACGAGCAGAGCACAAACACCCCCCAACAAGACCACCATCAAACAAGCGAAAACACCAATTTATGATAAACAATCTCTCCAGTTCAACAGCCACCCAGAAAGAGAAACCCCATTACCCCAAGGAGAAGGAAAAACCCAAGAACTTGCTAGTACCTTGATAATATCCCATAACTGATCCCCATCTTTGTGGAAATTGTTAAGCAATCTATCATTGCGCTCAAGCCATAAAGACCAAAGCGTAGCATATGACGCTAGTAATCCCATCTCCCTTTCGAGACGTTACGTGGCACCCTATACCTGAAACCCAAGAAAATGAACCACTTTTGCCAAATCTCTTTGGTAAAGCTACAAAAGAAGAATATGTGGTCCAAGCTTTCCTCATCCTGCAAGCAAAATAAGCAACAATGTGGAGATAGGCACCAATTAGGTGCACGCCTCTACAACACATCAAAAATATTTATCCTTTTGTGAGCTAAAAGCCATCCAAAAGCCCTAGCCTTAGTTGGTGCTTGAACATGCCAAATATGCTGTGAAAGTGGAAATGAGGGAAGAGAGGGGGAATCACAAAGGGACTCAAAGAATGATTTGCATATAAAAAGACCTGAAGAGTTTGGAATCCAAACCAGGCTATCCTGAGAATTGGATAATGAAAATGAGGATGGTATCTCCAAAAGTAGTGGAATCTCATTGTTTTCCAAGTGGAGGTTCCATGAGGGGTTGGTCGTGGAGGAGTCCTGAGCTAAGCAATGAGAGCAATTGGTTGATTGCGGCCTGAAGGTAGTCTAAAAAGGTGGGGGAACAAGTCTGCCAAGGGAGAGTCACCCAACCAAATGTCTTCCCAGAAACGAAAGATATGACCATTACCAATGCGAAGCCTTGGTAGGGATTGGATATCAAGCTAAAAAGTTAACATAATCAATGTTGGAGGTTCAGGTGGGAGGCATTTTAATATTTGAGTACAAACAGATGAAGAGCTAACAATAATTAAAGAAGTTAGTCCCAGAACTCAAATTAATGAAGCTTGCAATTTCATTATTTTTTTTTTTTTAGAAGAAACAAACTTGAGCTTTTATTAATAAGGAAATTACTACTTACACCCAAACTAAAATGTACAGAAATACCTGGTGCTATATACCAATGCAACCATGCTCTCCAATACCGGAAAGGCTTGTGATAATACCATTACAGATGACCTTTCAATGAAGGCATCTATCCCAACCCGAGAGCCAATCCGACAGTGTGAAACCCCTATTCCACTCTGTAACTAAAACCCAAGAGCTTGCAGTTAGCTTGCAATTCATTATCAAATGAACTAGATGAAGGAAACAAACGAAAATGACGTAAATGGGCAGTTATTCCTCACAATTTTAATGTTCAAATAACATCAACTGAAATCAAAGTCATTGTGTAACCTGATATATTTTTCTCTCTTTTTTCTTTTTCTTCAATCCAACATGATGGACTTGGGAGAAAAAGGACAAACGCAGTTGCATTCTAGGTATAGATACTTTTTCTAATATACAAATTGGTTGTTCTTGTCATTTCCATGTGTGTAATCATAGTGTTGTAGCTGCTACTGCAGATACTAGTGGTGTCTATACAGCAATTCAGCATTTTCTCTTGCTTACAGATTTTTTTTTTCCTTTCCATGAACAGACATCTCAGTGGACTCTGGAGCATAAAAGGGTCAAAGTAGCTCAGTTACAACATAAAGGATAAAATGGAGGAAAATAGAAACAGAAGAACCAACTTACTGAATCAGAGAGTATTGAACTATGGCATAGTATGTTTTTAAAGAAGCTTACATAAGAAAGAAAATCACTTTGCAATACATTTCAATAAAAAACAAGTCTCGTTCCAATGAGATTTTGAACAAAAGAGAGCCCTCCTAACAAGAAGTTTAATCATGAAATTATCACTCATGAGTTATTGTGGAACTCACTGTCTTATCCCAAACTTTAAACAAGATCACCATATGAGAATAAATCAGAGCACCCTCAATGTGTGTAGCAAGTTGCAATATGTGTCGATAGCATGGTGCACCGAATCAATATCTCCCTTGTTTAATAACTCCTAGTGCGCTAAATCAAAACCTCGGTTACCTTCTTCACTAAGTTGTCGAATACAGCAGAATTGATTCCTTTCAACTTCAATAAGCTTCAATTGGGAGACTAAGGTAGCGCTTGGTAACTCTAATTCTAACCTCTAATTTCTCCAAACTCTAATTGAAATAGAGGTTGGATAAAATAGAGTGTTTGGTAATAATTTGTCAACCTCTAAATAAAATAGAGGTTGACAAATAGTAGAGGTTAAACCTCTAAAATAAAAGGCAAAAAAGTTTGCTTTTTCTTGTAGAGGTTTATCCTCTACTTGTAGTAGAGGGAAATCCAACTATATTAGGAACAATTTGTAACATACCAAATTTACATTAATTACTATATAGAATTTGTCACCACTCGAATTTAGCAAGTGATAATTAATACAAAACAATTTTTAATTCAACCAAATATAGCATATGATTATAATGTAAAACTTAATTTCTATTTTTAATTTTTTAAAATAAGAGGTTGGAGTATTTTTGCTACCAAACAATATTTTTAAAATAAGCTCTTATAAAAGTAGAGCTCATTTTTTTAGAACTAAAAATTATAGAGCTAAAAAAAGTAGTGTTATCAAACACTACCTAAGTTGAGGCAGAGAATGCAATGCATCGAACCAGATTTCGAACCCTTTTGCTACGGTGAATGCAAAGTTTTGACAACAAAATCACTGCTTGGAGCTTCAATATGTTACGTCAATAATAATAAACAAATACATAAACACCAAGAAAATCTAGGGCACAACAACAGTTGGTAGAAATCTAGGCACAATCTTGGTATTGACTTCACGATTAGCAACGCCATGGGTTCAAGATTCACGGGGTTCTTAGTTTGCAATGACGAAAACATTCTTCTTAGCTCATTGTGATGAAATAGAAATAGAAATAGAAAAGAGAAGAAGAGGGGAGAGAAAAAAGAAGGGAGGCGAAGAAGAAACTAGAAAGAAGAGAAGAGGTGAAGAGAAGAAGAAAGAAGAAAGAGGGCAGTGGCAGATTGAAGAAGGCTTTGATACCAATAGAAGCACGGTAGTCGTGAAAAGAAGAACCACAAAGAGATCGAGAGAGGTAATCAAATTTTCATTCAATAGTCGGTAGTTTTCAAACTACATCCTAAGTTATTTATATTTATATAAAACTTTTAAACCAACTAGGAATTAGGAAACTTAAAGAAATCCAAACTCTACCTAAAGCCCTAACTAAAGAAACTTCTAAAATAAACAATGAACCCACATAAAATAATATCCTAATTAATCTTGAACTCGAGTACGTCAACAGTACACATGATGAAATGGAATGATCTATCCTGCATCTGTTGGGAAATACACCCAAAGCTCTCCAATCTCACAAATTCAATAAGGAAGAGAACAACAAAACTCAAAGATATACAGAAAAAAACCTCAAAATCAGAGAAAGAACCACAGGCAAAAACAATCTATTCTACTATCAATTAACAAGTACCTCAGAGGAATTGAACACTTCAAGTACTTCTACACCAAATAGTACATAGATTCAAAACTTTAGTAAAGAAAAAGAACAAAAAGAGAATACCCCAAATAAAACCAAAACTCGAATTGCGTCACCCGCACAAGCTCTAAAATCTTCTCTTTCACAAAGCTTCCAAAGATAAAGCTTCATTTTCTTCTAGATCTTACTCACTAGTTGGGATTGATAAATAAACAATAGGGACCTCCTCAGTTAGATTTTCAGATACAGAAAACTATATTTGAATCACAAACCAAATTGGTTCATTATTTATGTTAGAGTTGTATTTAGTTAAGACTTTAAATAAAGTTTGGATTGTTTAAAGTTTCTTAGTTGGTTTAGAAGTCGTGTATGGGTACAAAATAACTTAGGTAATAATTTTAAAAACTATCGATTATTGAATGCAAATTTGATTACCTCTCTCAATCTCTCTCTCATTCCTCTTCTCACAGCTATTGCACCTTCACCCTTGTCTTTCTTCAAGACTTTCGAATCAACTCTCAATGCTAGGTTTCACCTTTTTAATACACCTTAGCATTCCATTCCACATGATATTTGTTTCACTTCCAAATCTCATTTCCTCAGCAAATATCATAGGTTTGCCTATTTAGGTTCCACCCACTTGTTCTTAGGTAATATGCTAGTTGATTGCTTCTCTTAAAATTCAATCTCTTAATAACACACTAAAAACCATAAATGATATAAACTTAAAGTTCTTACATATGTTTTGTTCTAACCTCTTAGGGGTCGTTTGGTAGCCGAGATTGGACAGAATAGGGCTATTTTTAGTAATATTCCTGTGTTTGGAGGTGAGGTGGGATGGGATAAAAATTATCCCACCTCACCATTCTATCATGCCCTTTTTTTTTTTTTTTTTTCGTCGTCGTCTTCTTCTTCCTGCATATTTCTTCTTTAAAAAACAAAAAAAAAAAAAAAATTCTCAGCTGGTTTTGTTAAGGATTTTCCTTTTTTTTAATATAATTTAATTTTTTTAATTTAATTAAACAAGATTTAATTATTTTTTGGTTTCAATCCCAAACACACTCCAAACATAGGCTTACACTATTTTTAATCCTATCATATCTTATCCTATCTAATCTTACAAAAATAATCTCATCCTATCCCGCGGACCAAACGAACCCTAAGTCACATCCAATCCCACAAAAACAATCTCATCCTATCCCGCGTACCAAATGGACCTAAGAATGGCATGATAGGATAGGATATGATAGGATTAAAAATAGTGTAATCCTATGTTTGGAGTGTGTTGGAGATTGAAACCAAAAAATAATTAAATCTTTGTAATTAAATTTAAAAAATTAAATTATATTTTTTTTTTAAAAAAAGAAAATCCTAGTTTTGCAAGTCGCAAAACCAACTGAGAAATTTTTTTATTTTTTATTTTAAAGAAGAAATACACAGGAAGAAGAAGACGACGACGGAAAAAAAAGAAGAAGGGGCAGGATAGAATGGTGAGGTGGGATAACTTTTATCTCATCCCACCTCACCTCCAAACATAGGAATAGGACTAAAAATAGCCCTATCCTGTCCAATCTCGACTGCCTAATGGCCCCTTAGGGCATGTTTGGTACTTGGGATAGGATCGGATGAGATTATTTTTAATCCTATTCCCATGTTTGGCTGCTAAGCGGGATAGGATTAAAAATAATCCTCTCAACCCTATAAAGCAATCCCGACCTAAACTTTAGGATTACTTTATCCCACTCTTCCTTCTTTTTTTTTTACAAGATTTCTTCTTCTTCGCCTTCTTCCTTCTTAAAAAACAATAAAAAAAATAAAAATATAATATAAAAAACTTGCGTTGCAATCGTAAAACCAAGTTTTGTGATTGCTGCAATTTTTTTTTATTCACGTTTTGTAGCAATCGCAAAAAAAAAAATTTTATTCAAGTTTTGCAATTGTTTTATTTTTAATTAATTAATTAAATTTTTTAATTGCAGGTGAAACTTAGGTAGAGGTGAAATTTGGGATGAGGAAATTATCCTATGTTTTTAATGGCTTTTAACTTAATTTAAGTTTTTAACTTTTTAATTTAAAACTTATCCTATGTTGCACCAAACAGAGGATTTCTTTATTTTTATTCTTATCCTACCCAATCCCATAAAAATAAGTTTATCCTATCCCGCGCACCAAACGTGCCCCTAATGTGTTAAAATTTTATCAGAATTATTATTCCTCACGGATTAGGTAAAAATTATAGGAAATGTTAATCTAACTACAAAAAAGTGCAACCTCAAGTACAACTACACATACATATCCATTAAATTATTTATTACACACCTTGAGATGTGTAGCACACATCCATCTAATGATTGTGCATGTGTATTTGCGCTTTTCGTAGTTACATTAGCATTTTCCAAAAATAATTATGGTTCGATACAGCATATACACCTTTTTTTAGTTATGGAGTTCAAAAATGTTCTTCCCAAGAACTTGGGCAAGGGATAGTTGCAGTAGCCACTACCAGATGAAGATGTTTGTCCCTCTTATACCCATAAATCTTCATAATTTTAATTTTGTAATTTATTTATACAACTACTAATCTTCTCCAACTTTATAGTAGTTAATAAATCATTAGATATGATTACTTTATAGCCTAGGTCGTTCATTCATCATTGTGAAGGCAAACAATTTTTTTACAAGTTTAGGTCTCTTTAGCACTCATCTCTCCTCAATAGAGCCTTTTTCCCAATTACACGAGGCTATGGGAGATCCAACTATATGAATCTACTTTCTCCATTATGCTCTATTGAAGCTAAGCTTACGATTATATTACAAGTAGCAATATACTAATATCTTTTTTAATTGTCTTTGTATATGTAATTTTAAGTCTTCTTTTGCCTCTGTCATTATCATTAATTATAAAGTTCTATGGTATCTAGATATTTTGAACAGGTTGACAAATGAAAACATGTGGTTTTTATCCTTCAAATACATGGGAACAGGAAAACATACTTTCAAGAGACACCAGGATGTCTGCCTCACCACAAAACAAAGCATGTAAAGTCATAAGCTAAAATGTGGTCCATTTCGCTCATTTGAGGGGAATTTATCATTCCTTTCTCAACTCAACAGTCTTTTTCACAACTACTACTTATTTCTTCATTTGATGAGCTGAATAAAGTTTATGCAAGTTTTGAAGCGTAAGTTACATATTGTTTGAGTCCTCAGTAAAGGCAAAAATACTACACAGAGAAGAACAAATTTTCCATGAGAAAGAACTACAAGAGTAAACAAAATTAGTCGATTCATGAACTAACACAACTATCATGCGTTTACTAAACACGAGCATAATAAAAATTGCACTTTCTTTCACATTGAATAAATATATGAGCCAAAAAAAAAAAGGCGGAATAAGCTTAACAAGATCAGAGAATAATAAAAAATATATTCAGCTTTCCAAGTGCAACAATCATGAAATTCTACATATCAAAACTAAGGACAGCTAGAGTTTGCACATAGTCTCCTGAAAACATGACAATAAGAGTAGTATCAATAGAAAATACAAGGTTGCATCTGAAAATTATCAAATCAACATACGTGAGGATCAGCATTCAATTATCATCTGTGTCACCGAATTTTCCTGCAAAAGGATCATGAGTTGGACCAACATCTTGGCCAATATGGCGCTGCACCAGCCGTTGCAAATCAGCCATAACTTTATGTTCACGTTTTGATTTCTCTTCATAGTTAAACATTGCCAATGCCCTTTTGTCCTCTGCGCTGTAAACTTGGTTTTCCTTTCTGATACGAATGGCATTCATCCTTTGATGCCTACTACCACTCATGACATACCCAAGACTCTCAAATTTCTGAATCTCATCAGCAGAAAGACCCACTTCTCCTCTTCGGGGGATACGCTTCCCCTGCTGCACATACTGAGCAATAGCATCACCTTCACCAGGCCTAAGAGCACCTCCATAGCTGATGTGTCCCTCAGCTCTCGGTAAAGGAGCAGGCCCAACAAAAGGTTCATTATCCACGGCATTTCTCTTCTGAGATTCAATTAGCTCTTTGAATATTAGTTTCTCACTATCAACCTCGGCTTTTTTCACATCATCACCCTTCACTTTGTCATTCTCCGAATCAGAATTCTCCACCGGACTCTCCGAAGCGGACTTGAACCTTCTCTTCTTCCTGCTCTGCTTTGACCGAGAAGACAAACTTGAATGCTTCCGATTCTTGGATTTTGCAGCATCACCACCAGGGGACTCACTAGAATCTGATTCATCACCATCCTCACTTTCTTCAGAATCGACATTTTCCCTCCTACTTTGCCTGCTTCTCATCCTCTTTCGCCTACTACTCCGCTTCTTCCTATTCTTCCTATCTTCTTCGCTCGAATAATCCGAATTCTCTGAATCTCCGTTCTCATCACTAGACTCCGAATCACTATACAAATCCCTACTTCTTCTTTTCCTAGACCTTGAACGTTTACTCTTCTCTTTCCCACTCCTCCTTCTCCTCCGCTTTCTCCCCGAAACCGAACTATCCGTCTCCGACTCCGAATCCGACGAACCTCTCGACTCCTCCGAAGACCCAGAACTCCCACCACCATTACCTCCATCTTCTACCGCTTTCGGCTCATCATTAACCGCCTTATCCCTATAACCTTTCTCCTCATCCAACGGCTCCGATTGCTCCCGATCGCTCCACGGAGGACTCGGCGTAACATTCCATATACAATTCTTCAGACTTTTTCTCATCTTCTGGCGCTTAAGCCGCCGGTATTCACCGTAACTCAACCCTTTCATATCCTCGTCCGAATCGAACTCCCATGCTCGTCCATCCCTCAGATCCTCGAGATCTCTGCGGTTGTATCTACGACCGCCTAGGGTTAAGGTTTCGGGGCTAACGCTTCTGCTCCTAGGGTTAGGGTTTCTATATCCGTTTGAATTGGTTCGATTGTTATAGCGATCGGATTCGCGGTCGGACCTGTTCCAGTGACCGATGGTGGGGCTCCGACTAGGAATCCGACGGCGGTGTTCGTCGGAAGAGTAAGGAGGAGATGAAGAGTTTCCTGAGTCCGGTGTGCCGCGCCGGCGTTGAGAACGGTCGGTGCGACGACGGGTCTGGTCGGAGATTTCGACCACCGACGAGAGCCTCGGTCGCCGGGGAGAATCGCCGTTCTCGAAATCGTTATCTTGGTGCCCCATTAGACCGACGTGAAAATCTCTTGCAATGTCAGCTGTGACATTTATAGCTCAGACGCTATGCCTGAGTCAATAATTGGCGGTGGTTGGGCCTGAGGGTCTATCCCAAACTGATCCGGCCCATTTTGAAAGCCCAACAATTCAAGTGACTTGGGGATGATTATGAAGTTGAAGTGGAAGGTCAGGGCTTGTTTGGTTATAACATAAATATATTAAAGTTTAAAAGTTTAAAACGACTATCATAATTCAAAAATTAAAAATTAAAAAAAATGACTTTTTATTAATTTTAAAAAATAATTTATTTTTTAAATAAAAAATAAAAATATATTTTTAAAATTTTTAGAATCAAATAAGTTTTTGATGTTTTAAAATTTTTAAATACAAAAAATAATATTCGACAAACCAAACAAGCCTTAAATTTTATTTAAAAAAAATAAAATAAAACAAAACAAACAAGAGGCTCGGATTTTTTTTTTTTTTTTTTTTTGTTCTTTTGCATTTAGTCACCACTTATAATGGAACAACTCCTTAGATGAGAACGGAACTCTCAACCTTACAAACTGAGAAAATATTTTTATCACTAAACGAAATGGTGATTAGCTTAAAATACTTTCACATAAAATTTTTATTTTAAAAAATAATAGAATATTAAATTTTAAACCAATCAGGGCCTTAAATACTCAAATTATTAACATGTGCGAATCATTTAATTTTAAATTATTCATGATCATCGTGATTTGATGGATAAGAAAGAACTCGGATTTTACTAAGCAAAAATAATAGTAAAACTGTAAAAGGCATATAAGATTGGAATCATGGGCCATGTCATAGCCATAATTAATTATATTAATTTGATCTAAGTCATATATTAAGCCTCAATCAATTTATAATCATCCAAACAACCATTTATTATTCTCAAGTATACACCAACGAGTTTAAAACTATAAATTGTTAGTCATATCTAATTCAAATAGTTTGATATTTCTTTTGTGGTGATTTTTCTATACTTAATCTATTTAGATTAGGTTTTGGATAACTACATACAACTAATGACATACCCTATAAAACCTCATATTAAAATCATGATTCTATACTTAAATATATAACTTAATTTCTCTTTATGCTAAAATTAGATGTAAAAATAAAAATCTCTAGGTATGTGTGTGTGTGTGTGTGTGAAATATGTGTTAATTCATATATATTGTTGTGCAATAGCATTGCAACAAGTTATGGGAGTTTGGGAAACAAACTCCTTAAAACAAAGGCATTGTTATATTTTTTAAGCAAAACCGAGCAAATCAAATTCATTTGTTACCTAATAATGCAGGGTTCAAAGCAATCAAGTCCTAAGGTCCGTCCCTATATAAAAATTTTAGTGTTTAATTTTCAGAGGCACCCTTATTAGAAGATGTCTACTATTTCACTCCCACCTCAAATGAGAATTGGTCTCATACTCGAAGGATACGAGCATGCCCGATGAAAAACAAGACTCAATTACCACCAATGCATTGAGCTAATGTGCATGGCCTTTACTTTACAAGAATTTATTTGGATCAGAATCAAAATCCTTACTTTTCCTACATAAATATGAGAAAATAATGTAAAAAAGTATCATTGAAATGTTGCTATCAAAATAAGAATTTTATTTTATTTTATTTTTTTTAAGAAAAAGGACTCTTTGAAATTTGAACTCTCAAATGGCAAAGTACATACAACACATTCCAAAAGGTCTCTCACTCATCATTGTAAGGTCAATGGTAACTATCTTCCACAAAATCATCAATTATGGCCCAATTTGAACAATCTCTTTCAACTCTCCCCACGCCTCATAAATCCACCAAAATGATCCTGAATTTAAAAAAACAAAAAAATCATTTCAGATTTAAGTACATCTCTATACATTTCTTTAGTTTTGAAAATCCTTCTAAGATGTATCTGTTCATATTCACTAATGAATATTCTTCATACTAATAAAGATTCACTAATAAGGTTTTATTAATTTCAAAGGTCGATCCCAATATAAACAAAGAAGACATATATCTCTAGTTACATTGTATGTGATGACATTCTATAAATTATACATTATTGGGTAGGCTTAAATTTTAATTAACTAGTATCGATATAATCCCTAATTGAATTTTAATTAACTAGTATCGATATAATCCCTAATTCGATCTTTAGATTCAATTTTAGGGTTTTACTCTAAAAGCCTTAGACCTAATAAAGAAGAGATATTCATAACTTATATTTTATATGATAATTAAGTTTGTTTATGTCACGCCTGGGTTACACACAGTGCCCCCTAGCCAGAGAAATGAATACCCCGCAGGACATACTCCAGCCATTATATACTACATAATATTGTCACATCTTAGTACACAGCACACCAAGTACCGCCGGATCAGTTGTCAATATTATTTACTCATGAATAGTGCAGGGTCTCTCCTAGATTCGAACTTACAATCTCATAAGGTTTGATTTCGCAATCTGAGTAGCCACTGAACCATCAGTGTGGACAAATGATCCCGGGGTACTAGACGTTGTGGTGTGCTGTGTACTGGGATGTGACAATATTATGTGGTATATAATAGCTGAAGTATGCCCTGCAAGGGTACTCATCACCCTGGGTAGGGGGCACTGTGTGCAACCCAGGCGTGACAAAAATGCCTTATGTACATAAGGTCTTTTTGTCACACCTCAGTACACAGCACACCGTAGTGTCTAGTACCCCGAGATGTGATGGGTATCTCATACCGAGCGTACCCCAGTTGTTACAATCCAAGCGTACCCCAGCTGTTACGATCCATAATATTGTTATACCTCAATACACAGCCCGCACACAACGTCTAGTATTTTTAAGGTTTTTTGTCCACAAAGGGGGCTTCCCCCAAGTCGAACTCACAACCTCCCCTTAAGGGGTTAGAATCCGTACTTGGAGTAACCACTGAGTTGTGTGCGGGCTGTGTATTGAGGTATAATAATATTATGGATTGTAACGGCTGGGGTACGCTCGGTATGAGATACGTATCATATATCGAGAGTACTAGATACTGGAGTGTGACAGTTTATATTTGAGTAGGACTATTATTTTGACCCATATATAAATATCAACACATATGCCCTATAATTTATTATTTTTGCAAAAAATATATCTTCTTTACCAAACAGGGTTTTTAAGTTCAATGTAGTTCCTGTCAAACTCACAATATGTTAAGGGAAATTAAAAAAAAAATATGTTAACAAAAATGTAATTAAATGTTAAGATAGATATATGGTAAAACTTTATAAAATAAAATTAAAAATTAATATTTTCAGAAAATGATAGGCCTTAGGAGTAGCTCTAATTATAAACAAAATGAGATAAAAAAAAAAAAAAAAAAAACTAAAATGACTAGGATACATACAACATATGCCTTTCAATACACCCTTCAGAAGAAAAAAAAAAAAAAAAAAAAAAAACTTATTAGCATTACATATAACAATAAGTAAGAAAGATTTAGATTCTTAAAATTTAAATGTGAACTTAGGTTGCATTTGGTACCGTCCAAAAACTGTTTTTAGCTAGTTTTCAAATGGTAATTAAGTAAATGAAAACAATATGAAAAATTTGTTTGGCACGGTAGAATTTGAAAATTACTTTCTTTAATTGGTCCGTACAAAATGAAGAAGAAACGACTAAATACCCTTTTTTTGGGTACTTTACAAATAAAAATCTTGTCTCTGGATATTCAATCAAGCCCGCTAAACATAGAATTAGTATAATCAATAAATAAAGAGATGACTTTAAAACTTAAAAATTTTAAATTTAATTGTTATTGCTGTCTCATTTGAAAAGACGAAGAGAATTAATGAGATAAGAACTAACCTAATACATTTCTAAAAATATAATTTGATGATAAAATTAATTATACAACTATCTATTATAAAAAAAATTCTTAACCAAACAGAACTTTAACCTTTTTATAAAAAAAACGTGAAGGAAGAGATTCATGTAATGGATTCCCAAATTTAGATTAAGACACAAATTAATAGGGCTTTATCATTTTTTACTCCTAATGTTCGAACAATATTAGTATTTAGTGATATGGAACACATAAAAAAATGGTTGGTCAGAATAATATCTGTTGTTAGAACATTGACAACTGGAGCTTCCACTATTTAATGAACCTGAAAGGACGAAGTATACATTGGTTCGAATTGAAGATTGTCAGATGCTTTGATGCAGTATGAACGGATAAACAGTTGCCTTTGGCACAGTCTCAGATCCGTATAACCCCACCCAGACACCCAACACACTCTTCTTGGCTTAGCCGAGAAGTTATTTGATATAGTACTCCTTACAAAGCAAGAAGAAGAAATAGATTCCAAATAGAGTGAGTCCAAGAAGCGCAGTGACAGGAACCACCTTGATCGCTTCAAGTCGCTCGCTACCCGACAACCTTCCTCTCTCCCCAAACGTGTGAACAGTTTCAATTTCCAACACTCCCTCACCACACACTATAATCTCATCCCACACATACACTCCACTCCGACTTCTTCCAACTCTACTGACTTCCTTACTCATTTTGACTTCTCAAACACCAAAACACGACACATATTCCTACCGACTCTTCTGCCATGGAACGTTGAAATTCTCAACCCAATTGGATTAAAATTGAACAACCGGTGACTTTTGCTTTATCGAAGAATTAATAAAAAAAAAACAAAAGAAAGCAGAGAAGTAGAAGTAGTAGAGACCCTCATCCCAACAATCGAAGCTTATTTTCCAAGTTTCAAACTTTTATTATAAACAATTAAAGGTCTTACCCCAAACAATTTTCATAGATTCCCCACCCCACCCCCCAAAAACAACCAATCTTCACAAAAATAATTTTGACCAAATATTTTTTTTTTTCCTCTAATGATTTCCAAAGCGTTGTTCGTCGTTACGACCACGCTATCTCGTTTCTACTCAAAACCCCAGAATCAGAAGAAAAATATATGCACACCATTTCACACCCCGCTTAGTACGTCGTCTCTCTCTTCTTTCTTTTCATCTCAATTAATAACATTTCCAGCCAAGAACGAACCCCATTAGAAAACTCTGTTATTACAAAGAAGTAAACTTTAAAAAAAAAATAATAACAATATCAAACAACCGTTAGTGTTCATCGTTAAATTATCAAAACCTTTGAGAAGCGGACACGTGTCTCCGTTTGAGTTGAGGAGAGACAATGGAGATGAGTCCACCAAGTGGAGGTCTCATTTTTGACCTGTATATCATCTCTTCGTACGGCATCCTGTAGAACTTCAAAAAGGGTAGGAAAGATTCCCTGGCCCTCTCTGTTCTGTTGTTCACTTGACACTCTCTCTTGAAGAACAACGCAGGGGACTGTAGAAACGAAGGTCTGGGTGTTCTCGGGTGTTTCATATCGTTGTTGTTAAGACTGGTCGTCACCTGTGGGACAGGTGTCGAAGCGTAGAACCCATTGTTCTTTCGGGTGGGCCCGAGTCCGACACTTGGCGTTCTTGAGGCCGGTGATGCGAAGGAGTAGGAACGCGCGTTGAGAGGGGAGATGAGGGCGGAGCCCATGAGGGAAGGTGATGGGATGTTCGGGCCCACTTTGCAAGCTGACGTGTCAGTTAAGCTGAGATACCAGGGCTTGAGGGAGTCGAATTGGTGTGAAACAGTGAATGAGAAGCGCGAAGAGGCCGAAGGACCAATCTTGGCCGTTGATGGGATCGAAGCAGGGTCGAATCGGAGGGACGAGGTTCGAGGGAAGAATGAGAAGTCGTCGTACTCCAATGACTCTTCGTAGTCCAACGACGAAACCACCGTCGTCACCGCTGATAACTCAACAAAAGGCCGGACTCCCTGCACAAAGGGCAAATTCGTCATTTCAAGCGTGTTCAAATGATCCCGCCAATTAATAACCCTTTAGAAGGACACTTGGCGAGATCATGGGCGTTAGGAGTGGCTGTGTTGTACGTTTAATTGGTGCGTGAGGCACTAGGGAATCAGAAAGGGTTTCGAATTTTGTTACCTTCCAGAGATAAGAGAAAAGCGAAGGAGGGTCGATAACGAAGGCCTTGTGAAGACGCCCAGGGTAATATTCTGATACGTTCTTCAGGGTTGCCAGCAACAGGTTCATAAAAGCCGAGGCGGATCTGAAAAAGCCTGCATTTGAACGCGCTTTGTTTCAATAATTCCACACACTATAATTAATCAACATTACCAAAATGTAAAAGAAGGGGTTCTGAGCGCAGAAGATAAATGAAAATCAGGGTCTGGAAAAGTGAGTTTCGGTGCACTTTTAGGAAGATCATCAGATCAGGTGAGAGCATTTCGTATCAGAAAATTAAACAAACAAGCCAAATTTACCCCTAAAAAACCGACATAATGCCCAGTAAACGACGGGGACGTTTCAGGGGCACTTCGAGTCACATGGGGACTAGCTGTACTTTCAGAAGAAGGTGTGTTTTAACTCTCTCCAACAATTTCGTATTCACACACAACCACTGCACACCAAGGCAAACTGCAAACCCTCTCTATCGTTGTCGGGATATTTCTTTTTCTATTTTTTGTTCCGAATTGAACTTCAAGTGGCGAGAGATGTGTTTCGATTCCCATTAATTTTCCATTTATTTAGGGTTAAGGCGTGACTGATGCCTATTAAAGAAGGCATTAAATAAAACAAAGTTTTCAGGAACGCATGTTGCGATATTCAGACTGTGTTATAAAACGGGTTTTAAATAGCATGATCAGTGGGAAAAAGCTGCAAAAACTGAATTAATTACCATTATCTTCCGGAGTATTGAATATATATTTTGATCAGATGACAAGGGTAATATAGACAATTTAGGAGGAGACTCACTTGCATCGAAGAGGACGACTAGCTGTTCTACGCCTCTCGGCATCGAAGCAATGGCCACTTCAAGTGTGAAAACCAGCAATCGGACGTACCTAAAATTTTTTAAAAATAATAATAAAAAAAACTAGAAAGAAAGAAAAAAAAAATCTCAAGAAAAGAGAGAAAAAAATAAAAAAAACAGATAGCTAATTGGCTTACAGTTTCTGTGAATGAAACTTCTGGTAATCTTGCTTAATCCGAAACACCTAAAAGAGAAACGAACATATATAGAGAAATTAATACAATGTTCTAGCTAACTAGCTTTCATTGAAAATTAACAAGAGAAAAGGAAATAAGGAAATTACCATAACAGGTCTGGAGTCTTCATCGTGGCCCGCAACATATGCAACGCCTTCCGATATCTCAGCTGAGAACTCATCTGCGATCAAATGCTCTGTTTTTGTGCCAAACAAACAAGAAACGGAACAGAGTTATAACTTTCACGGCGGAAAATTACTGTACAAATTCTATTAGTTTTTCACGCTTTTGCTTTAACGTCAACTTCAAAAAACAAAAGAGAAAAAGAAAAGAAAAAGAAGAAGAGATTCAGCAAAAACAGAAGGAAAGAAGAGAATTAGTGAAGAACTAAAGAACTTTAACGGTTTCTTTCCGGATATGAACAAAAAGAGAGTGAGATTCTTCGGAGAAAAAGTGAACAAGTAGAAGGAAAGAAAGCAAATGAAAGTACCAGTGCCAATGCTCCCTCTCCAAGTGAGACAAGCTCTTAAATGCTTGGCCGCCTTCTTCACGTTATCACCTTTAGCTTTTAAAAACCGTTCTACGCAAGCAATGCTGCAGAACTTCTCCTGAACCGAATGAAAACAGAGATCAAATATATCAACTTTCGAACAACAAAGTTCGAAATAGTAGTTAAACTTCCATTGAAATCACGAAGACACTGAAATATCAAACTCATTTCAAATTCCACGTGTTAAGTAAATTACTACTCGAAACTATCTCTACAGATTGTTAATTTCTACTAGAAATTTGTTAGATCTGAAGAAGAAAGCAGAAAACATTCATCGATTCCATCTCCAAATATTCAAGAACTGAAAAATCAACTCATATTTTAACTTCAAAAGCAGCGGAAAATTGTCAACAAAAATCGATCGACCATCTACAGCGCAACAACTAAAGCACCAGAGATCGAAATCCGAAATCTCAGCTGTTCTTAAGCTCAAAAACATTCATCGATTCCTCTCAGAACAATCAAGAACCGAAACAACAAAGAACATTTTTACTTCAAAAGCAGAATCAAATTGTCAAAACAAAAAATCGATCATTCGTCAGCTGTTCTTAAGCTAAAAAAAAAAAGCTACTTATAAGTTGCATTTCGTTACCTGTTTCACAGTAAGCGGAGCTTGTTTTCTGAGGATTTCGAGAACACATTCCGCTCTGCTTTTATTATCCTTACTACCTAATTCCTTCATCTGATCTTTCTTCCCCATTCCGACAAATCGACAGACAGTAACACACACACACACACCAATCAAACTGTTATTAACAATAAAAACCCTAGCTAGCTAACTTGCTCAACACTCAACCATTTAAATCTCTTCTTCCCACCAGAGAACAACAAAAACACAAACAAAACGTGAGAAACTGAACTGTTGCGTAGAACAGAAGAGTCGTCAAACAAATAATATAGAGAGAGAGAGAGAGAGAGAGAGAGAGAGACAGAACAGAGAGAGAAATGAAAGAATAGCCCGTATTTATAGCAAGATAAAACACACGCACAAACCCACTGACGGAATCCGTTACCCGTAACAACATTCGTAATAAAACGAGCGGGAAACCCCGTTATCATCTCGGCATCTGTCAAATCTCCACGTCACACTATTTTGACCGAATCGTACAAGTCAGAATCAGAAGAGAAAGAAAAATCAGTTAACCAACTCCAGGAGTAGGAGATCAAAGACTTTGAACTACTTACTGCTACTGAGTTAACAATAATGACTTTCCGGAAATGCCCTTGGGTTTACTTAATAAATTAATTAAGCGATATTTTTTTGTTTTTTTTTGTTTTTGGGGAAATATCCATGATGATCCTCTGTAATAAATGCGACTAGCAGGTTTGATGTTGTGCGTATAAGTCAAAGGTGGTTATTTGTCCTTTTTCAAAGTGGCAGTTTTGTGAATGTTTTCACGAAATGAGGGTTGTTAAGTAAATACAGCCTTTTTTTTTTTTTACCTAAAGGAGGAATTTCAGAAATTCGTACTTTTATTTATTTATTTATTGAGAGGGGAATAGTAATATCTGTTGGATGTATTTGGTGTTAGAGAATAGAACAGAATGATGTGGTTTTTATCAGAAGGGGGTTTGAGGCAGGGGCTGAGCCCCGTCAGCGAATAATGCGGAATTATCGTGCAACCATCTCTGGTAGTCATTGAGTCACTGATTTGTACTTTTTTTTTTTTTTGTTAAAATTAATAATTTTTATTACTTTAAATTTCTTATTTTTTTTAAAGAAATGAAGAATAATGTTTTAATGAATAAGAGAAGTTTGATATCTATATTCTATACCCATTTTTTATTTTTTATTTTTTATAATTTAAAAGGTCTTGATTTTTTTGAAAAAATTAATGGAAAAAAATTCCATTTTCTCAAAAAAGAAAGAAAGAAATAATTGAGCTTATGAAGTTTTATATTTTTGTATTATATTATAAGTTTTTCTTACACCTAATATTTTAAGTTTTCTTTTTAAAAAATAAATACAAATTTTAAATATAACTCATCATTAATTTTGCTCATTAAAAGCTCATCAGTTTCTATAGAGACACACAAGTCCGTCGTTGTTACGGCGGAGACGATCTGTTGTGTGTTTGTATGTACACCACAAACTCCCAAAAACACTTTAACTACACAGAAAAAGACCTTCTCGTCTCTACATTTCTCACTATACCCAAAAGTCAAATATATATATAATTAATCAAACAAAACTCTTGTTGGCTTCACGTGTTTCCTTAAAGCAGTTTTTTTTTTCACTCCATTTTATTTGATTAATTAAATATAGAAGATAACAACAAGGTACAAAGGAAAAGTGGGTTGTCGTCTGTAACTAGGGAAAGTGGATTTTATCATTTTGTTTAATTTCAGATGATGCTAACTTTACCGTATTTTAGGCTGATCATCAAGTTTTATTTATTTTCCCAAAGCTTACATAAGCTTTATTGTGTTTCATATTATAACCCAACCTAAATGCTATTTATTGAAACAAAGTGTTCTGTTTGGCAGTATTTCAAAAGGTAACAGATTCTTCTTCTTCTTCTTCTTCTTCTCTTTCTTCTTTTTTCCTTTAATATTTATACACTACATGGTGGTGTCAGGGATTTGACAACTTTGAATAATAATAATAATATATACAAAAAAAAGAAAAAAATCATTTCATGTGGGCTTTTGGTGTGTACTAAACAAACTACAAACCTAATCCTTATAGGGTTTTCAAATTTTGAAACAGATCTTATAGGCAATGATATAAGAATGTGAAATAAGTCACACATTGCATACTAGTAGTACTTAGTTCCCCACATTCACACCACTAGCACACAATCATCATCATCAACCACCACCATGGTGCATACCATTATATTCTGAATCATTAAATGCATTTCAAATTCAAAATCTTCTTCAATCCTCACCAACGCTCTTTGCATATGTAAATCAATAACTAAAGTTTTACATTTATATATATTTCTACCCTTAATTATTAAACCATTTATAGTAATTGATGTGGTGTGAAAATGATTTTTTTCCTTAAACTCTCTCTCTTTTTCTTTTTCTTTTTTTTTTTCAAAAAGAGAAGAAAATTTTGAATTGGCTAATGGTTTTTTTTTCAAAAAAAAGATTAATAAAGAAGCTGGGAAAAGCAGATTATTATTTGAATTGGTTAATGTGATTAAAAAAAGGACTTGGCTAATGCCTTTCTTTAATGAAACATCATTAGCAGCCGTCAAATTCATCAAACTTTGGTTCTAATTTAATTTGGGAAAGCAAAGAAAAGTTGATAATAATGATTTCTCCAACTAAAATTTTAAAAATAAAATTAAAAAGAATAAAGTGATAGATAGGCTGACGTGTTTTATAAACGTTATAAAAGGCAGCCCAAATGGGTCCGCCTCACGGACCAAATGGACTCAAAATGATCGTGTCGAATGACCTTAGGTGGCACTGGTGGTGTGCCACCACGGGCAGCCACCGAGCCACCATCGCGCCCCCACCATCTTCTTTTTAAGGTTTATATGTAAAAATCATAAAGATGACAAGCCACCTAATTAATCTTCACTTACACAGTAGTCAGTAGAAATATATATGGCCTTTCTAAGGCCTGTCATATATATATATATATATATATATATATATATATAAAGAATAGGTCCCCCCTAAATACTGACCAGTGTGTGCCGCCATGGCCCATCATCTATATATCTATAATAAATAATGATGATTACTGCCATGAATTCAACTAATTATTAACGAGAGTTTGAATCCAAGATCATAATATATATATACTTTATTAATTAAATTGATTGATTGATTGTTTCTGATGATAATGATTAACTTAATATATCATATTAATGTAACCTAATTATTATTGTTGATGGGTAACATCAAGTTTTGCAAGAGTTTAAATGGACAATTTTATATTTTTAATGTGTTGGTTTGGTTATATCTATTTTTGGAAGTAGAACTATATTTTATAATCTATTTTTTATTTTTATTTTTTAATAAAAAGGTGATGGGCAAGAACAAAATGTTGTCGAACTTTTATATAGCATTTTGGTGTCATATTATCTCCATGATTTCAAATTAATCATGACATAGTACTAAAAAAACAATTCAACATGTAATAACAAATTTATATATCAAATTAGCATTTGTGGGGGTGTTCACCGTTATATTACTTTGACTTAATCATATATATCACATGTTTTGAATATTTAAAAAAATATATAAAAAAGGAAAAAAGAGAAAATTAAAAGAGAGCATGAGAAGGTTTTAGTAAGATATACAAAATAAGATATGATTATTTTAATAAGATTGGATTAGATAAACTATAATATGATATGATTAAAAATAAAATATTGATGATATATTTGGGATTAAAATAAAAAATTAATTAAATATTTTTTTTAAAATTTCATTAAACCTATATAAAAAATATAAAAAAAAATCAAATGGTTTTGCAAAAAACCAGCATTTGCTGTTAAACTTAATTTTAAAAAATTACATTAAACCTATAAAAAAACAAAAACAAAACCAGTTACGTTTGAATATTTTTTATTTTTTTAAAGAAGAAAAATACAGGCAGAGGAAGAAGAAAAAGATGATGAAAAAGAAAAAAGACGGGATAAAATGGTGAGGTGAGATTATTTTTATCTCATTCTATCCCACTTCTAAATATGAGATTTGGACTATATTTAATTTAATCTCATGTTATTTCGAACGTCAAAATAGTCACTATGTACTGTCACCTTTCATCTCTTTATTAATACCATTTTTTTTTCTCATTATTTATTTTTACTTAACCCATCCCATTTTATCAACTAGGTCGTAGATTGCATAAATAGTCAGATGTCTATGCTAAAAGTGGTTAAAGTGTCAAAGTTAGTAGATTAATCTCCTAAATGACATAAACCGCCGTTATAACGGGCCCATAAAGCTATAGCTTGATTTATCTAAGTAATAAACAGAAAAATGCCAATTGCCAAACTGTCATGACATCAACTTTTTCTGGGAATGAAATATGAATGTCGTCTCATATATACTTTAACAAAATGACCGTTATTCTTTTGTTGACTTAAATATGAAAGTTGTCACGCTTAAATTTCAATTTTTTGGTTTTTTCCTTTCATTAAAGGCAACACTAATTCTATGTACTATTATAACATATGGGGGGTAAAAAAAATAAAATAAGTCACAAAATAATAATTGGTATCAACTTGCCTTTTTATCAGTACGGATAACATTTTTTTTTTCTTTTATGAGATAAGACATTCTAATTTCCTTTTAATATCTCTTAAAGCAGTCTTAATAACCAATTATTGGGGGTTTTCTCCATCTCATTGTTGTATAAAAATTTTAAGGGTCGACTTTTCAAGACAATTTCGTTGAAAAAAATTTATTATTTTGCTTTTACTTTGAACAATAACTAGTCTTATACCAACTTGTATTGTTCATTTGAGAACATCACTTTCTCATAATCGGATTCTTCTGTACTTATCGGTATTGAAATAACGTTATTGTTAAGTATGTGAACTTGAAACTCTTATAACAAGAAAATATCAATGCATACGAAATAATTTTGATCATTAAATTATTTATTATACACTTTAAAATATATAAAATATTAATATATAATAAATATATATTTTTTTTAAAAATACCGTTATATTAATATTTATATATATATATATATATATATATATAATATTGTGAATAAAAGAAAAAGAAAAACAGATGTCATTCACGAGGGAAGAAAGAGGAAATAGAGAAATCCCATTGGAGAAGATACTCTGGCAATAATAATCATTGAACACACAGCCTTTTATGGTATAGCAGAGATGAAGAATAGAATCGGAGAGTTTGGTAAGAAAAAGCCTGTGATCACTGCCATCACCATGTGGATTGGACTTGAAGCTTTTATTGCATTCCAATAGCGTCCCACTTTAGTCTTTACCCCATTTTTAATTTCTTTGGTTTTTGTGTTTTGGTGGATATGTCATATGATATGGGTCCAGAATATTTCTATTTTAGAGGTCCACCTGAGATTAATGAGAATTTTTGGGAATATTTCTATGCTACATAAATACAACAAATTAATGATGAATGAGTGGTTGGCTCTACAAGTGAATTGAGTCTTCTGTATACAACTTTTTTAGGGTTATAAATAAAAATAAAAATATTACTTTATTAATTTAAGAAAAGTTTTTTTTACCAAGATTCACGTATGAGTTATAAATAAAAATAAAAAAATGAATGTGATTAAAAGTTAGTGTGTGTATACATAAAATTTCAAAAGTTATCATGTACATACATAAAAATAAATAAATGTTATATATATATAGCTTAAATAAAGACATACAATGAATTTAGTGACAAATATCTTAGAAATGATAATAAATGTAGTTTAAACTACGGAGACATACAATGAATGTTGTTTTCAAATTTAATGACTTAGAAGATAAAATGTTATAAGATGCTTCAAGTATATAGAATATAAACTCCATAAATAGTCTTTGGGGCCTAATAAATGCATTCATTTGTAGTTTTCAAATTATCCTAGTGAAAATGATACAGTGATGGAATCGCCTACGATGAAGAGATTATTCAAGAGGTAATGAGTACGCCTACTAATTATGATCAAGATCCATATGACAGTTGTATTTTACTAAATATTTTCTTGAAAGAGGCCTTTCTATGAATAATAACCTTAAACAATTACTTGCTACAACATGAAAAAGATATACCAAATGCGATGCATGCTTTGCAAAAAATTAAGGATGAAGTTGAGCTCATATCACATGCAGTGAGAAAAAGAAAAGACTTTAGATGCATATTTTGGCAAAGAGCTTAATTGAAAAAGTAGTTGTATAGAAAAAAAATATCTTAATATTATAAATTTTATATGTTATTTTTTTTAATGTATTTTCGTTAGGCCCTAAAGGATTTGAAAAAAATTATTATCTTATTCATTTAATAAGGTTATTAATTTAATACATTGGCCAAAAGAAATATTTTATTATTTAATTCATTTATTCGAGGCTTTACTGTAACTACTTAATTCTGTCATTCTTTAGTGCCTACAAGTTCCTTAAATTTATTACTTGTGTTCCTTCACTCAAATCTGTAATAATCTCGAGAGAATAAATCAGGTCTCAACACTATTTTTCTTGCTTGCCCAGAGGTAGTTAAGTAGGAATAATATCAGTACTAATTAAGATTTAGGAACACCAATAGAAGTATAAGATGATTTTATAACAAAAAAAAATATAATATTTATTTTAATATGTGGCCAAAACAATAGTCCTATTTAAGAAATTCAATTTTTTTTATCTTCCTATATACAAATAAAGGTCATTTTTTGATCTAGACGCTAGCCTCTTACATGCATTTCAATGGCTTCATTAAAGGGTAAAGAGGTTGGCAGGTGAAATATATATGTCTGCCCCTTACAGTCTTAATTATAAGCTAATCATAGAATTAGAGCTTATAGCAATGAGCATAGTGTCTAAATCTCATATTAATTAATATTTTTCTCAAAGTGTTAAAAATTCTAATCTCGATTATCTCTAACATCTCCCTATAATATATGTTTGTGTGTGAACAAATCAACAACTTGATCTTCACATCTATAGTCAATCATGATTAACTATAGATGTGATAATAAAAAACCTAACCCGCCGTGTCGTCAATTAAGGCGTCTTGACAAATGACAAATGGCTTGCACTGTTATCACTACTAGAGTACTCTATGAAGCTTCAATGATACTAATGCAAAACATGCTATTACTTGCACGTTTACTGCTACATCTTCAAATGGAAACAAAGATCAAAGCTGGATAAGGCTGAAGAGCTTGTAATATACACTTATTATTTTACTTTTGACATAGAGAAGAGGGAAGATAGGTAGAGTGAAACTGAGTGGCTTGAAATATAAGGCAAGTTTGTGAAAATGACTGTTTATATATATAGGTTGGCGCCTTGTTCTACAAGGGGGAAAAAAAGAAGTTATGAAAGTTGTGATAAAGACATGGCACCAAGCCAAAATGCTATATGTATGATTGCATTTCCATTGAAAAAAAATAAATAAATAGAAATGTTTTGAGGAATAGTGATATAGAATCCACCCTTGTCTAAGCAAGCCCTGAAATTTTTCAAAATTTGTGAATTCATATACCTAATACCATGAATCAAACTTAGCTAGATTCTCCAAAATGAAGTGGTTCAAGTCCCTCCTCTCCCCACTCAAGAAGCTCTGGGATCATCTTCACTTTGCCAACAAAAGGAGTAATTTTTTTGAATTCATTTCCTCTATTTATTACAGTACTCTATAGTTTTCTCTGATCATCTCTGTATTTAAATTAAATTCTTTTGATACTAACATGTTCTTTTTTTCTTTAAACTTTTCTCATATCACGTTCTTGATCAAAAATCAGTTGCACCCATTTGCAGAAACTGCATTTTACTTCATTTTCTTCTACTTCTAGACTTAGTTTTTAGATCATTTCATATAATTTCTGAAGCTGCATTTTTTGGCTTGGTTTTTTCAGGGAGAGGGATATACATTTTATACGACGACGTCAAGTCGTGCCCTTGTGAAGATGTGCAGATTCTATGGTCAATTCTAGTAGAGTCTAATACCACTGGCTTGCCATCTATGCATTGAAGGGGCTCTTGAGTTCATATAGAAATGATATTT
Source organism: Paratinospora sagittata (assembly GCA_035771175.1). Lineage (NCBI taxonomy): Eukaryota > Viridiplantae > Streptophyta > Magnoliopsida > Ranunculales > Menispermaceae > Paratinospora > Paratinospora sagittata. The sequence goes on from CM069601.1 coordinate 4,067,537, forward strand.
TCGTTTAATGTACATATATATATATACATGAATATCAATATATTTTATACTCATATAGCCTCTAAATTTTCTTTTCTTTTTTCTTTCTGGTTTGTACTTTGATGAGCCTCATTATATATATAAGTAGTTTTGTTTGAGGGCTCTAGTTTTGAGAGAGCATTTTCTTGTACATTTGTACTAAATGCTTATATTATATATACTAAGTCCTTTCTTTTGATGTTTTGTCTCTGCATTTTGTACTTAAAGTTCACCGCTCAAAAATTAAATAAAAACTAGGATTAGGTACCCCAATAGTCTTATAAAAAACACCCAAGTTGGACATTTCTCAAAAAGTATTAGCAATCCATTTTAGATGTTCCTCCTTTTGAGCTTCCTGAACTGCCCTTTGACCTGAAACATAGGCCCTTTGCAGGACAAGTTTGATACATGGAAATTACAAATAATTCAGAAACTTTGTGTTTGATTGGTGATTGATCTAATAAAAAAAATAAAAATTCAGAAAACGATGTTTTACCGTTTTCTTAAAACAACCTGTTTTCTTTACAAAAGGTTAAAAATTGTTTTCAACAAATATTCTCTGACCAAACAGAATTTTTGTATTTTTAGATTTTTGGATACAAAAAACTGTATCCGAATACCAAACTAAACGCACTAGTAATCTTCTTTTTCAAAATACATTAATAAGACATTTTAATAAAGCACATTAATGAGAGGGGATTTATAAAAACTCATTTTCCTTTTATTTATTTATTTTTTATTCTATTTTATTTTATTTATTTTTGTTACTGTTGCTTTGTCCAATTTTGGCGGTTGGGTCGGCAGTTGTATCTTCATTTTCATTTGTTTTAGTCATGAGGTTGACTTAGATGTATATGATATAGCTTGATGGGAAGTCCAAACTGTTGTTTTATAAAATATGTATAAATTTTACGCAAGACTTGATCATGATATATAATACCACCCCTTTGATTTGATTTGATTTTTTTTTAGAAAGCTAAAGATAACCATATATTAAACATGATATATTCTTAAAAATGATATATTCTCAATATATTTTGCCTTAGGAGTAATAAGTTATTTTGTCTTCCTGACCACTTGGAAGTATTGGTTGCGCCATTTATGTCCATTTGGTAAAGAAATTGCTTCATGGGCCCAGTTCTAAATTCATATTTGATATTCAAGTTTGGAGATTTAATTTCAATATCAAGTATCTAACTCGACCCAATTTAACATAATTGGTAAAGAAATTGTTTTGACAATTCTCCAAAAATGTGTCACGCTTCAAATTATTATATATCACAATGCCTAGGCCTTCTACTGTATTTTTTAGATTCCAAGTCATCATAGCCATTTAAAAGGATAATCTTGATGATTATAGATACTGATAAATGCCAACCTTAAAGAGTCTACAATGAGAGAGATTTAAAACCATGTTCTTATATTCACTTTGCTCACTCTAGGGATTATAAAGAGTACCCAAAATCATTCATTTTTGTTTCTTTTGCTAACGAGGATATGTAGTGACTTGCCTCGATACAATTCTAAGTTCATTTTTTGGTCATTTCAACATTAATTCATAAAATAAATAGTCCATGAAGGATTCAAATGCCATCTTTTAAACAATGTGAAATAAATATTAAAAAGGATAGTTTGATGCACGAAGCTTGTATTAAAAAGGATACTTATACAGAGTTCTTCAGAAGAAGGGTTGGATTAATTTGGGTCTATTATTTGTATGTAGTCTTATCTTGCATTATAAAAGGTTGTTTCCATGATTTAAACATATAGCCACCTAGTCATATTGTGACAACTCTTATAATTACACTAAGATTCCGCCCCCCCCCCCCCCCCCCATTTTTTTTTTGGTTTCTCACGCGGTATCCACGCCCTTCAAGCGAGACTAATTCGCGCTCACGTTCGAGTATTGCAGAAGCATTGAGCAGCTCTTTCTAAGTGGACACAAGTTTCTATTTTAAGACCTTCACTCCTCAATCACTTTTAACACAAACTCTCGACCATCTGTGTTGAAGCAAATTAGTAAGATTCCCCTTTTAGACAATATTAAACCATCAACAAAATTCAATATGGACCAATTCACTTTACTATAGAAATGAAGTATTGCAATTTGGCTAGTTAAATTGACCATTAAATTGTAATAGAATAGTCCTTGGTGTGAATTTTCTCTTTTGTTCTATAATCAAGTCTTATTAGAAAAGCAATGTCAAGAAGGTGACAACAAAAAGAAAAGAAAAATGTTATTCTAGTTAATTAATACATTAAATTGAGCTTGTAGGTTAAGCATTTGACCTTTTCATTGTAAGTATTGGCCTTCACTTCTTTTGGTGATCTCATGTGCTTTTGTCTTTATTTATGTAATCATTTGGCAGCCAAGTTCATAAATATTCCACAAGAAAACAAATGGCTTGCAATTTAAAGGGAAATATATTATTAATGGAGTAAAGCATATAGTCACCTACTCACAAGAATTCTGTAGATATATATGAGATAGACATAATATTTATATATTCAAAACCTTAACTCATTATGTATGAGATGAGGAGATGACATGATATTTGACCTATAATGTTAATTTGACTAACATAAAAGAATGATCAATTAATAATAATATATAATCTAATGACTACATAATTAATTAAAAAGAACATCCAACATTAAGAATCCAATGTTGAGCGTGTTGTACACAATTATTTTATGTTAATGTTCAATTATATTACAAATAATTATATCTTTTTTGTGAAATATTAAATAAAAAAAATGAGTATTCTACTTACTATTTTGCCTTTAATATGTTTCTTTACATCAAATAACTAAAAGTATTATGGAAAGTGTTAGAAAACATAACTAAAGAAGAATGTATATAATTAATATAATTATTTAATTATCCATTTATCTATTATTGAATGTAAGTTAATTACATGCATTAGCACTTTCTTAAGAGAAATATAAGTTACAAATAAATTATTTTTATACAAAGATAATGACCCCTTTTGGTACAATTTATGCAAAATCGCTTTTTCCAAGTAGTGTTTTTTTTTTTAAAAGTGTTTTTTTGAAAAAATTGGTCTTACCCAGCTTTTCTGAAAAGTTCGTAGTTTGGCATGTTAGTAATATAACTCAGTGTAGTTAATTGACTTGTGTGGTAAAGTTAGTTATTCCACCTGTCAAGTTGTTAGAGTTGTTGTATTTGTTAAGTGGTTACTGGAAGAGCACTATAAATAGTGCAACTGTTATGTTCAAATAAGGGCAAGACAGATGCAAATGTGGCACAGAAGGCTGCAAAAAATTCTGCATTTTCAGTTTCATCTATAAACAATCAGTCTGATAGATGGATATTAGATTCAAGATGTTCCTATCATATGTGTCTGCATCGACATTGGTTCTCCAAATTGGATGAGTTCGATGGAGGAGTCGTGCTCATGGGCAACAACAATACCTGCCAAACAAAGGGTATTGGAACAATACGACTTAAGATGCATGACAGTACAACAAGACGACTCACGGAAGTCAGATATGTCCCAGATCTGAAGAAAAATCTGATCTCCCTAGGAGTCATTGATTCCAGCGGTTATAAGGTAACCATTGAAGGTGGAGTTCTGAAGGTTGTACGTGGAGCACTCTTGGCCATGAAGGGTACTCAAAAAGGAAATCTCTATTTCCTTGACGGACACACAGTAATCGGAAGTGTCTCAGCATGCACCAGTTTTAACGATGTTTCATCTGACACTTCTCGACTTTGGCACATGAGGCTTAGACATGTTGGAGAGAAGACTCTTCAAACCTTGATCAAGCAAGGTTCTCTAAAAGGTGCAAAGACCGGACAACTTGACTTCTGTGAGCATTGTATCTTAGGCAAGCAGACGAGAGTCAAGTTTGGAACTGCAATCCACCGCACAAAAGGAATATTGGATTATGTTCATACCAACGTTTGGGGACCCTCTCACAATGCTTCATTGGGAGGTAAACGTTGGTTTGTTACTTTCATTGATGATTTCTCACGTTATGTTTGGGTTTATACCATGAAGCATAAAGATGAAGTGCTAGATATCTTTTTTAGATGGAAGAAAATGGTAGAAACTCAAACGGGAAGGAAGATTAAGAGGCTCAGATCTGATAATGGAGGAGAATACAAGTCAGACCCATTTCAGAAATTTTGTGAGAATGAAGGGATAGTCAGACATTTCATAGTCCCAAGCACGCCACAACAAAACGGTGTTGCTGAACGCATGAATCGTACTTTGGTAGATAAAGTTCGTTGCATGTTATCCCATTTTGGACTGAGCAAGGCATTTTGGGCTGAAGCTTTGTCATATGCCTCTCATATCATCAATAGACTTCTTGCAACAGCACTAGATGACAAAACTCCCAAGGAGGTATGGTCTAGACAACCCGTTTCAGATTATAATTCTCTGTGCATTTTTGGATGCACTGCATATTTCCATGTGAAGGAATCCAAACTGGATCCTAGGTCCAAGAAAGCGATTTTCATTGGCTTTAGTGAAGGAGTTAAGGCTTTCCGACTATGGAACCCTTAGTCAAAGAAGATTGTACAAAGTCGAGATGTAATTTTTGATGAATCTGTGATGTTAAAACATACAGTTTCTGATAAAGTAAATCGAGATCCAGTTTTGCATCAACAGGTGGAGTTAGATATTCCAGTCACTCCTAGCAAGTCAGCAGAGATATCCAACCATCCTAAAGAAGACGAGGAGGAAATCTCAGTTGAGGTGGAGGCTCTAGGACCAGACATCAGTCAACAACTAGAATCAATTGCTACCAGTCGATCGAGAAGAGAAATCCGCAAACCTGCTCGGTACACTGACATGGTTGCATATGCATTACCAGTCACCGGAGATGATATTCCATACAATTACAAAGATGTTATTCAGAGTATGGAAAGTGATAAGTGGAATATGGCAATGCATGAGGAGATGACATCATTCCGTCAGAATCAGACTTGGAAGTTGGTTCTACTTCCGAAAGGAAAGAAACCAATTGGCTGCAAATGGGTTTTCGCTAAGAAGGAAGGCTCACCCAGCACAGATAGTATCCGATACAAAGCCAGACTGGTAGCAAAAGGCTACGCTCAGAGGGAAGGAATTGACTACAATGAGGTATTCTCACCTGTTGTTAAGCATTCGTCAATTGGAATATTATTGGCTTTGGTTGCACAACTTGATCTCGAGTTAGCCCAACTCGATGTCAAAACTGCTTTTCTGCATGGTAATTTGGAAGAAGAGATATATATGTCTCAACCAGACAGATTCAAAGTACCAGGAAGCGAGAATTGGGCTTGCAAGTTGAGCAAGTCATTGTATGGCCTGAAGCAGTCACCGAGACAGTGGTACAAGAGATTTGACAGCTTCATCCAAGGGCAAAAATATACCCGGAGTCAGTTTGATCATTGTGTCTACTATCGCAAACTTGAAGATGATACATTTATCTACTTGCTTTTATATGTAGATGATATGTTAATCGCATCTAAAAGCAAGGTGGAGATCAAAAAGTTGAAGGCTCAATTGAGCTCAGAGTTTGAAATGAAGGACCTTGGAGAGGCGAGAAAAATTCTCGAGATGGAGATAACTCGAGACAGGGCCAAAGACACAATCTGTTTGACTCAGACTCAGTTTGTTGAAGAAAGTTCTTCAAACTTTTGGCATTGGCAATGACACAAAACCTGTGAGCACACCATTGGCACCACATTTCAAACTAAGTTCATCAATGTCACCAAATTCCGAAGATCAGAAGAAGCAAATGGAGAATATTTCATATGCAAGTGCAGTTGGTGCCTTGATGTATGCTATGGTGTGTACCAGACCTGACATTTCACATGCTGTAAGTATGGTAAGTCGTTACATGCACAACCCCGGTAAAGGCCACTGGCAAGCAGTGAAGTGGATTCTACGGTATATTCATGGTACTGTAGATATTGGTTTAAAGTTCGAGAGAGATACGAAAAGTTGTAAGCATCTAGTCGGATATGTGGATTCAGACTATGCTGGAGATCTTGACAAGCGCAGATCTACTACTGGTTATGTTTTTACTATGGCAGGAGGACCAGTGAGTTGGAGATCAACACTACAGCCAACAGTTGCTTTGTCTACTAAAGAGGCAGAGTACAAGGTAGTAACGGAAGCTTTCAAGGAAGCAATCTGGCTTCATGGATTGACTAAAGACTTGGGAATTCTACAGAAGAATGTTGAAGTTTTCTGCGACAGCCAGAGTGCCATTTGTTTGGCAAAGAACCAAGTTCATCACAGTCGAACGAAGCATATTGATGTTCGTTTTCATTTTGTTCGAGAAATAGTAGAAGAAGTGAGCATTCTTCTGCAAAAGATCAAGACTGCAGATAACCCCGCAGATATGCTTACAAAGGTGGTTACAGGGATCAAGTTCCAACATTGTTTGGACTCGATCAACATCTCATGAGCTCGGAGTGCCTAAGGGCACTAATGAAGGTAGCAACAGGTTTTTGAAGGAAGCTTGCTATATATAGAGAGATTGCAAGTGTGGAGGAGCCTTGTTCCACATGAGGTGGAGGTGGAGATTTGTGGGGTCCACCTAAAGTGGGAAACCAATTGGTTGGTGGCCGCCCACGAGGGATGCGGCGAATTGTTTGATAATAGTATTAAAATATATTATTTTAATTACAAAAATGCCCCTGCATACTCCTATAAATAGAGCCTCACTTTGATCTTGAAAATAATGTTCAGTAAGATATATTCTGAGAGATCTATTCTGAGAGATCCAATATGTAAGATCCACCTAAGGGTGAGTAATACAAGAGTGCTGCGTCCTGTGGACGTAGGCAATTTGCCGAACTACGTTAAATTTGTTGTCTTGTTTTTTCTTTCATGCTTTACCACGATTCTGCACAACACACTGGTACTAATTCTGTTCCATCACAAAGAGGGAGTGACACTTGAGATACTATGTCTATAGTAGGATCTTCTTCTAGTCAAGTTCATCGAGCTACAAATGCTCCAATGTATGCATTACTTGCTACTCCTGATTTTTTATCCAATTAAGTGTGGTATCTTGATTCTGGTGCAACCAACCATCTAACTCATGATCTCAACTGTCACGCCCTGGGTTGCACAGCGTGCCCCCTACCCAGACGCGGGCGCACCCCCTCGGGGCGAACGCCTAGCCATAGTACCACATAATATTGTCTCCTGGCCACCCGGCGCACGGATCCCAACCACCCTTTGTCCCTATTATTCACTCATGAATAGTAAAGGGCCTCCTCCAGAATCGAACTCGATACCTCCCTTAAGGAGTCTAATTTCGCATTCTGAGTAGCCACTGAACCATTGGCTCAGTGGTTACTCAAGTTGCGAAATCTAACCTTATGAGGAAGAGGTTGCGAGTTCGAACTTGGGGGAGGCCCTTTACTATTCATGAGGGAATAGTAGGGACAAATAATCGTTTCGATGTGCACCAGCTGCGGTTGGGTTGCTACATGGTGATAGGACAATATTATGTGGTACTATGGCTAGGCGTTCGCCCCGAGGGGGTGCGCCCGCGTCTGGGTAGGGGGCACGCTGTGCAACCCAGGGCGTGACATCAACAATCTTAACTTTGGCTCAAACTATCAAGGCTACAACAAAGTTCACATAGAGAATGGAGCAGTTCTGATCATTTCTCATATTAGTCATTCTTTTTTTCCTTCATTAGCTACAAAATCTAATCAAGTAAAAACATTTCATCTCAAGAATTTGCTCCATGTGCCTAGCATAACTAAGAATCTTCTTAGTGTATCTCAATTTTGTAGAGATAATGATGTGTACTTTGAGTTTCATCCTACTCTATGTATCGCGAATGATTGAGCATCCAAGGAGGCACTTCTTCAAGGGATTTTGCATGAAGGACTTTATCGGTTTGATCCTTCTATCAAGGCTCCTTGTTCTTCTAATTTTAGTTCTGTTTCTTTTGATTTGCTTGTTAATTGTATACCTTAATGTTTGTCTTCTTCATTGTCCAATTTTTATGTGTGGCATAAGCGTTTGGAACACTTAGCTTCGAGTGTGGTTTCTACTGTTCTACGCAACCGTAACATCCATGTTCATCTGAATAAAACCTCTAATGTCACGCCTGGGTTGCACACAAAGTGCCCCCTACCCAGGGTGATAGGGACTTAATACCCTCAGCCTTTATGGATTTTATAATATTGTTCCACTCTCATACAGCCAACCACATAAGTGCTCTTGTACGCAGAGTCTTTTATCGATACTATTCATGCCCAGGGTGATAGAGACTTAATACCCTCAGCCTTTATGGATGCCATAATATTGTTCCACTTTCGTACAACCAGCCACATAAGTGCTCTTGTACGCAGAGTCTTTTATCGACATTATGTGGCTGGCTGTACGAGAGTGGAACAATATTATGACATTCATAAAGGCTGAGGGTATTAAGTCTCTATCACCCTGGGTATGAATAGTGTCGATAAAAGACTCTGCGTACAAGAGCACTTATGTGGCTGGCTGTACGAGAGTGGAACAATATTATGACATCCATAGAGGCTGAGGGTATTAAGTCCCTATCCCCCTGGGTAGGGGGCACTTTGTGTGCAACCCAGGCGTGACATCTAATGTTTGTGCTGCTTGCCAAAAGGGTAAGAGTCACAAACTACCTTTCTGTCTGTCTAATACTAAGTATACGACTCTATTGCAACTTGTGGAATCTAACTTATGGGGACCCTCACATGTGTCTTCATCTCAAGGATTTAGATATTATGTCTCTTTTGTGGATGTTTACTCCAAATTTACCTGGACCTACTTCTTGAAAAACAAATCATATGTGAAGTCTGCATTTAACCATTTTAAATCTTAAGTTGAGCTTCAACTCAATCATAAACTAAAGATGCTTCAAACAAATGGTGGAAAGGAATTTCAATCTTTGTCACTTATTCTAAATGATGCTGGGATTGTACATAGAGTTACTTGTCTGTATACCTCTGAACAAAGTGGGATTATAGAACGAAAGCACTGTCACATTGTGGAACTTGGTTTAACATTGCTAGCACAAACTTCTCTCCCACTGTCTTTTTGGGCTGAGGCCTTCTCTACTGTAGTGTATCTTATTAATCAACTGCTATCCTTGATTCTTAAAAACAAGTATCTTCTTGAAGTGCTTTTTCAGTGCAAACCAAACTACTTTATGTTTAGAGTTTTTGGTTGTTTAAACTGGAGTTTCGTTCATTACCATGTACTTTTATTGGCTATAGTGCAAATCAAAAGGGCTACAAGTGTCTTTCTAAGGATGGTAAGATGTTTGTTTCACGACATGTTGTCTTTGATGAAACAGTGTATCCTTTCTCCAAATCTCATAATTCTACTTGTTTTTCCGCTCCCTCTTAATCGTCATTTGTCTGTGGCCCTATTATTGTTACCTTTCATGTATACTTTATGTCTGCTCGTCAACCTGGGAACTCTTCTTTACATTCTTCCAATGTATCCACCTTAGATCCTAGTCCCTGCTCTATATCACCAAATAATCACATTACCTCCACATCACCTGAGACCTCTGCATCTTCTTTACCTCCTCAAAACGTTCACACAATGACCACTAGAGCCAAAGTTGGCATTTTCAAACCAAACAAAATTTACACTTGTCAACCCTCATTGGATAACTCCACTCCAAATTTAGCTGTTGATGCTCTTATTCATGACAAGTGGAATCATGCGATGATAGAAGAATATAGTGTTTTTATTAAGAATCAAACATGGAGTGTGGTTCCTTTACCTGCTGATAAAACTCCAATTAGTTGCAGGTGGATCTTCAAGCTCAAAAAGAATCCGGATGGTAGCATTGCAAGATATAAAGCAAGGCTTGTTGCCAATGGTTTTCATTAACAGGCTGGTTTCGATTTTGATGAGACTTTTAGTCCTGTTGTCAAACCATCTACAATTCCTGTTGTTCTAACCGTTGTTTTGCATTATGGTTAGGACATCAAACAACTTGATGTGAGTAATGTTTTCCTTAATGGTTTAATGAAGAGGTCTTTATGGTTCAACCTCCTGGTTTTGAACAGTCTCATGCCTCTCACAAGCTTGCTGCAAGTTACATATAGCTTTATACGGTCTCAAACTAGCTCCTAGAGCTTGGTTTGAGAAACTTCATGGTGTTCTCACTGATCTGGGTTTCAAATCTTCAAAGGCTGATCATTCATTGTTTGTGAAGTTCACTCATTCCTCTACCACTTATTTGTTGGTTTATATTGATGAGGCAGTAATTCTGCTGAGTTGCAACAAATTATTTCTCTCTTAAATCGCTAATTTGTTCTCAAAGATTTAGGGGATCTCAACTATTTTTTGGGCATTGAAGTGCAAAGGTCTACTACTGTTTTATTACTCACTCAAAAGAGTATATTTTTGATTTACTTGATAAAACAAGTATGTCTAATGCTCACTCTATGCCAACTTCAAAGGTATCAAGTGCTCAACTTTCTTCTCAAACAGGGGATCCTTTGCCTAATGCTCGTGAATATAGAAGCACGGTTGGTGCACTTCAGTACATCACGATTACACGCCCTGACATTTCTTATGTCGTTAATAAAGTTAGCCAATATATGCAGTCTCCCACAGGTGCTCACTGGAAAGTTGTTAAACGGATCTTAGGTTATCTAAAGGAGACTACTACTTATGGTATTAATCTTCGAAAGTCTCCTCATCTAGCTATAACTGGTTACTTTGATGCTGATTGGGGTAATTGCTTAGATGATCGTCGTTCTACGTCTGGCTTTTGCATTTTTCTGGGAAATAATGTTGTGTCGTGGTGTTCAAAGAAGCAACGCACAGTAGCTCGTTCTAGTACCGAGGCTGAATATAGGAGTTTGGCTAATGCTACAACTGAAGTTCTTTGGCTTCAATCTCTCCTATCTGAGCTTCACATTCCTCTTCCCTTGCCTCCATTGCCATGGTGTGAAAATCTCAGCGTCGTTGCGTTGTCCGCCAATCCTGTCTTACATTCCTGCACCAAGCATATGGAGTTGGACATCTATTTCGTGCGTGAGAAGGTTGTTGCTAAGCAACTGCTTGTGTATAATGTTCTTGTTATTGAGCAAACAACAAATATCTTAACAAAATTGTTATCAGCTCTGTTCTTCACCAAGTTGCGTTCCAAATTGACTGTTGAGAATTCCTCAACTGTCGATTTGCGGGGCGATGTTAGTAATATAACTCAGTGTAGTTAATTGACTTGTGTGGTAAAGTTAGTTATTCCACCTATCATGTTGTTAGAGTTGTTGTATCTGTTAAGTGGTTATAGTAAGAGCACTATAAATAGTGCAACTGTATACGTTCAGAGGTAACGAAAGAATATTTGATTTTTTCTTCTCTTCAAGAATTCTATCTTGGCAAAAAATAGATGTTATTAAATACTTTCAAAAGTTTTTTTTTTTTAACTCAAAACACAATTAATAAAAGCAGTACCAACGGAGCCAATGTTTTTTTTTTTTTTTTTTGGGATAAATGAGGCCAATGTTAATTAAGATTGAATCACATGACAATAATTGAAATGAAAGATTATAATAGGTAGCAATTTTTATGTGTGAATCAAATCTTAAATTGATTTTGCTTCAACGTAAATATTGTGTCATTTTTAGTAATTTGGGAATTATGATCACAATATTGTTGCTAGTTCTTTATCTATAAATGATCTCAAGCCAGTTATAAACCCAAATTGAATTGAAATAGTAAGGTGTGATAATTTATCTAATCAACAAATTAACCATTTTCACAAAATCTAAAAAAAAAAAAAAAAGAAAAACAAAATCAAATGCTGTCGTGTCAGGTTCTCACCATGCCAAGTGTAACCCAAACGGTCACAAATCCCAGTAACAAAGAGATAGATAGATAGACCTTCAAACTGCAACTTGAAAGACAAAAATGGCGGCAATTTGCTACCTTCAAATATCTTCAACATCCCATCTCAGAGTAAGCCTTCGTAGCCAAAAAATCTCCCAATTCATCTTCTGAAAAAAGGGCTTTTTCCGATTTCAAATCGTTTCTGATTTTCGTCTTTTGTTGTTGTTGTTGTTGTCATGAGGTTTCAGAGACTTGGAGGCATCAATTGTTCGTCAAGTGGAAGAGGCAAGAAGAATGAAACTCCGAGGCTGTTGAAGATAGCAGTGGCGGGTGTTACAGAGCTTCTCAGTATCTTCTCTTCTAAGAATGAGAGGTACCCTTTTTCTGCTCTGTTGATTTATTGCTTAATTCCCCTTTTTTTATTTTAAATTTTGTAGATTAAGATTTGATCATAGAGAGGCTGTCGAATGTCGATCTTGTGGTTTAGTAATCGGCACTATATCGGCCATATTGATGACATTGAATAATAGCTACCCTAAGTTCGAATCCCACACCAACCAGGCCACATCGCTATAAAAAGAATAGGGAGGCTTTGTGCTTTACACCCAATAAATATCTTGACAGAAATTTATTTAGAAACATAGCTTCAAGTGTTTAACAACATCCAAACCTTGTTAAATTAAAGAGAAGATCTACTCGTAATGGTGTGTTTGATAGCCAAGAAAATGATTTTATTTTTCTGGAGATAATCACAAATTGCAATGTTTGGTTGCTAAGAGAGCTGATAAAACGATTTTCTCAAGCTTCCTTTTTTCCTCAGCATAATTTTAAGTAGGGGGTGGGAAAAAAATATTTTCTCATAAGCAAATCACTCTACTTAAAGTGTGTTACCCAAACCCTTTATTTTAACGTGACATACGGTGTCTAACAGTTAATGGTACAACATTGGTGTAGGATCTGTGTCTAATACTTAAGATTTTGAAATATTACCAGCTGGATTCTCCAATAAAAAAAAAGAGAGAAAGCATGAAAGAGGATAATAATTAATAACTACTAGGTGACAATTCCCTTTAGCGAGGGAACAAAAAGGACAGTAAATGATTGAAAAGAGAAAGAAAAAAAAATGAAAGAACATGTAATATAGGCTTCACAGTGAACATAACATCATCCGAGTACCCATATTCAAATTTCAAGACACTTTTTAGCCGAGTATCCGTATCCCAGAATTTGAAAATGTACAAGTAGGACATCTAGATAGTATTTGACATCCATACCCAAGTCCAGGTACATAGACTTAAGCATCTTTTATAAATTTTCTCATGATTGTTCTCATGTCCAATTAAACAACGGAGAGAAAATTGTTTCTCTAGAAAACTCTATTTTCTCAAGAAAAAAAGATGCAAGTGGAGACAGATTGTTTTAATAAAACTTAGATGTTGTTTCAACACCTGAAATTGTAAGTCTAAGTGTGTTTTCAGCAAGGTCACCAATTTTGGTGATCCTAGTGTCAACAAAAATTCACTCCTAATTGGGTGTGGAGGATTGCGCTTTGCACCTACTTCAAGGGACTGATTGGGTGTTTAAGAGGCTTAGATACTTAAAGTGGGGGGTGGGGAGTTGTACAAAGTGGAAGCAAGGCTACAAGAGACGAAGGTCAATAGATTACAGGATTGGCTTTGTTGAACAAGATTTCGAAGCTTAAGAAGATGATTGGAAAGTAGAAGGGGGATGGAAAAAATGAAAGAAATAAGAAGACGAGGAAGAAAGGAAGAAATAATTGTCGTACTCATACGTAGTTTTGTTAATGATATGGATATTAAACTTATGTTACCTTTAGAAAGAGTAGTAGGTTGCATGTATTAAAGTACAAGCCTATGAAAATTGATGGGCAAGATGGAATACCCTTTTACATGTAAAAATGGAAAATTGGGAGGATGTTATCAATAAATAGCTTAGTTAGAAGAAATGTGCAAGTTGAGAGAGTATGAGGGAGATTGAAAACCAAAATGAATGTGGATTGAGCTCATTAGGCTTGAGGACACTTGAAATGATCAAAATTGATGGCTTTAGATGGGAATTTAATGGATGAACCAGTGTTGCCAAGGTGAAAAAGCGATGCATAGGTGGGTGATTGGTCCCTTCTAGGCAAGGTGGTGCCTAGGTGGATACTATCCACCATATGATTAGAAGAATTCAAAAAAATTTAGAATACAAGGTGCCCACCTCCATTTATATTTAGACTTCTTGTGAAGCAGCAGAAGTCAAAAGGAGCAGAAAAAATAGGAAACTAAACACTACTTGCAACCCTTAAAAAAAAGTAGAGGTTAGTATAATTTTTTGTAAGTATTTTGAATATCTCTACCTCTAGTTAGAAGCAGAGGTATAGCCTCGACAAGAGTAAGCCAAAAATCTTTGCTTGTAAAATTAGAGGTTAAATCTCTACTACAAATAGAGGTTCATTTTAGAAAAGAAGTAGAGGATAAATAGAGTCACCCAGTTTAGTAATCCAGTACCACTACTATTATTCCTGCCCACTTGAGTGACTTAGTTCCTTGCATCACAGAGGTTGCTACTAATCATGACTCCTTTATTCCAATAATTCTTTGATCCCATCAACTAATGGTCTTAAAGGCGTGTGCTCTGTTCATTTTCAGGTGAGAAAACATTAAGTTCATTCATGACTTTATCCTCCATAGGTACGGGTTGGAAAGATATGGTATCATTTTTATAGAAGTTATAGCTGTCGTAGAGTTAAGCAACAATGAATGCCAAGCACCAATATACTTTTTATACCATTTTGATTTTTTCCTTGGAGGTGCATGAAATATTCTAGAAATCATTAAAATTTCGGTTCGAAGATTGAACTTACAGTTCCTTGAAATTTTAACTTTTCTCCTTTGATGCACAGATTGGATTCAATTAAGTATACACCAAAAGTGGAACCTTCTATCAGTTGTATAGATGACATAATTGATGTTCTTCAGTTAGATTATGAGAAAGCATATTTCCTTACAGGTAATTGTTTCGCATTTCTTAACTTTTTTGGGTATACGACAATTTTATCTAAAATCTTTGTAATAATGTTTTTATTTTTATGTTCTCCATTGGTCTTTGAGTTAATATTAACATTTAATTGTTTATGAAATGATTCCACTGAAGAATTCAGTTACCTTATAATAATCCATGGCTATGGATAGATAATACATTCCAAAAAGATAAGCATAAGAATCCGAACCACTGAGAATCCTATTGACCTGCCAAATCTTATCAAATCAACCAAATATAACTCACTAGATTCATATATTTACAAATACTCAACTCATCTCAATGAAACTTTGTATCAACTACCTTGGGTTTGTTACATGAATCCATTCCTCTACTCTACTCTATGTAATAGAATATTAATAAGGTTTTATGTAGAACAGTCAGCTATCTTACGCAACCCTCCGCCTTCCTCTAGACTTGGAGTTGTCTCTGTATAAAGGTATAGCAAGTAAAACTCAGCACAAGTAGAGTTTCTTATCTTATCAAATCCTAATTTTTTTTAAAAAAAGAACAAAAACGAAAACCTAGGAAAAAATGCGTACATTTATGTCAATCAGCATGTGAACTAAGCCTAATAAATGGGAGTTGGTCCAAGTGATAAATCTTAATCATTAACATTGAAATTAACCTTTAGTGAGAACTTAGTAAATAATCTTTTGTAATTATGTTGAACAACATCACGATGATACATTTCTATCACATTATAAAAATTGGTATAACTTTTATGAAGATGTGGTGACATTTTTAATGTTTCAAGGTTTTATTTGTAAGTCTATTTATTCTTTTGAAAGATTAGTTTCTATGTAAAATCTTTTCATAAAGATGATTTAATTTGCTTCCTTGATTTATTTGAATACAAATGTTCACTAGTTTCCTTGATTTATTTTCAGTACAGATTTTTCTTGTTAAGGTCTATGTCAAGTATACATTCTCCCACTGTTGTGGACTTTGTAGTTGAAATGCTGTCAAGAATTTCTTGTCGTTTTATTCTACATGCCTTAGCTCTTTGGTCTTTGCCTATTAATGTGCTTCATCTGGTTGGAGTCGTTCATGATCCATCATGAACTTTTGTGTACTGATCATAATTGAGCGTGCAACAGGGAATTTCACTTCATCAGTTTATTCCGACGACTGTTGTTTTGAAGATCCAACAATTAAGTTTCAGGGTAAGAATTCATTTTACTATGGCCAGCAGTGGTTTTCCCTTCTATCTTTTACTTTGTAATTGAATAACTATTAAATTTGTAATAATAGAAATTTTCTGTCATTTACGCTGAACCTAAGATTACTCTAGAAATCCTTCTAGATGTTCACCCGTGAATTTCCAAATCTCAATCTAAAGACTCTATTTCTTGGAAATTGTTCGAGATCTAAAATCGATCAATTCAACTCAACTAAGCCTTTTCCCAATTACATGGGATCAACTACATGAATTTGCTACCTCCACTCCGCTCTATCCTAGGCTAAGTCGACATTTAAATTACCTCTAAAACCGATCGCTTCTGTAAAATTCCTCTGATCCTCAATCTGTTTGGCATTTAAACGCAATGTCGAAATTGTCAGAGTTTTCAAAGTTCAGTAATCCTTCCTAGGCTAGTACCGTCCTTGCAAAAACCTCATGTTGTGGAGAACAAATCTTGACATAATCTATAGATTAAATGCCCCAGCATCTCATAACTCTGCTGAAAATCTATTTTAACCAGTGAAATTTGAAGGACACTAGGAACGTCACTGTGCATATCTAGAATTGAGAGGAATCATCTGACCTTTTTGCTATTGCACTGTCCAGGTAAAGATCTGTATGCACAGAATTTAAACTTGCTTGTTCCCTTCTTTGAACATCCTGTACTTATCTTGCAACAGATTGAAAAGGTATTGAACTATCCCTTGGTCCAGTGAAATTACTTTTAAGTAATCTAAAGAGCAAAATTTCCATAAATGATAAAGGTGCATGAGCATCACTCTTGCTGAAAAACCATTGGAATTCATGTTCTCTATAATTTTTAATAAAGTTTCATTGATGGTTTTCACCCATGCTATTTGGAATCTCGGGTTATTTCTTCCAAGCAAAGTTTTCTGATGCCTAATTCAGTGAAACAAAAGGAGGTTCACTGTGGAATTAAACATACAGGGTGCTGATTCTGATACTAAATCTGTGGTGGCCACATGGAAACTAAGGTAAATTAATTGTGCTTTTCTGGGTCTACTGGGTCTACTTTAGTAAATGACCCAATTCTATGTACAAATCCGTTTATTATAGAAATCCAAATAGAAATTAAAATCCTATTAAAATAAAACAATTTAGAATCCCACTATCAATAAACATCTAGTCTCCTAATAAAGATAAAATCTTAAAGATTTTTTTTGTTTTTCATTCACATACCGCATCACACTGAGTGTGTGAACTGCATCTACTTATATGTTTAGCAAGTCATCCTTAGTTTTGGTCATAACATATATGCTATTTCCAATATTGTGCAATACACGCTGTTTTTTATTGATCCTTAATCATAGTCATGAGTGGAATTTCTTTTTGATTTAATATTGACTCAACCCAACCAAGCCTTTACATAATATCAACTACATGAATCTGCATCTCTCTCATTTTATCTCTAGTTGTGACTATTCCTATCATTTCTTGATTATGTTCGTTTCTAATTTTATCTTTCAATGTTTAGCCATATATTCATCTCAAGATTAGCATTTCTGTTATATTTAGTTTGTTAACATGCCATTTCTTTATTGTCTAACATTTTATTTTGTAAAGCATGGATGGTCTAATTGCGGTCTTATAAAATTTTTCTTTTAACTTCAATGATTTGATATCCACTCTAGTAATAACACTGGGAATCAGTCTTATGTTGGGCATAAATGACCGGAAGTGTTCTGCATATATATACTGTAGCCTTCTAAAAGAACTCTTCATTTTTGTCTTAATCTTTTAATTAAAAGAACATGTGTTGATCATCAATGAGTTGAGCATTATATCACAAAATGATCCTAGGTGAGAAATTATTTGTAGTTGGTCCAAGAAGATTCATTTAAATGGTATGCTTCCTAGGAATCTGGTACCTGGTGTGGTGATACGACCATTTCACACTATTATGTCTTAGGGATCCATTTAATGTGGCATACCTAAAAACCAAATGATTAAGGTTCCAGGGATCGCTTATTAAGGAATCAATCCATCTAGAAACTCTTTCTGCTGATTAATTAGATTAGGTGAAAGGGGTAATGTGTCTCATTTTTAATGAAGAACAAATAAGTAGATTCTACAGTTATATTTGTATATATGTTTGTGTGCACGTCTATACTTTCCTTTACAGTTTTTTTTTTCTTCCTTTATTTTTTAAGGTACAAGTAGCCTATTTAGTATTTGAAATTTAACTTTGGGTGGTGGACATCGCAGAACCTACCTGAAACTCTTGTGGAAGCCTCTTATTTCCATTGAAGGAAGTACCCTTTATGAATTGAACGACGAATTTAAAGTGAGAAAACAACATTGTCTTATAGTTCGTACTGTTGAACATTTTGACTGAATGACCTTCATTTTCTTTAACTATTTATTTGTAATGCTTTTCAGATTGTTAGGCATGCTGAGAGTTGGAATGTTTCTGCACTTGAAGCAGTTGCCCAAATATTCACTCCTGGTACTAGAAAGCGGGTTTAAAATATTTCATAAAATATATGGTGCCATATAGGTAACTACCATTACTTTGAATCCAGGTTTTTCATTGTTCATATTAAATAACCAAGCACAAATTGAAACCACAGAAACAGTGGAAATATTTTAAAGAGATTGTCTGAATTTGACACAAATCTTCCTAAATCAGCTTATTCTTCAGACCCAGCTTGACAGGTAATTCGGAGTGGAATTCTCCTAATCTCATAACTTAGCAAGCACATCTATATAACTAAATCATCTTTTTAGTTTGCACTGTTAATTTCAGAACTTTTTCTTACATTATGTCATATGTTGTATTTGATAGAAGTAATAACATTTGATTGAAGGTTTGTAGGTTTTCAGAAAAAAATATCATTTGATTCTTGTACAGATTGCAGGAATATTTTGGCATGCCCATGTTCCTTAATTTCAAGCATTTTCGCTTCGAAGCTTAAACCATCCATTCTAACAACTAATATCATTACTACCCAGTTGCATAGCTTGTCATAATCACTTGATAATTATAGATGAGTGAGACTTGTTTCTACTTTTTGCGGAACTTCTTCTGATAATCCTTCCATTCATAGTATTGAGATCACAAAGGAGGGCAAGCCTTGGTGCAATGATTGAGGTTGCTCTATAGTGATCCGAAAGTCATAGGTTTAAATCTAAAAACTTAACTCAACACAACTCAACTAATCATTTTTTCAATTAAGTACGAGAGTTTAAATCCAAAAATGATCTCTCTAATATAAAGGTAAAGTTGTGTACATTGTTATTTTCCTTAATTATGCAATAACGGGAGCCTGAGAGCCTTGCACTAGGTACGTTTATATATATCCTTTGGCCATTGCTACGCTTTCTTCATAGTGCCCACCTATGATCTGACATGACAAAATGATGCATCCACAAGCAATTTTGTTTTTTTCATCATAGTTTCTTTGGTCTCTTCTTCTTTAAAAAAGAAAACTGTTAATATTCCAGTAGGCAGTGGCAGTAACAACTTTCTTTTGTGACAATGGGTGGGGGGCCTCATCATCATGTATCATTTGGGTCACATGGAAGCCTAAAGTATATGCAAAGGTTGGTGTCCTGACTGCCTTCTAGAGGCTTTGCAGTAAAGGGTAGAAGAAAAGAAGGGAAGAAAAGAAAGGCTTTATTTCAAAAGTAGGGCACTGCACACAGGCATGCGGCGGTGCCCTGGATTTCTTGCTTTTTAATATACCTCTCTTTAATACCATTAGCTATATATTCTTTTTATTTATTTCTAAATGTATTTTGAGTAGGATACTATAACCATAACTTTTTTTGACAATCTTTGATCTAATGAAGGTCCGTGTGGGTTAGAAAACACTCTGTCTAAAAGCTATAACTATTAAATAGGAGCTCAACGATAGATATCAAGCTATTATTAACACTTCTCCTCACTTGCAGCTCCATCTTGTACGTAGAGAGCCAGAAGAGAGATAGAAGAAGAGAAATACCAATTATGAAAATGGAGATTATGTAAATGTTAATAACAAGACTTGTACTCAAGATTTTTTATAAAATTAAGGCTTTAATTCCATATTAAAAATCACTCAACCTAAAAACTATTGTTGTTAGATAAAGATCTAACAATGCATATCAAACTATCATTAATATTATATTAAGTTTGTGATTTTCGTTAGCAGTCAAGATAATACTACTGGCTTTGGTTGGCGATTCAAAATTTTAAATAAATACATCTAAAAAAAAACATAAAAAAGTGATTAGATGAAAACTTTTAATCATTTTTTTTAAAA
Organism: Paratinospora sagittata; assembly: GCA_035771175.1. Lineage (NCBI taxonomy): Eukaryota > Viridiplantae > Streptophyta > Magnoliopsida > Ranunculales > Menispermaceae > Paratinospora > Paratinospora sagittata. The sequence continues at coordinate 4,087,858 of CM069601.1, forward strand.
CAACTCATTTTCTTAATAAATATTTAAAAAAAATTGTTTTTATGTTTAACAATAAAGGCTTTCTTGCTTCTTTTTTTTTTTTTTTTGGGGCCAAAAAAAAAAAAAAGTGGATCACAAAAATATAAAACAGTTGAGGAAAAATTAGTACTGAAACATCAAGTTTTTAACAGATAAAAAAATATTTCAAAAAAGAACACAAATGAATGCCAATTTTCTGTCCATTTATGACTTTCCTGTTCAAATTTGAAGTTTTTAATATGATTTCTCAGTAAACACTAGCATGATTGGACAGGAAATACTATGAAAACACATTTAGTGCATTAAATTTGCATTCCAATATTGTTCTAATTTCCTGCATCAACTGATAAGATCTTTAGGTCCTATATCTTATGGATTCATTGCAGAATTTTGAAGGACTGAAGAATTCATCCATGCTAATTCAAGAAAATAAAAAATCTTACAAAGTGGCTCTCTTTAAATCCAAATACCCAAAAAAAAAAAAAAAAAAACTAAATTACACAAAAATCAAACTTGACATTTTTCATCTTCAATCACTCCTCCAAGCATACAATAACAGAGAGAAGCCACCACCAGTACTCCCACAAGATCTTGTAGAAGAAGAAGCACATGAACTCCTCCCTCCATCACTGCTACTCTCTTCTGCCCATTGCAGAACACTTGAAGAAGATGGTGATGGTGAGCATTCCACCATTGCTGCTGCTGATGATGATGACTTTAATGTCTTCTTTTTCATCAATCTCTTCTCCATTCTCACCATTTCAGGCCAAACTCCACCTTCTCCAACTTGAAACACAAAAACTCCGTGCCCATTATTAAGTACCTTAGAAGATTCATCAGAAGAAGAAGAGCTTGCAATCCAATTATAAACATCCCAATAAAACTCAACATCTGATCCGCCAACCATAATTCTCTCATTCCCTCTAAATTTCCAACCTAGTCTCTTCACAACTAGCCCAACTTCACCATCCACCTTCACTTTTAGCTCTCCCCCACTACATTCAATCCCAATTTCATGATTCTCAGTGCCCAAGAACTTAGCTCTTGTTCCATAACTCTTCCTCCCAAACACATGCTCTCTCCGAGATAACAGCGTCCCCAGAGGCAGACATTGGTGAATTCCAGCACCGGTTCGGCGAAACGCCTCGTCATGGAGATCGCCGAGGAAGAATTGAATAAAGGAATTGTAGGAGATGGCAAGGTAAAAGGATGAGTCAGGCTCAGCTGAATTCTTAGGGAATTTAGCTCTGGTGAAGTCCCAGAAGAGCTTAAGAACTTTGTGGTGGTGTTGGTTGTTGGTGTGGCCAAGGGAGATGGACTTGGAGCCGGCTGGCCGACGACGGTGCCCGTGGTGGCTTAGGAAGAATGAGAAGGATGATGGGCGTAAAGAGATTGCGATGGAGAATGATGAATCAGAAGCATGGATTGTGAGGGAATGGGAATGAAGTGTTTTGGACCAAGTTAGTGTTAGATAAGTTGGGGTGTTGAAGAGCTGTGTTTGGTAAATGCTTGTGATCAGGTTTTGTGGCATTTGAAACTTAGACTTGCAGGTTGGACTACTGGTATTACTACTGAAACATGAAGGAATTCTCATGGTGTTCTTGTTCTTGTTTTTCCTATTTGGGTCTCATGCTACAAAGTTTAATTTCTTGGAGAGTGAAGTTGGTGATTTTGATCAGAACTTTTGATGGGCAGTTTTGGATCCTCAGTGACAGAATCATGAGGCCTTTTATGTGGGAACTTGCTGGCTGGCTGGCTTGATTTGCGCCATTGAAAGAGACTCTAGACAATTAAAAGAAAGAAAATGGGCTTACTTCTGTGTTAACAAGAACACACCGGTCTGTGTGATGGAAGTGAGCTGTGTTGCACTGGCTTCTCTTTCTCTTCTTTTTTAAGTCTCCAAAGTTCATGCTGACTTGGTTTTTCTTTTTCTTTTGAAACTAATCATTATATTTCAAAGTAGAAGAAGCTCTGAAGTCTGAACCAACCACTTCCTTAGTCTGAAATTTGGATAAGGGAGCTTAACTTAACAACTCAGTATTTTATTAATTTGATGAAAATGATGGTGACATGAATTGCACTTTTCTTGTAGAATTGTTCTAGATTTCTTCCACTTCTAAAGATGTTGTTAATAGTAGTTTGACATGCATTATTAGGCTTCAGCGGCCTATCTGCTGCTATAGCTTTTGAATCAAGTCTTATTATTTACATTTGTGTATTTCCTATTTTGTAAGTAGCTTGATATAGTAGTTATCTCTTCTTCTCTCTTTTGTTTTTCTATGTGCAAGATAAAATTATACTACTAGGGATCAAGAAAATGTTAATAAGTAACTCGATATACATTGTTAGGCCATCTCCACCTGTGAGCTATAGTAATCAATTTATTACGAAGAATTCAAATGGATATTATGTAATTTTTCTAGAACTGAAGTGAAAATGCTGCAAATAATTAGAACCTTGTCCTGTTCCTCCTGTGCTAAAAGGGGTGGTTAAAGTTGTGACTTTTGGTTCAAACTTTTGTTATTATCCATATTATAATTGAAAAGCAAATATTATCTTGTTTAATATTGGGCTTAGTCATTTCAAAACTCATCATTTGTAGCCTATTTTACATTTTGTTGCTCTCTTGAAAAGTTTAATTTTTAATGATAAAAGTAATATCTAGCTAGTAATTCAATTTCTATCAGAATAACAAGAAAACTTTATAGTACATATTTTAGGGCTAAAGTTTTGTTAATATACACCTTGCATGCATTAGGTTTAAATATCAGAAAGAAATCATGTAGAATGTATTTTCACTTCTTTTTTTTATGTAAATTTCTTATGATTTAAAGTTTAAAATGCAAAAGTGGAACACATAGAACATAGATGTCTTTAAATCTTACATTTTAAACTACTTTATATGATTTATAGTGATGAAAAGGTTGTGAGTAAAAGCTAGCCCAAGACAAGAACAAACCACTGAACCCAAAAAAAGTAAAAATGAAATGTGTTAAAGTTTTATAATACATAGATGAAAAAGACTCCATCAACCGGTTATAGTTTTTGAGTTCAGTGATTTCTAACCGTATTAACAAGACAGGGTCTTTGATTAATGGCATAATGGAGGTTATTTGCAAGTGTTATTGTTCATCACTTCCTCACATTCTGTGTGCCTCCATTTATTCGCCCCCAGTTGGAAGGATCAATTCAAGTGCTTCCGCTGTACTCAAGTTCGAGAGGATTAGTCTTGTCTAAAGGTAAGTAGATACCTCCCAATATCAAAAAACTGGTAAATCAATTTTATTTTATTTTTATCTTCTTTTTTTCTTTTAAACTATGTTTATCTCCATCATACTAGGTACTTGTGACAACTGCCAAGCTTGCATTTTCTTAGCCACAAATACAAAGGATGAAAGTTTCCATAGTGATACCTAATAAATAAATAAAAAATAATGATTTAAAAGCAAATTTAGTTATAAATGGATAATCTTTTGAGCATGCATGTGATTCCATTTCAAACATGAAGATCCTTTGTTTATATCCACATTTCAAGAATAATTTTGATTTATAACTTGACTAATAATTTTCATGTAAAACCATTTTTACTATATATACACACACTATGAAAAAAATGGTTGGGATGGAGCCATTTGAACCAAAAAGTTAGCTTAATTAATTAAGTAGATAAGCATGCAACCACCTCATCCTTTAGATTATTATAATATTTTTTCTTAAGCCATTGAAGTCTAAAATAATTTTATGAGTTGGGCAAAAAATTCTACAAAGTAGTTAGCAGTATCATTTCATGAGCTCAACTACCCTTAATATCAAACAAACACCAGCCTGAAATGCCACCCATCTGATGCATTTTTTTCTTTTTTCTTTTAATATGAAACAGATTAAATGACTTTAAAAAGTATATTAATCAACCTTATCATCACTCTATCTTAAAAAGTCTACTAATTAAGGTAGCATTTAGTAACTCTATTTAACTTCTACTTTTACTTCAAAACCAACTTCTAATTATAGTAAATGACTAGTTTACTTCAAAACCAACCTCTAATTATAGTAAATGACTAGTAGCACACCCGGCATTTTTCTGTGGGGGTTCAAATTTTTTCAACCACATATGAGGTTTTTTTTTTAAAGGGTAATATCACATATGAAGTGAAGAGTTGTTATGTTGTTATTGGAGAATATTATAAACCTATTCAGTTGACCTTATACCCAGGCAGAACACACGTGGGATGTCTACTTCACTCAAGCTTTGATCTTTACTAGAGCATTGCGGTTATTGAACCAAGTGAGCCCACCTCTTCCTCATATTAATAGTTGGCTAAGCTCTTGTCTTTTTTATCTATTAATGTAGAATGCCTCGTATCCATGTGATGAATCATCATTAGCAAATGCATCATTGCATCATTCTACATCAATTAATCTAGAATGTCACTCGTATGAGTAGAGGAGTTGTTATGCATCATTGCATCATTAAAAAAAAATTGAATAATAAACAAATTTTCTAATTGTTTTGATGATGTAAACAGTTTTTCTTGGGCCAATATAATCATGGGCCTTTCGATCTTATCAGAATGAACGGTCAACTTCGCTCTGGGCAATAATTTTCAGGCCTATATCTCTATTTGTCAAACTATTTAGCCATGATTTTGTAAGTTGCAAAATGTGGTTACTCACCTCATGATAAGAATGAATATTGAATTGGATTGACCTTCATTTTACTACAATTTTCATCCCTAACTCACATGATATATATCTTAGTATAACGTCCACAACCATAGTTTTTAATCAATATAAATATTTACATTAGAGTTCTAAATGGCACAAATAAATAAAAGAAAATAATAATAACAAAAAAAATAAAATGAAGACCTATATGACCCAATGGCACATTCTTATTAATTTTAAGAGATATATAAGGATGTAACGTAGAATACAAGTGTTACCCGTTGTGCTAAAGAATCATTTCTAATAAAAAAAGAGTTTAATTAAAATGTTGATTGAACCGAATACGGTGCAACACAAATAGTCGGAGGTCTGTGCTAAAGGTGGTTGAAGGGTAAAGGTCTCATGATCGAAACTAGTGTCCATCTTAGTTACGCCCACCTAAGAAGAGTCACTCAATTTCTTTGCAATGCTCGAACGTAGATTAGTTTCACCCAAATGACTTGGATATTGTGTGAAAAAAAAAAAAAAATTGATTGATAACTATTAGTATGGTTGAACATATATATAGTTTGACTTCTTGTTTGATCAATATTTCTTATCCATGGTCTTATGCATGCTACTCCATAATATGGTTAATGTTGACTAGCTGAGATAAACATTTATCAAGGTGACTTAAATTCAAACATGCATGAGTACATTTTTGGAGTATATTGCCTTGTTCTTATAGAAAACCCAAAATCCAAAACCTTAGAAAATCTTCATAGACTTTTGAATATTGATTAAAAATATCTTATTATTCCAAGCTAACTTAAAAGAAAATTTTAAGCCATCTATGTCAAGAAGACTTGACTTTGGAAGAAACTATATTATGTGAAAAATGCTAAATTCCAACGAATTTGTCATGTCCATCCTTCTAGCTTCTGCTATTGAAGGAACTGCACATATGTGTTATCATTTTCCTGATTTTTTTCATTTGTGTTTTTGACTTCATTCAAGTCATATACATATATATATGATGCATTAAAATTAGTCTTGCAAAAATTAATATTGATCTTGTAACTTTCTTGTTTTATACTAAACTTTGCTTAAATCTTCAGATTTATATGAACATATGAATCAATAATGTATTTTATATTTAAAACTAATAACACAATTATATTTATATATTATTATTAAAAACATTTTATTCCAAGAACATCTTCCTTAATAAATAAAAATCAATCTTTTGTGAAACCAATATCAGTGCATAAACTAGTAAATGCAAAAATAATGTGTTTAATAAAAGTATCATTTTCTTGTGGTCTAGTAGCAATAACTTTAATATAATAATTTACTAAATCTCTTGGAAAGCTTTATATTAACAAAGATGTGCAGGGTTAGTTATTTTTAATTCTTCACTTTGACCGTTAATAAATTTGTTCTTTTTTTTTTTTAAATATATCTTTTTATTTTATAGCTATTGAATATATATATACACTTTTATTTTTGAAAAGATAAAAAATAGTTTTTCAATACAACAATGACATTTTATTATTTTTTTTGTATTTTAGTTGAATATTTATATTGATTCGTATTTATGTGATATATATATATTTCAACAATTTATAGCCACACTCAATTTTATTCTACCGAAATAATAATATTAACAATAAGAAGAGTAGTAGTGCTAAGAAAAAAAAGGATGCATTCATGATCTCCCTTATACCCCTAATTATGTATACTATAATTAAATGTCTGGAAATAGCTTATAGTATATATAATTGGAGGACATCTAATGAACATATATAAACGGTGCAATGTTGAATAATACTGTCATATAATCATTTTTCTATAAAGAAGAATATTAATTAAAACAACAGAGTCGAGAACGGTATATGGGCATTGGACAGTCACTTTCCAAAATTGACAGGTAGGCGTGATCATGAGCTCAAATTTAAACCGAGACCTCGTCCTTTAACTATAGTCTATATCTTATTCTGAAACTAACGAGGCTATCCAGCTTCTTTGGATAATAATTGATATCTATTAGAACCTAGCTTAATCTACCTCTATCGACATTGACACACATATTTATTAATAATAAAATTTAAAACCTTGATTCTAGAAAAAACAACTCAATCACTAGTTTGACTTTGACTTGGTTGCTAGAGTTTCAAGTTGACTATTTATTTAGTTTATATTTAAAAAAAAAAAACTCAAAGATACTATATTAATAGTTTTTAAACATCACACCCTATTTTCAACATTGACTATTAACATACACATTTCTTGAGTAGACTTACAATATTCAATCCTATTTTTATAAAGTAATATTAAACCATAATGACCTAAATCTATTTCTAGCTTGGAATGCTCAAGGAGTACTTCATTCCCAAGCAATATTCAACATTAAATTTGAAATAAGTTTTCTATTAAAAATTAATAAATCTTTTGATATGTACTTAATTTTAAAAATTAAAAAAATGTATTTAAATACATCTTTAAAATGTGTTGTTTTTCTTATTTTTTGAAAGTAAGATTGAAAATTATTTTTAAATTCAATGCTAAACTGACCCTTTAGCCATTAATGGACAAAAGATAACTTGGCTTTTAAAAGTAACTAAAATACCCACTTGTGATTGCTTTACCTTCAAAGAATATTAGTAATACTATAAACATTTTAAATTTAGAGGGATAATTTATTAATTGCATTCACACATCTTTTTAATTTTTCATGTGTTCAACAAGTTAGAGAGAGCTCAAAAGTCTCATGGGGAATCAGAATATTAGGAAAAATATTCTAGAATTAATCAAACAATTTAATATATTCCTCATGGGGAAGGGGTAGAAAATAAAATTCACAAACCCCTACCTTTACATGTGTGTGTTCTATAAGAATAAAAAAAAAAAATGTTCTTTTGAACTCCTTTGGTTTGTGCAATAAATCATGAGGTTGTTGAGCTTAATTAGGTAGCTACACGGTGAGCCATTCAATCAAATAAATAGTTAATTAATCACTTTAGAAGTTATGATCATTAGAGAACAAATCCTATTTTGTTTAGAAAAGTAAAGTCAAATCCTTTATATTTTTCTTCCCTTATTTGAGAATATATATTTTGTTTTTAAAGAAACTAATGAATATAAATTTTTATGAATTTCTTGTCTTTCTAGTTGTATATTAATTTTTGCTTTAAGTTTCAAATTTATATAAAATAATTTTAAGTATATAATAAATTTATTGTTAAAAAATGTAAAATATTTACTTACATATTTATATTTATGTACTATTATGGAGTACTTTTCAACTTAATAAATGAAAGACAATACACTATGACTTTTTTATTAAATATATATATCATGAAGATTCAAACAAAAATTCTACCCTTTATTTTAGTTAGTTTGCCTTTTTTTTTTCTTCATTTATTTTTTATTTATAGCATGTAACATCTTTAATTTTAATTTAACTGCTTTGTTTGATAGAAAAGATTTATTATTTTCTTATTTTCTCAAGAAAATGCAAAAATTGTGAGTATTAATTGCTAATATTTTCTTGAGAAGATTTTTCTCAACCCTTAGATAATAATATTTGATTTCTCTAAGAAAGTTTGATTTTCTTGTAAAGAAAGTTTTAATATCATTGATAGTGTTTGTGTTCTGAAACAAAACTTCATTTCTCATATATTTGTATCAAATGGATGCATAAAAATATTTTTTCATGTGCAATCAAACAGTTCATAAGAAAATTCTCTCAAAAAAAAAAACTTGCTTGAGCTACATTTTTTGAGAAAAAAAATTTATGCTATTAAACTGGACATCAAAAGATGAAGTCAATCATTTTTAAATTGCACTTACAAAAGATCATCTTTCTAACATAATTGATACTGACAAAAAACAATCTTCTTAAAAACTTAAGAAGCTAAGAGACAAGAAAGTGACCACTAACGTCTCCAACAATGCGTTAAATATATATTAAAAGAAAATATTATTTTAATTATAAAAAAATATAACTACATGTGTAATTACATATTCATAGTCATTAGATTATTCATTATACGGATTGAGATATGTAAAACACACAAATCTAATGATTAGAAAAATTTGATTGTATATGTAGTCTTTTTTTTTTGTAGTTAGAATAATACAAAAAAAAAATTATATCTTTAAGTACAATATGATCTTGCTTGATAGTTAATCCAATTTTAGCATAAGAATATGTAAAATAAGATATCATTTAATTATAATTATATCTAACTATTATGCTTGTATTTATCTATATATGTTTAATTATTTATATCTCGAAGTTGGTCTTATCTAGTGGGTCACAAGCACGTTCGGAACCACCTCATGCACTGGCATAGCATGTGCACATTGACAATGACATGCCACGTGGCAGGTCGACCAGTGCAATGCTTCCATCCGGATTCGTCAAATCAAAACTTAGGTGATAAGATATAAAAACATTAATTATTTTAGATCCGTGGGCCCATGTGTTACGTACGTTCGTAATTGGGTCCCATTGGTTTGACATCTTACATCAATTTTAAGAAAGGACAACTCGTACGAAACGTCCCTCCATAAAATAATCAATAAATGTTTTTTTTTTTTTGTTTCAATACATACAAATATATTTGTATAGTGATTATATATATTAATGATCATATCAACATTTTTTAAACTTGCCCATCAACATGAAATTGTCTATTATGAACAAAAAAATACCATGTCATGTGACATGTCCCTCCCTCTATATGGATGTATAATAAAAGTTTATTATTTGGAGTACCTTTATTAGGAAAATTAATATTTCAGCTAGTTTCCATTATATATTTATTTTTATTTTATTTTTTTTCGAAAGAAAGCCATGATATGCTACCAATACCATTTTTATTTTTATTTAAACTTATAACCAAGGCTTTAAGCTAAAATAACATTTTTATTTCCGTTCTTTCTTGGGCATGAGATACAAGATATATATACATTAGCCCCACTACATATCCATCTTTATATTATGTTGGAGGGTTCAACTTCAAAAATTAGTTTCACATTAATTATGTATTATTTCAAACTAAAATACATAAAAAATTTCATCTCTTTATATTAACAAGAGACATTTTTAAAAAATAAAACTAAAAACTCTTTAGGTCAGGATTCCTTGGTAAAATACCTTTACCTCAGAAGAGCGGATCGGAAGAGTTTAATTTTAATATTCAACAGCATAACAAATTAATTACCTGATTTGTCCTACGAATTTGTTATTTATCCAAATAAACCTAATAATTTTTTATTATTTAAAAAAAATTCTATATTAGTGTGTTTTAGGTCCAAGAATTTATTAAATTGGACCTGCAAGTAAATAAAAAGAAAGGGTTGGTTGCAGTCAATTTATTTTGTTAGGTCCTCACTTTATCAACATTTAATATCATTGCTGGAAAAATATTTGGCCCTTGATGTACATGAACTTTGCATCTGATTCTTAGATTTTAAAGTGAAAATTAAGCATAAATTTGTTTATAATTAGGAAATCCAAAGCTATCAATATATTTTCTATGAGTCCATTAAAATATATATATTAGAGTAATGTTATAAATACGTTTCGGTGTCAATGCTATTTTTCGATACTGACACTTAGTCTCCGTTAGATATTTTAAGAAAATGTATATATTTAAAAATATTGTGCAATACGTGTGTATCTTCAAAATATAAAAATGAGTTGGGTGCCAGCATCAAAAAATAATGATGACATTTAAACGCACATAAAGCATTTTTCTAATTTTTATATATAAAGTGAACTCGGCAATATCCCTCCACTTCCCCAAAAATGTTGTCAAAGTTAAAGATTATAGAAGCAAGCAAGTTAAAGTAATTATGATGATATATACAAATATTGATGACTTTAGAGATTGGTTCATTCTCGAAGGAGGACATTATAGAAATCTACGATAGAGATCTGAATGAGTTGAAGCATGCGGTATTCACCAAGAGAAGAGAGTCAATCACGATTTTATAAGAGCTCTTTCATTATAAATGAATTTTTTTTCTTCAGTCATTCTCTTCAATAAAATACATACTTGACATTTTTATTTTTTATTTTTAAAGCTACTTGACAAATCAGACATTAGACTATTATTCAATGATTTTAGTGTCATTAATTGTATTTCATCCAATTTTCTATATAGTCAGTTTTAAATATTTCACTATCCTATTTTTATTATGATTAGTACCCGAAAAGTAGATTATAAATAGAGGAGCTTCAAATGCATTCCCGGTTATACTAATTATTCATACTCACACTATTTAGAATTAGAGGGTGTATTTATAATTAATATCAACTTTACAATTACAAGCAGTGATATATGTTGTTTTTTGGGTGCCAAAAATAATACATGTGCTGCCACCTACTTTTGAAGGGAAACAGATCTTTGAAAGCTAAAGGACTAAACACAAAAATAAAAAAATATATAAAATATATAATAATAATAATAATAAATTTTAAATTCTTTGAGCAAATTAATTAAAAAAAGTCATTGATAAAATTAATACACATGCTTCATGGGCATGTGTATGTTCTCATTAAATAATTAAGAAATAGGGAAATATATTAAAAATATCATCCCATTAATTCTATCATCTCAAATTTCAACTCTAATCAACCATAAAATATCTAGAATTGTTATAGAAAATATTCAGAAATCAACTTGCAATTACACTAAATTTAAAAAAAAACACAAAACTAGGTTTTGAATTTGTTTTTTTTAAAAAAAGAGAGAGAAGAAAGTACGAAGAACGAAGAAGAAAAACGAAGAGTACATGTGAACGAGCGAGGAAATAAAAAAAATTAATCTAAAACTTTAGGTCGTCACTATTTTATCCCGTTAAAATAAAATAAAAAAGTTAAATAAGATTATTTCTTATCTTATCTAGCCTTGCAGCCAAATATAAAAATTAAATTAAAAATAGTTTTATCTTGTTCTTTCGCACACCAAACAAACCTTATACAAATATAAAACTTTTAACAATGATTTTGTTGTTGGAATCATAGAAATAATCATTAATTAATTTATAAAATATCTTTTATCTTATAGTCAAGAAAAAAAATTATTTAATATAATTTAGAAGACTTATTACATACAATATAAATTAATTTTTGTACTTCAATATTTTTTTAATAAATTTAACTATTATTTAGTTCTTAAAATATTTGACGTTCTTAATTGTGATACTGTTGGACCATGCACGACAAGAGCTAATCGAACTGGCAGACGGGTCCAACTAGATACTGAGCTGGCGATGTCCGGGTCAAAATGGAAAATACCTTGGTCCGACGACCAAGAAGAACGGAAAACACTAAATGACGGTAGCTAGGCCCACGCCGATCTAGCCATGAAGAGAGACATGACGTAAAGGTTCGGGATGATCGATCACTAGTAGCTCGGATGTCGGCCACCTCAGTTTAATAAAAAAATGAGGCCGAGACCAATCTTCAGTGTAAATGTGTTTTAGTACAATTCAAAGAGGATCTCGAGATATTCATGATAGAAACATACACGACAATTACGACAAATCAAGAATAAACTACAATTTGTAACTTGAGATGAGATCTACTATATCTGGGATGAGGAAACTTATAATCCCAGAGCAGATGAACTTGACAGCTTATCTTGCCTATCATCAACCAATCAGAAATCGACACGTGACACATGCTTAATGAGTAATTGGCCACTTCGGCCAAAAGACCTCTTATATAAATAGCCCATTATTCCCTAAATCATGTAGATTTATTATTGAAACAAGCATTGACTTAAGCATCGGAGAATTTTTAGCTGACACCACACTGGTATTCTTTTCTAGAGTCTTTTTTCTTCTATTTATACTATTTTAGATTCTGGTGATTTACAGTTTTAGGTCGGCTAGTCTACTCCGCACATTAATAAATTTGGTATTTATCAAATTTCCACTAACAATACTACTACTCCTCGCAATTAATTTCATTCAAGGTTTCAAAGGTCTTTCCTCTAAGTCTACAATTAATTCGCTATATTTTATTTTATTTTCCTCTATGATTATTATTGAATAATGGACCAACCTCACAGTCATAAGAAAACGGACAAAAAGGGAAAAGAACAGATACAATTAATATATGAACCAATACTTTAAAATAGGATGCGCATGGTTTGATTTTTTACTTTTCAAAATGAACCGAAATGGAACCGGAAATTTTTTTATTTTTTATTTTTAACCTGAAAAATATTGGTTTGGCTGATCATATCAGAATTAATTGATTTAAATGTGCATAGCTTTTTTAAGATCAATTGTAAAATGAAAGGGCCAGTATAGATAAAAATGTGTAAGTGCAAGAAAAGGAAAGATTAGTGCTATAAGGATTCGTTCGGTGTATAAAATAGGATAGGATAAGATTAAATATAGTTTAAATCTTATATTTGGGTGTAACATTGAATGAGATAGAAATAATTTTACTTGATCTTTTTATCGCGTTCTATTGGAATAAAATAATCCTGACCCAAATTGTAGAATTATTTTCGCTCCTGACGAAATGGGTTTTGCGATCGCAAAAACCAATGGTCTTTCTATGTGATTTAGTTTTTTTTAATTTAATTAAAAAAATTAATTATTTTTCCTTTTAATCTCAAACACACCAAACATATAATGATTTTATTTTTAGTCTTATTTTATATTGTATCAAATACAAAATTACTCTATTTTTAATTTTATTATATCATATCTTATCATATTCAATCCAATCTAACTCCATAAAAATAATTTTATTCTATGTCATGCACCAAACGAATCTAGAAAAAAGAAATAAACATAACAAAAAGTAAAAGTCTTAAAAGTATATATATAGTTGGGGAAGTGAAAGAAATAAAATAATAAATTAAAATGAAAAAAATATATATATATAGATAAAGGGTATAGGATAAAGGTTAATTTAAGTTTGATCCATTTATTATTTTTTTTATTCTAACTTTTATCGATTTTGACAAGTCTCAAAGACTCAAACCACGAACCAAGTCGAACTTGTCAGCATGAAAAAAATCATATATCAAAGTTGAACCAAAACTATATAAAATACTCTATTAATTGAAAGTTTAATAATGCGTATCCGTATGTTCAACAAAATACGGCAAAGTCATATCCTGATCACGTTTTCCTCAATCATGCGTATAGTGGAAATTAACAAATAAATGTTGCAATTAAATTCTAAACCACATATATATATATATATATGTAGATGGTTACTTTATTAAAATATTCAAGATCTAAATTTATGGTTAATTCATATTATTTCAAGTCATGCAACATGCCCTTTTTTTAAAGGCATACAACATGCCATTTTGGTCAATAAGTTGATTATAGTCAGCATCATATGGTCATTGGTCACCCATAATATTTTAGGGGTTGGCATTAGACTGGCAAAGCAAAATTTGCCTTGTTAAGTTTATTTATTTAATTAGAAAGAGATAATCTGATCAGGTAGGCATAAATGAAGAAATGAACAATTAATTATATGGTATTTACCATCGAACAAGATGACGAAATGATTAAAGCTTATACTCATAATTTATATATAAAAATCATAAATTTAAACCTCATCGTTAGGTGGGGGATGTGGCCTTTGCGTAAAAAAAAATTCCTTACACTGTAGAGTATTATGTGGGGACATTTACACACCTCACCCCTTTCTAGGGCTTGCCCTTGAGGATAAGTCGATATCCGTAAGTTAGTTCGAATACCCAGGTTACCAAAAAAAAGAAAAAAGAAAAACTATGGTATTTATGTCTTGTTTCAATAAGTATATCTTTTTAAATTCAATTTATTCTTTTCATATTTTAGTTTTTAAATTTGGACAACTTTTTTTTTTCAGTAATGTTTGGACAAAACCAGACATATAAATTTTTTTAGACAAATTCATTCAAACAAAGATATGACCGTCGATATTGAAATTAATTCTGCTATAAAGACTATTTCATGAAATATATGTATCAAAATACAAAGTTAGTCTGATTTTTTTTAAAAAATACATATATATATATATTAAATTGATTGGCCCATATTGATATTAGAATTTATGTATATTATATATTACGTACCATCCCTCTTCATTGTTACATATTTATATAATTGCATGCGTGTGTAATGTCTTCATTTAAATGAATTCCTTTGATATATATGCGTGAACAAGCATATCTATCTTTTTTGAAAGAAGAAAATTATATGTAGATAATTCAACTTAACTCACTTAAACATTTTTCAACTATATAAAGGATGTGTGAACATACATATCTACCTTTTTTAAAAGAAGAAAAATGTATGTAGAGATTGACTATGTTCTAAAATAAAATAAATTAAATATTTGACTTAACTCACTTAAACATTTTTTCAACTATACAAGCAATGCGTGACCATACATATCTACCTTTTTTAAAAGAAGAAAAATGTACGTAGAGATTGACTATGTTCTAAAATAAAGTAAATTAAATATTCGACTTAAATCACTTAAATATTTTTTCAATTATATAAGTAGGGTTTTCTAATGTTCTACCCTTTCACGTAATTTCATTAAGTAGATTCGTCAGCTATTTAGCATAATTTTCTTCTTTTATCATAGCTTAAGGACTAGTTATATTTAAAAATATGTAACTATATTAATAAATAAACAAAAATCATATGAAACTGAGAATATTTAATATATATTGAAGACCCATACGCTTTATAAGGAAGAGAAGAGAGAACGACCCTCCTCAAAGGTCGTAATTGGTCAAAGTTGGACAACTAAAAGCATGTACGGAATGAGTCGTGCTTTGAATATATATCTATTATTATATATAAAGTTAAACACTTGAAGCAAAGTATTGAATATGCCTACATCTTTAATATTTGGAAAGTGTACACTAAATTAATATTTATCTGCAAATTAAAAATTGTTATAAAAATATATAGAACTATTCAAAGAAAATCATTTAAATGAAAATTTTACTAATTTCATTATAAAAAATGCAATTCAAATTGTAACTATGTATTCGTGGTCATTAAATTTGTGTGTTTTACACTTTTTAATGTGTGTATTAATAATCTAATGTGAAAGCATTCGTAATTATACATGTAATTATATTTTTTTGTGATAAAATTTATATTTTTCAATTTAAATTATATTGAAGCAGACATAATAAATTAACAATGAATTAAAACACTATCATATTTTATGTTATTTTAGGCCATGTTTAGTTTGTAATCTGAATACAGTTTTTTATATTTAAAAATTTAAAAATATTGAAAACTTATTTGGTTTAAAAAAAATTTAAAATAATTTTTTTACTTTTTATTAAAAAAAAATATTGTTTTTAGAAAATAATTTTAATTTTTTTTAAATTATATTCTTATTTTTCAAAGGTGAAACAAACACAACCATAGTTGTTTGTACCTTATATATAATGTCAAATTTATACCCCTTCAAGTATAAAGTATTTGGGAATAAGTTATTTAAATTTAAATAAATACATATAATATTGATTTATTGGTTTAAAAAATCTTAGGCTGTTTTAAAAATCTTTTTTCTAACAAAAAGCTTTAAATTAATAAAAAAAACAATCACTCAAAGTAGGGTCATATATATAATTAAAAATGATATATTTGCATGCAAGTCAAATCAACCTAATTTTAAATTAATTATATAATTATATTAATTTACATGATGATCTATATCTGTCAACGCCCACACAACTTGCTAGGGTCAAAGATTACTGCAGTGGTCTCAATACATACAATATGTTTATACAAAAGAGATTGACCTGATTTAATGATATTGAATTTTCTAAAAATTAGGAAAAAGAACAAACCTTTCTTTATTTTAAATGCATGTCTCATTGCACGACCCAAAAGTAATGTTGAATTAGTTTTATTCAAAAAAATGAGAACACCTTTACGTACTAAAAAAAAAGACAAATTAAATTAATTACCATATTTATAAATATTTTACTAAAAATTATTGAACAATTAATTTATTTTCTAATTATGTATAGAATTCAATTCAACTCAACTTAATAAAGTTTTTTTTTTTTTCTAATTCTCAAGCCAATTACATAAATTCGTTTATTCTACTTTATTCTATTAAGTATATATTGAATCAACATTCATATATATATATGTATATTGATTATTTTTAATTATGTTATTTTAGATTTTGCTACATCTCTATTATTATCCTAATTATGTCAATAAATCACACCCTATTGTTACATATCACTCTTCTTATCTAGCATTTAATAATTTTTTGTTGCATATTAAATACACCAATTAAGACCTATCAAAAAAAAAAAAACTAATAATCAATCTCAGATCACTAGGGGAAATCATGACTTCAAATTTAGGAAAAAAATATATATTTTGATGATGGTAATTGGTAACACCTTTCCCACCATATATATATATATTAATTAAATTAAATTAAATAAAAGGCAAGGAAACAAGAGTTGTTACGGGGTGTCTAGGCCACATGGTACATGCCAAAACCAAGACAAATAAACTTGTCGCGTGCGTGCCCATGTGACATGCTGCCCTCCACGAATCGCCTTCAATCTTCATCAATCCTCACGAGTCATATTGGAAGCATTATTCTTGTAATAAAAAATGAAAAATGATGTAAAAGTTAGCTTTAATTAATTTATGTTTTTTTTTAAACAATTTGTAAGATATAAAAAAAATTGAAGGGTGGTTTCAACCATCCATGCAAACCAATTTACTTGTTTATTTGCTAGTTAAATAGATAAATAATAAAAATATTGTATTAGGGGTGTTATTGATTTGAATCCGTTTAAAAGTGTTTCTCCTTCTACCCACCGATCAAATTTACGTCACTCACTTATTCCGTATGCCTACCGATTATTAAAACTTCTCTTTAGACCCATAATTAAATTTATTTTTTTATCCTCCTTTATTTTAACCTCTCTTCCCAATCATTTTCTACATCTCTCTTTTCATTCTTCTTCCTTTGAATTTTTTTTTTCACAGGACCCTTTTTTTTCTACAAAGCTAAAAGCTATATATACATGGTATATTATTTATTTTTCATTGGTTATTTTCTTAATTCGACGCCTCAGATCTTACTTAAACCACTGTCACTTCAACTTTACTATGCAATTTATCTTTTCTTCCTCACTCAAAATTTTAGAATTCCAAATTTCATGGGAAATAATCTAAATCCTAAAAGAAATCCCAAAAAATGAAATCGTAAGCTAAAAAAAATAAAAATTGTAGGTTTGAGGTCGACCAACTTGGCTGAACAGTATAAAACATGATTCAGCCAATGTTGGCCGACCTTACATAAGATAGTTCGGCTGACGATGGCTGACCCATGTCAATCACCAATTTTATTTTCTGTCATCTTTTTGGTTTTTTTTTTTTGAGAAAACTCAATCCCATTAAAACTAACATTTAAAAATTTTAAAAATATTAAAAAAAACTTAAAAAAAATTGAAAAACATACCTCATATTCATTAGTTCTTTGTTCTACCATATTATATTATAGGGTTTTGAAAATAAAAAGAGGATATATTAGTAATATTTTAAAACTTTTATAGAAAATGGTAATTTTAGTAAAATAATAAAAAAATTAAAAATATAAAATAATATTGGTGGGTGATGTGAGTTTGATCGGTGGGTGGAAGAAACAGCTTCAGTTTAATGCTCAAATCGGAATCGAATCGAACACTGCCCAACCTGAACATAACAATTAAAGTCAGTTTGGTTCGATTTTAGTTAATCGATTTTGACCTTTTTAACCTATAACAATATTTATTTTAAATCTAAATATGATAATATAACAAAATCATATAATTTTACAAACAAAAACTATATTTCTAATTATGTAACAAAAACATATTAATATCTTTAATATAAATTAACCTTGGTCAGTTCGATTCAAAGTGATATGCCTTTTAAATTTTAAACCCACAACTTAAATTGAACAAGTAAAAAATTAAACTGAACATATTGAATCGGTTCTGTTTTGCAATTTTGGTCAAAACATTGACATCCCTATATTGTATAAGGGTGGCTGTGAGCCCTGTTGAGATTTTTTATTTTTTTATTTCTTTATTTTTTTGGTTGGAATTCGACAAATGGAAGCCAAGGCCAGAATTAATACTTGAACTTTAGTCAATAACCTCATATACCAATCAACATGTTTAATTTTTCCCATCCAATATACGTACTTGGTTGAGTTCTAAATGAATACAAACTTATGGTCTTTTGTGTAGTTCTTCAATCCAACTTAATCAGTTATTTATTTATTTCATCCTTGACTTGTTTCTTTATTTTATACAATATATTTATAACATTTAAAAAGTAAAATAGTTTGTAATTTTTCTATCTTGTATTTCTAGTCATTCCTTGTCCAACTAAACATTATAATATATGCCACTTATTTAATTTATTGTTTTGAAAAATTTTGAAGAAAGAAAAGACAAATTAAATAAGCTCATATAAGAAATGTATCATGATCACAATAAATATATAAAATTAGTATAAATTATTTTTGAAAAAATAGATAAGAGTGAATGTTAAGAGGAGCTAAACCTACAATGAAAATAGGAGTTTTTAGACAAATGCGAGTATGATCCAATAGAGAAAAGAGCCTTTAAGTACCCTCGCATTTTAATGCATATGATACACGATCTAATGATTATAATAATGTAGTTATACATGTAATTGCATTTTTAATAATATGAAAAATCTCTCAAAATTTATACACAATTCATTAAAAAACAGAAAGAAAAAAAAAAGATACCATTTATATAATTCATTGAATATACATGCGTTGTACATTTTAATATATATGATACATGATCTAACGATTAGAATCGTGTAGTTATATATGTAGTTACATTTTAAAAAATATAAAAAAAATCTCTCAAAATTTGTTTACATAGTTCACTAAAAAAAGAAAGAAGACAAGACACTATTTAATCCTACCTAATATCTTTGACCAAAAGAGCTAAGTTGTCGACGGTTTAATTTGGATCGGTTTAAAGTTCCAACTTAAAACTAAACCAAATATAATCGGTCTCAGTTCGGTTTAGCTTAATTGGTTTATTCTGAATTACCAAATTAAACATAATCGATTTGATTCGGTTTGAGTTGATCGATTTAAAATTTTATATGTACATATTTTAAATAAATTAAAATAATTAATTATATATATATAAGGTAATTTTAACTTTTTTAATGCATATTTAAAAAACTTGAAAATTATATTTACTATATAAAGATGATTATATAATTTTTTAATGAGAATGTTGATATCATAAAAGAATCATAAACACTAAAAATAAATATTAATATTTTTAATTTTAGAATCGTTGCGGTTCGATTTAAATCGATTTTTAAAGTCTCAAACCACAATCCGAACCAAACCCATTGATTTATATTTTTTTCAAACTTAAATCAAACCAAACTTATTAAAAAATTAATCAAACACATCGGTTCGAGTCAATTTTACAGTTTAAACTAATCTATTGACACTCCTAAAACGAGAGCAGTGATTTCATTGACACAGACCCAGATATGCACGGCCCTGATTAACTGAAGCCTAAAGATCACAGAGTTGGGGTGGCAGGTGGGCGAGCGTGTCTCATTTGGCAATCAATAATCATAGACAAATAATAGAGCCAGCATTCGCCATCTCTTGTTCTGATTAAAATCTTAATTTTGATGATGGCCCATCATCCTCATCTCGTATTATTCATACCCATAATAATAAGTCTCTATGCAATAAGAAATTTCCAAGAAAAAGCCACCCACCCGTGATCATGCAACAAGAAGCAGCCAACAAGCCTCAACCTCTCAACCCCTTTCTTCTTCTTTCAAACTCAATTGCTAGAAGAAGAAGAAGTCACGCAGCTATTATTTTGTCATGTTTTGAAATGGGTCTGCTCCGTACATCTCAGAAATGTGTAAAAAAAAAGATTAAAAAAACTTTTTAATTATTTCTTAGTAATACATGAGTTGGAATTTTTTGTCCGTCCTTTGATGAGCTCAACAAGGCTAGCTAGTAGCTACTTGTAATTTTCTCCTTCACAATATATTCAACTGTTTTCCTCTCTTTTTTATTTATTTCTGGGTTTTTGGTTTTGTTGGTTTTCTAAAAAAATTCTTTTTTATGTTAATGTTCATGTTCTGATTGAACGGTTTTCTCATCTGAATCTATCTCCCTTGTCTCTGCCTCTAAAAAGAAAATATTGGGAGAAAAAAGATTTTTCTTTCTTTCTTTCTTTCTTTTCTTTTTTAATTAACTTTCTGAGAAGAAGAAGAAGAAGAAGAAGAAGAAGAAGAAGATATAGGTAATTAGAGAATGAATGATTCTGAGCCATTTGAGACAGGTTATTCTGAGTTTGTTGAAGTTGATCCAACTGGAAGATATGGAAGGGTACACATTACTCTGCAAATCTTTGTTTAACTTCTGGTTTTTTACTTCCTTTTTTTTGTCTAAATTTTGGGTTCTAACTTCTTTTGTTTCAGTACAATGAAATTCTTGGAAAGGGGGCTTCAAAGACTGTGTAAGATCTCTAAAACCAAATTTTCTTACATACCCTTTACAGATTTGTGTGAAATTTGAAATGGGTAGTTGGTATATTTCCATTTTTTTTGGTGGATTTTTTTTAATCTTAAGTTTTATCTTTTTTTGGCAGTTACAGAGCCTTTGATGAGTATGAAGGGATTGAAGTTGCTTGGAACCAAGTCAAGCTTTATGATTTCCTGCAAAGCCCTGAAGATCTTGAGAGGCTTTACTGTGAAATCCATCTTCTCAAGACCTTAAAGCACAAGAACATCATGAAGTTTTACACTTCTTGGGTTGATACAGCCAACAGAAACATCAATTTTGTCACTGAGATGTTCACCTCTGGAACTCTAAGACAGTAAGCTACTTTCTTTATTTTTTGTGGGTTTTTTTTTTTTTTTTTTTTTTTTTTTTTTTTTTTTTAGTTTTTTGATTTTCTGATTTTGGGTTTCTTTTTCTTCTCAAATCTGTTGTTTAGGTATAGGCAGAAGCACAAGAGGGTTAATATTAGAGCAGTAAAGTATTGGTGTAGACAGATCTTGAAAGGGCTTCTTTATCTTCATAGCCATGACCCTCCTGTGATCCACAGAGATCTCAAGTGTGACAACATCTTCATTAATGGAAACCAAGGAGTGGTTAAAATTGGAGACCTTGGTCTTGCAGCTATCCTTAGAAAATCCCATGCTGCCCACTGTGTTGGTAAGCTAAAAGTTATTTCTTCTTCATTCCTCTTTAAATTAGTTTATGATGTAAGAAGCACACACTAAGCAACTTTGCCATAATAACAAGAAACAAATCTGATCTTGCATCTCTTTTTTGTTATTTTGTTCTACTTTTTGTGATTTTGTTCTAAGGAAGCTGGTTTGTGTATAATTTGTTTTGGGTCATTTCAATTTTCTCAGGAACACCAGAGTTCATGGCACCAGAAGTATATGAAGAGGAGTATAATGAGCTAGTTGACATTTATTCTTTTGGAATGTGCATCTTGGAAATGGTCACTTTTGAATATCCTTACAGTGAATGCACCCATCCTGCTCAGATCTACAAGAAAGTGATCTCTGTAAGAATTTTCCCAATGTTGCAATGTTAATCATACTGGTTGAAAGTTCTGGGTCTATCTCAATTTTTATGAGTTATATACGTTCTCTCTTATAGGGTAGAAAACCAGATGCTCTATACAAAGTAAAGGATCCTGAAGTGAGGCAATTCGTGGAAAAATGCTTGGCTACGGTGTCTCGGAGGCTCCCGGCAAGAGAGCTTTTGAAAGACCCTTTTCTCCAAATTGATGGTTGTAGCGCCTCCAATTTGAGGCAAATTGAGTATTTGGGAGAATTTGATGAGATGGGCCCTTACCTTAGGCAACCACTTTTTGAACTTCACCATAGTAATGGGTCCTTGATCAATGGATACTGCAATGATGCTTCCTTGATCAATGGATACTGCAATGATCTTGAACTCGAAAATGGCTGGGGGTACCATCCTGTTGAGATCGAACCAAATGGAATTGAGCTCTTCACTTACCATGAGGACGAGCATCCGCAACATTTGGACATTTCAATCAAGGGAAGGAGAAGAGAAGATGATGGCATCTTTTTAAGGCTCAGAATTGCCGATAAAGAAGGTTAGAAATTTAGGTAGTTTATTCTTCCTATATATGCGTTAATGTTATGGTTATAAATGGAAATGAGTTCAAATTCTATGGTACATTCCTCTTTGCAGGTCGAATCCGAAACATATACTTCCCTTTTGACATAGAGACCGATACAGCATTGATCGTTGCGACTGAAATGGTTGCCGAGCTGGATATTACCGATCAAGATGTGACTAAGATTGCGGATATGATTGATGGCGAGATTGCTTCCTTAGTACCCGAATGGAAGCCAGGACCGGGCATAGAGGAAACCCCCCGGATTGCTAGTGCAAGTTTCTGTCAAAATTGTGCATCAAACCGCACCTCCAATGGTTCTTTAATGGATTATCTCTCTTCGAGTAACCATGGTGCAAATAACCTACAAGGTCTTCGGTGCTCAAAGCACGGATGTGGAGCTATGCACGGCCGGTTTGAGGAAATCACTTATGAGGTAGAGGGGTCAGATCAGCATTGTATGGCCAATGGAGCAAACACCGATGTCTGGGCCCATCATGGCGGCCCTGAAGTAAGCTCACAAGAATCAGGAGAGACCTATTCTGATAAGGAACATGGGCAATTTGATAAACAAAACTCATGTAAAAACGAAACTATGATTGGTGAGAACAATACTGAAATGCCCAGTTACAATGAAACCGACACGAGAAATTCCACACACCGACCCCAAGGTTGCCCACCGACTTGTGCTTTCTCAGATGATTATGAGAAGAAAATGGTTCAGGAATTGAGATGGCTTAGGGCCAAGTGTCAAATGGAACAAAGGGAACTGAAGAACAGACAATTGGAAGGAAAATCAAGGGAAAACGCAGCAGAAAGTCCTGTTTTGTGTTCTTTGGTCTCAAGTCCAGTTGCAGAAAATAATGAACTTCTTTCGAAATCCTTCACCAACAGTTGCTTTCATAAAGAAACTCTGAAGGCCCGGCTTTGTGAATCGATGACTCCGGCCTTAAGCCCTGACCGGTTCTTCACTGCCAAGAGTTTCTATTCTGGGGCTGTCATGCCAAATTCTCTTCACAGAGCAACATCTCTTCCAGTTGATGCTGTTGATGTCTGAAATCTGTTTTATTAAGTCATTATATACTCTTTAACCATTCCAAATATAAACACACAAGCTGCAATTTTGTTTGAGCCCCAAAAGTGAGATACAACCTGTCAAAATTGATGGGGAAAGCAGCAGAATTGAAGAATGTGAAGGATCATTTTCCGACCCAGTCATGAGCAGAGATGTAAATCTACAGCTTGAATATATATTTATATAGTTAACAGGCATCATTTGTATGAATTGAGTTTTTTTTTTTATGTATATTATTCACATACCATAAGTTATCATATTAAAGCAGGCCAAGGCCAACTTGGAGTTGGGGTATATCTTTTTTTTTTTATTTACCCTTTCTATTTAATGCTTCTTCTGTTGAAGTGAATTATTGGATTTGTCAGATATGGTTGGCCAATTGAAGGGTATCTTCATTATTGACCAGAGGGCCAGAGAAAATGCTCACTTTCTGTTAAAAGTGTCCTTGTATTGACAGTTGCAGGGTGACTTTGAAACACCCATTTATTACTACTAGTCCAAAATGGCTCAACCGTGAGAGCCATCCAACTGGTCAATTTTAACTGTTGCAAATTGAATTCTGGTGCTGGGATCATGAGGGCAGAAAGGGTGACTGGGGAATTTTGGATATGGGTAAGCATACGAGAGGAATAAGAGGATCTCAGAAAGTGAGGTTTTTGACATGATTATCTTTAAAAAAAAAAAAAAATTTTTACAAATATCATCCACATACAAATAATGACCCATTTGTTATATTTTATTGTTCATAGCACAGTCAGCATGTCAAATAAGCGCCACGTAGGAGCGGAGGTGACATTCAGTGAAGGAAATGCGTCTTTTGAAAAGACAAACATGTTCATTCTTATATTTTTAAGACATGTTTCATCTCCAATGTTTCTGTATTTAACACCCTTCTTACCATGTATACCAAGTGTTCAGATCTCTCGGATGTCTTCAAAATCTTCAAAGAGACGGAAAATAAATCGGATTTAGTTTCTTGGAATGCAATGCTCACAACATGTTTACAGCACAACCACGAGAATTATGCCTTTGGATTGCTAAAACGAATGCATAATTCTCAACACAAACCCGATCATGTCACTTTGACAAATGTGTTAAGTGCTTGTGCTGTAACACCTCGTAATTTTAATTATATATATACGTTAAATTACACGTATATCAAGATGTATAATACACATATTTTATACGTATGAGCAAAATATATACGTGATAATACACGTATTTGATACGTATGAGCTAAATATACGCGTGTATGAAATACATGCTATAATTACAGAATGTGAGCAAATAAATAAAATTATTAAATAAATGATATAAGTTTTATTAGTTGAATGGGTTGATTAATTAGATATGTGAATTAAGTTGAATTAAATTGATTAATTTATGAAGTTGGTTAATTAAATATGTGGATTGGAGTATGATTTAATGACTTAATGAATAGTATGATTTAATGTATGGTATATGAATACATGTGAAATAAGTGAATTATTAAATGGTGTAGATTGAAATCGAATTATTAAATGACATATATAAATGAGATGAGTTGAATTTAATGAAATTTGATGGAGGAGTTGGTTATTAAGGGGAGTCTAGGAGCATGAGATCATATTAAAATCATGCTCATAAGAACGTCCAAACAAAAAAATAAAAAAAAGAAAAGAAGGGAAAGAGTAGAGAGAAGAAGGACCGACGAAAGAAAGAAGAAGAAATAGGAGAAAAAAACGCGAAATCCGAACCCGTGGTAAGTGATTTTCATTTTCTTTCTTCGTGAAATTGATCTCTAAGCTAGATGTAACAATTCTAGTAGAGTAATTTTGTTGTGGGAGCCGTTTTACGGCGTTTTTAAAAATTGGGGTTTTGACCCAACGTGAATGAAAATCCGCTAGAAAGGTCGAAAAACGCTCCCTGGACTGTCGGGACCCCGAATATGTGGTTAGATTCAATTTCATAATTTTTGGAGACTGTTTGACAATTTTAATACAATTTACATCTTTCGGATGAATAGTGAATAGTAAGGAATGAATAGTGAAGAGTAAATAATGAATAGTAAATAATAAATAGTAAAGTGAATAGTAAATAATGAATAGTGATGTAAATAGTGAATAGTGAATAGTACTGTAAATAGTACTGTGCACAGTGATTTACATCCAATGAAACTCCTGTTTGAGATCATAAAATTGTAGATAACAGAATTCCGGACGTTTCGATGATAAGATTGTGATTTTTTGGATATGATTTGATAGTTTTAGTAACTAAGTATATGGTGTCGTGAAAATATGATTTGAAAATCTATTTTCACTGTTCTTTCTTGTGAAAATATCTAGATTGACCACAGAAACGAGATAGTAGTTTCTTCAACTGCTTATGAGTCCTAAATGGATTTATTATTCGTGATTTGAAGTGAGTTGAGAAATTAAAGATGTAAATAGATATGAATACATGAAATTGAATTATGAAGTGATTGTGACAGGTTAAATTAGTTGGATTTAACTTGGAACTGGACTCGAAAGCGACGATGATTGGGTTTAAGTTGAACGTGGTGTACTGTGAATATAGTTTCCTTGATTTGGTTCTTGTATGACATTGTACGCATATAAAATGTTTGAATGTATGCATGTTATATTTATATATAATGCATTGAATTTTATGGATAATGCAAACTGATTTTAGCAATTAGAGTTTGTAATGATGAGGTTTTGCGATTCCTCATTGTCATTTCGTTAGGAATTAGACCCAGATGAGGTTTTGCGAGTCCTCATTGTCAGTAGGTCTGTCCTAACAAGGGTTGTAACCCTTGAATGACTGTGAATTGGGTAATGAGAGGCTGTGTCTACCTTATACAAGGGTTAGACCCGCTCTCTTGCCTTGCGGAGGAGGGAGATTGTGCATTGCGTTATTGAAAACTAATGCAATTTATGTTGTTGACATGTATAATATATTCGTTGAACGATGCATAGGTTGCGTAAGTGTTTGAAATGATTTTAAATGTCATATTTCTTTAAATGTATATAATTGCCATCTCAAGAACTATATTCACTGAGCTGTTATTTGCTCATCCCATTTCCTCCAATATTTCAGGTATTGAGTCGAAGGGAAAAGGCACATCCGTGAGTGATAATCACGTGAGCTTTCGTCTGGTATGTGTATGTATGCTTGGAGAAAATAGCTTTTGTTATTTTAATATGTATACTTATCACACATATATATATATATTATCATCTAGATGGGATGTGTGGGCATATATAGCTTAATATATTGGATGATGAAATGAAAATGTGATGTGTGAATGAATGAAATGATTATAGAGATCTATGTTGGATTTGATTTGTGGTCTATTAGGAAATTTTTTTTTTATAAATTTTGGGATTGATTGTGAAACTACGCGAAGGCTGACTGTATTATATACTATATATTGGTATGTACAGTATATAATATATTGTGCCGGTCATGACGTCAGCCTACGTCAGGGGCATCGTGACATGTGCAGTTTTAGTCTCTCTAGAAAACGGGTATCAAGTTCATTGCTATGCTGTAAAAACAGGTTTTGAACTTGAGGTTTGTGTCATGAACGGGTTAATCGACATGTATACAAAGTGAGGGATCCTCATAAACGCCCAGAAATTGTTTGAATCAATGAGAAACGGAATATGGGATGTCTCCGACAAGGGAGCATTGTTCGTGTATGGTTGATTTGCTTGCTCGGGCTGGACGTTTAACCAAAGCAGTGAGCTTTATTAACCAAATTCCATTTGATCCTGACATTGTGATTTGGAAGACTCTACTGCAGCTTGCAAAATTTATTAGAATGTGGAGATTGGGAAGCTTGCCGAAGAAAATGTTTTGAAATTGGACCAATCAAATTCTGCAGCTCATGTGTTGCTCTGCAACATCTATGCATCAAATGGGAGGTGGGATGATGTAGCTAGAGTGAGGAAATTGATGAAAAACAGAGGTATCAGAGTTCCTGGACAGAGTTGGATAGAGACAAAGGATGGTGTTCATGTGTTCTCGGTAGAAGATAAATCACATCCGAAAATGAATGAGACATATATGGTGTCGGGAGATTTATGCTTGGAGATGAAATAGTGTTTGATTCGTAAAAAAAAAAAAAAAATTTGTGAAGGGAATGTGTTTTTGAAAAGATGTCTTCTCTTCACTTAAAAAAAAAAAATTTGTGAAGGGAAGGCGTCTTTTGAAAAGACGCATTTCCTTCATTAAATGTCACTTCCGCGTCTACGTGGCGCTTATTTGGTATGTTGACTGTGCTATAAACAATAAAATATGACAAATTAGTCATTAGTTGTATGTGGATGGCATTTGTGAAATTATTTTTTTTAAAAGGTAATTATATCAAAAGCCCCCAGAAAGTGTCTGTACTAACATAATGTAAAAAATATGTTTTTACAAACTTAAAATTATATTTATATTAATGTAGTATCAAATGAACAAAGGGTATTTTTTTTATTTCATAATATATTAATATGGTATATTGTTATATTAATTTAAATATAAATTTAAATACAATTTTAGATCAGTTTAACACTTTTTCAATAAGAATACTTTTACAGTTGACGGTTAACAATAAAAGTCTATCTTTTAATTATTTATGTTCAAAATGTTCTTCAATCTTTTTAAAATTTACATTAATATATTTCCTCTTTTCACCGTGTCTCCTGCATTTTGAGCTTTTTTTTTATATTTAAATATAAATACATCTTCGTTTACATCTACAACTTCTACCCTTTATTTGTGTGTATCTTCCTTTTTTATTTTTTTGATTATATGAAATAACTTTATACTTTTACGTACAATTTGTGTTCAAATTACTAATATATATATATATATATATAATATGTATGTGTATATATATAATTATGTGACTGCATTTGAGGTCACCATGCAAAATCAGTTAAAAAGTTTGATAGCGATGAGCACAATAAAAAGGAAGGTTGATTTGGGGATTGAGTGGTGCATGGAGGCTGATAGAGTAGGCTTTGTCTATCTCTTCTTTTTCATAGTTTTCGTGTCAAACATTAATTATGTAATGATGATAACATCTTACTTTTTCAGCATTTTCATCTTTTTGTATATCCTCTAGTAGTCACAGCTGCTTCACACAAGTAAAATAAAAGGAGAAAACAAAAAAGATAAATAAATAAAAAAAAGTGGAGTACAATCACACGTAGGCACCGGACAGATAGGTGATAATGTTATATATAATATATGGTGTGCGGCTCGGTCATTTTATGGACACGAAGACATTTTATTTTATGTATTTTTATTTTATTAATTTTTTTTACTGCATTAATTTTTTAAACCCAGTAAATTTTTTTTCTAAAAACTAAGTTTAAAGCTCTCTATATATACTTAGTATTGGAGATTGAAAGGTAAGACTGAAATTAAAAAGATATTGTGAGTACTCTACTGAATTTTTTATATTAGTAATTTTTTTTTTTGCCGAACTACGTAAATTTGTGTGCGTTCTTCTTGTTGCTTTGATTTGTATTTGTGTGTGTACATGTTTATATATTTGTTTGCGTGGATCTCAATAAATTGATATCAGAGTGAGGTTCTTTGTAAAGTTCAAATATGTGGTGTTGGTGCAAGATTTGACCAACACCAGCAGACGATGAGGTGAAAGGAAAATGTTGACCTGAAACTCGTCGGAGTGTTGGAGAAATCATCGAAGGTTCATTATCTGAAAGAGTAGAAACAATAGAGAATAGTCTATCGTGAGGAACACCGATTGGTGTCGACCAAAGACCTTTCGATGCCTAAGTTAGTTCAGAACTGCGTAATACTGAACTCTGTTGAGAATGTCTTAGAGTTGCTTACCTACCCCTTAGGGGTTGTGGTCTTTTTATAGAGAGGGCTTGAGGTCTTTGGCATTGTAGTAGTATCGTTGTAGAAGCAAGAGTCCAACTCATGTTGGAGAGTCTGTTTGATTCCTAGTAGGATCTGATACGATCCTTATAAGATTAGGATGACTTATCAACATTCTAGTCGAACTAGTTGAGTGTCTACATTATCAGAGTCGGATTAGGAATAAATCTTGAACTTGTCGCAATGGATCAGGCCTTATTGGTTGGGAATTTCGTCGTCATTCGTTCTGGAGCCGGAGATCTCTACAAGTCGGTATGTCGATCTGTAGTATCTCATTATGGCTACTTGATACTGAAGATACGATCTGTAACAAGATCGGTATATGGTGGTCGATAAACATTGGTACGATATGCCGACCTGGCTTTGTAGGCCTATTGTTGCTGACCTATCATCCGTTGTGACTGTGACTTTCACCTGGTCGGTACGATCGACCATGTGCTCAGGCTTTGTGCCCGATTGGGCCAGTCCTTATCGATGTTCCGAATAGCTCGGTATATGGTCCAACAGTTACCCCCCAAGCTTCGAGGAAGACAAATTGCTTGGAGGTTAGATGAAATGCCAAATACCAAGCCATTTAATGCTTGTGACAGTTGTGCTCCTAAAACTGCGTGGACGTGGGGCACCTGACAACCCAACAACCATTACACGTCCTTTGACTGTGGGTTGTTGATTTTGCCTCGGGATTCGGGCTCATCATTACACCTTACAGGTCGTTTGCCTATAAATAGAGAACTTGTCATTTGCTCTCCATTCATTAATTGCGCTCTGACAAATCGGTAATCGCTTGTTCGACTATTCTGGTCTTCCATTCTTGCGCGGTAACTCTTTACTCTGAGTTTTTTCCTTTGTCTTTCTGCTAGGTAGTTTGTAGGTACAGTCCTTAGGTTTTTTAGATGGCTTTTTCTAGCGTAGATCTCCCCACCGACCAGAGAGCTTCTTCTTCATCCTCTATGAAAGTCTCATACAGGGACCTCTTCCTGAAAGGAGAATAGGAAGTTAGGGTTGACCCTCATGTCGAAGGGAGTGTCATAGTTTTATCCTCCTCCGAGGACTTCGAGGATACCGAGGAGGACGAGGAGGTGCTTGACATTGCACCCATCGGGTCGGATACACGTATCCCCTGAGCCCGAAGACGTCGGGGTACGTGATATTTTTTACTCGATAGATCGCGTTCCTTCCAAGATAAAGGAGCACCACCTTGCTCAGTTGAGGAAGGAAATCGGTATATCGAATCGCACAGGGTTGAGGGCACCTGCTCCTGGGAACCAAGCTAGTCACTCTAAGAAAGAAGAGGTTGCTTTGTATACCAACCTCTTTGAGGATGGATTGACCTTGCCTCTCTAGATACTCATATGTCGCCTGCTCGGCCATATCAAGGTTGCCCTTGCTCAGCTCAATCCCAATGTGTGGATGGTCATTCTGAGCTGTCTTGTGCTCTGGAAGGAGAGAAAGTGGCAAGAATTTGATTTTCAAGTCCCACTCGAGATGTAACGGGTGGTATTATGCATCGGCTCATCAAGGTGCCGAGGAAGGCCAACCCCTGATCACCGAGAACCCCACTTCCAATAAATCATGAAAAGACAAATGGGTGTTTCTGTCCGAATGTTTCCGGCCTCAAGAGCACCTGTCTCAGCGGTGCTTGGTAAGAACGACTATGGTGTGGGTCTGGAAGTAGGGTCTCAACTTTAGAGTTGAAGTGGCAAGTGCTAGTGCCAACTTCTCAATCTCAAGATATCTCGTCTCTGCGTCGAGCAAATACTTGTCGGTGTAGTAGGTCTGCCTTTTAGCTTCCTAGTTCTTCTTTGACCAGAGCAGAACTAACAACTACTTTCGAAACTGCTAGGTATAGGAAGAGTTGTTCTCCATGAAGGGGTTTTGAGAGTAAAGGAGTTTGACCTAGGTAAGCCTTTAACTCTTAAAAGGCCTTCTCACATTCTGGGGTCCACTTCACATTAGCTTGAAGAACGGAAGACATCTGTCTGTGGACTTGGAGATGAACCTGCTCAGTGTGGCTACACACCCAGTGAGCCTCTGGACTTCCTTCACCGTGCGGGGTGACCACATGTCAAACAGAGCCTGGATCTTATCGGGGTTGGCTTCGATTCCCCTCTTATTAATGAGGAATCCCAGAAATTTACCAGAGCTCACTCCAAATGTGCACTTTGCCGGGTTGAGCTTCATGTGATACTTTCTCAGTATCATAAATACTTCAAACAGGTTAGTAGGATGAGCTGTCAATTTCACACTTTTGACCAACATGTCGTCGACCAGCCTTGACATTTTTCAGGCCGAAAGGCATCACCTTGTAGCAATACAGACTTTGGTCTGTAATGAAAGTTGTCATCTTTTCATCTCTGCGGCTCAACACAATCTGGTTGTACCCTAAATACGCGTCCATGAAGCTCAACAGCTCGTGACTTGCGGTTGCATCCACTAGTTGGTTGATGCGAGGCAACAAGAAGCTTTTAGGCAGACTTTGTTTAGATCGGCAAAGTCGAGGCATGTTCTCCACTTTCCATTAGATTTCTTGACCATTACTACGTTGGCCAGCCAATCCGGGTATAACACTTCCCTGATGAAGCCTGCCGTCAATAACTTGTCTACCTCTTCTCGTAGACCTTGAGCTCGGTTGAAACTGAGAGCCCTTCTCTTCTGTCGGATCGGCCTGGCTTTCGAGTCGACATTCAGCCGGTGCACCATCACACTGGTCGGTATGCCAGACATGTCTTCATGAGACCAGGCAAAAATATCTATGTGCTCCTGTAGGATACCGACCAGTTGATCAGTGATGGTGGGGCTTAATCCCGTACCGATCTTGACCGTCCTTGTTGGACCTTCTCCGATCTGCACCTCAGCCGCCCATTCATCTTGGGGTTCAAACCCTGACACTTTTTCCCTGAGGTAAAGGTCGGTACTGGCTGGATACTCTAGAAGCATTAATTGTTCCTCTGTGGACTTGATACTCTTCTCATGTTCAGTTTTCTTCTTTACAGCCGTGACACAGTAGTCTCGGGACTCTTTTTGGCTGCACCTTACCACTCCGATGCCCCACTTTACTGTTAACTTCAGAGCCAGATGATAGGTCGATACAACCGCCCTCAGGTAATTGAGGAGTGATCGTCTTATTATGGCGTTGTAGACGGTGAGGCACTTTACCACCAAAAAATGGTCATGACCATGACTTTGTGTTCTAAGTCACCGACTGTCACTGGTAGGGTTATCCATCCCTTTGGCATGATGTTGTTTTTAGTGAATCAGATGGACATTTACCGGGGCTCAGCTGATTCTTGGTCAGTTCTGCCTTTTCGAACGCCGACCAGTAGAAAATGTTTGTCGAGCTACCGTTGTCTACCAGCATTCGACGGATGTTGTAGTTGGCCATAGTCATTGTGACCACTGAAGCGTCGGCGTGTGGACGAAGTATGTCTTGGGCTTCCTCCTCGGTGAAGGTAATCGCGAAATTGACCCGCTTCTGTTTATCGGGTCAGTACCCAAGGTTCATGACTTCCGACCTTGATTCTCGGACATAAGCCTTCATAGCTCGGTTCGAGGTACCGATCTGGTCCCCACCAAAGATTGTTCTTATCTCTCCCACTGATCCGGATTGGTTATGTTCTTATCTCGCCCACTGATCCGGCTTGGTTATCTTCTGGGGTCCTTTGCCGGTTGGGATTTTTCACAAACTCCCTCAGATGACCTTTGCGAATTAGAGTTTCAATCTCCTGCTTGAGATCATAGCACTGGTCGGTATCGTGACTGTGGTCTCGATAACATCAGCAGTACTTCTTCTTACCCAGCAGTTCTGCATGTGTTTTCAATTTTCGGGGCCATCGAATGTACTCTCTGTTCTGGATCTCAATGAGGACTTGCTCTAATGAAGCAGTAAGTGGCGTGTAGTTTGTCACGACGCCCCTGACGTAGGCTGACGTCTTGACCGGCACAGCGTACTATACACTGTACAAACCCATATACAGTATATAATACACTGTCAGCCTTCACGTACTCTCACAAACCTTCCCAACATGTACAATAATTTTTTTTTCTATTACCACAAATCAAATCCCATAACCATTCCATTCATTCACACATCAAATTATCATTTCCTCATCCAATATAAATGTATGCCCACACATCCCATCTAGATGATAATACATATATCTATAATGTGTGATGATTATACATATCAAATAACAAAA
This sequence comes from Paratinospora sagittata, assembly GCA_035771175.1. Classification (NCBI taxonomy): domain Eukaryota; kingdom Viridiplantae; phylum Streptophyta; class Magnoliopsida; order Ranunculales; family Menispermaceae; genus Paratinospora; species Paratinospora sagittata. Next base: position 4,121,892 of record CM069601.1, read on the forward strand.
GCTCTTTCCTCCAAGCAGACATACACATACCTGAAATGTTGGAGGAAATGGGGTGAGCAATCAACAGCTCAGTGAATATAGTTCTTGAGATAGCAATTATATACATTTATAGAAATATGACATTTAAAATCATTTCAAACACTTATTCAACACATGCATCATTCAATGAATATATTGTACATGTCAATATCATAAATTTCATGATTTTCAATAACATAATGCACAATCTCCCTCCTCCGCAAGGCACGAGAGCGGGTCTAACCCTTGTATGGCCGTTACAAAGTAGCCACAACATCTCATTACCCAATTAACAGTCATTTCAAGGATCGCAACCCTTGTTAGGATAAACCTAACGAAATGACAATGAGGAATCGCAAAGCCTCATCATTACAAACTCCAATGCTAAAATCAGTTTGCATGATCCATAAAACTCAATGTCTTATATATAATATCACATGCGTACAATCAAACAGTTTATATGCGTACAATGTCATACAAGAACCAAATCAAGAAAACTATACTCACAGTGGTTACACGGGTTTTCTAAGTCAACCTCTAAAATCGAGCAACAATAGGGCTTCCTCAAGAGCGTTTATCCATGCCCTTAAGCTCTCAAATTAAACACTGAAATTAATCATAGATTATCATGAGAATCATCATTTATCATATCGGTAGCTACTAAAAATATCAAATTATCCAAAAATCACGATCGTAGTATTGAAACGTCCGGAATTCTGTTCTCTACGAATCTATGATTTCAAATCACTGTTTACAATACTATTCATTTTACTATTTATAATACTATTCATTTCACTATTCACTATTCACTATTCAATTTACTATTCACTATTCACTATTCACTATTCACTATTCATTTTACTATTCATCCGAATGTTGTAAATTGTATTAAAGTTGTCCAACGGGCTCCAAAAATCATAAAATTGAATCTAACCACATATTCGGGTTTCTAACAGTTCAGAGAGCATTTTCTCCCTTTCTAGCGACTTTTCATTTACGTTGGGTCAAAAACCGCAATTTTTAGAAACGCCGTAAAACGGCTCCCATAACAAAATTTACTCCGCTAGAAAGGTTACATCTAGCTTAGATAGTAATTTTACGACGAAAAATAGCAAAAATTACTTACCACTGGTTCGGATCTCCCTCCTTTTCCTTTCTTTCTTCCTTCCTTCCGTTTCCTTTCTCTCTGCACTTTTTCTTCTCCTTCTCTTTGCTTTGCACGCTATTTCCTTCTACTTTTTGTTTTATTATTATTTTTTTCCATTCATTGTTTCTCTTGTCGGCAAAAGGAGATAAGAGCATCTCTTTCTTTTCTTTTTGTTTTATTATTTTATTTTTATTATTCATTTGATCCAATGCTCCTAATGCCATTTAATAAACCACCTTCCCATTTTATCCCATGCTCCTCATGCAAGTTAACAAACCAACTTCCTCATCTATTAACCAATGTAATTTAACTCCAATTTACATATCTAATTAACCAACTTAATCAATTTCATAACTTTATTTCTTTATTAATCATACACGCATATATTTAACGACGCATACGTATCAAATACGTGTATTATCACGTGTATACGTATGAAATACGTGTATCATACATCTCGATATACGCGTACTTCAATGTATATATGTAATTAAATTTACAGGGTGTTACAATCTCCCCAACTTAAGGAATTTCGTCCTCGAAATTTAACAGATAAGGAGAAATGTACCTCAAGTGGTAAAGAGATCAGGAAATGTCTCCCTCATCCAGTCCTCGCGTTCCCAAGTCTGCTCCTCATTATCATGAAATTGCCATTTGACTCTGACCAAAGGAATTGCTTTATTTCGCAATTGTTGAACCTTCCTATCAAGAATCTGAATGGGCTTCTCTTCATATGTAGGTATCCTCCCCAACTTGTAACTGTGTTACATCTAAAAGATGTGTCGAGGGTGGATACTTCGTCGGGTCTGAATGATATTTCTTCAACATAGAAATATGAAACACATCATGAACACCGACTAACTGAGGAGGCAAAGCAATCCGGTATGCTAATGGACCAATCCTCTCTGTGATTTTAAACGGTCCAATAAAGCGAGGTGACAATTTTCCTTTCACCCCAAACCGCATCTGACCTTTCCGTGGCGAAACTTTAAGCAGCACGAGGTCATCTACTGCAAACTCTAAAGGTCTGTGGCGGTTATCAAAATAACTCTTCTGTCGGTCTTGGGCTGCTTTCAATCTCTGTCTGATCTGTTTAACCTGCTCAGTGTGATCAATAACAACTTTCGGTCCCAACAACTGTGATTCTCCAACCTCATACCAGCAAGTCGGAGATCTGCATGGACTACCATACAACGCTTCATAAGGTGCCATGCCAATACTGGCCTGATAGCTGTTATTATAAGCAAACTCACACAATGGTAAACTTTCACTCCAAGTCCCACCAAACTCTAAAATACACGATCTGAGCATGTCTTCCAGCATCTGAATCACTCTCTCAGTCTGGCCATCAGTCTGAGGATGAAATGCTGTACAAAAACGGAGATGAGTACCAAATCGGGCCTGCATAGCCTGCCAAAAGCTCGATGTGAATCGCGGATCTCTATCCGACACAATAGAAACAAGTATGCCATGCAACCTGACAATCTCCCGCACATACAATCTGCTCAGTCTATCAATCGAGTCTTTCGTGGTCATTGGAAGAAAGTGTGCAGATTTAGTCAATCTGTCAACTATTACCCAGATGGCGTCAAATCTACCCTGAGATCTGGGCAGTCCTGTGATAAAGTCCATCGTGATATGCTCCCATTTCCATTCTGGAATAGATAATGGTTGCATCTGACCTCCTGGTCTCTGATGTTCAGCTTTCACTTGCTGACACACCTCACAATTTCGCACATACTCAGCTATATCAATCTGTGTGCTTTTTCTAATAACTCAGCCCTCAATGCCCTATCCACGGGTACCCATAATCTCCCTTGATAACGCAGGACACCATCTGGACCTCTCTGCCAATCTGTCCTGTTAGCACTATCTACCCACGACTCATACATACCAAGATCAGGATCATGCTGCTGCATATCCTTAATCTTTTGAATAGACGAATCTGTCACCTGTATATGCATCTGAGCACAAATGTCAACGTGTGGGGCCATGAAGAGAACACTCATCATAGTCGCTCTCTCTAAAAGTCGCCACTCCTGGGCCATCTGACAAGCTACCACTTGGGTCTCAACCCGTTTTCGGCTCAATGCATCAGCTACGACGTTCGCCTTTCCAGGATGATATTCTAACGTGAAATCATAATCTTTTAGGAATTCCAACCATCTACGCTGTCTCATATTCAACTCTTTCTGGTCAAACAAATATTTCAGACTTTTGTGATCTGAGTACAGTGTGAACTTTTCCCCATAGAGGTAATGTCTCCACAATTTCAATGCAAATACCACAGCTGCTAGTTCTAAATCATGCACAGGGTAATTCTTCTCATGTATCTTCAGCTGTCTGGATGCATAAGCAATCACTCTACCCTCTTGCATCAATACACATCCCAAACCTAAATGTGATGCATCTGTGTAAATCACCAACTCCTTTCCAGGTTCTGGGAGTACTAAAACTGGGGCAGTAGTTAGTTTCTTCTTCAACTCAGTGAAAGCATCCTCACATGCAGAAGTCCACACAAATGGCACATTTTTCTGAGTCAGCCTTGTGAGTGGGGAAGCCAATCGAGAAAAGCCATCTGTGTAAATCACATTCACTATTCACTATTAATTTTACTATTTACTATTCACTATTCATTTCACTATTCACTATTCACTATTCATCCGAATGTTGTAAATTGTATTAAAATTGTCCAACGGGCTCCAAAAATCATAAAATTGAATCTAACCACATATTCGGGTTTCTAACAGTTCAGGGAGCATTTTCTCCCTTTCTAGCGACTTTTCATTTACGTTGGGTCAAAAACCCCAATTTTTAGAAACGCCGTAAAACGACTCCCATAACAAAATTTACTCCGCTAGAAAGGTTACATCTAGCTTAGATAGTAATTTTACGACGAAAAATAGCAAAACTGACTTACCACTGGTTCGAATCTCCCTCCTTTTCCTTTCTTTCTTCCTTCCTTCCGTTTCCTTTCTCTCTGCACTTCTTCTTCTCCTTCTCTTTGCTTTGCACGTTATTTCCTTCTTATTTTTGTTTTATTATTATTTTTTTCCATTCATTGTTTCTCTTGTCGGCAAAAGGAGATAAGAGCATCTCTTTCTTTTTTTTTTGTTTTATTATTTTATTTTTATTATTCATTTGATCCAATGCTCCTAATGCCATTTAATAAACCACCTTCCCATTTTATCCCATGCTCCTCATGCAAGTTAACAAACCAACTTCCTCATCTATTAACCAATGTAATTTAACTCCAATTTACATATCTAATTAACCAACTTAATCAATTTCATAACTTTATTTCTTTATTAATCATACACGCATATATTTAACGACGCATACGTATCAAATACGTGTATTATCACGTGTATACGTATGAAATACGTGTATCATACATCTCGATATACGCGTACTTCAATGTATATATGTAATTAAATTTACAGGGTGTTACATAGTTAGAGTACACATTTTGGGGTACTTTGTTACTCCTCTGATCTCTACCGCCAGTGTTCAATTTTTTTCCGCCTCTGTTGTCCTCTGAGTCGTATTGCCTTTTTCTCTTGTTCTCTTTCTTCGAGCTTTTAGGGGACTCATCTACCACTTGTTTTGCATCAGTTTGCTCGTCGGCATTGATGTATTTTTCTGCTCGATCTAGGATCTCTTCGTTGGTTTAGGCCTTCTTTTTTCTAAGGGAGTATTGAAACTTCCCAAGCCTTAATCCTGCGAGGAAGGCGGTAATCGCCGTCTTATCGCCGCAGTCGTCTACGTCGACTCGTACATCATGGAAGCGACCAAGGTATTCCTTCAGAGTCTCGCCTTTCTTTTGCTTGATGCCTAGCAAGCTGTTCACAGGCTATTTCCTTTCCTTCATTCCCGCGAAGTGGTTCATGAACTTGTGAGCTAAGTGCCCAAAAGAACATATAGATTCGATTTTGAGTTTTCGATACCACTTCCGAGCAGGTCCGCCAAGGGTGATCTGGAAGCCCTTGCACATAGTGGCGTCGTCGTAGCCCTTGAATTCCATCCAAGAATTGTAGTTCTCAATGTGCTCTCTAGGGTCTACATTCCCTTTGTTCGTCCTGACATCTGCGGTCTTGAAGTTCTTTGGAAGAGGTGTCTGGAGTATATCCTTAATAAAAAGATAAGGGAGTTCCTTGTACTCGTGGTAGTGCCGAGATGCGGATCTAGTAGTTTCAGAGCCCTCTGATCTGTACGGCTTCCTCGGTATCGATCTCTCAGGACCAAGCTTTCTTGCTATAGCCCATTTTTCAGATACCGACCTGTATGCGGTTGGTTTCGTCGATCTCTGAAGAGCCGACCTGAACAGCGAGAAAATCGAGCTGTGACTTTTCCTGGCGTTTAGTGAGTCACGCAAGTCTTTAGCGAATAAAGACTTTCGATTAAGAGGGGGTTTTTCCAGTACCGACCTCTTCTTCGAGGTCAGGCTTCGGCACCCACTCTCCTTCCCCCTCTAAGGTCGATGGCTAGAATATGGTAGGTGACTATGAAGTGGTTGTTGGAGGAGTACTTCCCTCAACATCTGTTGCTTCTCCAGAACGTTTTGAGTCATTTTTTTCCAAGTTCCTTTCTATAGCAGTCAATCTCGATTTTTGAGCATAATTCTTTAAATGCTTTTTCGATGGTCTGCCCCTTTATTTTTGGGGTGTCGCTCGCGTAGCGATGGGCTCCACCTTAACTAGTATTTCTGCCTCTTGACTCATGACGGCAGAGTTGTTTCTGACTTGCAATGCCGATCCCCACAGACGGCGCCAAATGTTGGTGCAAGATTTGACCAACACCAGTAGACGATGAGGTAGAGGGAGAATGCTGATATGAAACTCGTCAAAGTGCTGGTGAAATAGCCGGAGGTTGGTTATTTGAAAGAGGGGAAACAAGAGAGAATAGGCTATCATGAGGAACACCGACGTGGTGTTGGCCAAAGACCCTCCGATGCCTAAGGTAGTTCAGAACTGCGTAATACTGAACTCAGTCGAGAATGGCTTAAAGTTGCTTACCTCTCCTTAGAGGTTGTGGTCTTTTTATAGAGAGGGTTAGAGGTCTTTGGCCTTGTAGTAGTGTCGTTGTAAAATCAGGAGTCCAACTAATGTTGGGAGAGTCTGTTTGATTCCTAGTAGGATCTGGTACGATCCTTATAGGATTAGGATGACTTATCAGCCTTCTAGTTGAACTAATTGAGTGTCTAGCCTTATCAGAGTCGGAATAAGAATAAATCCCGAACTTGTCGCAATGGATCAGGCCCTATCCCTTTATGGTCAAGAATTCTGTCGTCATCCATTTTGGAGTTGGAGATCTCCACAAATCGGTATGCCGATCTATAGTCTCTCATTCTGGCTACTTGATACTGAAGATACGGTTTGTAACAAGATCGATATATGATGGTCGGTAACCATTGGTACGATATGTAACACCCCGTAATTTTAATTACATATATACGTTAAATTACACGTATATCAAGGTGTATAATACACGTATTTTATATGTAATAGCTACGGGTGATAATACACGTATTTTATACGTAAAAGCTAAATATCTGCGTGTATAAAAATACATGCTATATTTAAGGAGTATGAGTAAATAAATAAAATTATTAAATAAATAATATAAGTTTTATTAGTTGAATGGGTTGATTAATTCAATAGATGAATTGAGTTGAATTAAAATGAAAAATTTATGGGGTGAGTTAGTTAGCTATGAAATGACTGTGAATTGGGTAATAAGAGGTTGTGTCTACCTTGTACGGCCATACAAGGGTTAGACTCGCTCTCTTGCCTTGCGGAGGAGGGAGATTGTGCATTGTGTTATTGAATTGGGTCATGAGAAGTTGTGTCTACCTTGTACGACCATACAAGGGTTAGACCGCTCTCTTGCCTTGCGGAGGAGGGAGATTGTGCATTGACTTTGGAGTCGGAGTTACTATTGGTTAGCAAGCCTGTCGGAGTTCCTATGCATCTGCACTCCTGCAGTCAGCCTGTTCATCGCACGCCATTCTTGAGCCGCACGCTCTCCTGTTCAGCCGCACGCTTGTCGGTTTCATCGCACGCCATTCTTGAGCCGCACGCTCTCCTGTTCAGCCGCATGCTTGTCGGTTGTTCAACACGCTTGTCAGTTCATTTATGTGAGTTATACTACTGCTAGTCTGGTTTTCTGGGGGTGGTGGAGTTGGTGATTGAGTTTGTTGGAGGCTGAGATTTTCTGGGCATTAAAAGGAGAAGCAAGTAAAGGAAGAGAGAAAGAAGAGAAGAAAGATTATGGCAGGAGGAGAAGGAGGAGCAGCTCCGGCGCCGAAACAGGATGAGTGGCAGCCATATCCGACGAAGGAGCAGCTGCCCAACATGTCGTACTGCATTACCAGCCCTCCACAATGGCGTCAGTTCCTCACTTCTTTCTTTTTTCTTTTGTTTTTCGTAATTTCTTTTTATTGTTCTGGTTTGGCTTTTAAGAGAAATCTCCCAAGTATGCTATTTTTTTTTATTGTGATTTTGTTGTCACTGATGATGATGATGAACTCACAGCTAACAGAGACATGGTGGATATTGGAGAAGACCCATTTCTCTTCTCAAACCAATTCCACCCACTTGATTTCAGCTGTTCAAGTTTTGGTAGCAGCCCATATACGCGGGAGCCTATTCTAGAATATGGTTTACGCGAGGCAGTGGTACCACCCTTCATGAATTCTTCAATGGATGAAGATGACTTTCTAAGCCAACTTAATGAACTTGAAGGTGAGTATCAATACTCAATCCACTTTAGATTATACTTTATTATTAACAGATTGGCAATTTCATCCTCGTTGTGGTGATTAATTTGTTAGTGGAATTAGAAGCGGAGAAACAACAGATTGTGATGCATGAAAATGGAGAGGGGATGAGTAGTACTGGTACTAATCATGTGGACTTTGGAGGTTTGAATCAAATGAGAAGTGGATTAGAAGGGAAGAAACAACAAATTGGGATAAATGAAAAGGAAGAGGGGATGATTAGCTGCTGCAGTAGGAGTATTAGTAGTACTGGTAGTGATCATGAGGAATCGATGACGAAACTGCAGAGGGTGAAGACTCTATCACGCACTAACCTCTCACGCTACTTCTACATGAGCATATCAGACGCTGCAAAAGAACTTAAGGTGGGCTTAACGCAGCTGAAGAGGAGGTGCAGGGAATTGGGCATCCCTAGATGGCCTTACAGAAAGCTGATGAGCTTGCAGGTCGTTATAAAAAATGTTCAGGAATTGGTGGAAGGAGAAGGTGTTTGTGGAGATATGAAGATAAGAGAAGCGTTGAGGTTCTTGGAGGAACAAAGGAAATGGCGTCACAGAAGTGCACTGCAGGAAATGGAGGAAGGAGAAGGGGTTGGTAGAGATATGGAGATAAGAGACAGGTTGAGTGTAGTGGAGGAACAAAGGAAATGGACTCAGAGAAAGGTGATGACCTTGCAGACCGTTATGACCAATGTTCAGGTATTCATCACCATTATATATTGATCTGTATAAGTATTTTGATATCTTACCGTGGGGATGTTCTGAGTAATATAATCCCTTGTTAATTACTTATGTACTGCAGGAAATGGGGGCAGGAGAAGGGTTTGGTGGAGATATGAAGATAAAAGATGCTTTGAGTTTATTGGAGGAAGAAAGGAAGTTAATGGAAGAGATGCCAGAGGTGGATCTTCAGGAGAAAACAAAGAAACTAAGGCAGGCTTGGTTCAAGGCCAACTGCATGAAAAGAAAGGAAACCAACTGCAAGAAAAGAAAAGAAATGACGCCAGAGTGGCACCCAGTTGCTATTTCTCGTTTAAATTAACAGTTTATCATGTATTCCTGATTTTCACAAACTTGGCTGAATCAAGCGTCTTAAGTAGATCTTGTGATCATTTGTTTTAAGAGATACTGATAACTAAATTTATCATATCCCCTAAACCCAAATATGATGGTCAATCATAAAGTTTTCATATTATGTCAGATGATCAATACCTAAATTAAAAAGTAGTGGACTCAAAGTTTATGATGTGGAGCAACTGATAACAGTTTGTCGTAAATAAACATGAGACCGAATATCAGATGTCTTCATATTGAAATTCTCCGGTTTTCTTTAATAAAATGGTCACACTATTTTTAGATTTTAAGAGTCTGAAGTACTTATTTGAGCGGAAAGAAACTGAATATGAGGTAATAAATGTGGCAAGAATTCCCGAAGGATTTGATTTATATTGAGTTATTATCCTGGGAAAGGCCAATATGTTGCTGAGGCATTGAGCAGAAAACGGGCTGAAACTGGAATAGTATCAGTTAGCCATAAATGGAGATTGTTTGTGAGTGAGATGTACCGTTATGCGTGTACTCTCTATATGTGTTGATATTTGTGCTCGAATGCATGTTCAGCTGAGTGATACTCATATTCAGAGAGTAAGATGTATGATGAGACGAGTATGATATCAGTAGATTATGGAATTGGTAATATGGATTGTATTAATTAACGATGGGATTCAAATGGTATCTTATGGGTTATGGGTAGAAATGATACCATTTGGATAACCATTAGTGGACTGATAAGTCTGCGTATTCTTTCAATGAACACCAAAATTCTTTTGATAGACTGAGCAGATTGTATATGTGTGAGATATAGAGATTTGATAGGAGTACTCAGATATGTGTCATGTCGGATTAAGATCCGAAGATTGTGTCGAGATCTGATATATGAGGCAGACTCGATTTGGTACTCATCTCCTTCTCAGTGTGATATGTACTCTCAGACTGGCTGACAGACTGAGAGAGTGACTTTGATGCTTGCGAGCATGCTCGGGTCTAGTATATTTGAATTTTGGTGGAAGGAATATTTTATGTGTGTAACCGTATGTGTATAAATAGCTATTATAAGAGCATAATGATGGCACTCGAAAGGTTGATAAGAAGCCTTATCCATCTCCAACTTGTTGATTTGAAAGTATGGAGTTATTGTTATTGGTGCCACAAGATATGATTACATACACAAGGTTTGTATATAGGCCTTGAAGTGTATTGTGGCTGACTCAGTTTTGCTAAGGGTCTTACCAAAAGGCCAAAATGAGATTTGGAATGAAAAGAAAGCTCGCACCGCGATTTGTTGGACCATTAGAGATCTTTGATGTGGATAGATCCATTGGCTTACTGATTTACTCTACTGTCACAGTTGAGAAGTGTTCGGAATAGTGTCTATCTATTGATAGTGAGGAAATATCTTTCAGATTCTATATATGTTATGGATAGAACTCACCTCTAAGTTGGGGAGGATACCACGTATCAAGAAGAGCAAACATGGAAGCGAAAATATAAAATGCGAGAGCAGTTTTCTGGAATTGAGTATCACTTGAGGAAGTCATTGCTTCTAAATTTCGAGGACGAAATTCCTTAAGTTGGGGAGATTGTAACACCCCGTAATTTTCGTTACATATATACGTTAAATTACACGTATATCGAAACGTATAATACACGTATTTTATACGTAGGAGCCAAATATACGTGTATGATACCTATGAGATAATCTTATATGAGTGCTTACAAGTTACACATTGGAGTTAATGTAACTTGATTAATTTATGGAGTTGTTTCATTAGCTATGTGGATTTAGAAGAAGAAACAAATGAATAATAAAAAGAATAATAATAAATAACAAGGATACTATTTATTTCTATTTAAAATAAAAATAAAATAAACAGTATTTACTGTTCACGGAATAGTAACTGAAAAAAAAAATAGAAAAGAAAAGAAAAGAAAAGAAAAGAAAAGGAAAGGAAAGGAGTTGCAGAAAGCAACGAAAAACAGAAGAGAAGAAGCAGAGAGGAAAAGAGGAGAGAAAAAGGAAGAACTCGGAAATCCAGCGAAATTCGGACATACGGTAAGTGATTTTCACTCCTTTTCTTCGTAAAATTACTATCTAAGCTAGATGTGATGATTTTAGGGGAGTGATTTTGACTATTGGAGCCGTTTTACGGCGTTTTGACAATCTTGGGGTTTTGACCCCAACGTCAATGAAAACCCACTAGGAAGGTAGAAAAATACTTCTTGGACCGTCGGGACTCCGAATCTGTGGTTAGATTCGATTTCATGTGTTTTGGAGACCGTTTGACAATTTTAATACAATTTACATCTGTCGGATGAATAGTGATAAATAGTGTCGGATGAATAGTGATGAATAGTGTCGGGATGAATAGTGATGAATAGTGTCGGCGGAATAGTGATGAATAGTGTCGGATGAATAGCGATGAATAGTGAACAGTGAATAGTGAACAGTGTACAGTGTACAGTGTACATGAATAGTGTACAGTGAATAGTTATATAGTGAGTGATGTGTATAGTACTGTGCACAGTGATGTGACCAGTGATGTGAACCCAATGAAACCCCGGTTTGAGTTTATAGAAACGAGATAACTGCTTTTGAGTCCTAAATGGATTTATTAGTAGTGATTTGAAGTGAGTTGAGACATTAAAGATGTAAATAGATCTGAATACATGAAATTGAATCATGTAGGGATTATAACAGGTGAAATTAGGTGGATTTAACTTGGAGCTGGACTCGAAGGCGATGATGATTGGGTTTAAGTTGAACGTGTTGTACTGTGAGTATAGTTTTCTTGATTTGGTTCTTGTATAGCATTGTACGTATATAAAATGGTTGATGGTATGCATGTTAGCTTTATATATACTGCATTGAGTTTTATGGATCATGCAAACTGATTTTAGCATTGAAGTTTGTAATGATGAGGCTTTGCGATTCCTCATTGTCATTTCGTTAGGTTTGTCCTAACAAGGGTTGCGATCCTTGAAATGATTGTTAATTGGGTAATGAGAGGTTGTGGCTACCTTGTAATGGTCATACAAGGGTTAGACCCGCTCTCTTGCCTTGCGGAGGAGGGAGATTGTGTATTGTGTTATTGAATTGGGTAATGAGAAGTTGTGTCTACCTTGTACGACCATACAAGGGTTAGACCCGCTCTCTTGCCTTGCGGAGGAGGGAGATTGTGCATTGTGTTTTAAAATTGGGTAATGAGAGGTTGTGTCTACCTTGTACTACCATACAAGGTTAGACCCGCTCTCTTGCCTTGCGGAGGAGGGAAATTGTGCATTGTATTATTGAAAATCATGAAATTTATGATATTGACATGTACAATATATTCATTGAATGATGCATGTGTTGAATAAGTGTTTGAAATGATTTTAAATGTCATATTTCTATAAATGTATATAATTGCTATCTCAAGAACTATATTCACTGAGCTGTTGATTGCTCACCCCATTTCCTCCAACATTTCAGGTATTAATTCAAAGGGAAAAGGAAAACTCCGTGAGTGAGTCTGGTATGTGTATGTCTGCTTGGAGGAAAGAGTTTTTGTTATTTGATATGTATAATTATCACACATTATAGATATATGTATTATCATCTAGATGGGATGTGTGGGCATATATTTATATTGGATGAGAAATTGATAATTTGATGTGTGAATGAATGGAATGGTTATGGGATTTGATTTGTGGTAATAGAAAAAAAAAAAATTATTGTACATGTTGGGAAGGTTTGTGAGAGTACGTGAAGGCTGACAGTGTATTATATACTGTATATGGGTTTGTACAGTGTATAGTACGCTGTGCCGGTCATGACGTCAGCCTACGTCAGGGGCGTCGTGACATTTTCAACAATTGGGGTTTTGACCCAACGTGAATGAAAATCCGCTAAGAAGGTTGGAAAACACTCCCTGGACTGTCGGGACCCCAAATATGTGGTTAGATTGAATTTATGTGTTCATTTAGAACTTTTATGGCTATTGGAAGTTAGAGTGTAGATTGGAGACCATTCCCAATGAAACTCCAGTTTAAGGCTATAGAATGGTAGAATGGACTGTTGCGAGTCCATCGATGCTAAGTTCATGATTTTTGGAAACTGTTTGACAATTTTAGTAACAATTTACATCTTTCGAATGAATAGTGACAATGTGAACAGTGATGTGAATTGCACTATGAAGTAAACAGTGAGTTGAAATGGTGATTCTAATGATAATCTATGATTCATTTCAATGTTTAAATTGAGAGCTCAAGTGCATGGCTAAATACTCTTGAGGAAGCAATTATGATGGACGTTTATTGTTGCTCGATTTGACTTAGAAACCTCGTGTAACCACTGTGAGTATAGTTTTCTTGATTTGGTTCTTGTATGGCATTGTACACATATAAACTGGTTGATTGTATGAATGTTTATGTAATGCATTGAGTTTTAGTGATCATGCAAACTGATTTTAGAAATTGGAGCTTATAATAATGTCATTTCGTTAGGAATTAGACCCGGATGAGGTTTTGCGAGTCCTCATTGTCAGTAGGTATGTCCTAACAAGGGTTGCGATCCTTGAAATGACTGTAAATTGGGTAATGAGATGGAGATGGTAAAATATTTATGAATGAGCATCAACTATATATTGTGTGCACGTATATTATTTTGATGAATGATGTATATGTGCTTTTGAAATGTTTAAATCGATTTGATATGCCATGTTTCCTAAAATGCATGTGATTGTCATGTCAACAACTATATTCACTGAGCTGTTGTTTACTCACCCCATTTCCTCCAATATTTCAGGTATTGAGTCGAAGGGAAAAGGAAAAAATCCGTGAGTGATAATCACGTGAGCCTTCATCTGGTATGTGTATGTATGCTTGGAGGAAATAGATTATATTTTTGTTATTTTGATATATATACTTATCACACATTATATATATATATATATATATATATGTATTATCATTTAGATGAGATGTGTAGGCATATATATAGCTTAATATATTGGATGATGAAATGTAAATTTGATGTGTGAATGAATGGAATGATATAGATATCTATATTGGATTTGATTTGTGATATCTCAGGAAAAACAAAAGTGAAACGTCCATTTGATGGGGAGGTGTAGTCAAAAATTTGGAAATTGTGGGAATTATTGTGAATGTTCGTTGAGGCTGACAGTGTATTGTATATTGTATATGGGTATGTACAGTATATAAGACATTGTGCCGGTCATGACGTCAGTCTACGTCAAGGGCGTCGTGACAATATTGGTATCAGAGCCTAGTTTTAAAATCCTTAAATAAAAGCTTTATGATATTATGATTGTTTGTACGGGTATACATATGGGTAGTCCTATTATGTTGAGCCTATTCCAATATGTTATGTTGACTGAGAATCACATGTGTCAGTGAATTCCAGATTTGGAAAAGACCAGTCAAGATTAACAATGAAGATTGTTGATCACGAAAGGATCAGAAGGCTGAAAGAAAATGAACTGGATGTAAACCAGTGATAATAAATTATATAGCTTATATATGACTAGTAACTACCCAACAACAACAAAATGCACAGCTTATTAGCTTGTGACAAAGTTGTAATATGAGAAAGATAGAGGCTTGAACCATTGATAGCTTCAGATGTGGGTGCCAATGGTGTGGGTACTTCTGTAAAACCATATATAGTTGAGACTGAAGTAAACATAAAATTAATAGACGGTCTCAATGATAAGCCAGATGAAATGAAAAGATATGTGAAAGTTATGGAAACTTTTAGGAGAAGAGACTCTCCTATCTTAACTGGCAATCTGCTAGTAGACGTAGTAAAGAATTTGCTACTCTGAGTGTAGACCATCTTAGAGAATGATTAAGTCTTTGAAAATAATAAAGAAAGTTAGCTACTTTTAAGCTAACTGATGATAAGAGATACTAGAAAATTGGGTTAAGGACTCCTGAGATGATTAAGGCATGAGATTACTTAAAGAAGCTATTTGGGCTTCTATCATCATGCTGAAATGATGTAAGGCATAAAAAAGTTTATCTTGTTAAAATGTAGTGACATGCCTAATCATAAATACAAACATGAATTAAATAGACTGGTATAGTTTATTTTTGGAATGATCACTATGGATACTCTGAGACTGATAAGGATCTAGAATATATTTTGGGATCCTATACGGCAGGTTTGCTAATTATTGGGTTATAAATATATTTTGGGATCCTATAACTTTTAGGTCAGCCAAAGCTGCAGTGAAATTGTTAACCCAAACAATACTAGTAATATAGCTTGCACTGCCGTTAGAAGCTGAGTTATCAACACCAATTTTAGGTAAATGGAGAAATAAGTAATGTAAGGAAATGTTGGGGCAAGAATATGAAATTCAAGATAAGCGAAACATTGAGTAAGGTTGAGATTTTGACAGTATTAATGACTCTAAATTTGTTAGTACCTGACCCCATAAAAATGGGAAAAAGAAAAGTGATGTTAACGAATAATGAAAACCAGAAATGGTAAGCAGGAGTCACAAACTGCATACATTATATCTCGACTAATAATTGTCTATTATCGATCTGAAGGTGTTAATCTCCAGTTAGTCGATATGGAATGCCCCAGTAAATTTTATCAATGTGACTCCACCAGATTTTAGTAAAACGTTGATAACAGGTATGATCAACATTTTGTTATTGTGTATATTTTGATGTATTGTTGGATCTACCTGGTCCTTTATGTCTGGTGATATGGTAGACAAATTGTATTATCTTTTGTTATAATGGTATATCATTGATTGTGAGTATGCCTATAGGAGAAAGAATCTATCTTGATATGGTTAGCAAATAATATGTGTAATAAATCTGAGGGTCATCAAGTGGAAAATTCTCATTTTGAATCTCACGTAATAAGGCATGCAGTTGATTAAAATTCCTGTGGTGAGCTGGTATATTGGAGTATTCTCTGATGAAGTATTAAAATGGCTACCTAGACAGGAGATTGATATCATATAAAACTGATGCTAGTATAACATGTATCTTCATTCCTTCATCTAAAGAATACCTAAGGAATTGTGAGAATTTAAGGTGTATGTTAATGTGTTAATGAGCGATGGAAAGAAGGTATAGTAAAATATGTTTAAGTATGAATTACTGTTAACTGAGCATGATAACAATAAATAATGAATATCCTTTACCATGGATAGATGGTTGAAGTCGATTAACTACATGGAGCCAAAATTTCTTTAAGATCATTTTGAGATCTAGGCACCATCAGTTAAGAATTCGGGAAAATGATCTAATGCAAACTATTTTAAGACAAGATATGGATATTCTGAAATTTTGGTAACCTTGATTAATGTGTCAATCACGTTTATAGGATTGATGCAGTGGGTATGTGAACCATATCTTGATTATTACATAGTCTTCGATGATGATATATGCAATTGTCCCAAGAACTGAGAGGAGCATGAATAACACCTCGGGATTATTTTGTAGTCGCTGAGAAAGCACCGAATAAGTGTCAAGCTCAGTTTTGATGATAAATGAGCCAAAATTTTTGGATCACGTGACTAGTTTAAATAGTATCTTTAAGGATGTTGGGCAAGTCAAAGTGATCATAAAACTGTTAAAACTGATTTAAATGATGAAAATCAGAAGTTCTTTGGTATTAGTTGTATGCTATAGAAAGTGCGTGGAAAGATCCTTGAAGCTAGCTGTTCCACTCATGAAACTAAACCAGACGAATGTTATATAATGTGTGGACCGTTGTGCATGGGGAAGCTCTCACAATATTCAATGTTATTACTAGTTTCAGAAACTAAAAGTAATTGTGATTGATGAATATCACGTCCAGATCTGGATTTTGCATTGATACAAAAGGATAAGTTAATTACTTGTGTCTCCAGATATTGGGTAGTGCACGAGAATAACTATCCTGAGAGTGAATAAAAATTATTTGGTAGTGATTTGATAAGAGCATTGCCTCTATAATAAAAGGTCACACTATCGTCAGATGTTAAGAGTCTGAAGTAATTATTTGGAAAGAAACTAAATATGAGGTAATAAATGTGGCAAGAATTCTCGAAGGATTTGATTTTATATTGAATTATTATCCTGGGAAAGGCCAATGTATTGCTGAGGCATTGAGCAGAAAATAGGCTAAAACTGGAGTAGTATCTATCAGTTAGCCATAAATGGAGATTGTTTGTGAGTGAGAGTTACTGTTATGGGTGTACTCTCTATTACTCCATGTGTTGATATTTGTGCTCGGATGCATGTTCAGCTTATTGAGACTCATATTCAGAGAATAAGATTTATGATGAGACGAGTATGATATCCGTATGAAAGATTATGGAATTGATAATATGGATTGTATTAATTCAAGATGGGATTCAAATGGTATCTTATGGGTTATGGGTAGAAATGATACCATTTGGATAACCATTAATGGACTGATAAGTCTATGTACTCTTCCAATAAACACCAGAATTCTATTGATAGACTGAGCATATTGTATATGTGTGAGATAGGGAGATTTTATGGGAGTACTCAGATATTTATCTTGTCGGATTAAGATCCGAAGATTGTGTCGAGATCTGATATATGATGCAGACTCGATTTGGTACTCATCTCCTTCTCAGTGTGATATTTATTCTCAGACTGGCTGACAGACTGAGAGAGTGACTTTGATGCTTGCAAGCATGCTCAGGTCTGGCATACTTGAATTTTGGTGGAAGTTGGAAAGAATATTTTATGTGTGTAAACTTATGTGTATAAACAACTATTATAATAGCATAATGATGGCACTCTAAAGGTTTGATAATAAGCCTTATAGATCTCCAACTTGTTGATTTGAAAGTGTGGAGTTATTGTTATTGGTGCCAGAGGATAGTATTAAATACACAAGGTTGGTATATAGGCCTTGAAATTTAGTGTGGCTGACTCAGGTTTGCTAAGGGTTTTACCACAGAAAGGCCAAAATGAGATTTGGGATGAAAGGAAAGCTCGCACCGCGATTTGTTGGACCATTAGAGATCCTTGATCGGATAGGTCCATTGGCTTACCGATTTGCTCTACTGTCATAGTTGATAGGTGTCCATAATATTTTCTATATATTGATGCTGAGAAAATATCATTTGGATTCCATATATGTTATGGATATAACTCAACTCTAAGTTGGGGAGGATACCACGTATCAAGAAGAGCAAACATGGGAGCTGAAATAGAAAATGCGGGAGCAGTTTTCTGGGACGTAAGTATCACTTGAGGACTACTCCTTGCTTCTACATTTCGAGGATGAAATTCCTTAAGTTGGGGAGATTGTAACACCCCGTAGTTTTACTTACATACATACGTTGAAGTATGCGTATATCAAAATGTATAATACACGTATAAGGACCTTTAAAGTCATGTGTACATGTGAAATGAACTTGAAAATGTCAAAAGTGAGTTGGAACGTGATTTAAATAGAAATCGTTTGATAACACGTGTATTCCTCAGGTAGATTAAGTGTATGAAGAAGAAGAACGAATAAAAAAATATAAAATAAAATAAAATAATGAACAGTACTCGAATAAAAGACAAATTAAGTATACTATTCACAAGCATGTACTGTTCACGGAACAGTAAATAAATAAATTAAATGAAGTTGCAGAATGAAAGACCAAAGAGGAACGTCTAGAAGAACGAAAAAAAGAGAAGAAAGAAAAAGCAAACGGCGGATTTGCGGCCAAATTCGACGTGCTGGTAAGCTATTTTTGCTATTTTTCGTCGTAAAATTGATATCTAAGCTAGATGTAACCTTTTTAGCGGAGTAATTTTTGCTGTGGAAGCCGTTTTACTATTTTTTCAACAATTGGGGTTTTGACCCAACGTGAATGAAAATCCGTTAAGAAGGTTGGAAAACACTCCCTAGACTGTCGGGACCCCGAATATGTGGTTAGATTGAATTTATGTGTTCATTTGGAACTTTTATGGTTGTTGGAAGTTAGAGTGTAGATTGGAGACCATTCCCAATGAAACTCTAGTTTAAGGCTATAGAATGGTAGAATGGACTGTTGTGAGTCCATCGATACTAAGTTCATGATTTTTGGAGACTGTTTGACAATTTTAGTAACAATTTACATCTTTCGAATGAATAGTGATGGCGTGAACAGTGATGTGAATACAACTATGATGTGAACAGTGAGTTGAAATGGTGATTCTCATGATAATCCATGATTCATTTCAATGTTTAAATTGAGAGCTCAAGTGCATGGCTAAATACTCTTGAGGAAGCAATTATGATGGACGTTTATTGTTGCTCGATTTGACTTAGAAACCTCGTGTAACCACTGTGAGTATAGTTTTCTTGATTTGGTTCTTGTATGGCATTGTACACATATAAACTGGTTGATTGTATGAATGTTTATGTAATGCATTGAGTTTTAGTGATCATGCAAACTGATTTTAGAAATTGGAGCTTATAATAATGTCATTTCGTTAGGAATTAAACCCGGATGAGGTTTTGCGAGTCCTCATTGTCAGTAGGTCTGTCCTAACAAGGGTTGCGATCCTTGAAATGACTGTGAATTGGGTAATGAGAGGGAGATGGTAAAATATTTATGAATGAGCATCAACTATATATTGTGTGCACGTATATTATTTTGATGAATGGTGCATATGTGCTTTTGAAATGTTTTAAATCGATTTGATATGTCATGTTTCCTAAAATGCATGCGATTGTCATGTCAACAACTATATTCACTGAGCTGTTGTTTACTCACCCCATTTCCTCCAATATTTCAGGTATTGAGTCGAAGGGAAAAGGAAAAAATCCGTGAGTGATAATCACGTGAGCCTTCGTCTGGTATGTGTATGTATGCTTGGAGGAAATAGATTATATTTTTGTTATTTTGATATGTATACTTATCACACATTATATATATATATGTATGTATGTATGTATTATCATCTAGATGGGATGTGTGGGCATATATATAGCTTAATATATTGGATGATAAAATGCAAATTTGATGTGTGAATGAATGGAATGATATAGATATCTATATTGGATTTGATTTGTGATATCTCAGGAAAAACAAAAGTGAAACGTCCATTTGATGGGGAGGTGTAGTCAAAAATTTAGAAATTGTGAGAATTATTGTGAATGTTCGTTAAGGCTGACAGTGTATTGTATACTATATACGGATATGTACAGTGTATAATACATTGTGCCGGTCATGACGTCAGTCTAAGTCAGGGGCGTCGTGACACGATGAGTATGCTTCGATGTCTAGTAAGCAGATAGATTCTCAGGAAGAGGATAGAAGTGATCATGTGCAGGTGGAGTTCAGTACTTCAGGTGAACAATCAAAGAGTAATGTGGAGGGGACAACAGTTGGAGCCAGTAAGCACCAGCAGCAGCAACAACAATCCTTAGCTAGTGGCAGAGCTAAGAAGACAATTAAAACATCAGTTCGCTATGGGTTCGAGGACATGGTGGCATAAGCATTGACAGTGTATGGAGATGATCCTTCTACTTTTAAGGAGGCAATGAGTGGCAGTTGTTCTGAAATATGGAAAGAAGCCACGGAGGATGAGATGGACTCATTAATGAAGAACCAGACTTGGGAACTTGTAGAGTTACCTAAGGGTCAGCGGGCTATTGGGTGCAAATGGGTGTATTCAAGGAAAGATGGTCATCCAGGATCAAACAGTGTGAGATATAAGGCAAGATTGGTTGTCAAAGGGTATGCTCGGAGAGAAGGCGTGGACTATAATAAGGTGTTTTCTCTTGTTGTGAAACACACTTCTATTAAAGCATTGTTAGCATTGGTTGCATTATTTGACTTGGAATTGGAGCAACTAGATGTCAAGGCAGTTTTCTTGCATGGGGACTTGGATGAGATAATTTACATGAAGCAGCCTGAAGGCTTTGAGGTTTCTAGTAAGAGTAATCATGTGTGCAAACTAAAAAAGTCTTTATATGGGCTCAAGCAGTCACCCAGACAGGGATATATGACGAGCAAGTATGACAGTTGTGTCTACTTTCTGAAGCTTTTAGATGGTTCTTATGTTTATTTACTCTTGTATGTTGATGACATGTTAATTGTTGCTAAGAGCATGGAAGAAATCAACAAGTTAAAATCCGAACTGAGTCAAGAGTTTGAGATGAAGGATTTGGGTGCAGCTAAGAAGATTCTTGGTATGGAGATACATAGAGAAATGAAAAATGGCAAGTTATATCTGTCACAGACGAAGTACTTGGAGAAAGTTATTTCAAGGTTTGAAATGGAGAACTCTAAGCCAGTGAGTACTCCATTTCAAACCTTGAAAGAACTTTCTCCAAGTACTTCCTCTGTGACAAATATAACTTGCCCTTTTTCCTTTCTATATATCTGTCATAGAAAAAGTACTTGGAAAAAGTTCTTTCAAGGTTTGAAATGGAGAACTCTAAGCCAGTGAGTACTCCATTGGCAGCTCATTTTCGACTTTCGGCAGATATGTCTCCGAACACCGATGAGGAGCGTACATGAGTCATGTTCCATATGCTAGTATGGTGGGTAGCTTGATGTATGCTATGGTGTGCACTAGGCCAGACATTTCACATGCAGTGAGTGTTGTCAGTAGATATATAACAAATCCTGGAAAACAACATTGGCAAGAAGTGAAATGGTTATTGTTGTATCTTCGAGGTACATTGGATGTAGGATTGATTTTTCAGTGGTACAGGTTCATTTATCAGTGGATATGTGGATTCTGATTATGCTGATAATTTAGACAAGCGACGTTCCACTATAGGGTACGTGTTCACTTTGGCACGTGGTCCTATATGTTGGAGGTGTATATTGCAGACTACAGTTGCTTTGTCTATTACTGAGGCAGAGTATATGACAGTGACAAAGGCTATGAATGAGGCTTTGTGGCTTCAAGGTTTGATTGGTGACTTGGGGATTACCCTAAAAAGTGTATCAGTGCATTACGACAGTCAGAGTGTCATTCACTTGGCTAATAACCAAGTGTATCATGTCAAGACCAAACATATTGATGTTCGTTTCCATTTTGTTGGTAAGATTATCGAAGATGGTGAGATTTCTTTACAGAAGATCAGTACCAATGATAATCCTGCAGATATCTTGACAAAGACAGTCTTAGCGGTCAAGTTTGAGCATTGCTTGAACTTGATCAATATCTTACAGTGTTGAGCGCCTCGAGGGGCGCATTTGGAGATGTTGATTGGTTGATTAACTAGTAGCTTGTGGTGGTCCTCACCAAAATGAAGATTGTTATGTATGGTGTGTGGCTCGGCCACTTTGTGGGCCTGAGGACTTTCTATTTTACGTGTTTCTATTTTATTAATTTTCTTAATTGTATTGGTTTCCTGGACTGAGTAGAAAACTTTCCTTGTCTGAATTGGGAAGTAAGTCTAAAGCTCTTTTTATATACCCAGCATATAGGATTGAGAGGTAAAAGTGAAATTAGAGAGATATTGTGAGTGTTGTACTGGATTCTTCTAAATTAGTAAAATCTTCATCTTTCGTGGATGTAGGCGGATCTTCACCAAACTACGTAAATCTGTGTGCATTCTTCTTGTTGCTTTGATTTGCACCTGTGTGTGTGCGTGCTTGTATATTTGTTCCACTGCTTGAATCTCAACAGATAATACCTTCCGAAACAATAATTTCAAACAGAGTAATGTTATATGTAGATTTGGTCTAACGTCATTTTCTTACGTTGTCACCCAATTTTTTAAAAATATTTTAAAAATGTGCATGTATTTAAAAATATTGTATAATATATATATACATTCTCAAAATATTTAACGCAACAAAAAATGATGTTAGTACCGAGTGTATGAAAAACATTTTTATTTAAAAAAAGAGACCTCGATTTACAGATCCACCCTTCTCAGGTTGAATTCAAAAGCTTTAAAAAGCTCTGTTTTTTAATTAAAAAGTAATGTAACGTACGCACAAGAACCAATTTAATAAAAGGAAAAATTTTTGCTATTGTTTTGTCCCCACTTGCCGCTGCTACTAGTATTCTTCTTTTAAAGTGGAGGTCGGTTGCTCTTTTTAACTTATTACATTGAATGTAACCCCCCATTCATGAAACTCAATATTCTTGATTATTCCAGTTGCCATGCCCACATCTGCAATCCACTGTTACTATCTGTCTACGTGCAGCTCTCTAAAGCTATTACATTCAACTTTTAAGTGAAGTGAGAATCTGAACTACCATGCCCATTTGATTGATTAAGTGCCCTGTGTGAAATACCAGGCTCCAGCGTCATGTATTGCGTTGATGTCCAGCCCTGTACTATATACACGCACACATAGAGCCATGCTGGACAAACGCGCTGAAACACGCATGTAAATGCGATCTCTATGCCAGTGACCGTTGGATCATATATTATGTAGATTGATGTGTAATATGTGCATATCCTACGCCCATGATAGTACAATTATAGTTATAGTTGTACTTATGCATTTAGATAGCATTCTATTATATATATATATATGATACTAGTGTTGTCAACGGTGCATTGGCGCGATGGTCAAGCCTTAAGGTTTATTTCACAGAATCAAGAGTTCGAGTCACGACAAGACAAAAAAATTAATAAATACGTTCATAAAACACTTTAAGTCTCTAACAAGCTAAAAACTTTCATCACTTAGATCCCGTAAGAAGGAAGTATCACACGCACCCGAAACCATGAAACAAATTTACGAACTCATGAACTTTGAGAACGAAATCATTCTTGGCAATCCCCTCACAGGTGGGAATATATATATATATGTGTGTGTGTGTGACACTAGTGTTAGTACATGCAAACCATATGAGTAAACCATTGAGGTAAACAATGGAAGGATCCTACACTTTGGACAAAGTTCCCACCTATGTAAAATCCCGAGTGCTAGAAGTATTTAAGTACTAAAAGCCTCTTTCTCTACCTTGAAAATGTGATGTGTACAACATTCTCCAAGCTTTTTTCCCTTCATTCTACAATTAAACTACAGAGATCACTGACTGCTAGTTGATTAACACTAAGCTATAATACAGGAAAACAGAAAGAAAATCCTCCTGTCATCAATCCTAGCACAGTGGTTTTCATTTCTAACTGATGAGACATTTCCTATTTTATATGTAAACATGGAGAATTTGTGGTCAAATAATTTTAACTATTGAAGATGCTTCTGGCAAAAGGATGTAAACCAGCTCCTGCCAATAACCTTAATAAATACTGTACAAACTCAAATGTGTGGCCTGTACTGTATTTGCGTATTTTTTCCCATATTTTTACAGTTATTTGTTTACTCTACAGAGGACACTTAAGCCTTCATCCGACTCATACCTTTTACAAACAAATACAAGGTCAAAAACCAGTTATAGAGGCCTCAAGAGAGGGTAATCTTCAAGTAGTTCACGTTCTGACAGCATATCGTTTTCATTTTGGGGAGTCCATAACACCTCAACTGCCTGCATATACACAAAATATAGAAATTTGAGAGAAATGGCAACAACATAAAATAGAATGTTAATCCACTTGATCAGATCTTTTTCTAATGGTTACCAGAGTTTTGCTGGAGGGGATGGAACCCAGCTTTTGCAAGGCATCCTTCAAGTTTGTGCTGCTATTGATAGGGGGAAGTTTGTGAACACCCTCAGCGGCCACCAGGATGGTTATCTGAAAATGGCCGTATGGAAATGATGTCAAAGGTAGAAATAATATAGGACTTAAAAAGAAAGAATTGTGGCATGCACTACTCCGATAAAGAAAAAGGACAACTGCAAATGACTAAAAGAAACCATACAATAAATCACGCTGCAAGATGTATCGAATATGATCATCATAAGATTGAGATAGCCCAAACAAGTCAACCAATCATGAATCCAATAACGCAGTCCGTATAGTGAACAAGTTAAATTTTAATAGTTCTCACCCAAATCTCACTAACACAAAGTTATTACTTCATTTTTTTCTTTCATGATTCATTTTTTTCTATCATGATATACTATTCCTTTCTGTTGGAAAATCTAAAAGTTATCACATCATATTACTGCTACAAAGAGCAAATGTAAACAAAGCAAACTAAGTGCAATTACATTTATGGTGTTAATTTTCGTCACACTTCTCCTTGATCCTTGCCCTCTATATGACACAAAAGAAAAGTATAGGGATGTCAACACGGCATACTAAAACTCGATCCCCTTTTCTTGTTGCAAGAAGCTACGTATATTCTCCCATATTTTCCAAATCTCTTTCAAAAGTTTTACTTTAAACTAACACTGACAATGCATACACTAATGAATTGGGTGAAGCAGCTGATGTCCTTGTTGATATGCAGCAGATCAATGAGAACAATCAAAACTGACAAAAACTACCAATCTTATTTACCAAATTAATAGTTGCACGAAACACGAGTACATACAAAAGAAGAGAGGATGACAGACCAAAACAGGGGGTGGGGGGGGGGGGGGGGGGGGGGGGTTGGGGGGAGGGGGGGTGAGAGAGAGAGGCTGGAACAAACGGATCAAGGGAATAAAGAAAAAAAATGTATTCAATATGTCAAACTATTCATGATCTAACAGCATGTCCACTGTTTTCTTTTTTCTATCAAATCATTAATGACCTTCCCCATAATAAGAGATGTAAACAGTTCATTTACTGTATTAAAGATGTAACTCATACCACAATGTACTCGTTGCTGAATCCAGTATCTCTATGGCTTCTAGTTGTTTGCCTTTTAATGTTATTTACATTGACGAGTGTCTCTTCATCAAATTTTCCACGTTCTTCAATAGAAAGTTGATTGAAGCGATTCTCCCCTTCTTCTATGCTCCTTTTAACATCAACCTGCAAAGCAAGATTTAGATCACTTGCCTATGTCTTCATAGTTAGAGCAGAAATCCACAATCCACCAACTACCCCATAAGCAAAAGAAAGAGGACCACTTTAGAATGAGAGAAGTGCATGGTAACACTTCTTTGAGGTTTCTGTTTATTAATAGAGCATGTGGAAATCTTACTTTTCAGGTCCTTATTTTCAGAAAGTGATTAAGCTAAAATTCTCCATGTTATTTTTGGGGCTGATTAGAGAATATTCCATTTAAAGTATGATAAGGTAAACTAGCAAACTAAGACAAAATTGAATAAGAATTCCAAGCAACCACTCACTCTCTATAAATGTTTCGAGGAGCGAAATATTGGTAAATCAGTCCTTTAACAATTTCACAATACCAAAACATAAGGAAAAATGCATCAAGAACCAAAATATTCCATCAGATTAACAAGAATAATTATTTTCATCTTTAGCTTTAATCACCACAAAACCAAAAGATTTGTTCTATTTCTTCTTCTTTTTTCTTCCTTTTTGTCCACAGTTGTGCAAGGGGGTGGGGAGTTCACTTAATATAATATGCAGCCACATCAAAAGCAATGAATTGAATACATTAATTCAAGGAAAGAAAATTGTTGAAACATGACCTAAGGTGCTTTATTAGATACTGTATTCATCAGAATTAGTTCCACTTATAATAGGAAACTCTACATGCAGAAACTAGAACCTTGGAAAAAGAAAAATAAATAAAACTTCTTTTTTTGAGTAAAAAATAAATAAAACTAAAACCATAGCAATTTAAACTTGATTTATTCAGCATATACACAAAATCTAGGATGTGAGCCCACACAGTAAATTGCCAAAATATACAAATAGACTTTTGTATAATTGAATTGCACTAAACAGGGTCACTATTTCATAAACATGCCAGCAGGCTATGTAGCAACAAAACCCCTTTATTGGCTGCAACAAAGCTATAAGGCGCTGGATATATAAACTCCCAAAACCTGATGTAATAACCCTAGGTGTCTCCATATTTGTCTGACACATTGTTATTTGTTATGATACAACTATCGACCACAAACTCTTAGAAAATGGATTGTCAATTGTCCTTTTTAAAAACCAGCCAGCAACTAGTTAGATCTTCAAGAATACAAGATACCAATTCCATACCCAGAGACTACCTATTTATGCATCCGAGTGCGGCAGGTTGGTAAGTATTATAGTTTTTCCAATATATAACTTGTCTTAACAGTCTTCTAGAGTTTTCAACTCCATATGATTAATTTGTTGAAGTAAACCTACTTTCTTTATGCATCCATGGAAGCAAGTAGGCAACTATCATTTTACTTTATTTCATTTTATTTTATTTTTTGATTGGATACAATGAAACCACCCCAAGAGTATTAGAGCCTCACATTGGGCCCCACTAATCTCCCCACCAACTCGACGCTGACAGATGGCCCCCTTCCACTGGAAACTTCGCTGCAATGCCCAAGAAGGTAGTCTAAGCTCAAAGAAGAGTCACGCAGACTCGAACCCACACCCTTCCCTCGTCCGCTAGTAACGCTCCCACATTCAATATATGAACCTCTTCAAATTATCTTTGTAGAAAGAGCTTTAAAAAACCATTAATAGAAAAACAAAAACAGCATGTCCATCTAGCAATTTGGTAACTTCTGGCAAATATGCTGTGAGAGTTAAAAATCAACTTTCAAATACAACTACTTCGTGTAAACTCTATGAGGTGGCTTCATAACTCTTTTCTCATTTCTGCAAACTATTGGCCTATCAAGAATAAGCGTGGTCAAAAACAAGAAAGGGAATAAATTTCACTTACAAATGAGTAACCCGAGATGCAACAATCCGGATGCCGAAGCAACGCTAATGTGGTCTCTGCCAACAAAGAGGAAAAACAGATGAGCAATACAATGGGGTAGGAATGAAATTTGGAAAGCCCTGACAAGCCTAAGCACAAGATTGCACATTTCTTGAGAAAGATCACCCAGGCAGTTGTACATAACACATGCCTGATAGCACTAGTATATTGACAGGTGGGCACTGGCCTCAAATCTAACACGAACATTCAATATTAATAAAGAAATAAAATGCTGGATATCAATAACATTTCCATGTTAGCATACGAATACAGAACCGGAGCAGAAGGTAAAACTCACCCGTTAGAACATAATTCAACCCTTCTGGGGTGGATGTATCTGCAATTTCAGCAATCCGGTCGAGATCCTTCTGGAATGACCTCGCCATGCCCAACAACCCAACCTAAGACAACACAATCAAAATGCAAAATGCTTTGAGATATTATTATGCATAAGAAGAGTGCTATTCAACACACCTCTTTAGCACCCATTTTCAGCACACTGCCCTTTATATACATTGGACGCCCTCAAATTACACATTGCTACATGATTCAAGAGCATCCAACATACATTACAAGGTTGCGTGCTGAATTCTTGTACACTAATCATTTTTTCCTATGCATAAATTAATCAAACAAAATCTCTCCATATATACTTCAAATTCGCGGCATATAAACAATTTTTTTTCATAAACACCAACCTAATGCAAAATGTACCATCAAAAACTCAATCCCTACAGCTACCACACAAATTCATCAACCAACAAATCGAAAAACCACCGCACCTGGAGCTTCACAACACTCGTTTTCTGCGCCGTGGCTAGCACACTTCCCTCCGATCGATCCGAAAGGAACCCCGAAACTAACATGAAAGCTGCGAAACCCATCAACAGTAGAAAAAAGCCCGAACCGGCCCCCACACCGACGCCAACCGCCGGCCCAACATAAATCCCTCCACCACCACCGGTAAACCCAAACGGCGACGGAGCATAATACGGCGCCGAATACGAAAACCCCGGCCCCGACGACCTCGTCGAATAGCTCCTCGAAGACGACGACGAAGAACCCGACGAGAACGACCGACCTCCCATCCTCCCCCCTGAAGCCGCCAACGCCGAATGAAAAGGATCGTAAGTAAGCAACAATCCCACCATAACAGCAGCAATTGCAGGTTTCTGCAATGCTTTAAACGCTTTCAAGATCGCCTCCGCAACTCCATCCAACAAATTCCGATCCCTAACTCCGCTTCCTTCCTCTGTACCGCATTTCTTCGCGTTTGTCAAACAATTTACCCGAAATTTCTCAAATTTTCTCCCAAATTTGATCGAACAATTAAAACTAGAATTCGCCTTGGCGAATCGAATTGGGTTAGGGTTATGAATTGGGAAGGTTCGAGATAGCGGATTCCATGGGAAAGATAGGAGCTTTGGGTGTCTGGTGAAAGTGATTGGTTCGGGAAGCGAAGATGTCGCCATGAACGAGGTCGATCAAAGTCTGGTTCGTGTGAGATTTTGAAGGGGGATCGGAGAATTGAGGTTGGAATTTTTTTGGGGTTTTGTGTGAGGGATTTGTGAGGAGGGTTTTGGACCAGTCGATCGAAATCTACGGTGGCCCCCAAGGGATTTGGCGCGAGATTCGAACCTCATCTGCAAGGCTGCTAAGGTTTCAACGTATTTGTAGTAATAAATATCTGAATTCTGATAATGTTTGATAGATAGAAGCTTGCGTGAGTTAGTGTTCGACTGTTCAGTGACAATAAAATGCCAAGTGTCCATAATTTAGTGGAACCATTAATTTAAACCACAGAAGAGGTTCAATTGAAGAAGCTATGTAAACCAAAGGGCGGTGTGATTTGGATTGATGGCTCGCCTTCACAGGATAGGCGAGAGTTTAAATCTTGTGGAGTTATACTTACTTTAAAAAGGATTAGAGAATATTTTGTAATTTGCTTAAACTTTAAAAGAATTAATAATTAAGGTCAATATTGAAGGAACTTTGGCGACACATGCCGTGCATAAGTAGACTTGAAAGTCTCGTAGAAAATTAAAGGAGGCCAAAGCCCCCGCAATGGCCTTGTTTAATAGAGTTTTTCAAAAAAAAAAATTTTTTTTCTTAGAAACACTTCTTAAAAAAATACTTTTAAAAAAAACTTATCTCTTTCAATTTCTTCTAAAAGTAAATAATTATTTTTTTTGTTACGTTTTAACTAAAAGTAAATATTGTCAAATACTTTCAAAAGCCTTTTTTTTTAAAAAAAAAAAAAAAAACTTTCTTAAATGAGGCCAATATACTCTCGGTTTTAAGGTTAAGGGTGACAAAATGAGTTAGACTCATTTACCCATTTTCGTCCAATTAGTTTTAAAATAGGTCTACACAAAATCTTTTAAAATTTAATTTGGTTGGGTATGGATATGAATCTTATATCCATTTTAAAAATCAAGTTAGGTCTGGAGACCTAAGAAATTGGGTATTCGGTTTTTACTTAATATACGAGATAAAATAAATATTTTACACATATTTTAATTTCATAATATTTATGTCCTAACTTGGTTAAAGATTGAAGTCCTTCAATTTTCTTTTTGATTTATATTTACAATCATCAATATTCACTCATATTCAGCAACAATAATAAATCAAATTTAACAACTGTAATTAATAAATAAATAAATAAATAAAAGCGTGCAAAAAAGGGCAAAACTGAACAACCTGATTTTCAAAACATATGGGCACAAATAAATAATTTTCCGTTTCGCAAAAGGGGCGAGTGTGGACATTTTAGATATATGTTAATATAAGGCGTTGTCTGAACTCATACCCATTCATACCTCATTTTTTGCTGCCTAATTAAAGTGCTATAATATTGGGCATTAAGACCCACTAAATGAGGGCACAAAAGGCATAAATCAAAGATAATCTACTATTATCTAAAGTGGCGTGGGTGAATTGGATGGGTGGCTCACTTCTACTGGGAAAGTGGAAGTTCGAATCTGAACTTTTTTCTTTTTACAAAACTTTGATTTCGCTCTAAACTTCGACCTTCAAAAATCAGAATTAATTCGGAGAAGTTTAATTCGACATGGAGAATTTTTTGTAAAAATTTGCTAAATTAGAGAAGTTTAGAGAATTTTTGCATATATGCTTAAATATCTAAATTTATTGTAGTATAAGCTAAAAACTAATATAAATAGATACTTTTAATACATAAAAATATCAATAAGCGACCTAACAAAATCAATCTTGTTAAGTGAGTTGATGAATTTGAATGACGGCTTTTGGTCTTAATTTGTTTTCTTTATTTTGATATTTAATTTTGTGGTGGCTTGCTTCTCGACCATATACTTTACTAGTTTGAATTCTATCATGCTTAATTTATTAGTTTATTATTTGAATGCGTTGTTTATTAATCTTGTTTCATAAGAGTTAACTAAAAAAATATGACTTTAGGAAATCTTTTAATTTATTTTTAAGTTTTTATCTAATTTCGACTTTAACTATTTATTTATTTTGCTTCTTTTCTTTTCTTTTTTTGGTAAAGCATATCCCATAAACTATATAATTTGTTAACTTGTTAAATTATTTTTTAAAATTTATATTGCTATGTTGGTTGATGAAGTTGAAAATAATACATAATTATTAGTGTTTTTTTGTTTTTTATTGATGAAGTAACATCTTTTTTACTTCTTTGTCTAATTTCATCGAATTTTGTCGAATTTTATCGAATTTTTGCATTTTTTTATTGAAAAACTAAACTTTTGTCGAAGTTTATCGAATTTCGTCGAAGTTGTCGAAGTTTATCGAATTATTTAGCGAATTTTTGCATTTTTTATTTTACATCCCACTTTGCACTTCGATGGTAAAAAAACCGAAAAAATTCGCTGAATTTCGCCGAAATTCGGGGAATTTTTAGTCCTTGGTTATACCTACTTTAAAGAGGGTCGCCAGAAATACTTTACAATTTATCTAAACTTCTGAAGGATTAGTCTCAACTTAAAGGATATGAAAACACCTCTGAGGAGCCAAAAAACCAATAACGAAAAAAAAATAAAAAAAAATAATCTACTATTGTGGAATTTTAACCTTTTTTCATTGTGTGACTATGTGCAATGAGGTTACAATCAAATCAAGAGGAAAAAAATATTGTACTTGCGGTAATTGTTCTCTTTTTTTTTCCAACTGAATTTAACTAGGTTAAGAACCAACCCACTTAGTTATGTGATCCTACTCCTTCACCAATCTTTTTTCACTTCCTTTTTATATACTATTAGTGAATGTGCACCTACAGTGCATGTGATGTATTTTTTTTTCATATTTTTAAATAATTATTTAAAACAAACTTTTTTTACTCGTCTTTTTATTTAGTGAACAAACATACATAAACATGGAGAAGCTTTGCAAATTTATTTATAATAAATTTTAAAGTTTTTTTATTAAAAGCAATTTAACCATTGAGTGTACAAATTCAACTTTCATAAATATATCAATAAAAGTCTTGTAATTTTCTGGCTATTTATTGAGAAAAATATGTGAAGTTGATAAAGGGGATTAATTAACCAGTTTTCTGGTTTAACGAATCTCTATATCTCAAGTTGCTTTTTCTTCATCTTTGCTAAGGGTAAAATTGGGTCGGGTCGGGTTAGGTCGAATTTTTATTTCCTAACCCACCCAACCAGATAAGGTTGGGTGGTAGCAGGTTGAATCCGATACCACCTGACCTAAAGTCCAGTTGGGTCAGTTGGGTTAGTCGGGTTGACCCTCGTTAAATAGCTTAAATTTTTTTAAAGCTTAATAACTACTATTTAAATTTATATTAGTAATAAAATATGTTGGATTATCATGTATCAAACTTATTAATTAAGTTTTAAAACATGAGATTTCTCTTTTTTGAAAAAACTCATACAAGTCAAACTATTCTTAAATTTAAACTCATATATATACATATATATAAATTTTAGGAGATCGAGTTTGGTTTGGTCGGGTTGTTTAAACCCATAATCTTTGCAACATAGGCATTGAGAAGCTTCAAATAAAAGGAAATCGTGTTAAGGATTTGTCTCATAGAAGAAGTGTAAATAATTTAGTTTTATGCACGTGTCGGTTGAAACAAATATAAAGAAAAGAACAAGTAAAAAACTTAAAAGGTGAGTTAGTTAACAAATTTGAATGTGTTCAAACAATCAAAATGATCCGTGAGGCAAATTTGACTATTTCAAAAATACCCTTTTAACTGTTGATAATACCGGTTTCAAAATTAAAATTTTTAATAGATAAAAAAAAGTTATCATTGAGATTATGATAAAGGCAACCCACCGTCCTCGTTCAAAAATTTTAGCTTTATAAATAGTATAGATTTATCATCACTTCAACATCTTAATAGTTTTTTTTTTTAAACTTAAGTCTATTTCCATCTTACATAACTTGATAGATTGGTGTTTTTTATTTTATTTTATTTATTTATATATGTTTTATTAACAAAATTTACTTTTGGCACACAATTCTTGGTTGATTATTACTTACCAGGCCGGGCCCTCTCCACGTATGACAGGCCCGATCCAGATCCGTGAAAGTTTATTTAGTGTTTTGAAGCTTAACAACCCAAAACCCTAGTTGTCTCACCTCTTCTCACTTTCTCGCTCGCAGGCTCTCAAGTAAGAAGAGCAGGCGGAGCTCCGTAGGGCTCTACAACTGCGTATCAGAGCGGTAAGATCCTTTATGTTTTAGGGTTTCAATCTGCACTTGATTTATTCGAACTTTAATCAACCAAATATCTTAACTATTTTTTATCAGTAGTTTCTCTTTCTGTGAAATCTCTCTGCCATTGAACTGATGATCTGAAAGATACAATTTATAGTGTAAATCTTCTTTAGTTTCGAAATTGCATCAAACAAACAAAGCTTTTGGATTCGAGAAACTGAAGTTTTTGGTGTTTATTCTGACAACATTGTGCTTTTACTTAGTTTCTCATTGTATTTCTTTGTTATTAGAATCATGGCGGACAGCAAAGCGGTGACAATCCGGACGAGGAAATTCATGACTAACAGGCTTCTTTCGAGGAAGCAGTTTGTAAGTCTGTTTTGTTTTGGTCTTTGTAGTTTCATGTATATTCATCGTATCTGAGGAAAGGCAAGGTAGGACCTAGAGATCTAATACTAACTGCTTTTTCCGTTATTTATGTTTTCTTTCCTTGGTATTTGTTCAGGTTATTGATGTTTTGCATCCAGGAAGAGCGAATGTTTCAAAGGTTTATAATTTTATCTTGCTTTTGTTTTTTGTGTTTTTTTTTTTTTTTTCTGTACAACTTAAATTCATGTGATTAGCTAATTACGTTTGTGGTTTGTGAGCCTGTTTTTTTTGTTAGTCCTAACGAACGTTGTTGTTTTGTTGTAGGCTGAGTTGAAAGAAAAATTGGCGAAGATGTATGAAGTGAAAGATCCTAATTCTATATTTGTGTTCAAGTTCAGGACCCACTTTGGAGGTGGGAAATCCACTGGGTTTGGGTTGATTTATGACTCGGTTGAGAATGCGAAGAAATACGAGCCCAAGTACAGGCTCATCAGGGTAAAAACTGACACCATTATTAGTTCATTGAGTAATGTTCTTGCTATCACTGTTATTTGCTAGATTGAGTTGCATTTCATGGATTTTTCTTGCTTATTTTGGTTGTACATGTAGCAATGCGGCTTTTGGTATTTTTTATGTTCTTTTTTTTCCCCTGGTCCTTTAGTCCCCTTATCATAGTCTTAAATTCTTAAAAAGCGAGCCATTTTAGGTAAGGACATTACATGTTATAACTTTTATTCCAAAGGAATAAGTGGTTGATGTAGAACAAGTTGCTCTTGATTTTATGGAGAAATATGACAAGAAGAAGAAGACTAAGCTGTAGAAATTCTGATTCAACTCCGTTTGAACGAGTCAACTCACGCCAAGTTTTTCCAATTCAGTCAAGTTTCTATTTTGAAGCTTTTTCACCTTTATCTAATTTTTTCTAGTTGCCTTTTCAAGTTTTTTATTTTTTTATAGATCTTTTTTGTTACTACTTTGAAGAAGTTTTTATTTTTATTTAATGCAATTACAAAGTATCTAAAAATGTCTAAATAGAGTTGTAATAACATTAGGAATTTGCTATAATATTATAGATAACTTATGAAATTTATTTTTAAGTGTTTAAGGAAGATTCTAAGTTGCTTTAAGGGAGTTGTCTATATGAAAAGCTCCAATTACGAAAAGTACCATTCAATCGAATCAAATTATCAATTATTGCTCTCTTTTCAAAGCAAATTTTGCTTTGTAGTGCCTTCCGGTGCATGGTGCGGCTGGTAGGGCACTAGACCCCCCAACCTCAAGGTTGGGGGTTCAATCCTTCTCTTCCCTTTTTGATAAATAAGTGGGAATTATCTCCTTTTAATAAAGTAGGGAGCAGGTGCCTACCTGCTATCCAGGTCCCCTTATTAGTAAATTTATGTTGTATTCAATTACTATGGTTCCCAATGAAACCTTTGTGGGTATGTATTTTCATGTAGGGCCTCTTGTTCTATCTTTCATTTAGTTATTTTTTTCACATTGAATGATTAGGATAGATTATTGAATTTGACTCCCTCAAAAAAGAGGTCTTAAAAGCATTTTTAAAGTCAATGCAACTAGATTAGGTAGACAAATGATTGTATGGGTTATTTCTCTTAAAAGACTTCGGTTTTTCTTATTAGTCCTTGTTACTCTATTATATTTGCTCATGATTGTACCTATAATCTATAGCAATAGCAATGTAAATACTTTTCACATATATTTTTAAATTCACATTATGCTCAATACCTTTCTTACAACTTAAAAAAGTCTAGTCTAAATAGTATTGTTGGTAATTTTAAAATAATGAAGAACATTATCTGGCAATTAAGCTTTTGTATGTTGAAAATTATGTTATAAATAGTATTTATAAACGTAGTTGTTGAGGGAGGTCAGAAATATGCCTAAGTTGCTCCTTGAAGCAAGGTACATATGTTAGGGCTGGCAAAAATTTGGGTACAGACAAATTCGGGTTTGGACAACACCTTATATTAACGAGTATATTGTGTCTGGACCTAGCCTGGCTTTAAATTCGGATGCATAACTCATGTTCAAACCTGGTTTGGTTTTAAAAATCGGGCCACCCGATTTTGTCCAAATTATAGGCTTTTTATTTTTACTGTAGCTATACTTGTAGCATAATTTAGTCTTTAAATTAAATTTAGTAACAAGAATTATTAAATTTCATTTCTTTTTGTTTATATTTGAGGACTTTAGGATTGGTAATGATTTAAGGAATAATGCTTGTGTGACATTGATACACTTTTTATTACATTGTTATTTAAAACTAATGAAGATATAATTTCTCTTCTTAAGTTTCTCTTATATTTACAAAACATAATTATTAAAATTATAATTTCTCTTAAAATTTTAGTGATTGTTTATGATTACATATTTTTGACAAAAGAAATCTTAAATAAATAAAAGTAAAATTATTTAAGCCAACGTTCGGTTGGTTGAGTGGCTTGGGGCTCTCATCTTGGGAAACGAGATGATGAGTTTAACTCTCCACTAGTGTTGGCCATTAGGGACGTCTCCGACTCGAGTAACCAGGGACGCAAGGGATTAGTCGGGTTGGAACTAATACCCTCGGTTATAAAAAAAAAAAAAAGGTGTAAAATGATTTAATTTTTAATATAAAAATCGGATAATATATATTAAATGTTCAGATTGCTTTGTTTTGACTCGGCCTAGATTCAAATCCGAACGCAAGACCTTTGTCTGGATCCGCCTGGTAATTTAATAATTTTGTCTGTACTTGCTTTATTTCGGGCCATACAAAACTAGACAACTGGGTCCGGACAAGCTTTTCCACTCCTATGTAGGGTAAGGTTATGTACAATAGACCTAAAGTGGTCCTGCCTCTCCTTGAACCCCTATATATTTTTCTCTATTTTCTTAAAATAAGATGTACTTGAAACATAATAATATGAGTGACAACTATGAAATAACATTAGTTCTACTTTTAGTTCTATTCAATTTATATTGCATATGTGATGTCTAGGCACCGCTTTGCCTTGGCAAGTAAATTGCTCAAACATTTGCTTTAGTACCTTGACAACAGCATGATAGAGATTTTTGGAAGTCCATAGAAAAATTATTACTAAAACCCCACATTGAATGATTTTGTTGTCACATTAGATATTTGTTTGGCGTTTCATAGGGACCACATCCATTAGATACCTCCCTCCGGCCAACTGTGGGACTGTTTTACTAAGTCTTGTTGATTGGCTTTTGAGCATGTGATGCAAACAAATTGAGTTAACTTTGATTTTGAATCATTCCATGGTTTAATCCAACTGGTCATTTACTTGGTAATTTGAAAATGGCAGAATGGACTAGATACCAAGGTGGAGAAATCACGAAAGCAGTTGAAGGAAAGGAAGAACAGGACCAAGAAGATTCGTGGAGTAAAGAAGGTGAGTAAAGTAATTTTTACCATTATGTGTTTGGATCTATCTTCATCCTTCTGCCCTAATTTAATGCTTCTGCAATTGGTGTTATTGTTATCTGCAGACCAAGGCTGGAGATGCTGCCAAGGGTGGAAAGAAGAAATGAGCTTCTGAGGATTTTGCGTTGAATCCCCATCCTAATTTGACCACAAGGATCCCCTTTAGGTTTTTTGGTTATTTTATTTTTAGTTCAGGTTACAATTTTGGAATATTGCATGGCTTGTTAGTTCCATTTTATTGTTTTACTATTTGGCTATTGTGGTTTAAATTTTAGAACCAAACGCATTTTGTTAGATTCTTCCATCATCACAACAAGATGTCTGATTAAATTTCTAGACGCGGAAGCTTTGGCTATCTTTTGTATTTTGTTTTTGTTGTGTGTGAAGATGTGGAGCATAACCCACTGCTAGGGCAAGTAGACTTTGAGAAAGATCATTCTCTTCCTCCTAACCATGTAACCTTATGTGCTTGTGACCCGGCAGGTTGTGTGCATAGAAAACGAAATATACATTCACATATTGGTGGTTTTAACTCTAAATTTTCTCTATACATTCACATATTAGATAAATATTATATTTTCTCTATCTTCGCTTGAAATAAAAATAGACCTTCCATAACGTTAAGCAAAAAAAAAAAAGGTTGGCTTAGGGGAAGTGCCTCCAACCTGAGGTTGAGTTTGAAATTGAAATTAAGAGACATGATTTTTTAATATGTTGGCCAACAAGTTTAAAGGCGTTTGTGACTGTCCGAAAGAAATTTTGATACCGTTGACCACCAAAAAATAAAAATAAATAAATAAATTAATAGGTGGCAGAGTAGGTGATACTTGGATCTTACGTGCAAAGTGAGCTTATTAAACTGGAAAACTGAGTTTTTGTAGTAGTGGTAAGTTAAAGTGTAAATGCATTTATGCAATAAGTTAGTTGCAGCTAATGCGCGTTTATGGCGTATCTTAGCTAGAATTGCTGAGTTGTAAACAAATATTCCTATCCTTGTATGCCAAAAACTTGATGGAGCTTGATGTGGAGTTAGTACTCTTGGTGAGTAGTCTGCTCGATGATTGGATGGCACAAGCTTCTGGGTAGAAGCTATTAAGGCTTTGGGTAATTTTGCATTGTCTCCGAGGCAACAGAGCAAGAAATAAGATATGCGTCTATCATCATCCATACAGGCCTATGGCAAGATGAAGGCCATACAAACCATACGTTGTGTTCACTCTTTACTAGAAAAATATCGATAAGAGGGCCTATGCTTAAACTTCATAATTTTATTCCAAAAATGATCTAAGAGTTGTACAAGACACCAACATAAGGCTAGAAGTGCGCACTTCACCAAAACAATGGATGTAGCAAACATACTTAAAAGGGCTTATCGTCAGCGAAGAATTTTCCTTTTTTAAAAAACGGAGTTTCCATGAATAAAAAAAACTCTCAAACTTACGTTCTTATAATTTTCTTAATAATTTTTTTTTATGGAGTAACTCTCAAACATATTGATCACCAAACATACCTTCAAGTTTCAATTTCTCAACAGAGTTTGGCGTGTACGTGTGAGAAACATGCAGCTTCTATCCCATGGAAAGTTGCCTTGCCTCCATTTTTATCCAAGACAAAATGCACTCATAAAACTATTCCTCTTTTGTGGAACAGGGCATACTTACTCCATAACAATATAATTGCTCATTGATCAATGCTAAATGCACTACTATCTTTAAACGAAAAAAACAGTAACTTAAACATACTTGTTTAAACCTCTTATGGGTCATAAACCAAGACAAACTAGTTCCACAGACTATCCAAGCGGGATGAATTGCCAATCGAGAACAAAGAAAAACTCCATCATGACAATATAAAAAACAAAAATATTCTGGAAATTCAGCCTTCAACCTGCTCCCTCAGCCTCCTAATGGTGCTCCTGACAGTCACAGCACTAGCAGTGCTGCACAAACAATCAAGCAAACCGCAATGAGTAATAAGCACAAAACAAAGGAACATTATAAATGGAGAGTTCGATGGATGGGGCGAGAATTTACTTCAAAGTGTAAGCACCGCCAGCTTTAACTTTGCCACAGTCCTTGCATCCCCAGATTCCAACAGCTTTCCTCTTCACTGAAAACTGCAAGAGCAAAATTATTTAAATGACTAGAGGTTCAATATCAAAGTTGTGATGTCATATGGAAGCTCTAGACCCAAGAGTAGAAGACATGAATATGAAAATAAACTTACTTTTCCGCAAAACTCGCAGAAGTACTTGGAGTGCTGACTGACCTCCATCTTCTTAATCTGCTTCCGCAGACTTGCACCATACCGGGTACCTGAAATAGTAGTCATCCCATGTTACTACTACAATTCCAATTAGAATTGTCAAAGTCAGCAACAATTCTTCTTTCACTCATTTTATTGTTTCTATTTTGGTAATGCAAAGCCTAATTAACACTGAATGGCACATGCCCACTGAAAATGTAGATACACCTGACTCATGAGTTTGTACCCTATAACCATTGGCACCTCAAAAATAGGGCTTCCAGTAAAACAATAATACCAAAAGCACTTGGTTGTCCTTGGATTATTAGAACATTCTGCAATGCAGCAAGGTTTTAATGCAATTTATGAACACATTCTGAAATCAGTCCAATTCCTGTCTGTTAATATATCTATATGAGGGAAACCTGATAGAAATATCAAGAATCAAGTTCAAAAGATACATTTCTGATCTTGAATTAACGAAGTCCCACAGTAGGGCATATGAGATCAATGAAAAATTCTTCTATGAATGCATAATGTATAATCTTTAGTTTATTGTTGTTGTAGTGTTGCACTACAATAATAACTGGCTTAAAAATTGATGGAGGCTCACCATATTTCCCGACAATTCCTGCCTTCTTTGTACGTTTAGTCTGCATCAACAGGCAACAACTACGATAAGAATTCAAACTTGAGCAATTAAAATAGTCAAAAACATTGGTATTGCATTTAAAACCATAAATTACCAAGAACAAAAGGTCTAGAATGAAAAGTCCAAAAGACTCAAAATTCTCTCTTCTTTAAAAGTTAACAAAGCTCTAGCAAGGTATAAACTATTTTCTTCTATTCATCAATTCTTTTAAGAAATCACAGTGATTATCAGGTCCTTACAATTCCATTACCATTCTGATGTCAAACATTAAACATCAGACCAAGTTTTCATCATTGGATCCAAACCAAACACATGATTCGGCATGTGATGATTACGCACACCACTGAAAACTTAAGAACATAGTACAAAGTATCTAATAGCTAGCCTCAAGACCTGGTATGACATATAAAAAGAAGCATATTAAATTAACTAAAAATTCTAAAAATAACAGACATAACAGAATTCAGCTATATATAATACAAACATAACAGGAAGTACTCTCTATTCTCTAATATGTAAACTGAAAAATGCTAAAGTGACATCCATAACGTACATTGATAGAAACATTTCCTTAATGCGCAATTGGATTGTCTCAAATCATGCACTACCGCATGATTCGATACAATCCAGTGTGTATTAGAGGTCATGTTTCTATCAATGTATGCTATGGATGTCAATGTAGCGCTACTCATGTAAATCTAAACACATCCATGGATTGCACTCTTTTTCTCCTTCCTTTTTTATAGTTATTTTGGACTAAAATCCATTTCAAGAATATAAACCACAAGGAATTAAAGCTGGAGAAGCACAACAGTCAACAATTTAGTCGCCCTACTACAAGTCGCGCATACACAAGCCCTAAACCCTAAAGCCAATCCAGAACACAAGCATCGAAGCTAACGAACAAATGACTCAAAAAAAGCAACTTTTTTCTCTTTCAACAAAAACAAGAGGATTCAAAGACATTCCCCTAAAGTGACCTCAAATAGGTAACTAAATTAACAAAAAAAAAAAAAAAATCCTCGCTTGGAATTCCATCTCCAGCTCATTTCTCGCTTCAAATGAAAACAATTATTTAAAATGGAACTCCATTAGAAAAGATTCAAACTAGTTTAAAGCGCCAATATGAAAAAACATTCCAAACAAGCATAAAGAACCAGAAGTTTTTCACGAGAAACTCCAACTTGTCACATAGAATGCCATGGATCTACTACCAAAGCAAACAGGGAAAAGAAAAAGAGAACGATGAATCAGATTTGTGAAGAAGAAAGAAGGAAGCAAAGATGATGAAAGTGTCGCTTACCATCGCTGCAAGTCGATGAAGAACAAGAACTAGGGTTTCGGATCTCTCGGCTTTTCGGACTCGGAAGAAAAACAAACACCGGCATCATTGTTTCCTATTTATACCTTAGAAGAATCTGTTAGGGCTTCGATAGAATGTGAACCGTGAAGAAAAATCTTGGGCCTTGGTGGGCTTAGCCCATGTAGTTCGTCCTTCTGTTTAATGAGATTTTATTGGGTGCTTCTATTTCATGTGCTTTATAAACGTTCAACAATACACAACAAGTGAATATCGAGATTATTTTTGGTTGGGTGCATTTAGAATTACCAAATTTTAAATTCTCATCTTGTAACACTCTGCAGTCAACTTATACGTTGACTTGTACATATTATCAGACGTATTTGTATGTGTATTTATATGTAGATAACCTTAGAATATGATGTTTGTGTGCATCCTAGTGTTGTAGGAACTCCGAGACCCTAGATAAGACACATAAGGTGACTTAGTAAAATTAAAAGTCTGGACACTAGGAGCGCACTCCCGCTGGGAGAAGCGTGCTCCAGTGGTGGCAAACGAAACACTATTTTTGGGTTTGGAGTAGCAGAGCACTCCCAAATGGAGCAGGGAACAGCTTGCTCCTTAGGGTGGTAGACAAAAATCAACTCTTTAGAATTTGAGTAGAATTGGCTCCTAGGATGGAACAACGCGCTCCTTTCGTGTGACAAAAATAAGGCTTGTTTCTGGGCAAGGAATAGCATGCTCATTCTCAAGAGAAGCGCACTCCTGGGCGTCCTGATAGATTATTTAATATGGTTGGTGTAGCGGTTTAGCCACTTATAAAAATGATTTTTCTCTCTTCTCTTTATCATTCTAGTTGATTATAAGCCTGGAGAAGACGAACGACGAAAGGGGAAGAGGAGCGTTGATTAGGGTTGGCAATTCCTAAGGTTAGATTTGTGATTTTTTTGTTAAAAATTACAGATTCTTGTTCATTTCTTTGATTTATTCAACATATGTGAAATTAGTTGGTTTTGGTGGATGTTTGGACAATTAGAGATTTTTGGGATGGAGCTATTTCATGGCTTTTGATGCTTAATTTATGGTTTCAAGTGAATAAATGATGAAAGTTAGAATTATGGCAAGTCAATTTGTAAAGAAATTGATGTTACAGTGTGCAAGCCCAAACCCAGCTGTTATTGAAGCAGTTGATGGTTTATGAGAGCTTAGGTTGGTATTTATGTGTGTTTTAGTTGGGGATTGTGATTAAATATGATCCTATTGTGAAAATTACAGAGAATTTTTTGTGAAATTACTGGATTTGGGTAAATTTTGCGATGTGATCAAGTGGTTTGGGGAACTGCGTGGTTT
This sequence comes from Paratinospora sagittata, assembly GCA_035771175.1. Classification (NCBI taxonomy): domain Eukaryota; kingdom Viridiplantae; phylum Streptophyta; class Magnoliopsida; order Ranunculales; family Menispermaceae; genus Paratinospora; species Paratinospora sagittata. The sequence continues at coordinate 4,164,615 of CM069601.1, forward strand.
GGGGAACTGCTGGTGCAGTAGTTGTGTAGAGGGTGTAGTTGGTGATAGGAACCCATTATTGTGAGTATATGTTACCTTTGGTCTCATATATGACATTATATGTATAAATGTGTTTATGAAATATAAGCATGTTATTGTTATCTGCATTTATATTTGAAATACATTAAATGTTTTCTAACTGCGCATGTCTTGGATTTGGCTTAAGTTGGTCCTAGACATGGGTAATTATTAGGAATAAGACTCGCATGAATGGGTAATCACCATCTGTGGTTGGTGTTGTCCTAGTTAAGAATGAATTTCCCAGGAATGATTACTTAATGATGAGTATGCAGAGGACTAGGTGCTACCCTCGTAAATGCACAATGAGGGGTAAGTCTCACTCTAATAGGATGATGGGTGATGATTGCATGGTTTTTCATTGGGTTTTGCATTATTTTTGCAAATGACTGATGTGACAAAATTTATATTGATCATGTATCCTCATTTGATTAGTTGCTTACATCGTGATGTTTACACTATTTTTTTTAAAGGATACAAACAAAAATATATTAATAACAAAACCGGAAAGCAAGATACAACAATAGGTTTGATTACCGGGGGTACTCTAACAAGCAAAAGAGAACAACAAAATAACTAATACAAACACACCTTACACAACAAAACCAAACATCAATTACAAACAATTTTCCCAATTTCTAACCCACTCATTAATTGAGTACGCCCCATTAATCTTGAAAGTAACCAACCAAGAGCTTACCAAAACAAGAATATCATTCTACAAAGACTCAACGCTTCTAAACACACCTTCAAAAACTCGTTGGTTTCTTTCAATCCAAATTGACCATAATGTAGCCAATGCACCTGACCTCATCACTTTCAAACCATCTCCATGAAGCCCTTTGAGTATTCTCCTAATCCAAGCACACTTCACATGAATTAGGAATAGTGAATTTGTCACCAAGTCTCATATTTCAATTCTCCCATATTCTAGTAGAGAAAGGACATCCTAAGAAAAGGTGTTCCACTGTCTCTTCATCCTAAAAACAAAGAGGGCAAGCATGTGGAAGAAGGCACATGTGAGGAAATATTCTTTGAAGGACATCACCTATATTGTGCTTATTATGAATCAAAATCCACCCAGACACTTTAATTTTTTACGGAGCATGAGCTTTCCAAATGTTATGAGCTAGGGGGTGAACGGGAACAAAAGAAGATTTGCTAGAGAATGAGCCGAAGTTGTGAAAGGACCAAGAGAAGCTATTGGGTTGAGAGGAAAGATGATCCAAGTTTAGAAGAGGGAGTAAGGAATCTAATTTGGATTGTTGTCCAACTGTAAGAGAACTTAGGAGAAAAAGGTTCCAATGTGTGGGGGAAGCATAATCATTATTTGAAATAAAATGAGTTATATTGTGGTTAGGGTAAGGTGAAAGGTGGTATAACCTAAGGACTATTTTTTATTGATGCATATGTAATGTCATAGGTAAAATATTCATTGAGCTTGTTGTAGCCCATCCAAACTCTCAATCTGTTCAGGAGGTGACATTAAGGGCACGGGTAAGGCAAGAGAAAAGTGACCACTATTTATGCTGAGTATTGAGATGTTTAGATAAACTTTTGTATTTTTGTATATGTACACGTATATATCACATTACTTATTGTATATTATAACTCCGGTGAGTGTGAACATGTGTATATGATGGATAACTAGTTTGGTTATGTGAATGTGACATGATAGTATGGCTTGGTGTTTTGATATATATATATATATATATATATAATGAAATTGGATTATACAGGTTATGAGATAGGTCAAGGCCGACAACAGGGTGTCAGTGTGTCAGGAGATGATACGTGTAAGTATTGTGTTAGTCGTGACGTCACTTTACGAAGAGGGTTGCGACACATCTCATCAATTAATAGTTGAGTCAAATATGAATGTGTAACGTTGGCTAGCCCCGATGGTGTGCATCCGAACCCCCTTTACTTGAGGTTAAGAGTTCAATTCGCTTCCCTTGTAAATAAGTGAGAGTTTTTATTTTTCCTTAAATAAAGTGGGAGTTAGACAGTGGTAATTAGTTCGTATGGTTCTCATTTAAGCCCCTTATGTCCCTCATCACTATGCTCTTCTCCTTGACCCTATTAAGAGGTATCAGTTTCTTCTAACTTTGTGTCAACATCCTCCGACCTTGGGTCACCACTTAAAAAAAAAAGAATATAATTGTAATTTTAAACAATGGTTTCCTCCATGTTACTTTGTTACGAGATTATATATGATTCAATTATGGCATGTAACACCCCGTAATTTTAATGAAATACATACGTTGAAGTTTGCGTATATCGAGATATATAATACACGTATTTCATAAGTATGAGCTAAATATACACGTGATAATACACGTATTTGATGCGCTAAATATACGCGTGTATGATTAGTAAATAAATAAAATTATGAAATGAAGATGATACATATGGGATCATCCTATTAAAAAAACGGAGTTGAATTAAATTGATTAATAGATGAGGAAGTTGGTTTGTTAACTTGCATGAGGAGCATGGGATAACATCAGAAAGTTGGTTTGGTAAATTGCATGAGGAGCATGAGATCAAAATTAAAATAAAATAATAATAAAAAAAATGCTCTTATCTCTTTGCCGACAAGAGAAAACAAAGAAAAAAAAAACTTGCAAAAGAAAGAGAAGGAGAAGAAGAAGTGCAGAAAGAAAGGAAAGGAATGAAGGAAGGAAGAAAGAAGGGGAAACGGAGGGAGATCCGAACCCGTGGTAAGTGATGTTCACTCTCTTTCTTCGTAAAATTACTATCTAAGCTAGATGTAACCTTTCTAGCGGACTAATTTTCGCTATAGGAGCCGTTTTACGGCGTTTTCACAAATTGGGGTTTTGACCCAACGTGAATGAAAATCCGCTAGAAAGGTAGAAAAACGCTCCCTGGACTGTCGGGACCCCAAATATGTGGTTAGATTCTATTTCATGATTTTTGGAGACCGTTTGACAATTTTAATACAATTTACATCTTTCGGATGAATAGTGAATAGTGAATCGTGAATAGGACTGTGAATAGAACTGTGAACAGTAAGTTGAAATCATAGATTCGTAGAGAACAGAATTCCGGACGTTTCGATACTAAGATCGTGATTTTTGGATATAATGTGATATTTTTAGTAGCTACCGATATGATAAATGATGATTCTCATGATAATCTATGATTAATTTCAGTGTTTAAATTGAGAGCTTGAGGGCATGGATAAACGCTCTTGAGGAAGCTCTATTGTTGCTCGATTTTAGACGTTGAATTAGAAAACCCGTGTAACCACTGTGAGTATAGTTTTCTTGATTTGGTTATTGTATGACATTGTACGCATATAAAATGTTTGATTGTATGCATGGTATAGTTATATATAATGCATTGAGTTTTATGGATCATGCAAACTGATTTTAGCAATTGGAGTTTGTAATGATGAGGCTTTACGAATCCTCATTGTCATTTCGTTAGGAATAGACCCAGATGAGGTTTTGCGAGTCCTCATTGTCAGTAGGTTTGTCCTAACAAGGGTTGCGATCCTTGAAATGACTGTGAATTGGGTGATGAGAGACTGTGTCTACCTTGTACGGCAATACAAGGGTTAGACCCGCTCTCTTGCCTGGCGGAGGAGGGAGATTGTGCTTTGTGTTATTGAAAACTCATGAAATTTATGTTGTTGACATGTATAATATATTCGTTGAATGATGCATGTGTTGCATAAGTGTTTGAAATGATTTTAAATGTCATATTTCTCTAAATGTATATAATTGTCATCTCAAGAACTATATTCACTGAGCTGTTGATTGCTCACCTCATTTCCTCCAATATTTCAGGTATTGAGTCAAAGGGAAAAGGAAAACTCCGTGAGTGCGTGAGTGATACTCACGTGAACCTTCGTCTGGTACGTGTATATATGCTTGGAGGAAATAAATTATATTTTTGTTATTTTGATATGTATACTTATCACACACTATATATATGTAATATCACCTAGATGGGTTGTGTGGTAGGGATGATGAAATGAGGTGATCATAGATATTTATCAGATGAGACTTTAATTTGTGGAATGAAGGGAATGATTATAGAGATCTATATTGGATTTGAATTGAGGTATATTAGAAGAAAAAAAAATTACTGTAACTTTTGGGTATTATTGTGAGACTACGTGAAGGCTGACAGTGTATTGTATACTGTATATGAGTATGTACAGTGTATAGTACATTGTGACGGTCATGACGTCAATCTACGTCAGGGGCGTCGTGGCAATATGCTCAGTGGTTACTCAGAATGTAAAATTAGATTCCTTAAAAGAGGTCTCGAATTCGATTCTGGGGGAGGCCCTGCACTATTTATGAATAGTGGCAGACAAATAATCGTTTCGATGTAGACCAGCTGCGGTTGGGTTGCTACATGGCGATAGGACAATATTATGGATCTATAATGGCTAGGCGTTTGCCCTGAGGGGTGCGTCCGCACCTGGGTAGGGGGCACGCTGTGCAACCCAGGATGTGACATGACAAGTGACTTTAATAAAAATAATAGCTAAAGTAACAATTAATATTCATAAGTTTGGGTTTGATTTGGATTGATCGAAGTTCTTTTGTAAAATCTTGACCTAACCTAAACTTAATCGAGTTACAACTTCCTAATTCAATCCAACCCTAATCATAGATTTTGAGTTGCTCAGGGCGCTCAAGTTAGTTAGTAAAAAGAACTTTCCTATTTTTATCCATTAGTCCAGTAACTAAGGTCCAATTACTGGATATAGATTAAGTTTTGACTTTTTTATTTTTATTTTTTTAGGCTAAGAAGGATAAAATCACTACCATACTTTTTTGGTGAAAAGAACTAGAACATACCACCTCGCTTAAAGCAATAGAGATTAAAAAAGTCAGCCATTCAACTCCCATGCGATGTGCTTGGATTATGATGACGTACTTTAATAAATTAGTATATAAGGGTCGGAGCAAGAGGGCTTGAGCAACATGAGCACAAAAGTCCACAACAAGTCATAGTATGACAACAACTAATCCAAAGGAGACATAAAGTTTTAACCTAATAGATGACAAGGGATACTGTTAGGCACTCGATGATCATCAAGTGGTCGTAAAAGAGAAGATAACGCGGTTCCTAAACCTCAATATCCCGTGTGTAGTGTTCATATTAAGCCATTTTAGAATCTATTAATCCTCAAATCAACGAGTATATATCTCAGGACCACCACCAGGAATGTATTGTCAGTCGAGTTTGATAATTTATCATTTCCATCAGCACGTTATTTTCTCTAATATGACCTATGTTGCATAACCTTTATCTTTTGTAGTTGCCCGCTTAAGCATATTTGCTAAACTATATCTTCTGTAACTCAAACCCTCAACCTTCAACTCCTGGGACACCAAGGGCAACCATGGGCCAACGCGCCGTCAGCATTGGTCGTTTAAAATATTATCTTTACTTTCCAAAAAGCATAAAACCCTTAAACAAATGAGCACCAAATAAAAACCACTATCGCTAACAATATCAACAACACACTCAAAAAATGAATTCAATTTCTAGACCCTAAATGCATTTCCAAACAGTGGTTGCAAAAGGTATAATTAAAAGGAAGAGACTTTGGTAGCGTTTAGTAACTCTAATTCTAACTTTTAATTTCTCTAAACTCTAATTGAAATGGATGTTGGACAAAATTAGAGTGTTTGGTAATAATTTGTCAACCTCATAAAATAAAGGTTGGCAAATTTTTTTTTTTTTTTTTTGTAGAGGTTTATCTCCTCTGCTTGTAGTAGAAGATGATCCAATTATATTAGGAATAATTTATAACATACCAAATTTTTATTAATCACTATATAGAATAATTGTCACCACTTATAGAATATTATCGCTCAAATTTAGTAAATGATAATTAATACAAAACAAATTTTAATTTAATCAAATATAACGTATGATTACAATATAACAATTAATTTCTATTTTAAAATTTTAAAATAAAAGGATTACCAAATAATATTTAAAAAATAAGTTCTTATAAAAATAGAGCTAAAAAAAAAGTAGACATCTGGTAGTTAATTTATTTTTAAAATAAGTGATGCTTTGAGTTGAAAGGTTTCACTTATATAGATTTTCCATGTGCTGCTAAAATTGAATGACAAGTATGTGTGTGCAGTAATCATTTTCATTTATTTGCTTTTTCTTTGATATCTGATGGTCCTAAGATAGAGGTAATAAAATTTAGAGGGCAAAAAGTAAATCATTTGTGTCTTCAATTTTTATAGGTTACATAAATCTAGTCAATAGTGAGTAATTTCATATAAGGGACGGTGCCCAAGCTCAATAAGGCCACAACTTTTCCTACCTCCGTTATATGAACCTAAATTTTTTAAAAGTAGAGACATATTTCGTTTTTTGTCAATATATAATATTTGTTACACTAAATCATCATATATATATATATATATATATATAAATTATTTTAGAGTAATAAATCAAAGATAAAAATAATTTCAATAGGGCCGCAACAACTTCTAACTTTATAAGAGAGTAAGAAAAATTAAACCCTCCACATCGTATGACGGGAAGTAGATAGCTAATCAAATGAAGGTCATTAGGAGTGTTCTTGAGGAAGGCTTATTCACTATTTACTATCAAAATGGCTACTGCTTCACCCACCCATTATCTCGTGATATATATGCCATTAATTCTTGCGAAGTTGTATTAGTGTTGGGGTCCAGATTTTTGTTGTTTAGTGTGTTATATTAATACCTTTCAAGTTTCATTCAATCATTATTATTGCTTTTGATGTCAATTTTTTTTATTTTATTTTTTTTGTGGATTTCTTAACATATTAAATGGCGATTGAGATTGAAGAAGGTGATTTATCTCATTAGTTCCAACAGGGCATCAAAGATGGCCCTATCAATCATTGCGTGTAAATGAAGGTCATGGCCCAGTTCAGCCCTCTATATAAGATACAGCCATCCGAGCCTTTCTTCCTGGGGTCAAATAACAAATATAGAAAGACTGAGGGGTTCTAAATTAATTTTATTACCTTGAAGGCTTTGAGTTGGATTTGTCTCCAGATTATACATTAGATTATTATTATTATTATTTTTATCTAATGATGTTAGTGCGGTTGTCCTTTCACTTTGGCGCCAATTTAATAATTTATTAGGGTCTTTTATGTTGATCTTGGTGTGAGCTTGACAAAAAAAAATAAAATTTAATAGCGTATCATTATAGATTTTACAATTTTATAAATTTGTCATTCCAAACTTCAACTTTTACGTAAGCATCTCCTAAATAATTGGCCGAAATACAGAAGTTTCTGGATTATACGTCAAGGTCGAAATCGTTCTCACGCATCTTTGTAGAAGAAAAAACGTGAATTATAAGAAAGAGCGAGTTCATTTGCAGTGGGGCTCAGGAGAGACGTCGACGGCACGAGTGACAAGCTCGTGTGAAATGCTGTAGAACGTGAAAAATCCTTAACGAAAACCTAAAAAGGTGAGAATGGCGGACGTATTATTGATTGACAATTTGGAGGGAAAACGATGACGTGAAAAAAACAACAACGCCAAATTAGAAAAACTAAAATTTAAAGTAAATTAATACAAAAACTTATTTAAAAAAAAAAAAAAAAAACAACGAAGACAGAGAGAGAGGGAGAGAGAGAGGGAGACACATACAGAAGAGAAGAGGGCTTAGTAGCATTTTTGAAGAAAGCGGATAAAAATCGGATCTTTCGTTGAGCTGGAGCTGAGAGCACAAGATTTCTAGAAATTCCGAACGGAATCCAAAAGCTACGTGGGATTTGATCGCCGGAAAGGTTTCGATTTGGATCCGAGGGCTGGATTCGGAAGATTTCCGGCGAGGTAAGAAGAGTCTGTACATCGATCGGTTTTTAATGTTTTGGATTTCGTTTCCGTATTCGTAAGCGATGATGTTAGATCCATCTTCTGCATTTGGATCGAGACTCGACATGTTTTGATTCGAGATCCGTGGTGAGGATGGGTTTAGGGCTTCTGGTGGACAGTGCTTGTTGCGTTTATCTGTCGATTAGAGGTGGATTTTGTTGATTTGGGGGAGAGTGGGGGGGTTTTGGGGACTAGGGTTTCTTTTTGGGGTTGATTTGGGAGATGAAAGAAGGCTCTAGATCTGGTAATCGGCCTGGGAGGCCGGAGAAGGAGAGGGCCCCTTTCGGTTGTCTGATTGTTAAGAATAAGGGTTTTGAATCGAAGGTCGCGAAGAGACCACGGTTGGTGCTGAGTGATTCGGAGTCTAGTGAGGATTTGTTGATGCCCCATGGCGGAAAATTGAAGGCTTGCGGTGCCAATGTTCATGATGTTGAATTTGAGAGGAAAAAGATTAGGTCAGAAAATGTTAAATGTAGGGAAAGTACCAGCATTGAGAGAAAAAGATTTGTAGAGTCTGAAATTGGGAGGAAGAGGGGCGGCATGCACAGTTTTGAAGAGTCTGAAGATGATGAAGTTGATGCGAAAATGTTTAAGGAGCATTTTGATGATAAAGGTACAAGGAGGGGAAGGAGCGGTGTTCTGGGTTCCAATTTCATGTTACCAAGTGGCGATCACGGTGAATTCGAAACTGAATGCAGCAGAAGTGCCAAGTTACATAAAAGACAACATTTTAAATTTGACAGGAATAGCATATATGCAGTTGAACAGAACAGTGGATCTGATCAGAAGTTTGAGGGGAGGAAAAATGGGGATTTTTGTTCAGTTAGTCCATTGAGAGAGAAGTTTGAGAGCACTTGTCGTCAACCTATCAGAGTGCAGGGTAAAAATGGTGTATTGAAGGTGATGCTCAACAATAAGAATAAGTTGAGTGTATCTGAGAGAAGTTTTGGTCACAAGGAAGCTGTAGACCATAAGAGGGCTTCTAGGCATACAAATACTTCAAACTGGGAAGCACCCCCTTCACCTACATTGTACTCGGAAAATAAGTTCCGCAAAAGATCACATTCTGTTGTAGTAGGGGAGAAAAATCAGGTAAATGGGTGGAAAGATTTGTCTGAGCATAGTGCATCTCGTGATAGTGAAGCAAAGATCAGTGACCAGTCCATGTTGATGGGGCCAAAACATGTTGCTACCCGTGGTTCCAAAAAAGGGATAAAAAACAAAGGAAAGAGAGCTTTGACATCTGAATCCAATGTGTCAACTAGACGCAAGGAAGGAGAAGTTAGACGTGGCAGTGGGACAGAAAAGCAATTGCTACGGGAGCAGATAAGACAGCTGCTCATAGATGCAGGCTGGACAATTGATTTCCGGCCTAGGAAGAACAGGAATTACCAGGATGCAGTATACATCAATCCATCTGGAACAGAGTATTGGTCGATCATCAAGGCATATGATGCACTTAAAAAGCAATATGACGACGATAGCATTGACTGTAATTCTTTTTCACCGATACCAGAGGAAGTGCTTTGTCAATTGACACGGCAAACACGAAAGAAAATTGAGAGAGAGAAGACCATGAAACAAAGAGGTGACAGAAGACATAAAAATGTAAAAACCTCTCAAAAGAAATTGCAGAAAAAACATGTCAAAGTGAACATGGAACGCCTTGTGAATGGAGAAGCATTGGATTGCTTCACCAAGAAGGATGACAAGTCATTGAAGTTCAGAATAAAGGGAGATAACTCTATTGTTCTAAAGACGAAGAAATCTATTAATCTTTCCAATGATGCTGGCTTTGGAGAAGGAGAGTGCATGCACCAAGTACGAAATATGGGCAAGGAAATGCTGAGGCCATCCTTTTCAACTGATGTTACTTCATTGAAAGGAAGAAAATACAAAAAACAAGCTGGACGTGCTTTGCTGGTTCGCAGCTCTAACAAAGGGGCAAATACAGATGATGATGATTTTGTTCCATATACTGGAAAGCGTACTGTTCTATCCTGGCTTATAGACATGGGAACTGTTCCCATGAGTGGAAAAGTGCAATATATGAACAAGAGACGCACACGCACCTTGCTGGAGGGATGGATTACAAAGGATGGCATTCATTGTGGTTGCTGCAGTAAAATTCTTGCAGTATCCAAGTTTGAGATTCATGCAGGAAGCAAACTGCGCCAGCCATTCCAGTATATTTTTTTAGAGAATGGAGTTTCCCTTTTACAGTGCCATATAGATGCTTGGAATAGACAAGAGGAACCTGAACGCGATGGTTTTCGTTTGATAGATTGTGATGGCGACGATCCAAATGATGATACCTGTGCCATATGTGGGGATGGAGGGGACTTAATCTGTTGCGATGGCTGTCCTTCAACTTTCCATCAAAGCTGCTTAGATATACAGGTATAAGTCCTATTTGATGTAGCTATTGATAAAATTAGTTTTCTATTTCCTTTTTTTCTTAAATTGGTGCAAAAACTGTTTTGAAGAATGACATATATTACAAACACAAATTAGCACCATACAAGTTTAAAGATGCTAAAGTTTGCTTGAGTTAGTGAGGAATGTTGTCAACTGCTCTATGTCTATGTTCAGATGTCTCTAATAAAAAATTGGAGGCATGCCAAAAGTCTCAGCAAAACTTATTGGAATAGTGTTGCTGAGGTCTACACTGTGTGATCTAGACATTGCTGGTCTGTTTTATTGGACATTTTTTTGTTACACTGACAAGAATGCCGTTTCTTCTTAAAATAAAATATTGATAAGGATGCTAGGGTTGGTATAGTGGGAGTCTAAGACCAAACTCCTAGTTTGCCGGTATCAGTGAGTGATGTATCCTTGGCATGATTTTGCTCTTTGTGCCAAGAATCTGATTTAACTGAATTGTTTACTTATGTAGCAGATAAAATGGTCTAATTACAATCATTATTAATTTCCAAATTGCAGATGCTTCCGGTTGGCGATTGGCATTGTCCAAATTGCTCGTGCAAATTTTGTCGGGGCATTGGTGGTAGTCCTGGACAAGGGGAGGATATGACCTTATCATTGCGCACTTGCAACCTGTGTGAAGAAAAATGTATTTATTATTCTTCCATATTTCATCATTCTTTCTCTTTCTTATGTCTTTATTTGTAATATTTTTCTTTTGAGTTTTAGTTTTGGGGGGGGCGCATTTCTTTGCTTTATTGTGTTTTACTTTCCTCGTTAACCTGTAAGGCTGTAACATGAACAATAGAAATGCAAACAGAACTGATACTTGTTAACAACTGTCGACTGTTTCAGATCACCAATTATGTTGTCAGGATGTGGATGGTATACCTATCGATCCTACTGGTTTATGCACATCCTTTTGTGGGCAAAGTTGCAAGGAGGTATTGATTCCCTTTTTGAAACTTCTGTGAATATGGTGGTTCATTTGAAAATTGAAATCAGGTAGTTTTGTGATGTGCTATGCCAATTAAGATATATGTAATTAGTTATGCGGACTTTAAGGAAAAATTGTAACCATTTAACCTAAATATTACTTTAAAGTGTAAACTAATTTTCACGAGGACGAGTTCTTCAACCCCCAAAAAAAAAACCATTGAAATTAGATATCCTAATAATCATATCCAAGAGAAAATAGGAAATGAGCAGTTGTGAAGTATTAATTTTTCGATTTTAATTTGAAAATAATTTGATTGGGTTACTAATTGTAGAATTGACAAGCTTTTGTTAGAATGATTTCTTTAGTAAAGAGATCATCCTTGCTTAATATTACCCAATTTTGGATCTTCAATTTGGTCCAAAAATGACTAGTTAACAAAACCATAAATTAACTTCCATGTGTCTATAGAATTAATAGACTTAGATATGAATAGGGTTGAACCCTTGGCTCAATGATTTGACATGTTGTATGCAAGCAAAGGTCATAGGTTCAAACCTCACCAATTACCTATCAAAGATTAAAAATAAAATAAAAATTGTATACGTTTTTTTACATGGTTTATGTAATGGTCATGGATCTTACAATTAATTGATTCAAAGCTTGAGTTCTTTTGCCAACTCCCAAAAGATTTGATTCTGATGACTATATGATAATAGGGACCGTGTACAAAAAATTCCAAGAACTACAAAACATTGAACTGCCGAATGATGCATTTTGTTTCAGAATGCATTTTTCAAACTCAGTGGCAGCTACAACCATGAGTGGAACCACCCTTCCTCCACTAAACTGCTCATCCCATATTGCTGGATAGCAACAGTGACTCTTCTCTGAAGGTTAATACTACTTTCCTAAGTAGATCCTCTGATATACTTGTTGCTTGACCATGGAATACCCATTAATTCACTTTCACAAATGATTTCCTAATTTATCCTGTTTCTTATCTCCTTGAGTGAGTCATCATGTCCAATGATATGATCTTTTGGGAATCATTCTTCCCTCTAGGGAACATCATCTCAAAACTTCTCAGAAGGTTCTTTGGAGAATTTGGGTGACACTACAGTCATTAGCGCCTAGTGAGGTACCTCAAAAGATTCAGAAGGGTCTGTAGTGACAATTATCTTTTGGTGACAGGACTAAACCAAATATGGTGCATCATTGGTTATGTGGAAATAATAAATCTATCTAATCATGAAAAGCAAAGCAAGCAGTAGCAGTAGCAGAAATTTCCTATCATTCAATATTATCATGCATTTATAGAGTTAAGTGGAAGGGGCCTTGGTGCAGTGATTGAGGTTGCTTCATTGTGGCCTGAAGGTTATAAGTTCCTCTTCAATATGGTAGTAAGGCAGCATACATTATCCCTTTTTCATACCCCGCTATGGTGGGAGCTTCATGCACTAGTACGCTTCCACAGTGGCTGGAGTCTCCAATAACTCAGCTGGCCTATAGTGATTTGTGACTTCAATTTCTTGAAGTTTTAAGTTCCTTAAAGACCAAATATAACATGCGATCAGTGATCTTAAATGGGGGTATATAGGAAGCTTTTGTTGCCTATGACTATCTTAATACTTGCTTAGAAGTCATAACATTATATGCCAGCTGAGTTATTGGAGGAAGCAATGTAGTATATGATCCTATTCCGAAACTATTTCAAGTTTCCTATGTAAATGTATTGCGGACTGGAAATTGGCTCTAATGTTGCATGAAATTGAGGAGAAGTGCCAAAATGATATTAGTTAACAAATAACAATGTCATGATTAACACAAATATTCAGATGCATTAGTTGTTGCTGTATAGGGATTGATGATTGTGTTTCCTGCCAAGAAGTGCATGTTTGCTTTTCTCAATTTTAAATGGGCAGTAAAATGACGGTTTTATGTATATCTTATTTTCTCAGATCTTTCAGAAATTGCAGAAGTTTCTTGGAGTTAAGCAGGAACTTGATGCAGGATTTTCATGGACTCTAATACAGCGTTCTAATTTAGACCTGGATACATCTAACCGTCGTCTGCCTCAAAAAGCAGAATGCAATTCCAAGCTAGCTGTTGCATTGTCTGTCATGGATGAATGTTTTTTGCCCATCATTGACCGGAGGAGTGGAATGAATTTGATTCATGGTGTTCTATATAATTGTGGGTAAGCCATAAGCACTTTAATTAATCATATTGTTTAAACTTTCAAGGCATGGATTTACTTATTGACAGGTGATAAGCTTTTGAACCACATTCCCAATTACCATTATAGTCCAAATTAAACTCTACAGTGTTGCTTACACAGGGTTCAAAATGTGTCTCTGCTATTGAACAGAACTTAAGAAACTTATTGCTGTTTGGTCCTGTTCACGTTTTTTTAACATGACCGAGTAATCTAAGATTAGGTTTCTGAGGCTCTGTTGCATGTTTTGTTCTGCTTGGCAAACTATTTTTGTTCAAGTAGTTGTCTTTCAAGTCATGTTCATATTATATGCTTGTGAATGTGGTTCTATGTTACCCAGACTCTTTATTTTAGCACGCTGTAGTTGTGTTCGACACTTCATGATGCGCCTGGGTATGGGATCCAATGCTTTAGATTTTAGAATATTACTTTGTGGATTCTCAAATGAAAAGGAGAGCAAGCATGAAAGAAGATAATGACTAATAGGTGATAGTTCACTTAAGTGAAGAAACAAAAAGGACAATAAACGAGTGAAAAGAAGAAAAGAAAAGAATAAAAAAACAACAACATATAATATAGGCTTAATAGTGAACATGACATTGTCAAAGTACCCAAATTCAAATTTTGAGACTCTTTTTAGTTGGGTCCTTGTATCCTAGAATTTGAAAATGAACAAGTCGAACATTTAAATATGTATCCGTATCTAAGACCCATACGGGCCATACCTGAGTCTAGGTAACATAGATGTGGTTAGGTAAGGATATTTATTTTCTTGTAAGTTCTTTTTCTACTTGTGAATGCTATATATAAGTATTATTCATGCTGTAATACAGGGAGCATTTGAGTTCTTTCTTCTTTTTTTATTTTTTAATGTTAATGGTTAATATCTTTTTCCAAAAATGAAGGCAATGATTATACTGAGTAAAGCATGGTGAGGACACTGAGGTGATAGAATTACAAAACTCAATGAAGGTTATAGGAAAATAAATCCTGTAAAACACAATGATCGGCCAATCAACCGGTAGAGGTGAAGGAAATAACAATGCTTTTAGGAGTTCTTTTTGACTCACAAGAGGACCTTTGGAATTAGTAGTTTTGTGTTTCACCAGTTCCTCTTTGCCAGTTCACCTTCAAATGATTTGTTGTCTGCTTCTAGCCACAAAAATCACAAATAGGCCTATTTCTGAAAGCATATCAACCAATACTGTTGAGGTCTGGGAATAAATGAGATTCATGGCATCATCTTGGATCACAGCTGGAAATTTATCTAGGGTTATGATTTCAGACTGGTTAAGGGAATGATCTAATATGCTGCGGCTTTTTCTTTTATGCAGTCCCTTTGTAGAACTCCTGGTCCTCCTAGGGTCCCCCTTCTTATTCGTATGCTTCTTTCTTCCAGCAACAAATTGGTTTTTAAGTTTCTTATAAAAAAAATGGCTAGCATGGGTTCTTGTGAACAAGTTATGTGGAAAATCTTCAGTTTTGGCTACCTTTAATTCTTCTGCTTCGTTGTTTTTTTTTGCTTGTGAGTTGTAACTGTATTGCTTCAAATGAGTATTGGGTTTCAATTGACCAACTTCCATGTTTTTGCGCATCATTTATCCTTTTATAACTATATGACTGCAAGTAGATAGTAACTTCTTACTTTATTTTCTGTTGACTCCTCCGATATGTATCTTTTTTTTTTCTTTTCCTTTTTCAGGTCAAACTTTAGTCGGTTAAATTTTAGTGGATTCTACACCATTGTTCTTGAGAAAGGTGATGAAATAATATCTGCAGCATCTATCAGGTAAGCCAAATCCTCAGAAATCTGCAGACGTTACATGTTACTCAGCCATAAAATATTCATTATTTCTTAGTTGAAAGATGAATGTTGAAATGCACTTAAGGAACCAATAATGAATTACCAAATTTGCAGGTTACAGAAAAGATGAAAATTGTCGAACATAGAGTGAATTGTATTCTCCAAAATGCAAGACATTGCTAAAATGAAACTTTTTTACTTTAGGATGGCAATTGCTACGTAGGCATGCATGCATGAAGTTGATTGGTAACATCTTTTTTACGAGTACTTTTATGATTTAAGGGCACACTCTTTTAGTAGTAGTATTCTTTTCTTTTTTTTATTTGGAAACAATTTTGTAGTCTTTATTCATAAGAATTTTCTTGGGAGATATATTTGTAGGAATGATGCTACTTTTCTCTTCTTGCTATTGTTTCCTATATGCTATAGATATGCACTGCACTTGGTTTTATGCATTTTTCATTCAACTTTACCCTGTTCTTTTTGAAGGTTTTTATGAATAAATACTTTTCAATATAATAATTCTTATACTTCTGAAGCTCTAATATACTTATTTTTACTTCTGTTAATTGATTAATGAAGGCAGTATCTATACTTCTGAGTTAAAGGCAGTAGGCACAATAGGCACAAGAAAGCATCACATAATATCTAAAAAAAAGCAAGCTCATGCTTGAACACACCTGAACGTCTTTTCAAACATCTAATAGTACATGATTTAGGCTCTCATGAAGATGTCTAACGGTTGTTTTATTTTATTTTAATTTCCAAATGGACGTGAATGAGGATGTTATAGAAGAATAATGTTTTACCATTAATTTAAATGATGGCTTAGCCCTTGATGGAGCAGAGCAGAGGAAGCAAATTCATATAGCTGACCCCATGTCGCTGGGAAAAGTCTTAGTTGAGTTGAGTATAATGTCTTATCATTGATGTTATACTCACCACAAATAGTTCTGAGAAATGATCTGAAAATGAAAAAATTATGTATCATTGCATTGGTGTCAAATGCCTAACTGATGTAGTTCATACATCAGTGTTGGAAGAAGCTGAATTTTAGTGATCATTATCTCAACTGTAGGAAGATATTTTCATCAAAGGCAGCTTCAATCACATCTATGTGTCAGCTTAATGTTTTGGTTTTTGTGAAGATATTTTATTCCCTCTTATGGCACAACTTGAAAACATTGTTTATTGATCAGGAATGTGCATTTTATATGCTTGCTCCAAAAATATATCGTATATTCCTATCTGCAACGTATATACAGATTTGTTTCTAATAAATTGTTTCTTTTTGTTAGTAAAGTATGGCCTGAAGGACCTTTTACCAGTTTTAGAGGACGCATTTAATGTGTACTTTTTTCATGTCACTTGTTATTGGCAAAATTTCAAGCTCATCAATCTCCCATTGTTTACTTGGTTATTTAGGATCCATGGGAGCAAGTTAGCAGAGATGCCTTTCATTGGAACCCGCCACATTTACAGGCGTCAAGGAATGTGCCGCCGGCTTCTAAATGCAATTGAATCAGTATGTTTCATAGAATCTGTTTTATCTTCTGCATTTAAATGTGATGATTTACTACTTTCACTTATTAAATCTTCTATCATTATGAAATTGTTTGGAGGCTTTATTTGGAGTATGTGATTTCTTAGGCTCTTCTGATGCATCTTTCTTAAACATGCACTTGAGTGTCTCCGTGTCATGTGAAAGTTTTAAGGCTTTTTAACACAAGGCTTCAGGATTTGAGAGCCTTCATTATTTGGTTGCTTTGATTGAATTCTTAATACTTTGTGAAGCGGCTTTGTGTGCAAGTTTTATGTGACATGCTTAGCAACAGGTTATCAAGGTTTCATATCAATTGTTGAAATTTCACAACAGCATGTTCTTATTGTAAATGAGATGAATAAATCCAGTAATGCAAATTGGAGTGCACTATTCTTTGATTCTCAAGATGCTGACTACATTTTTTGTCTTTTTTAGTACTTTCATTTTTTCCATATATTTATTTCTTTGATTTACACCCATCTTATCTTCAGGTTCTATGTTCTCTCAATGTTGAAAGGCTCGTAATACCTGCTATTTCTGACCTCGTGCACGCATGGACAATGGTTTTCGATTTCAAGCCCCTTGAGGAATCACACAAGCAAGAAATGAGGTCCATGAATATGTTGGTATTTCCTGGCACTGGTTTACTACAGAAGCCACTGCTGACCCACAATTTGACCAGGGGAAATGTATCTGATTATTCAGGTAGTGCTCTTTTATGTTCTATGCTATAATCTTGTCAATTATGTTGATATTAATTTCAAAAAGAAAAAAGATTGTCATTATTCTTATGATTTGACATTTTTCCTATAGTCGTCAGGGCCATTGAACTAAAAAGCAATGATCACCCTATTACTGAGAACACTTGTAAATCTGATATTGTTTCATCCGAGGAGCCTTACATCCACAGTTCTGATGAGGGAGTAATTCATCATGCACAGGAGATGAACAATAAACTAGCTTTGACTGAAACTATCCCCCTGGATCCTGGTAATTCCACATGTGATGATACTTCTAACATGACAAGCGGTCATGAACCTAAATCTCATGCTTCTCCAGGGAAGGAATCTGCTCCTGACAAAGAATTTCTCCCACATGTTAGAGTGATTTGTGACAATGAGTCCAAACTTCTATCTTCTATGAAGGATATAAATGACGCACATGGAGTAGATATAGAAGATGCTGATGTTGACCCTGATCTTCATTCTTCTGAGTCTTGTTTGGAACAGGCGACTATTGTGAACAGCAAATATTCAGATGCAGCTGGTGTTTGTATTGTGCAGTCAACAAATGACAATCTTTTGCATTCTAGTTCTGATTTGGTTCAAGAAAATGAAATAATTACTGATGCATCTGTTTGTGAAGAAAATGTTCCATGTGCACATGCAGTGACCATGGAGCAGAATTCTTGTGGGTTGAAATCTGAAGTTGTTGCTGTCTTACCTGATGAATATATTTGTGATAAGGTCTATGTGAACTGCACTCCTGATATTATTGTTCAACACCAGGATACTGCTCCTGTAAACAGTTCTCAAACTTCTGGTTATAATGTTACTTATGACTCAGAAGATGCCAGCCAACCCCATAGAATTTCAGATTGTTGTCACAAGGGCTCGGGAAAAACTTCAGCACATCATCACAATTCATGCATGCTGAATAATGCACAGGAAATTGCTTTTGTAGCCACTCATGCTGAACCTGATTCTCGGAGAGCGGAGGGTGAAGTTACAGCTGGTGAATATAATCTCCAGACTATAGTGAAGGATTCAGTGGAATCTACTTCTAAGATGGAGAGTGAGTCTTCGTGTGGTGCTTCCAATTGTAACTATCTAGCATCTACTGAGTTTGAAAGTTGTGAGTTTCTGCCCAACATGTTCAACACATATTCTGATTTAACTTTTCTCCCTGCTTCAGAGGCAGCTAATAATATTATACACAATTTGGCCGACAACTCTGGTGCAGCATTTACTGATGGTTCTACTCTTCATATCTCTGATCAGGACAGCATGCTTGACACATGTGATGCAGAAGTGGAAGTTACATTTGTTGACCCTAGTCTGCATATGTTTGATCAAGCTTCTGCGCCTAGAGCCTTTGATTCTGTTACAGAGCCTAATTTTCATGGTTCTTTTGTGAATAAAAGGATTTGCAATCCTGATCATTCTCTGAAGATCTCAGACTCTACATCTGATCTTGCTCAAAGTGTTCCTTCACAGGAAAATAATTATAGTTTTGTTTCCTGTGTTGAACCGAACAGTGAGGCTTCAGTTGGGTGTAATGTTCAGAGCATGCTTAACCTGAAAGCTGAAGTTTATGGTGAACCTAATGTAGTTTCTCTTGGTCAAGATTCTATAACTGATGCATCCAATGTGAATAAATCTGTAGACACAAGTGAATCTATGTTCTCAAGTTGCTCGCGTGAGTGTCTTGTATAATTCTTAGTTTGAATGCAACACACAATCTGGTTCTGCTGCCACACCTTTTTTATTTTTGGTGGGTGCAAGGGATGTGTTATTCATCGGTTAACCAAAACATGGTGCTTTGACCAAGACTTTTCTGGAAGACAGTGATAGATGATGAGCTCTACCTCCCTTCTATTTCAAAACTCAGCCTCAGAGTTGTTATGGCTGAGGTGCAGAATTGTGATCAAGTCATTCATATGCTGTTAGTAGTTGTTGTAAACTGCTAAAATTCCAATGTACCTTCTCATGCAGGCAGTTGGTTGCCAAATAGTTTGAGGCCTATAGGTGAGTAAAACATCCATGCGACGTATTGCCGTGTCTTTCTTTTTCCTTTTCCTTCCATTAGTTCGTGCTATATCTCTTAGTAAATATCTAAGTCATATATATGCATTTTGCTTGGTTTGCCTGCTTGATGGCAGTGTGTTTTGCTGTCTTGTTTTCTTGGGAAGTGAAGAGATTACAAAATATCCATGCAAGGATACTAATCTTGTGTCTTTCTTTCTTGTTTCCTTGCTTTTTTTTGCTTTTTTTTTTTTTTGCTCTCAATAAATGTTTGATTTATGCATATTGCTTTGTCTGCCTGCTTGCGAGCAGGGTGTGTTTTGCTGTGCTTGTTTGGTTGGGAGGTTTATGGGAAAATAGTTGCAAGGGTGTTAATCCTGCATTCCTACTCTCTTTTTCGTGCCTTCTTGCATACTTTCTCTCACTCCCAATATACAATTCATATTTATACATTTTTCTTTGTCTGCCTGCTTGCCTGTAGCGTGTTTTGTTGTGCTTGTTTATTGGGAAGGGAAAGAGATGGCACTAATAGAGTTTAAACTTTAAATGGGCAGTATTAACTGTTGATTGCAATTGATTTAATATTGCTGGTTTTTTATTTTTAAAACATATTGTTTTATGAAATTACATGACATCTGACATGATTTCCCTGGTACTTTCTGTTGTTATCGGATGGCAACTGTTTTTGACAAGGTCTCCCATTTGTCATTTGTGGATAAACATTCATGATGTCTTGACCTTCATTGTTAAATTTGACATGTATTGGTTTTGTTTTTCCCAATCATTGTACTGCTTTATCTAGTTGATGATTTTAACCCTTTTGACGTCTTTAATTGATGTTTTTAATGCTCTTTTGCGTCTGTCTGAATTGATCATGTTAACTCACTTTTAATTCCATTTATTCGGAATTTATAATGCAGTTAAGGTAATTTGCTGATGGTGGAGGAATTGCAACAGCACTACTTGTTTCGAAAGGAAAATTAGGCACGTATTGGAAGCTGGGAAGATCAAAGGAATATATGCTCAAATAGGGAGGCAATGTGCCATCACACTGCTGACTAGATTAGGGCTTGCATCATCCCATCATTGTAACAGCAATATTGTGAAAAGGAAGTTCTACAAGGTGCACATCGTTAGTGGACCTGCAGTGACAAATCATCACACTTCACCTGGCATTAGATTGTTGCTGTTGCTTCTATCTATGGAAATTGACTAGCTGAAGATGATAATTTATTTGGAGGTACGTGTTTTCTTTTGCCTTTCTTTCCCATCTTTCTTTTCTTCTCCCCTTTCTTTTTTCCATTTTTTTATTTCTTTTTTCCTTTTTCCATTAGGGCTTGCATCATACCTTTTATTATTATACATAAATATATCTTTGCTTCCTTCTCCAAAAAAAAGAAATATATATATATATATATATTTACCTTTTGTTTAAAAGATCTTATTGGTGGCTGAGAATTTTTCTTTACAGATGCTGTTGTGGACCTATATATCATGGTAGACATGAAGTGAGCCCTATTGACTTGGGTGTGGAGTCTGATTCACAAGACTATGATGCACAATTGATAACTCAGCTTTTTATCCATTTTGATCTTAGTTTTCATCTCCTATTAGAAAAGATTATGATTCCCTTATATCAACCTTATAACATGGTCTGGTGCCCGCTTTGACTTTCCTGAATGCTCGAACCATGGAGGAACTGGAAACCAAGGGCGCTTTCAGACAAGTAGGATGAAAGGAAAACATAAGTCTATAACTGAAAATTCCTGCACCCCTTGGGACGCACAACTAGTTTAGTAGACATATAAGTACCTTCCTGTGATTACTCTAATTTGTTGAGATTCAAAATATCTGCAAAAGCTTTCTGGGGACAATGATAGAACAGTATGGCCATGGGATTCTTTTGGATTGTTTACCACTAAATCCTTCCTCCCCTCTATTCTCTCTATGCCCGATGGTCTTCCTTTTCCTAACCATAGTTTTATTTGGAAGGCTCACGTGCCTTCGAAGGTCAGGTTTCTGGGTTGGGTGGTGTCTCATGGGAAGATGAACACTAGGGATATGATGCAGAAGAGGTTCCCATCTATGTGCTTGTCTCCATATTGGTGCTTTTCTTTGGAGTCAGTTAGTCCTTTTTGTTGGCATTGCCCGTTTTCCAATGAGGTATGGAGTTCCCATTTCCCTGTCATGGGTGATGATGAGGTTGCTACAGATGGCATTGTTCTTTTTCCCTTTATTCAGAACATTCATGCCACGTGGCCTGAACACTGGAAGGTTGTTTGTTTGGCTGTTTTATGGTTTGTATGGAAGGAGCGGAACAATAAAGTGTTTCATAATGTCTTCTCCTCGACGGCTACTGTGTGGGAGAATTCACATTTCCTAGCATCTTTTTGGGTGGCAAATAGTTGTTTGTCTAATGGGTTTGGGTTGGGAGCTTGGCTCAGAGGGTGGGCTGCTTTTTGTACTTAGTCAGAGGGTGCCTCTATGAGGTTTTGTACAGATTGATTATATCCCTTACCACATATATATAATACAATACACTTTTAGTTTCTTTTAAAAAAAGATATCTGCAAAAGCAAAGGATTATAATTCAATAATTAATGAGAATGAAGTTATACGCAAATTGATATATGCCAATTAAACTTGATTGTTTGTTTGCAATCTCGAGAAAATGTGAAGTTTCTGAAACTCCTTTTTTGGGTGAGGGAGAGTTTGGAATTGTCTTACTGTGAACCTCAAAGAACAAGAGTTCTCTTTCATTTAAAAAAATCAATTTTTTATTCTTTGTTTTTTGAGAAGATACAAAGTTAGTAGTTATAACTAGCTCTTTCACCAGATCACATTCTCAGGGAGGTATTAGGCTTGTTCTTGACCTATTAATCCCCTCACCCCTTAGGGTAACAGTGGCAAGAGTTGAACTTGAAACCTTGGGGTTTTAAAGCCACCTCTTTACCAATTGCATTAACTCAAAAAAATCATTTTTTAGGAAATCAATATTTTTCTAGAAAAATGTTACTTTTCTGTAGTAAAAGGTGCGGCAGGAACTGCATGGAAATTTTACTAGGGGATAAGTGAGGTAATCAGTCCAGCCATCTGGAACTGAATATTGGGCTCTGAAAGGACAACATGCACATAGAATGAATATTATGGAGTTATGAAATTGAGATGGATGGGCATTAGAAGTAGTGAAGGAAAAAAAAGGGATGTCTAAATTTGGGAAAATTCGGTATTTCATTTGCGTGGAAAATGCAGTGGATGGCTGTTAGGGTTGGTATGAGAAAGTTAAGAGAATGCCAATAACTACTGAAGTGAGTGCAATTATGTGCAGTTGAGAGCTGTAATAGAGAGGCTGCTTTGGAATATAAAAAATGCTCGCTTTGAGTGTCTAGGTTCAATATGGAATATGAATTACAAAATAGGATTCATGTACTCAACTCAATTTAACCAAACTAAGTCATTTCTCAACCCGAAAAATAGAATTCACATGATGGACTTGAATTAATATTTGCGTTGTTATGTGACTTTGCTTTTAAAAATTCAGAACCAAGTCATAAATTTTTCACTTCCAGTTAATTTTGATGACATTCTTTAATATACTTATATGTGTCTGTTTGTGTACATACATACATACATAATATATATTATATATAATTTTAAACTCGTTTTTGTATCACGTCTTTTTGTTCCCTGGTGTATGTTATTTGTTGATGATATAATGTTGATTGATGAAAATAAATCCTGAGTAAATGTTAAGTTAGAGTTTGAAAAGGCTCTAGAATCTGAAGTGTTCAAAATTAGTAGAATAAAGACTAAATACATTAAATGTTATTTTGGTGAAGTAGAAATACAGATTAAGTGATAGTGAAGTTGAAAGCCAAGAGATACCAAAGAGTGGATTCATCAAGAAGGAGAAATAGGTGAAGATACAAACCATAGAGTTAAAGGGAGTTAAGGGAGGATGGGTTAAGTAGAGGAGTCTTGTTTGAGAAATACATGATTAACGCATCCCATTGAAGTTAAAAGAAAAAAATTATTAAACTTATGTTAGCCTAAGCTGCCTAGCCATGCTTTTATGGAACATAATGTTCGGCAATAAAGAAACAAAATGTTCACGACCTAAGTGTAGTAGAAGTGTGAATGTTAAGATAGATATTTGGTAAAACATTGAAAGATAAAATTGAAAATGAGCTAATTCGAGAAATGGTTGGAGTAGCTCCCAACTCAACTCAACTAAGGTTTTTTCCAACTACATGGGGTCAACTATATGAATTCGCTTCCTCTACTTCGCTTTATCGAGGACTAAGTCGGCATTCAAATTATAAGAAGTTAAATCCTTCTTAACTATCTCTTTCCATGTTATTTTAGGTATACCTCGACCTCTATTGTTACCATCTAGTATTAATAGGTCACTCTTCCTAACTGGTGCATCTAAAGGCCTACATTGCGTGCATCCAAATCACCTTAGTTGGTTCTCTCTCATTTTATATCTCCAATTGGTGCGAGTCCCACCATTTCCTGAATATACTCATTTCTAATTTATCTTTTAAAGTTTTACCATAGTTGGAGATAAAATGAGAACATATGATAAAACTGATTAAGGATAGGTGACCTGACCTATTAAAATAAAACGGACAAAGATAATTACTTGTAATTTTATCTGCATGGAACTTACTCTGTTGATTTTTGCCACAATGACTCGCATTGAGTTCTACTTTTGTTTAGTTGTGATTTTTAGCTTGAGAATATCCTACGGCATGCATTCCATAATTTAAGTGGGGTGTGGTGCATTATTTTCTAGAATTTTCTCCTCTAGTCCTTTTCACTTGAAAGGAAATATCTGATGTCATTGAGTTCAATCATGCAAATGCCAAGTAATTGCACAAAGCTTAATTACTTAATCTGCACTATAAACGGCATCTACTTTCTATTGCTTACTATCACGTGGAATGTTTTGGAACATGTTTCTCTTCATTTGCTTCATTTTGTTTCTTGTTTTGTATTTGAGGATAAAGGAGGATTGTGTGGCCAAAAAAGTTAACCAAAAGTGCAACTGCCAACAAAAACAGAGGACCTTGCATGCCTGATTGCCTGTGTGTGCTTTGATTCGAAGAGGCTGGCGAAGTTTTTTGAGGACCTGCTACTACTGCCAAGGTTCTAGAGAAGTCGAAGCTAAATTAGCTCTTCTGGATTATATATATTATTTTTTGTAATCTTAGTTTTGGTGTGTTCAGAGCAGGTTTGACCATATTGAATTTAAAACAAGCTATGTAGTTTTAGGGCTGACTAGCACAGTGGCAATTTTTTGGGTGCGTGCTATGCACCAAGTGTTGTAAATGCTTCTATGAAGTTGTAGCTGTATTTTACTAATATGATTCAGTCGACTGTTGTATCTGTACCGGTAAAGCAGTTTAATGAAATGTATCATTCATGTTTGTATTGCAACTTTCTATTCTCTTCGATCAGACGATGTTAGAATCAGCCCTTTTGACAAGAGTTTTGGCAGATTTTTTATCTTGACATCTCTCAATGGTGTTTCTCTATGGCTAATGATCACGGTCTGCATGGTAGAAGGTTGGATGTGATGACATCAGCTTCCTTGGCAATGCTTTGGATGATATGGCTAGAGCGGAATGGGCGGAGTTTTGATGGTCCTGGCGAGGACCGAGGAGATTCTTTGGTGCGTCATCGTTGTTTTGGCAAGTTCTTGGCTAGCGGCTTTTATGGGTTAGGAGCTGGGAACAATGTTTGTTGTGAGGCTTATTTGTATTAATGGCTGCCCAATATCTCTGCTTCTGCTCTTAGTCTCAGCCTCTGTTTTTGCTTTTGCTCTTTCTGCTGTTTAGTAAGTACCACTGGTATTCCTTTGTAGCCTTCTGAACATTTTTTTCAGCTATCTTAACATTATGTTTGTTTACAAGACTTTTGGCATCCAAATCTTCTCTTCGCTGTTGATCACATTACATCCATGATATAACCATTCAAAAAAGTTTATTAAACATACAATTGGACACCGATGCACTCCCAATGTATTAATAGAAACCTTATTCCATTCTGAGAAACTCCCTCAATTGAAAACATTACACTGGCCTATGGTACAATTCCATGCTGAAATGATGAAAATCACCATTACCACAGCATTCACTACTAACGTAGAAAAAAACAAAAACAACAGATTAGAGGATTAAAAAAAAACACAAAGAAAGTAAGAATACAAGGGTCACACATGGTATTATTATCAAAAGTCCCGCGACTCCTGTGATCCTGGTCTTCTAATTTGATAAATTTGGTTCACAACTGATCCACCAGGCAACGCAGTTTCTTCTTGTCCGACATACATTCCAGCGTTTCCATTGATTAATGATAATCTATCAATCCAATTGGTGGGCGGCCTTGGCAACTGGCCCATATGGGCAGCAGGTTGCTGCAGCTGCTGCTGTTGGTACATTGGTGGCATCAGCGGCGACGGCGAATGTCTAGCATTAGTCTGCATCCATTGAGGCATCCTGGGATGTGGCTGGTTAAAACACCCTTCATCAATTGTTAATGATGACATCCCTGTCTGCACCCTGTACTGTTCTTGTTCTTGATAATAAGTTGATTCCTGTGATCTGAAGTTCTGTCTGCTACCTTGCAACTCATTGAAAGAAGGCGCAGATTTGGAGTTACTAATGTTTGATCTTGAATTGTTCTGTTGTTCATGGTAATAATTTGGTCTTGAATTGTTCTGATGGTCATGGTAATAATTTGCTTCCTGCGTAAACCCTCTCTCATATCCTGAAGGTCCTGCTGGTCTATGCCTGTTGACAGTGTGATTGTTTGAAACATTGCGCTGAGGCCATTGATCGGAAAATCCAGAGGCATTGTTGGGTTTGATGTTGAGGGTGTTTTTGAGCAGCCTATGAGATGCTTCTCCCAAATGAGCACCAGATATGGCCTGCGATACTTGTGGCCTGCAAAGAAAAAATAGACCTTGATGAGCATCACTTGCCTTAACAGCATAATTATGGTTATAATCTGGATTATATCTTGACTTTTGAAGATCCTATGTTCCTTTGTTCACTTTTAATGAGTATCTTCAACTAATTGAACCTTCTGAAAACAATATAAAAATTAAAAATTACAAAAAAAAAATAAAAAAAATCTAATGACCCCTTGGACTGAGAAGCTGCTATTTAACCGAATATCTTTTTCTTAATAATAAATTTGATGAACATCACTCTCTTCACTAAAAAAGTAATTAATTGGTAATAATTGAGATTCATTCTCATTGAAATACTACTTTGCATTTGAAGGATAGATAAGGTATCTAGGCATCTAATAAAGGTCTACTTAATCTACACAAGTCAGCAACCCCTAGTCCAAGTGCATATCCCACCCTTGAATGTGTCACAATCAATAATAAGATCCAACACCCAAACATCCACAGGATGGATGATTGCTGTTACAATCTTAAAGACTCTGTGAAGTGCAGATCATTGCCCAACTTTTTTTTTCTAGCTGTCTCAATATAAAATTTCAAGCACAGCTGGAAGGTATGTATAACAAAAGGATAGGTTCCTTTTCCTAGCCAAATATATTAGATTGCAAACTTAAATACTTCCTACCAAGAATTAAACTACTAAGGTATATCATGAAATAAAATTTGAAAGGCTGCTCACCTCTCTCTATGTTGATGACGCCTGTTGCTGTTATCTTCATGCCATAAAATGGGTAAAGGCTTTATATCAGAAGGTTTCAGAACCTGTAATTTTATCTCAAGATAAATCAATAGCAGCATAAAAAACTTTCAACCAAGATAAAGCAAATCATCCCAATATAAGGTTTAGGGTTATAGAATAGATAAATAAAAAAGAATAGCAATATTTGAAATGGAACATAAACTAAATGATTCCCATATATCAAGAACAAATAGGTAGTACTTCCTTGTCAGGTTGTTTCACATAGACAATTTCCCAAGTCAAATCCACCTGATCAAACAGCGGCTCCGCCACTATCTTAATTCTTGGATATTTTGATATTTCTTTTTATTTCTTTCTTTGATTGTTGCATATGTAATATACAAGACAGTTTCAAACAATAAGATCTACCAATAAGTGATGCTCAGTACAGCGATCAATTAGTTGAATTACCTTTTTGGGCATAATTACACCTTGCGGAGGTTCTAAGATGTGCTGGTGTAATTGAGGATTCCAATAAGTAACATTTCTGCAAAAACAGATGCTTTATTTCTTCTCTAAAGGAAAAAACAAAAAAGGAAGGAAAAGAGAACTTAAGTTTCAACAGTTCATGTGCAAATTTCAACAGGAGACATACAAGACTGCATTATTCACGATGTTTCCTAATCCTTTAACAGGGGAAGGAATCACTTCTCTGAATCTATTCCTCTCGCACAACGAAAGGAAGCCATTCATCCCGTCACTGCAACCATGAAAAGAAGTCAAAACAAGCCTATAGTTCCAAGTAAGCAATTCATAGATTCAAGTGCGCATAGCAAGGAGTGAAAGTCGAACTAACCTGGCATTGGTATCAATTGGACAAAGCAATCTTTGATTTGTAGGCAACTGATAGTACAAATAAATTTGTTTGGCTAGAGGATGATTTATATTGATGTACAGCAAATCAAACATCACGCTGTTCCGCATCCTTTCCTCTTCCTGTATGAACCAAACAAGTCACATTATAACAGAATGCAAAATATACTGTGAAAGAGAATCCGTGAGAGAAGCAATAAATTTTCATACATGTCAAGACCCTTTATCTTTTTTGTTCCTCACCAGATTTTAAAACATGCTAAAACCTTTTAAGAACAAAACAGAAGCATAATGTTGATTATCTCATTATACTTGTAACTGTAGCAAAGCTTTGCAGCAAAATCTAGTAGACTGGTTCAAGAATATCTAACAGCCCCACCAATGCAGACCTTTCCTGCCATCATAATATTTTCTGGCTACTGATCTATGAATTCAAATAAGGAACAAGTAAAAGGGACAGATATATGAAAACCAACCAGAACCATGCCACTCATTCCACCTATTCCCTTGGACTGGCGTTGCATCATACAAGATACAATTGGTGTCAATTCAGGTGATATGGGACAACAAAACTAAATTGATTTAGGTTAATGTGGGTAAGAACTAAATTTAAACAAGGAGCAAACAAACAATATGGACATAAGAAACTTAAGCGAAGCCAAACCACTTAATTTTCTGCAATATTCTACTAAATTCACACTAATCAGCCAAGAGTCAAAAAATTTTAATGGATGCAGAACCACATCACACAAAATTCTAACTGAAATCAGAGCCAATCAATCAATGGAGCTGTGGTCTTAAAGATGACAAAAAAAAAGGAAACGAAAGAATATAAAGTATATTTCTTAAATATATATAATTTAAGCTTTCTTTTATACCAAAGCAGTGAAGAGCATTAAAGTACCCAGAAAATTTATAAAAAAAGAAAAAAGAAAATAGAGCACAGGAAGAAAAGGAGATTCGTATTTCACACCGTTAAAGTATTTTCAAGCTTCTTTGTTTCAGCAACCAGTTTCCTCTCATTGATGAATGGCAATTTCACCACTCCCTGAGTTCCATTAAAGAGAATTCCCATTAGTTTACATAATTAAGCACCTAAAAATTTAACAACTAATCTAAAATACTGGTTAAGATTCTACCTGCCATGCAAAGCGTTTACCATTCATGTCGACCTCAAAATCTGCCACAATAGAAACTAGATTAGTCTCATAAAGAAAGGGAAGGCAGCAAGGACTTGAGACAGTTTTTTACAGTTTACCCAACCGTACCTGCAGGGTAGAAAGAACTTATAGGTGATAATGGATTCGTCATCAGTATCCTGTAATGCTCTGGCAGAGCATTTGAACTACATAAGTGGGTGAGGTTTATCTCTCAGTATTCAAATCACAATATAATGACAAATTGCAACACCATGCTTAAATTTAAGCAGAAATAAAAGAACCTGGCAGCTGGAAGGGTTCCCATGAGCTGATCAAAGGGCTTAAATGGTTGTCCCAAGAAAAATGTAATTTCCAGATCCACCAAATTTTTGAGATCAGAAGCAAAAGGAGCATAATGATAAGGGTAAAACCTGATACAAACAGAAAATTAAGTTAAAATGTTCTTGTATCGGAGATTAATATTCCAACACTTAAGAGAAGGGTGTCCAAAGGTTGGGTTGCAGATTGGTATCAAGCTAGGAAAACAAATATCAGTTCTTAGAAGATTTGGTTCCTCAAGAACGGCTTCCTAGGCCCTTACCAGATCCAGTTTAGCCCCTATGTAAATCAGTTTTACATGTGTTGCTTATTGTTCAGTTGAGGTTTTCTTCAATTGGTTCTATTTTTTTTTTTTTTTTAAGGAAACTAATGAATGGTATATAAGTATAAATATGGGTCAAAAAAGCCCGAATAAAACATGCCAATCAAGGCCCCACCCCTATGAGGATACAAAATCCCCCCACCCTCTTATCCAATCCCCAATAGCATAGCCTTTTGATAACTTGCTATTCGCAACCAAGAAAGACGCTAATAGCTGTGAGTTCTCCCAGACTTTAGCCACCGAATACATTTCACCATCAAACACACGTCTATTCCTCTCCTTCCATAGACCACAAAACTGTCAAACACATCACGTTCCAGTGATCTTTCCACGATGACTGAATGTTGTCCCTAAAAGGAAAGATATTAATGCCATCGCCACTAATGTCCTCATCATTCATAACAGAGAAGTGATGACACCACCTTCTCCATACCTCCTTGGAGAAAGGACAGTGCCAACATATATGCTCAACTGACTCCAAACTCTACCTACAAAGATAACACCAAGATGGGGATAAACACATTTGGGAACCATCGCTGCAAAATATCTCCCGTGTTCATCCTGCCATGAGTGGCTACCCACCCAAAAATTTAACCTTTGATGGCACTTGTGCTTTCCATATTAGATTGTGATAATTGAAAGGTGGGGTGAGCAGATCATTAAAGATAGTTGCATGAAAAGATTTGGTGGTGAAGGTTCCTGATGAATCCCAAGGCCATAAAACTCTATCATTGTCCCCCGATAGATAACACCCATCAAGAAGACTAACAAGGGAAGCAACCTCCCGCTCCTCTCTAGATGAAATATTCCTCCCTAGGTGCAAATCCCAAGATAGTGAGTCTCCATCCCTAGGCTCGTGGTACCTAATAAACTCAGCTATAGGTTTATTATGGAGGGATGAGCGGTGATAAAGAGATGGGAAAAAAGTTTGAAAGGTAGCATTTCCACACCATGAGTCTTCTAGAAAACGAATTAAAACGCCTCTCCCAAGTTTAAGTCTAGTCAAGGGTAGAAATATAGGATAAACAGAAGAAATGAATTTCCAAGGGCTCCTATAGGTCACTCTACTAGCTAGTCCAACATCCCTTAGATTAGCCCGCAGTCTGTGTCTACTCCGGATCACTCTTCCCCACAACTGCTCTTGTTCACGAGGAAACCTCCATAACCATTTACCGACTAATGCTCTTCTTGAAGATATGTTCCCGATACCCAGACCGCCCAGTTCCACCTTCATTTGGACAGTGCTCCATGCCACAAGGTGAGAACCTTTCTCCTTATCCTCGTTCTTCCACAAGAAATCCCTTATTAATTTCTCCATCTACGCCTCAACCTTCTTTTGGAATCCGAAATACTAATAAAAAGTAGGTCAGGAGAGCATCCAACACAGACTTGATTAAGGTAAGCCTACCTCTTTTGGATAAGAAGCACCTCTTCCACCCATCAAGGCTTCTCGATACTTTAGAAAGCATTGGATCCCAAAAATCAAGTTTTGATGGATTACCACCTAGTGGCATTCCCAAATATTCCAAAGGCCAAGAGCCAATGGAGCACCCAATTCGACTAGCCATATGCCTCAACCACTCTTGTCGCACATTAATTCCCGCCAATTGACTCTTAAACACATTGATAGCCATGTCGGACAACCAACAAAAACATTTTACAACCATGGATGCATTGAGGATACAATCCTCGTTCCCCTCCAGGTAAATAAATGTATCATCTGGGAACTAGAGGTGAGATACCTCGACGTTCTCCCGTCCCACAACAAACCTCGCAATCAATCTTGCATCCCTCGCCTTATCAAACATTTTCCCCAACACATCCACCACTAAAGTAAATAGAAAAGGAGAAAGAGGGTCGCCTTGTCTCAATCCCCTCTCCCCTACGATTTTTCCTTTAGAGCGCCCATTAATGAAGACAAAGTATGACACCGACCTTAAACAACCCTGGATCCACTTTCTCCATCTCTTAGCAAAACCTTTTATCCTCAATACATAGTCAAGAAAATCCCAATTAACCATATCATAAGCTTTGGCAAAGTCAAGTTTAAAAACCAACCCCGCCTTCCTTCTATATCTGTAATCCTCAACCTACTCATTTGCCACTAATACTGCATCAACAATTTGACGCCCTTGTACAAAAGCCATATGATTCTCCAATATCTTGTTGTGCAAACCGCCCTTCAACTTGTTTGCTAATACCTTTGCAATAATCTTATAGAGACTCGTTGTAAGACTTATAGGCCTGAAATCTACACCCCTCCAGGACATAGTATTCTTGGGTATAAGACATAAATATGTTTCATTAGTGCATCCATTAGCATATAACTCCACCAATACCTTCATGGCTTCATAAGACCATCCTTTACAATATTCCAACATTTCTGAAAAAAGCACATGGTCATTCCATTGGGCCCCAGAGCCTTGGAACCTTCACACTCAAATACAACTTGTTTCACTTCATCCATTTCAGAAGGTTGTTCGATTTCACTCCTAAAATCTTCCCCAATTGGACACCACTCTATTCCATCCACACCCCATGCACGACTCCCACCACATGAATAGATATCCCGGAAATAATCGATAATCTCCTTTTCAATCTCTTCCTCCCCCTCAATGATTCTCCTGTCATCTTGCTCCAATCTAGAAATGGAGTTGATAGTCCTCCTTCCACTCATAAGTCTATGAAAGTATCTTGAATCGGTGTCACCATCCTTAAGCCATTGCGCTCTAAATTTTAAGAGGATGGCCCTATCCTCATTCACACACAATCTCCACAATTCTGCATTAGCAAGCGACTTATCCCGAGCCATATCCTCGCTCCACTCAAAACCACCTTTTTTATCTAGCTCCTGCACCAATTTTCAAGCTCCTTCCTTCTCACCACTTCCCACCCAAGGATTTCTTTACCCCACCCATGTAGCTTATACTTCAAGGACTTTAAGGATTGCATAAACTTATATCCTTCCCACCCCCATCGAGGCCCTTCCTTCCAACAACCCTCGATCCCTTTTTTGAACTCCGGATGGTCAATCAAGCGGCCATCAAACCTAAGAGGTGATGGTCCCCATATGGTTTTTGTAGTGTCCAATATAACCGGCCAATGATCAGAAACAATTTGCCCTCCAACTTCCTGCTTGTGAAAAGGAAATAGTTCCGACCACCTCCTACCCATTAGAAACTTGTTGAGCCTACAGGATACTGGAGATACTTGAAAGTTTGACCAAGTGAAGGCTACATTAATAAGAGGCAGGTCACTAAGCTCCAAGTCCCTGATGATCGCATCAAAATCCCTTGTATTTTTTGTGATTCTTCCACTATTCCTCTTCTCATCAAGTGTTCACACTACATTAAAATCACTACCTATGCACCACTTCCCCCAACAGATGCTACTTAGGCCAGCTAGTTCATCCCAAAAAAAACTTCTAAGTCTTTTGTCATCGGGACCATACACCCCAGAGAGCCACCACCCATCACCGTCACCAACTTCGACCTTTACTGAAAGAAAGAAATCACCAATGAGCCTCTCTAACACCGTCACTTCCCTGGAATCCCATGCTAATAGAAGTCCTCCTGTTGTGCCTATTGCCGAAAGAAAGATCCAATCCTTAAACCTAGACTGTCATAACGAACCAATCAACTCTCTATCCACCCTCTGCCTTTTAACCTCCTGAAGTTGATGAAATCAGGGCTAGCCTTCCCAATGGTTCTCTTTATCATACGTATTTTATCTTTTGAACCACACCCCTGAATATTCCAAGTAAGTATCTTCATCATAACTGCTACGGCCCAGCATTCAAGCACACCATTTCAACACTCATTCCGTAAAGGAATCAACCTGTCTACCACTACCCAGGTCGACCAGGAACATCATCATCTTTCTCAGAAATTCAATCACTTCTTCCTTTGTTAGCCAATCCTTCCCAAAGTGAGAAACATTCCCCGCATCCCTTGCAACTTCATCTGTCACACCTCTACACCTCCCCACCACCACAACTATTGCACAACACAGACGTAACAAGGCAATCCGCTAGGATACTAGGAGCTCTAGGTTGGCTAGGTTCAAGCTGAGTTTGTTCTCTGTGGGTAAAGTAACGAAACTGGCTATTCTGATCCAAACCCTTAGAAGAAGAAGAAAGACAAGTACGAGGGAGAGAAGATGGAAAAGAAGAATGAAGGGCAGCACAATTATCATCAAAAGCAAATTCTGAAACATAATTATGGGCACAATTGGTTCTAATTTTTGACTCACCTAGAATCAGAAACATAATTATGGGCATGAGATATTACCAAAATACTTTGTTGTCAATTCAATTACCGTTTTGTAGTAGGAACTGAAGGATGTCCTGTTTTCAATTCAATTATACCCATTAAGACGTCTACTTTCAAGAAGATGCGAAGAAAGCTATCCCGTTAACGGTGGTGGCTCACATGGAAGGTATACAATAGGATAAAGATTCATCAAACATTCCATTGGCCTCTCTTAATGAAGATACCAGCAAACACATTGTTATTGGATGATCCTAGCCATTGTTTGTAAAGATCTTTACTTATATTGAAAACCAAACAATAATGGTTGGATGGCAGGGATTACCAAATAAAGCAAAGCTTAGCTTCAAGCATCTTATTAGTAGAGCCCAACATGAGACATTGAACCCCTACACTAAGGCAACTATGCCAATGTGCACCACACACTTTGGAAGGAAAAAAACCCTTTTCTATAGCAATTGATATTTTGATACCCATTTTATGACGATAAAAAACCTATCTAAGATGAAAATAATCTGTAAGGTGTAAGTAGGGGTGTTTATCCTACCAACCAACCCAAACCTTATGGGTAGGGTTGGGTTGGGTTTTTATATTAAATTGGATTGAGTTGGGTTAGGAATTAGCAACCCGATCAAGTTTGGGTTGGGTCAAGATTTTGCAAATCAACCCAATCAAACTGAACCAACCCGAACTCATCAAGAATATTAAGTATTTCTTTAGTTAGCACTTTTATTAGAGTCACCTATTATTATTGGATCACATCAAATCTCATGAATAAAATAACATAAATGAAAACATTATTTGAAATTATATTTATATTCATATTTGACTTATAAATTTTATAGACATATTCATATTTGACTTATAAATTAGCTTAGGAAATGAGAATTTAGAATCAATACATTGAAGTAGACCAACCCCATCAACCCAACCCGAACAAACCCAAAGTTATTGGGTTGGGTTGGGTTTAGGAGTTCTATTGGGTTGGGTTGGTTTAAAATTTTTACAACCCAGCTTGATTGGGTTGGATTGGTATTTGACCTCAACCCGAACCAACCTAACCCATGAACACCCCTAGGCGCGAGGAGGAAAAAGTAGACCAAAGTAATGCCCTGTGAACCAATTGTCATACTCACCACTGCCAAGAGCAAACACCTTGGTAGTAATAGCGCATTACCCAACACAGACCCTCAACATAATTCAAAACCTACAATAGAATGAGATATAACTCATAAATTAAACAGATTAACAATAAATCTACATCACTTACACAAAGCCATGCTAATGTAAAAGCTCAAGAAGGTTATTCCCTAAGCATAAAGAATTTTGAAGTAACGATTTCCGCATTGAATATTGGCATCACTATTGGCAAGTATTTCATTTATTAGATCTACCATGGATCCAGAGGAGTGTTCCAATAATCTGTCTTTTCAAATGGATTCCAACAGTAGAGAAAGACATACATTGAAAGACCGTGATTGAGCCCTTAACTCAATGGTCTGACCTATGATATGCGATCTTGATTTCACATGTTCAAACCCCACCATTCACAAATCAAAACAAAGGGAAAGACATATATTGAAAATTAGAAATCAGCAGTACAAATCATAAAATTTGTTTGGAAGAATGTGAACCATTTAAAGGTATAATATCATGCAACAAAAGAATAAGAAGAAAAACAACAGGGAACTGAAAGAATTATTTCCATACAAATGAACAAATGGCAACCACCAACAGATATGCTTGTAAGATTTAACAAACAAAACATTCCAAGCTAAAGCGACCATCATGTATCTTGAATTCATTAATCCACCAGCCTCACGCAATTCAAAGTCCTCCTATCTTCTCACCCAGATATGCTAGTAAAAGAAACTGACTTATATGAAGCAAGGATCGAAAATTCTAGGTAGCCATAAACTTTGGTACATTGATTCAGGACATCAAATTCAATATGGAGAATTTCTATAAAAACTCGACATTATAGAGAAGTATAAAGAGTTTCTATGTAAATGTTGCAAAGATCTACTTATTCATATATGCTGAAACAAACATAATTAACTATTTACAACTCATCAAATTATGAAATATTATGGTTTAAAATAAGATTTACAAGCTCAATACTTGCACATATAGCACGAGTAAAAAGCTATTTTGACTTTTACACTTAACAAATATAGGAGATAAATGAACTAATTACGCATAGTTTACAAATTACAAGTTCATTTTTGTTTTAAATAGAAGTTTTCTAAATCTTATCTTTTTCCTTTAGTGTTTCTTTAGTTTTTATCTATTACATGTGAAATTGTCTTCAATTTCATATAATTTTATTCTTTAGGAACCTCTTCTAACAAAAGTTGATATTAGCTATTTTTTCGTTTTTGAAAGTGAAAAATACTAAAAGATTTTTTGAGTTTTATAAGTTATTTCAATATTTATCTACTTTTGATGGAATTTTTGTACAATTCGATTATATTTAATTTACAATTCAATGATTGAAAATTCAATGAAAATTCAGAGAATTATATTAAATTTTCACTCCTTGCTTAAATCTGAATCTTGCACACCAAACTACACACTTGCTCAACACACAAGCCTTGCATAGGACTCCAACCTTCACTGAAATTCATAGAGCACCTTGACTAACTAGTCAAAGGTTTGCAACCCTTAACAAAGACGTTGAGCCAAGCACCAGTGATCAAATTCAACACATAGCATTGCCTAGTACCATGTATTCCATGGATTATGAGAGCTAGATCAATAGACGTGCAATCCCCACGTACATGTACCCATAGCTAACAATTACACAAAATAACCCCAATTACAGTAGCAACTAAGGATATAACACATCAAGCTTTTACAAGTAACTTTGCTCAAGGGAATTTTCATATTTTGCATTATGATGAGTATTTTTTCAATTGATATACTAGCATGGTTCAATAATTGAGTATTTTGTCAATTGGTATTACTAGCATGGTTCAATAATAATAATATAATAGATGTGAAGAACTAAAACTAAAAAATGCTTACCAAGTACTCAAGGCTCCCATCATTGGGGGGGCTTGGAGAAGGGTCAAGATATGTAGTCTTAACTCCACCTATATTATTTCAATTTTGACCTACAGGTATAATTAGTCACTAGCGCTTTAGTAAAAATATTCATCAAAGGGTATTTTGGTCATTTGATACAACAGGAGAAGTTTCAAGTTTGAGGGTTTGAATGCATCTAATTTAATGGAATAATGACCAATGTTATCTTATTCATGATTTTAAACATTAACAAAACTGACGATATTCAGACATCCATGGATAGTGTGAAAACCCAAAATTTAATCATAGTCATTTTAAGAAATGGACTCTGCCAACATGCTTAAACTCAAGAAATGAGCGTAATCTGCGAAGACTGCATGTTGAGATCTAGTATGAACTGATGAACCACAAAAAAAATATGAAGAGGTCTAATAACCTAAAATTTTACCAAAAGGTGATTTCTACAATCAACTACGGTGTTGAGCTCGTGGTATGAGAAATGATCTCAAACTATTTGCACATTGAGATCATACATCAACTAAGAAACCTCATAGAGCATGTCAATTTTTTACCAAAATGAAATATGGAAAATTGTAATCCATCACTATGTTCACCATGAAAAGTCATAAACCATACCAATTAAGACGCATCGATTAGAACTTTGTATTACAAGTGTAAAAATCAAGTGAAGCATGCAGGTATAAGATAATTAGATCATTAATTAAGGGATTAAGGCATATTGTTATTGGATCCCATAGCTTAGAATATGGGGTGGAAATGGTTATGGATTGGAGACGAAATTGAGTACATTTTAATTTCCAGGTAACAATTGTCCCTTACATCCTCCTATAGACTCAATTAAACCCTAGAGTGAATAAATATCAAAATTGATTGTGAGAAAAAAAATATAACGGACATACATTGCCACCTCAAATTGAATAGGTAGGATTTTCATGGGTTTCGCATGCCCAGTTTGCAAGTTGAACACGCTTGTTTTGAGTTTTGACCTGATAGGATTTGGGAATGTACACCCATTAGTTGGGGTCAAAGTTTGTCAAACACTTGGAAACCAAGATGTAACAAAGATCATGTACCATGGCCCTCTCGCGTAACTAGGCTACTAGCACCACTACTATTAAAGCATAATGCTCAACGAAATTTCTATTATTGTGCCAGAGCACATCCAACAACAGGAGAACTTCTTAGAGCCCTCCAAGACAGCAACATACAGACCTTTGGCTACTAAAGTACTAGCCCATCAAATTATCAAAGGAGAAGTTTAGGCCCTGCACTATTTAAGAGAATATAAACTACTAAGAATGGCCTATTTCACCAAACAATAACATTTAAAACATGATTACACGTCAGTATTACTAAAAAGGACAATCATGTCTGCGGTTATAACATTAGCAAGGTAAGAATATTTGCAGAGTCACAACTCAGAATTATTCAAAGACTATAGAGAAAGAAAGAATGCAATCAACCACCTTAAATTTCCATAAAAGACATTACAGTGGCAACTATACGACACATTAGAGTATTAGATCATAAAGGAAGACTGAGAAATTATGGATCTAAACATAAGATAGCAATATCCAAAACAAGCTGTAAGAATGGATTAAAAACAAAAATGATAAAACTTACAACATCATTTCTAACTTCATCAATTTTCTCTAGAGATGGCAAGTCAAATTTCTGTGTGTAATACCTTTCTTTGTACCCGGGTTCCCCTAATTTTACCTGGAAAAAAAAAGGCAAAATTCCACAATCAATTTGACAAGTTTGCCCATTTAGTCTTAGCCATTACATGTTTAGTGATCCAGAATACTCGGCATGAAAGATTAAATGCATAAAGCTCAGAGCATAGGAAATGTATGAAGCTCAGAGCATAGGAGATGTCTAATCCTTGGACCAAGTTATCCCAATTCAAATTACTAGCTTTTGTCCATTAATTTTGGCTTTCTAACATCGTTCAATGATTCAATCACTAAGGTTACCCAACAAGTTTCCCCATACATAAAGAAACATTATTATTCATACATGAACTTAACTTTTCCATTAATCTCCACATGCAAGAAAGATTATATTTTACCATGCTTAAATTATATATAGATGAATTGCCACAGGCAGTATATGACAACAGTATCAACACAAGCTTTATACAATTATACCTATTGTATCATATTACATCATTATGTAGTTATAATTTTTCGAATGAAAAGAAATTGGAAGTTTTTAAGGTTCTTTCCTCAGCATGCTAAACTTATGTCTATTTGACATGGCAGCTTTATCCAAGGGGATGGTGTGAGAGGGTTGCACATAAATCACAAATATGCACCTTCACCTAAAAAGGAGAAAACATGCACCTTTAATGAAGAATGAATCTATCACAGTATAGAGGCCCTCCTCAACCAACATTGAAAAAGACATATATCCACGCATTTTCATGGTTTGTTCTCCAACTAGCTCAACCAGCTTGGTTAGATTAAGTAGCTACTACCAGTCGGACTTGTACATGCATAAGGTAAAGCATAGTTCATAATTGTACCACAAAAGGACAAGAAAAAAGAAAGACCTTGTCCACCACTAAAGAACGGGGTTCTTCACCATTCTCTCTCCTCCTCCTCTCTTCATTATTTCCTTGTGCCTGAAGAGCAAAAAGTTACAAACAACCAATCTTATTAATCACTAATTAAAATTTATCTAAGAAAATGAATATGATAAAAATCATTCCTCACAAAGCACATGATCTAAAGAACAATATTCACCATCTAAAATGATTTCTCAATAACCTTTAAAATTTTTTTTTAAAAAGTGCAATACATGGAAGCCATAATGAAGCAAAGATTCAAATTCCCAAAGTACCTAAAAGGATGAGATGCATCAAATGAGTCCAAGGTCGTCATATTTTAACTTCAAATAAAGAAAAAGGGTTGGTTGACACTAGTTTTTTGGGATATTTGGATTTTTCTTGTCTTTCAACAATACTTCTCCCATAAGCTTTTGAAATAGAAGCATCTAATTTAGAGTTAATAAGGTGTGCCCTGAGACAAGGCACAACCTAGTAGTCAGAAGAGGCACCAAACTCAGGTTGCACCTGGTTGTACCTTAATGAGCTCACCTATAGC
Source organism: Paratinospora sagittata (assembly GCA_035771175.1). Taxonomy (NCBI): domain Eukaryota; kingdom Viridiplantae; phylum Streptophyta; class Magnoliopsida; order Ranunculales; family Menispermaceae; genus Paratinospora; species Paratinospora sagittata. The sequence continues at coordinate 4,204,988 of CM069601.1, forward strand.
CCTTCACTCTTCAAAAAGGCCCTTTACCACAAATCCCTCTTCAAACACAAAACTAATAGTGTAAATGTTTATAATTTCTAAATTAAATGTTCAAAGGGCAGGCCTAGGCACCACGGTTTAGGTTGCTCCACTGTGACCTAGAGGTCATGTGTTCAAATCCAAAAACAATCTCTCTGTGTGGACGTAAGGCTGCATACATCATTTTTTTTTTGGACCCTACGATTACAAGAGCTTCGTGCACTAGCTAACCCCCCTTCAAGTTAAATGTTTGAAGCTCCTAACCATTATAATTAACCCTTTTTTTTTCTATTACAATAATTTTAAGAGCTATGATTTTATAATTCCTATATAATATATTCTAATTTTGAGTTGAATAGTTACATACTTTTAATTTCTAACTTACAAATATCAACTTTGTTCAATATTTAACTATGACACGCACTCTTTTTTACCAAAAATATTATTGTTTCAAGTATTTTAGTTCATAATGGAGGCATAGTTCATAAAATATGCATTTACAATGATATTTATTTTCAATTAATATAGAATAAATTTTGATGTGTTTTTGCGCCTCGCCTCACTCACACATATGCCTCGCCTTGTACCTCAAGCGTCCTGTATCACCTTGAGTGCAGCTTGCACCCTTCTTCTTTTTTTTGATGTGGAAACAATCCCAGGTCCCTTGCGGACTAGGCACGTCGTGAGGTATCAAGTTGTTGGCCTAAGTGATTTTTTACTAAGAAATCCCCTAAGTGTTTTGATGCTAACAAACAATATAACTATGGTGTTAATGGCTAAATTGAGTATATTTCAGCACCAAAGATCAAGATCAAGGACAATGCAAGACTCAAGCTCGTTCAGGATCAAATATATCAAGTTAACGTCAATAAGACATATTTGGCTTGCATAAAGTAAAGGCAAGGTGGCAAGTCAAGAAGAAGTCAACCAAAGTCAACCAGAGATCAAGCAATGGATTGTAATTAAGTTTCATATTGTAATTGCTTTAGATTCTCTTAAGTTGTAGGTTTCTTCCTTGTTTGATCAGCCACTTGATTTTCGCTCGGTTTTTCTAGAAACCTTTACGCATTCGATTTTCGTTTTACTGATTTATCATTGTTTTAACTTAGTTTTCATGCAAGCATGATCAAAAGTGTTTCAAAATTAGCTTTACTATAAAACAAATGCATTATAGGCGTGAGAAAATATTTTGAGCATGTATGCTTAGTTTCAATGAACTCACTTCATGATTTCTTCTTTCAAGGTTTTAAGCTTTTGAATCTACTTGAAGATTTAATCGTGATCCGAATGGTTTCCATCGTTTTATCAATCATGAAACTTAAATGGTATTCTGGACATGTATATGTTTCCCAAGAACCCGTGAGATGCATTCCTATTTTGTGGAGCGCACTCCAATAGCAAAAATACATCTCATTTGCCTCTGACAAGCTGAAACGCACTCCAACAGGGAGAAACGCGTTTCAGGCATAAGGCAAGAGTGTGCATAACTCTCGGGTCTTGTGGAACACGTTCCAGTTGTGTGAAACTCGTTCCAACTATACAAAACCCAATTTTATGTGTTTTTGCCTCGGGTCCTGTGGAACGCATTCCAGTTGTGTGAAACGCGTTCCAGTTGGGTTGAGAAAAATATGGTATTTTTGTCACGAGTCTTGAGGAACGTGTTCTAGTTTTCTGAAACACGTTCCAGCTGGTTTGTTAAAATGCATTGTTTTCTCTCGGGCTTCATGAAACACACTCCAACATATTTTTTTCATTTTTGCTCATTTTCGGATTTTAAACTTGAACAATCATTGTGGGCCATAAATTTCACTAATGCAATATTAAAACTTCTAATCCTAGCCATTCATGATAGGTTTAGGGCTATGAAACATGTTTTGCTATAAAAACAGTCATTAACACTTGTTTTGGAACTAAGAACTTTTTTTATCATTCCCCGATATTTTTCTCTGCAACTAAATAAATAAATAAAAAGGAGGCAGCCGCCATTGGAGAAGTTGTGCACTGTTCATAATGTTCTCCCTAGATTTTGAACACACACCATTCACAAAAGTTATTCACGATCACGAGCTACATCACATATTCCATTTTTTATTGAATCAAGGTAGATTTGTCTTCCGCTTTATTTTCAGCTGTGCACTATTTTTCAAATCTGTGGCTGAGACATCTAGGAAGAAACTATCTTGCTCTGTAAGTATTTCGAGGTTTGTTCGGTAAGGAACAACCTCTCTCAACCTTCATTGGTTTTGAGGTTACTTGTATCTTTGAGCTTCATTGTGCTTGTTCTAAGTGTTTAGAACAAGATAATCACTTCTTTGTTGATCTCCTTGATTTGTTTCTAGTTTGAACAAATCAATTCAAGTGATTGTGGATCACTTGAGATTCCAAGATTGGAATCAAAGTTCGATTCATCCTTATCCCGCAAAAGGATATTGTAGGTTCATCCTTAGCCCGTAAAAGGATAGGTTTTCCTTGAACTTGTAAAAAGGTTTTGTAACGGTTTGATTCACACCCGTGAAGTGAATCGGAGATAGTGAAATCCTAAAAAAGATTTCTCTAGGCGTGGAGACAGTGAAATAGATTTTTGAACCACGTAAAAATGCTTGTCTCTTTACATTTATTTCCTGCATTTCACTATTGTATATGATCTATTTGATCAAATGTGTCAAATAATTTAAGGAACACGCAATATAAGTAAATTGTTTTAATTGGCCGAAAAACCCAATTCACCCCCCTCTTAGGTGTCCTACACAAGCCACCTTTGGAGCCCATTAATCCCCACACCAACGGTAGGCCTTGGCCACGAACAACACTCCCCACAAACCCCCCATGAATCGTGTTTGATAATTTCCCACGTCTGCACAGTGTGTATTACTTTGTGTGTGCCCACGCTTTGCTTGTGACAACACCTCCCACTTTGTTAAACTACCGCACAGCCCACGACTCGAACTCACTACCCACAAAATGAGTCCCTCAAAGACGCGCCATCGTGTCAATGCCCTCATTAGCGCAACTTGCACCTTAATTACTTCTGATCTTGTTTCCAAGGGTTGGGGGGAAGGGGGGCCAGGGGTTATGAGACAAGCTTAATTATTTCTCTTATATTTATAGAAAAACTTCCCCCTCTACAATTAAAGAAAGGAAATGTAAGTGAATCCATAACAAAATAGTTTGACAAGAGGATATGGATTGTGTGAAGATGAAAAAAAAAACCCAACTTATCCATCCAAAATACAAAAGGGAAAGCAAAAGGAATTCCATCATCAAATAGTCTAGCTTTTATTTTTTGATCATCTTTAATTTAGCAATTGTCCCAAATCAAACCAATGAACCAACTCTTTTGTTGTTTATCCAATTAATCTTTTATTTTCTGAAGTCCAACCCTTGCCTTGCCATTCTTCATACATTATTAAGGGGCCTTTTGCTCATGACACGAAAGTATTCCTAAACTAGAATACAAAATCACAAATCCAAAAAATTGGGCTTATTTTGGATATTTAAGGTTGTGTTTGGGTCATTATTCAAAAACAAGGAAAAAAAATCCAAAAATAAAAATTCAGAAAACGACTAAAAGTTGTTTTCTAAGTAAAATTCTCGAAACTATTATCAACTACGACTAACCAAACGTGTTTTCCTTGTTCTCAAATTTTCAGATACAAAAAATTGTATCTCAATCACAAATCAAACACAGCCTAAACTTCCAAAGTGTGCTTATTTTCTAAGAACGGTTGTTGACCGTAGGAGTAATCCAATCTTTTTTGAGTTCTAGGATACAAGCTAGACTAAAATACTAAAATGAACTATAATCACTTTCAAAACACTATACATTTTCAAGATTTTTTCCAAAATCTGTTTTGGGATGATTTTTTATATGTCGTATGGCAAAGAAGAAGAAAAACAGAGAGAGAGAGAGAGAGAGAGAGAGAGAGAGAGAGAGAGAGAGAACATTTTACGGAATTTAAAAAAGAAAAAAAAAAAAAAAACCCAAGAAACAACACTTTTGTTTGGCCAATTATAATTACACAAACTTTGAGAGGATTTTCTTACAATTTGGCAAAGGAGCAAAAAAAAAAAAAACAAAAAATCTTGTCTTGACAATGCCCCCTCACAAGATACCCATTTACGAATAAAAAAGGGGGGGAGGAGAGTGAGGTGGCTAGTTGCGCAAAACCCTCCCCGAGCAAATTGTGCGAAAAAAGAAAATAAAGGGGGAACAAGAAAGAGAGAGGGAAAAAGAGTAAGGAACAAAACAAATGTGAAGAGAAAAAACAAAGGAAAAAAAAAGAAGAAATTAGGGAATCTAGTAAAAAACACAATTATACCTAAGGATGTCCTTTTGCATTCTTAGGTTTTTCTTTCTATTTTTCTTTGGTTTTAATAAAGTTTGGTTTTTGGCCACAAAAGCCCCTCAAAGGGCCTTTTTCTTAATTTTTTATAAACGTGAGAATAATGAGTGTTTTCATATCGGCCAAATAAAAAAGTCATACTGATGTAGATTCGTCGCGGAAGCAAGAACGAAAATACTCAAAATATAACCAAAATAAAATTCTAATTGAATAAAATATTCAATAAGGAAAAAAATTGATCTTCATCTCCTAAAATTCGTAATTGGAGCTTCTTATATAGATAACTCCCCTAAAACAACTTATGAACTACCTAAAACACCTAGAAATAAGTTTCCTAATCTATCTATAACATAAAAGCAACTTCCTAATCATATTAGAACTCTATTTAGACACTTCTAAAACACTTTTTAATATACTTAAAAAGTAAAAACGAATTTTAAAAACTATCTAGAACTACCACTAAAATATAAATATATCAAAATAAAAACTTCTCTAAAAAAAATAAACTAAAATAAATAAATAAAAAACATAAAAATATGCAAAAGATACAATATACATCATTCCCCCCTTGTTGGAAAGAATTTGTCCTCGAATTCAAAGCATCACCAGAAGAATCATCGTAGTACGGAGGATGTCGCATAATAAAAATATCATGTGTGTGAAAATTCCTAGGCAACTGCATCTTGTAAGTGGTTGCTCTAGATCTAAATTTGGTGGTCACAAGTAGTACAAGCTCCTGATCTGAAACTTCTTTGAAATCTGATTTTTTTTCAATTGCAAATAGTTGATCCACCAGTTCATTGAGTTGGAGATTATCATGAAATTCAGGAATATCAATTTTTAATCTTGACTCTCACCTTCTTGCATCACATATTTGTTGTGGAATACAAAAAATCCCTTGACTAGCAACTGAGTTCTCAAGTTCTTTCTCTATCCACGCATCTCCCTCTTCAACTTTTGGAGCCAAGGATAACTTTCGAATCACTAATAGCCCTCCCTGATTACCAATAACGACCTCTTCCTCAGATTCATCACTATATTCATCAAATATGGGTGGATTATCAAAAGGATTTGCTTCTTCAATCCATTCATCTATAACAGTTGGTGTAAAACAAACCTCACGGCAAGGTAGTGGTGCAGGCAAGTGTCGGTGATTGTAGCGATCCCTACGATCTAGATTAATCACATGAGATTAGTCGGATTCAGACTCCTGCTCCGAATCGTGGAGTGAGACTACAGGATTGTCGTGAGAACACACAATTTTCTCCCTGTCTTGGATAACAACCGACTCTTGAAGTTGTAGTGAAGTTGTAGTTGCGACGACGTTAAGCGTAAAACAACTTTCAGCAGTTGATTCACGGATTTGGCATTATTGGTGATCAATTCTTCAAGTCGATCGACCCGAGAATTGATTACGAGTCTTCCTCTTCTCTTTGACACCATTGACCAAAAAGAGCAAGATCGAACTTGTCTTTGATACCAATTTGATGTAGATTCGTCGCAAAAGCAAGAACGAAAATACTCAAAATATAACCAAAATAAAATTCTAATTGAATAAAATATTCAATGAGGGCAAAATTTGATCTTCATCTCTAAAAATTCGTAATTAGAGCTCCTTATATAGATAACTCCCCTAAAACAACTTCTGAACTACCTAAAACACCAAAAAATAAATTTCTTAATCTATCTATAACATAAAAGCAACTTTCTAATCCTATTAGAACTCTATTTAGACACTTCTAAAACACTTTCTAATATACTTAAAAAATAAAAACGAAGTTTAAAAATTATCTAGAACTACCACTAAAATATAAATATACTAAAATAAAAACTTCTCTAAAAAAATAAACTAAAATAAAAAAACATAAAAATATGCAAAACATACAATATACGTCATTCATTTTTGTTCACAAATCAATACCAGAACAAAAAACAAAAAAAATTATTATTATTATTATTATTTTATTTTTTATTTTTTTTGGATTTGAGAGGTGTTAATTGTTGTTATATCCCTTATCCTTTAACATGAAGAATCATATCTCTTTTATGAATTTATGAACCGCAATGCATATATATATATACATACCCTTCTAGTTTAATTAAGAAAAGAAAGAATAGGTCTAGAAAGCGAAAGATAGGTATTGGGTTAAAATAAAAGAAGCACAAAAGTGAATGGGAAAGGTTGCCTTACATTAAGGAATAGAGTTAAGATGCCGTTTTTAAGTTTTTTTTGCAAGGTAAAAGAATAATATTAAAGCAAGGGGGAAACCAAATACACCAATTACAATCTAAAATGCACAAAACCACTCGCATCCCAGTTTTGGTTGTACTCAAATCACATGTAGAGTTGTAGACCTTATGAAAAAAAAAAAAACTACATAAAAGGTATAATGAATACTTCATTTAAAGAACAGCAATAGAGACTCCGCTTTCATTAATCCATTTTGAAACAAGAAAACATAGAAATGTGTGCAAAAATGAAGCACTAGTGAATATTTTCTAAGTGTGTACAAGAATAATACAAAGGAATAAGTAAGACTATAAATATAATAAGAACCAAGAGTGCGGGCCAAGAGAACACCTGTTGAATACGAGCACGCTTTTGAAAGATTTGGTCTTCATACACAGCAACTGATTGAATGAAATGCTCTACCCTCTCCAATAAGACCTAAATTAACAGAATATGAAACAGAAAATACTTGCATCAGGGCAACATAAGTTCAAATCTGATATACTATGCCACAAAACCCACTCGATAAATTATAATTCAATTAAATTGCAAACATATGTTTCTTCAACTAGCAGACATCAAAATTATCATTTACACCTTTTATCAGAACTTCTTAATTCTGAACACAATTCCAACAAAATTGTGGAGGTGCACACATTGATCATGATGAGGATCCTGTTTAAGATTTCTAAAAGAAACCACCAAAAGAATTTCATAATTTTCATTGTAGCAGTCATAAATCCACAGGCTCAACACTCAACCACACGGTTTGAATGGTATTTAGGAGTTCATAATGGCCAAGACCCATAGAAAGACAATGGTTGTCCATGGACCCATCTGCATGGTATAAGAAGAGACATAGAAGGAGTTGCTAGCAGTATGGTTGTGAAAGGTCAAGAGACAACCAGCCAGCAAATTAAAGCAACTTGTGAGCTATAGCAACTATTCAAAAATACTCAACTTAGATCTGTAAGGCTATGCCCTCCTAAGGTGTTTTTAAATAAAAGGATCTTATAAGAGTAAGCGATCTTTCATATCTACTAAGGTTTACCCCACAATATAGAGTCAAAAAATAAGTGCGTTTTAGCGCTAGATTCTTGAACCTTTTTCACGCTAATGTCGTGTCAAGATACTGCAAAAGAAAAAACTACAAAACCTAATCCAATTTAACTAAACCCCAAAGCAGCAGGCAGCTCCTAAGAGAAATGATCTTGGGCTTGTCCTCCATAATGCAGTTGATCTCTCCCACTAGTAAGCAATGCCTAGGGTTAATTTGTTAGTAAGACAAACCTCCCAACTAGCGATAATAGATCATATTCAAACCCTACTTGAGCTAGTTTCGCAATAGCATGTCAAGGAATGAACATATCCCACAACATCATCAAAGTTATAAGCCGCATGCATCACAGAGAGGACGACAGGTTATTCACATTTCATTAGATGGTCATGGAAAATTGAAAGCGAACTAGTGCGAATTCTACCCCCTAGCAAAAGAAAATCCTTCTATCAATTGGCTTCGTTTGCTACTAGTTGATCTAGATCGATTTATGCAACATTGGTAATTCTACCCCAGGAGAAGTTTCCCTCCATCAATTGGCTTTGTTCACTACTACGGTTGCTCATCCAACCAACCAACCGATTAACCCGAGCAACCCAACCCGAATCATTTGAGTTGGATTGGGTTTGTAAATCAAATTGAGTTAAGTTAGGTTATGAATTAACAACCAGATCAAGTTAGGGTTGGGTTAAGATTTTACAAAAGAAAACCCGAACTCATTAAGAATATTAATTGTTGGCTTCCTTATTAGTTTTATTAGAGTTACCTAACATAATTGAATCACATAAGATTTCATAATAAAATAACATACAGAAAAATATTAGATAAATTAACAACTATATTCATATTTGACTAAAAAATTAGCTTATAAGATGACAATTTAGAATCTATACAATGAAGTAAACTAACCCGACCAGAACTAACCCAAAGTTATTGGGTTAGGTTCCGGTGTCTTATTAGATTGGGTTGGTTAAGATTTTTTTCAACCCAGTTTCATTGGGTGGGGTTGTTATTTAGCCATAACCCAAAGTGATCCCGAACCAACCCAACCAGTAAACAGCCCTATTCGCTACTAGTCAATTTGGACCAACTTATGCTATCATTGAGTCTATGCCTACCACCTTACCTTTGAATCATTGTGACTTGGACGGTGTTTTCTCTGCAAGATCAAAGGAGAACTGTTGATCATCTTTTCATTCAACGTGGTTTCTCTTTCGAAAGGAGCTGAGAAAGGAGCTTGAGGTAGATGTTACCTCGCCTTCTGTAATAGAAGATATCTTCAATTACCCAGACATTCACACCTGTGCTAGGATTTTTCGCATTCTATTAAGGACAGTTACTATCTATGCTTTGGCCAACATGGCTCAAAAGAAATGACAGAATCTTTAATCAAAAGGTTTATAGGGGATGATGTTGTGGGTGCACATTAAATTTGAACCTAGCACAAGTATTAAGTTTTAAAAAAAAAATGGAAGGGCAAGCCTTGGCACAACAATTGAGGTTGCCCCATTATTACCTAGAGGGTATGGTGCGAATCCGGAAACAACCTCTCAAGTGGAGGTAAGGTTGCATACATCGCCTCTTTCCCATATTTCACAAAGACAGGAGCCTCGGGCACTAGGTACGCCAAGTTCTAAGGAAATGGCATTTGAATGCCTACATGATGCAAAGGAATGGATTATGTGTTCTCTTAGCTTTTACCCGAAAAAGGCCTTCTAAAATTCCTCTCTTCTCTCATATGCTTGGGTTCTAGTACATTCTTCTTACAATGTTTCATTTACAGGGAAAAAAGTAAAAATCCATTCCAAGCTTCAGTAATATGTTGTTCCCTTGGAAAAACCAAAGGTAATAGAATCAGCTGAACGTACCTTCACGATTCATGGCTCGTGTCGTATCAAATAATAAATTAATGACATGATTGTTATAAATTCATTAATAAATCAATGGCATGATTGTTATAGATTCATTTATCTATCTATTTATTTTTAGTGGGGGAGGATGAATACAAATAAAGTATAAAATAATATTCTTTTTAGAAGAAACTGAGAATGTTAGGGAGAAATAAAGTATAAAACTTATTGAATAAAGTATAAAATGATATGAGAATGTTAGGGAGAAATAAGGGTGAAAATTCCACCAACACTTAAACCAAAACCCAAATGCAATCTAAAGCTAAGTAAAAGACAAAATAAGTATAATAAGAATAAGCATAACAAGAAGATACTACCTCACCCGCATCTGTAAGATAACCCCCCATAGCTGCAAACTCCTTTTTATAGATATGCATCAGCAGATTTATAGCACCCTAATGTGACAAGTAACACAGCAATATAAAAGGAATAAATCATTCAAGTTGAAAGAAAAATCCACAATAGCATGTCTTAGAGAAATTATTTAAAATACAATCCCAATAGCTATGAAAGAACGAATGTGACCATTCAGTCATTAAAGCTAGAAATTGGGTGTTTATTACATACCTCCCGTATTTCCAATGTTGGCATATGTGGCAGGAAGTCATTGCCAACAAAGAAACACAAGAAAACAAAATCATCCACTAGTCGTTCAAAGTTTAAGTCAATTGGAGTGTTTGGAATTGCTAAATCATACTGTAAATACTCTCGCAACACCCAGATATTGAGGAACTGCCCACATGATAAATAATTAAAAATTTAGAATAATTCAGCAAAAAGGGTAATATGATATGAAGAAGAAACAAAGTTCAAGAGAACAATATAAGACAAAAAATTGACATGCTGGCATCCCAAGGCAGGTTGACGACTCAAATCCAACCTGGTATTTTTTTTTGTGTATTGGGGTGTCATCTGTTGCCTTCGCACTTGCATCTGAACCTTGGTCACCAGGTTTGCCATGGCATTCAGCTGCCAGATGACCAACTTGACCACAGATAAAGCATTTTTCTAGTTGTCCTGGCAAGGAGATCACCTGTACATTCAGTTACGAATTTCCAGGGTCAAATCATAACTAAAAACAAGTTACCAATATTTGGATCTGTTCAGAAAAGCAATAGTTACAAACCTCTCTTAATATAGAGAAATGAACCTCATGAGTTGCCAAAGATAGCATAATTAGATCAGCATCCTAATCAAAGATTCAGAAAGGCCAATGGTAACTCAAGTTAGAAAAGGGTAAAAAAGGGAAGAAAGGAAAATTAAGAGCTATAAAGAAAAATCCAAAAAAGCAAGTAAGTCAACACCCACCAAACCATATAGGCAGTGACGTGTGTTGGAATTGAAACCGGGAAGATTACGTTGCAACCGGATATAGGACATGATCTTGTGCTCACCCTCACCAGGAACATTTGAATCAGAAAGAATAACCTTCAAATAATCACCCAATGTAGCCCCATGAATAAATTTAGATAGAGAGAGAAGTATCCTGAAAACAGAAATGTTCATGAAAAAGAACCAGGAAGGATTACAATGCGGATGAAGAACTATTCAATCCTAAGGATACCAAGGCTCATTTAAGGAAATGTGATTTCCAACCTTAATAGAGTTCCAGCCACGATAGCAGTTCAACCTAGAGTGTATATAATACTGAAGTGCAACAGACAATACGGCCATAAAATGTGTGCCAGGAGTGATAACATTTGAGTCGGATGTTTCAGCCTTCTCTCTTGCAGCCAGAGTTCTCCCTTCGTCCTCAAACTCCTTCCTCAATCTTTCCTCTTCAGCTTCCTGACAAATATTAAAATATAGAGTAACTCTACCACAACAATTCAGCACAATATTTTACAATAAAACAAGATATGCAGAAAGAAAAATTACAGCCTCAGCAGCATCTTTTGCAGCTCTGAAGCGCCGTGCTCGCTGCTGATTCATTTTAGCCCTCGGTGCAACCCCATCTGTAAAAGGAAAACATCTTTTCCATCATGGCCACTCTTACAAAGCAAAATTATGAAATCCAATCTGATTATTAAAAAATAAAAATAAACCTTACCGATAGCCATAAAGAGAAGCCTCCTTGGGCGAACTAAAGAGAAGAGATGATCTATGTAATCAAATATTGATCTAAACACATCATCATACGTAGTGGGTGCAGGCTGCATGTTAAAACAACACAGATTTTCAATAAGTCGCAACAGAAGCGCCAAAGTGGAATATTATGGGCATGCATCTAACTTTGAACTCTAAAAGCTTATAAGGACAAGTAAAATTTTCCCGTGTTATTGAGAAACATTTAAATCATTCTTCAATCTTAAACAAATTTTCACAAAGAACTCTCTTTTAAAAACATGTTAAGCATTTACTATTAAAAACTATATCTCATAAGCAGCAGTTCTCTGCAAATGAACGCAATGGACATTCTGCCAATACATTCACTATCATGCAGTAGTTCCGCCCATCTCAGATGCCAAATGTTCCCCCATTCATATTATGGGCAGACTATTAATTGATTGATATCCAAAACCTACTTTATCCTTTTAAATGATTGTTGTGTCCATTTTAATTCTAAATGTTTTGCTCCACATTGATCCCAAATCCCGTCTTCTCTCAAGATCACATCATTGGAAAATGAAAATTTCAAGAAACACAAAAGCTCTTCAAATCAGTTATGACGACATTAATTGACCTATATCTAAATTCAAAAAATAAATGGATTTTATTGAGTTTCTAAGTCAGATCAGTGAGTCAAAATTGAAACAATATCAACATATCACCTTAAATCTAGGTTACTAATACTAGAACTTCTTTTAGTTATTTGAAGAGCCTAGCCAAACTTTCATCTCGCCCAACAATTCCACAGAATCTCAAAACTTTTTCCCAATTTAAATAAAAAAAACACCCTCAAAAAAGACAAACAATTATCATTAAAGAAGGCAGCTCCTTGTTTATTGCTTGTTTCTGGTAATAAATAAATTAAAATTGAACAACACTTCAGCACAAATATTCTCCGACAATACTTCCAGAAACTAATAAAATCCCTCAACTAACATAACCATCAACATTTATAAACTGCCAAAAAAAGTTCCTAAAAAAGATAAGTGTTAGAAACTAATTGAACTGAAAGCTATAGCTATCAAATGTAGCCCAACGATGTATATCAAGTGGAAATAAATAGATATTAACACTCTCCCTCACATACATAATGGCACGTGAACTAGATTTATAACAGAAAGGAGAGACATGATTGATAAATGAGACAAACAAGCATATATACTTGTGAGGAGGTTTGAGCATGAGACCTACAGAATAAAAATATTCGATACCATGTTGAAAATCGCTTGACCTAAAAGTTATAGCTATCAATTAAAGGCCCAACTATGTACAACAAGCGAAGACAGATAGATAGATCAATATTAACACTCCCCCCTCACAGGAAATAGATTTATAATAGGAAGGAAAGACATAATTGATAAATTAAATAGGCAAGTAAATATCCTTGTGAAGAAGTTTGAACACAAGACCTCCAAAATAAAATTGCTTAGATACCATGTTAGATAACACTTGAACTCAAAGTTACAGCTAACAGGTAAAAAGACCGAACTATGACTATAGATAGATTTTATTTTTATTTTTTTGATAACCGAGGGTATCCAGGCCGACTAATCCCTTGGCCCTGGTTGCTCGGGCAGAAGATGCCCCCGGTGAGCCAACAGGAGAGTCGAACTCGTGACCTTGTTTCCTTAGACGAGCGCCGCCGGCCACTTAATCAATCAAGCGTTGGTTAATATAGATAGATATTATTATTAACAATAAAAAAATAAACAAAATAAGTAACAAATAAAGAAAAACATCTAATCTAACTACCAATTTTTTTAAAAAAAAAATGTAAAATTTAGCTCAGAACTTGCGGAAAATTAACCGAAATTGCGAGTAAAGTTGAAGATATCACCTTCCCCTCGGGATGAAAACAGGGATGAATGATCCCGTTCATGTCCAAGTACAAGTTGTCGAATTCGACATTGTTAGGGTTTGGTTTCGCCACGTCGACCGGCAAGAGAACGCCGTTCGGACCCTCCGATGGCTCTTCTTCGACGACGTCAGAGATCGCGAGAGGGTACCGATCTGCAAGCCAGCGGTAGAACGCCGGAACTCCCATGGTTTCCGATCAAGATCTGACCTCCGAGTCGGAGATATTTGCGAACCGCCTAATTCTCCAAAAAATAAAAAAGAGGAAAAAGTGACGTTTTTTATTTTGTTACTACGTTAGGAATAGAACAGGGGCGTCTGAAATCTGGGGTGGGGTTCACTTTCAAAGCCGTTCACACGTGTGCGTGTCTTGCGACTTCAATTTCACTTTTTATATCCTCTGTGTATTATTTTTCTTATAATTTTTTAAATGATAGTCAGATCATGCTTTTAGATGTATGACCTTACTAAATTGGTAAATGCGCCCTTTTTTGGTAAAGAAAGTTACTTGACATTTCATTATCTATCATCTTTAAATTTTTAGTTACTTTATAACTTAAAATTTGATAAAATATAATAATATGGTATACAAGGATAGTATTATAAAACTAATTGAATAAATAAACAGTGAGATTTTAATTACGTCCCATTAATGATTACTTGAACCATGTAACAAATTTATGCTATTCATACAATTGTTTTTTTTTTTGTTTTTTTTTTTCAAGGAATGGTGGGATCATAATGAAAATGCCCAAATAGGGCTCTCACTAGAGGTGACAAATGGAGCCTGAACTCGTTTGTCTATTTTTATCTCACCCGATATAAAATAGGTATGAACAAGATTTTTTAAAAATCATACAGGTACGAACAAACTCGAATTTTAAAATATATGAGTATGGATGAATACTTATTGCATGTTTTTTAAATCGGGCCCAAGAATGAACACACTATATGTACGTAGTGTAAGACATTATCCCTACCCGTACTCGTCTACAGTCAATTTTTTGCCACTCATGGCCCACACCAAGCCATAGTGGAATGAAAGTCGAAAATTCACCATTCCATCAAATCGTTTCACCGACCTTGATGACGTAACAACTTGTGTTAGGACTTACCATAGATTGCACTTATTGGTGTGTGTCACGCCAACTTGAGGACCACTTTCCGTAGGGGACCACGTTGTCAATTGTCCTCACTTTGCGCGGACCAGATCTTTTTCTATAACTACATCCACATTGTTCCCGAAAATGTATGCCGCTTTTGAGCTTTTACGTAAGCATTACGTTGGATTTTGCTCACAGCTCTGATTTAAACATCAGATGATCTCAGGCCGATACCACATCGATATTTTTAACGCCAGCTGATTCTCTCCCTCTCCCTTTCTCTTAGGTTGACAAAAAAGTAGGTCAGGTTGGAGCATAGCGGGGCATCTACGGCTCGACTTCCCCTCTTTTTATTCATTTTTTTATTTATTTTTGGTGTTGGACAAATCTTGTATTAATTGAAATATTTATACAATAGGTATTTGATGGATGCGAGGAGAAATATATCAGGATTTTATTTGTATTTGATTGCAAAAAAGATGTAGGGAGAGAAACATTTTGTATAAACAGATCCATTTATTTCTTGTTTGCTTTATAAAAAAAGTGTGATAATTTGCGTGGTCGGTTACAGATCTACAATCACGCGGGACAAAAAAAATATATAGTTGTAAACTGAATTAAAATAATAATAATAAAAAGTTAAAAATTATAAATCAACTTTTCACTCTCTATTTTGTCTTTTTATTTATTTATTTTTCTATTTTATCTATACTATTTCTTATAACTTTTTTTTATAATCTTTAAATATAAGATTATCAATTTATATAATAAATAATTATAGTTTTTGGATCAACATATTTACAACATATATATAAATATAGCCGACCAAGCTAACAACATTTTTGTCAACTTATTTGACAAATTCATGCCCTGTAAACCTTTATGGGGCATCTAAATTAAGCATTGACCTTTTTCTAGTTGCAACTTTATTCAAAAAAAAAAATCAAAATATTACGTGTCACACCCTTATGACAACAAAGGGGTCCAACCAATCAAGCAGTCCATTTTTTTTCTTTAAATAAGAATTATTTTTCATCACTAATTTTGTTTTTCCTCAACAAGATCACCAATTTGGTATTTAATTTTAAAATTATTTTTAAAAGAAAAATATTAATCTAATTAAAAAAAATATAACTACATATTTATGTTTATTGAATACATGTGTTTTATAAATTTTAATGTATGTAATAAATGATCTAATAAGTATAAATGCATAATTGCACGTAATCTTTCAAAAAAGCAAATGGTTGCAGGTATAGTTCCAATTTTCCGTAGTTAAATTAATAATTTCCTTTTTAAAATTTATTTTAAAGCTTATCTTTAAGAAAATAGTGGAAACAACTACAAAAGTCTTGTTTCCTCCACAAACTCTAAAAATTAAATAATTTTTTTTTTATTTTTTGAAAACACACCAAACGTATTTTGTTGGATAAAAAATTAATCAACACCATATATGCAATGTAAACGGGGCTTCCGAGGAGCTGGAAGATTTGACCTCGTTTCGAAAGAATCAATGATGTAATGGAAGAGCTGATGATGAGTCGCATGAACCAAAGGTGGACCTCTCAGTTGAGTTAAGAAGTTCCGACCTACTAAGAAAGAGCTAAAAAGGGTTATCGTAAAAAATACTGATGTGGTGTTTACCAATAACCCTCCTCCGATCCCTAAGTCAAAATTGAGCTGACTAAAATGGTAAAACGAAGTGAAAAGTTATTGTAACAAGTAAATAACACTTATCCTTTTGGGTGAAACTTGGAGGTGTTTATAATAGAGCGTCAGGCCTGCTTAGTAAGGGCACGTGGCATCATGGCATTTCTTAGGGAGTGGTCCCCGCTTATGGGTCTCGTCTCACGTCTTACCCAAGTAATCTTAGATCAACATGGTACCGACTTCATTGTATCCCAACCTCATCTTAAGATTTAGGTCTTACTTGGCTTAGCTTAGGTTGGAATGATGTGGGCCTCATCTCACTTAATACTCGGGATTCTCTTCATCGACGCCACCTCTAGTCGACATGGTGATGATCTCATCTCAGGTTAGCATCGAGCCGATCTCACCTTAGCTCATTACTCGAAGTTCTCTTTGTGATGAGCATCATGTGAGGTCGGACTATGTCACCTCAGGTTGAAACTTCATATTTAGCTTTTCTATTTTAGGTCAGATCATAATACCTCGGCTTAGACAATAATAGCTCAACTTGGTACTTTAGCGGATAAAGTTGGCACTTGATATTAAATGTTGAAAAATATGGTTCAACATATTTTATGAAGATTTTAGATTTAAAAATATTTTTAAATTGCACGTCGACCGACAATATTTTATAAAATATTTGCTTTATTAAATCACATGGTTAAAAATAAATAATTTAATAAATTATTTGGCCATTTTGTACAGTCGGCTTTGAGCATAATTAAATTATCCTAAATCATAAGTGTTAGGAGCAACTCATGTTCAGTTATGGTACCACTTTTTTTCAAAAAAACAAAAGTTATGGTACTACTTGCTCTAAAAATTTAGCAAAGAAGTACTGATACTATAATTGAAAAAAAAAATAAAGTTGCAATATCATTCTTTTTATATGACAGATATGATGGTTGGTAGTGATGGTCACTGTCTATCATCTGATCAATAGTCTCTATTGCCTAAAGTTATCTAGAAGTGACAATTAAATATGCAACATCCCCATCTCTTAATATAGCTAAAACTCTTTAAATATATATATATATAGCTAAAATTAATTCAAGAATGAATCGATACTGATAAATATGGCAACTTGGCAAAGATTTAGTTAGGTGTACATCCAATCTTTTCAAGGGCCAGACAAGAAATCATACGTAAGCAGGGTCTTAAAAAGATGTATAACATTTCTAGTTAATAACCTTAATATAGGGGTGTTCATCGATCCAACCAACTCGACCGAACCGAATCTTATACATTGATTTGGGTTGAATTGAGTTCTAAAATACTCAACCCGATCAGTTTGGGTTGGGTCACAGGCTAAAAACCCGATTAAACCGACCCGAACCAAAATAAGCTTTGAAACCTTAAAATATCCTCCCAGCGTTATTTTTTTAAGATTTATATGTATCTTATAATTCTTATCTAATACTATCTAATTTAGTTTATACCATAATATATATATCTATCTACATATCCAGGGTTACTATACTATTAATATATACAATCTCAATTTATGTGCTATTATTTTACAAATTATTATTACTATCTAGTTTACTAATATGTAATATTAACAAACTATTCATTACAAAATAATAGTGAAAAAAAATTATTAACAAATCTAAACGATAAATGAATAATTAAAGTTCTTATATCAATAAATTATATATCAAATATGAGGTTTAAGTTTAACCCGATCAAACCGACCCGACCCAAACCGAACCCGAATTGTTTGGGTTGAGTTAGATTGAAAGATAGATTGAGTTAGGTTGAATTTTAAATTTACCAACCAAAACTGTCTAGATTGGGTTAGATTTTGACCCCACCCAACCCATAAACACCCCTATTTTAGCATTTTCATATAAAATGGTTAACTAAAAATATTGAGAAAATAATATTAAGAGAAAGAAGGACATTTTGTGTTTATAGCAAAAATAATATAACTTGATCAACTATTAGTAATATATTACCATATTACTCCTAATATTTAAATTTACTAAATAGTAAAACTTAAAAAAAATCATGAGTAATTTAGAAATATCTTTAAAAAGTGACACGGTCAAGAGGTTTTGACATTTTTTTTTTTGAAAAGGTAATTGAAAAAAAAAAGTATAGATAGATAATTTTTATAGAGGTTTCGTCTCTACTCTAATTAGGGTTACGATCATTAATGTGTACTCGAGTCTTTTAATTTTATTAAAGGCAAAAAAATAGCTTTATTATGCATTAAATTATAAAGAGATTATAGCAACCAAATACTAATAAAGACATTTTACGACTTTTGTAGCTGCACTAAAACAGGAAACCGGGCCTCGATACAAGGGTTGAAATTGCTTTATTGTAACTTAGTAGTCACGAATTAGAATCCAGTAACAACCTTTTTAATGTGTAATATCATCTCCCAAACTCTACCATTTTATACTGAATATGTAAATGTATAAATCCAAAGATTATGAGTGCAACAATATCTTATACAATGGAGTATCCTACAGATAGCATGAAATATAGAGAGATTTCATTACTAGCAGAATATCACACAACTGAGAGCCACAAAGAGATTAAATAAATTGTAACCATGTTCACTTTTTCACAAACCTAAGGATCAGATGCTTTCAAAAAAATCAAGAAGAAGATATAATTACTGGATTAAGCAGAGCTCAATAATTTCAATTTAATCGAGAGAACAAAATACAGTTAACTTTACTAAACTGCTGTATAAACAAAACCTACCATCTTCTCAAAAAATGAAAACATAGCAAATGAAAGAAATAAAAAAAAAAAAAAACAAGATTCCTATCTAGCTCAGAAATAGGATAGATTTGTAGAGACAAGGAAGAGGGGGAAAAAAAAGTTTGAGTTGAAATTGTTGGAAATTGCAAGGAAAGCTCATATGAACGAATTGAACCCTTGACGCAATGGTTTCTTGAGATCGTAGATTTAAACCCTACCACTTACCTATCTCCAAAGACAAATAATATCAAAAGACGAAGCTCACAAACTAAGCAGAAGCAGGCCAAATAGAAAGTTGGGAAGCAAGTAGTAAGAGACTTAGACAAACCACATGCAGTTACGTTAAAAGAGTCAAATATTAAACACAATAAATGACAACATTGGTAGTATGAGCTTGGATATCAGGTGCTTTCGCACATAAAAGTTACATACAATTTCCAACTTTAACTTTGCAATATAATGTGATTCGGCGTGTGCTTTAAAGTACCATGGAAAACAAAATGCTCTATAAAAGAGACCGGTTCAGAAGTTTGCTTAGAATGGCCACAAGATCCAAGAATGTTTGGTTCCACACTTCGACCCAGGCATGAGTTTAATGTTCACCAATTGCCAAATAGTTATCTATTACTGTACCACCACCCCATAACAATCAAGAAAAAGGGCAAATAAAGCTTTGGATTTCATGCAGATAATATGAATTTTACGTTAGGTTCATAGAACATGGCAGCAAAGGAGTCAATGAATCTAACTTCCATTTTGCAAGGGAAAAGTGAACAATTGAAAATTACAAATTGTTTAAGTTCTTCATTCTCACTGTTGAGAGCAAAGTTGAGTTTTGATTAACCTGAGATGGCTGCGTTGCGTGAATGAAACTTTGAAAACTCAAATGAGTCACAGAAAGGCCTCAGCATTGTTCAAATCTTCCAAGATGTTGGATTTCACCTCTTCAGGAAGTGGAGCTGATGGACCTGCTTTTGAGTAGAAGCTAGCCAATGATCTGATTGCCTTCTCAAGTGCGATATACGACTCCTACAACCACAAAAGAAAGGCCGTGAATGGGCGGTTTCTGTAAAAATCATATATATGCAAAAGAAAGCAATCTGTGCTAAAGATTGCAACAAAAACATTGATCATTCAAATTTTGGATGATATGCCAATAATAACAATTCAAGGGGCATTCGACAATAGAACATCTCTTGTTATTGTATAAGCAATTCATCCATCTAATTTTCCTATAAAAAAAAAAAATCACCCATCTAATTGATGACATGGACTTGTGCAACATCCAAGTTTGCCTAAGGCTTTTTTTTCTTGTATGTGTGTGTGTGTGTACTATTCACAGTCCCATTCAATCTGACCACTATCTTTATAGAATTACATATGACTTAGGAGTAGCACAACTACCTAGTTTCTACATCATCAGGGAAGCCAATGGCGACCATGTCAATAGCACATGTTTCAAGAGTAAAAATGAGATATTCCACCTCAGCCTATTTCTTGCACATCTGGTTGATATGGATATTTCTAATTGTTGCGAAGTCATGAACCTTTCACCAAGGTTCATATTCAGGAAAGCCTCTAAAGTATAACGATGTGTTGTCATTTAGCAAATTTTGACAAAAATAAATTAATAAATAAACAAGCTAAAGCCAGATTGATTATTTCTCTAAAGAAATCTATCAATAACCATAGATGTGCAGTACAAAAAAATAAAGATAAATCTGATTGTGATCATAGGAACTTCACTGCCAAAAATGGAAGTTATAGTCTCAATCAACCCCATTACAAATGCACAGCAAAGTATACTGAACTACAGGATAGCCAATGAGGCATTGGGCGGAGGGCGAGTGAACCAACGTGAGAATGGGGAGAACTGGGTTTGATTCCTCCCATGGCGCACTCTCCTGATGACTTGGTAGGGAGATTAGTTGGGGTTTGTCCCGAGACCAGGGCCACCAGATACTCCTCGAGGGAGGACAGGGTGTACAGGGTTACGGGCGCGTTGTTTCTTCTCTAAAAAAAAAACAAAAAAATTTAATCATCACATTTTTTTTATTTGCCTATTATTTTGGTGGTGGTGTGAGATGGCGGCATTTTAAATGATCATTTTGATTGATGAAATTCGTATCATAAATCAGCAGTGAACCAAGTAAAATTTCCTCATGGCTTAAGGCGAGTGTACAGCATATATCAGTTCAAATGCTAGCTTATGATACCTTAAACATGATGATCAAATAATAAGCTACTTTCAAGAATTTCAATTAGTACATGTACATTCCACATACAATGAAGTCCACTAGATGCAACCAGTTAGGAAACAAGAAAGAGGAAGACCTAAAATAACGTGGAAGGAAACAATTAATAAAGATATTCCCGGATTCATAAAATCCTATAAAATTAGATTAATACCTCTGCGACCACTGTTTTTTGGCCCCTCCAACCATTCAGATACTCTCGAATTGACTCCTTTGCTGCATCGGCAGTCCTCCTAAATTTGGAAATATCCTTCGTGTCTTCTTTTAATGACTCGCGAAGAGTCTTCACAACCTCTCTTGCAGATTTCAAGTAAGCCCTTGGCAACACCTTTCCCGATTTTGTTTTTTCATTTGGATCGAATAAGGATGTAATTGCTCCAAGAATACCTTTATCTGTCTCATCCTCTTGGTCTTTCAGGTCCTCTGCCCTAACTGGTAATGGTGCATAACTACGAGTAAAAATGGCAACCAAAGAGGCTCCACTACAAAAAATTGAGTGTCTTCTTCCAAATGGCGTTTCATGACAAGGTAATACTAAAGCAGGCTTTGATTGCAGTTTATCTGTTCTGTTGCAGCAAAAAAAAAAAGCTGTTAAGAAATGTGCAATTAAGACCAAGAAGTATCTGCTTGTTAAGCCAGTTCGGTAAATAACGGGGAGCCAAATCTACACCTATTGCTTTACAATATCAACCAAAGAGTTAGAGACACAACTAAACTTCTTTGGGGAAAGATCAACAATAAAGCAATGATGACTTACATTTTGGAAATGGTTTGGAATTCTTTTCAATGGATTGCAGACATTTATTTATGGTCAAAGAAGGAGTCATCCTTGTTGATGGAATTGAACCAATCAAGAAACTCTCTTAGTGCATACCACAAGTAGCAGCAGCCTGTTGATCACTGCAAAGGCACAAATCGGTATTCCTATTATATGAAAAGGTAATAAAAAAAAAACCGAAAAAAGTCAATAGCTACAATATAGAAAATACGCCTGACCTCCTGAAACATCTCAAACAAAAAAAATAGACAGAAAACCTTGAATGGAAACATGCATCACACAAGAAAATTATTAATTCAGGCATCATGGATGAGAATATGGTAGATGGGTAACTGTAATACAGCGACTGAATTTCTTGTGTTTCAATTGCCCAAAGGGATAATAATGGAGACAAGCTTAATAGAAATAATTGACATGACATCAATACGAACCACAACAGCCATCACAAATCCAAACTATCTAACGGCTTGGCAACTGTTTAATTAATCAAAGCCAGTACCATTCTGGAAAAAAAAAAGAGCATTTGATCAGGCAGGTTTTACAATAGATTCACACCAGACGCTAATATTTCCTTCCACCGTCTATGTCAAATAATTGATTGTATAGTTCAGAATTTTCATGGAATAAGTTTTAAGAAATATTTGAGGCTGGTAACAACTAACAGATATAGCTAAAACATACATTATTTGAAAATGAGCATCTCGCATATAATTAACCTTCTAGCCTATGGGAATTCCATATAGGCTTACTTGATGGAAAGCACTAGCATCAACAAAGTAGCTGTGGACCTGTTTTAAAACTAACCCAAAAGAGACCTCTGTCCATCAATGAGGTGGGAACAATTAACTTGTAACCACCTTTGGCAGCTTGGGCAATCATAACCATGTGAGACACCACCCGATATTTACATTCTCCCATTTGGCTCACATTGACCTTATGGTGGTATCTTTCTCTTGGAAGGTCTTATGGTTATAACTTATTATGGCCAAATAAAATAGCGCCTGCCTAGATTAACTTCATTTCCTTGAATAGCACAATCTAAAATTTTGAATCACAGGTGCTTCGCTGTATTTGACAAGCATTTTCTCTCCATGAATCACAAATATGATACTTTCAATATAAGTACTTCATTAATTAATGTATTTCTAGAATTTATTCGGGATCCAATTTTAGCAATCTTAATGGATTGATATAACTTTATACACGCAAAAAAAATTGTTTCATTGATAGAAATAATCAATATATAGATAATGGCTCATATGGGTAGAACTGCCCAAGATATCAATGGCAATTAAAAGTTAATTGTTCTCACCTCCTTAATGGGTGGATTTCTCTCTTAGGTTAGTTTTGAAAAGTCTCCTTAGCTTAATTTGTGTTATTGTTTATGCTTCCCATCAAGTGGAGCTAGAAAAATAAATTTAGGCAAGACGACTAGATTTGTGATGGGCTTCGAATTTGCTCGAGTAACAATGGCTTGATGTAAGTGAATGTGAATCTTTTCATTCTTTTAAAGTTCAATCGCTTGGAAGAAGCTCAAGACCCAGGATCTCTGTATATTTTTCGCCAACCTCAATTGACATAGCCCCCTTGAGTTAATAGATCCAGTCTTATCCTCACCCACCATGCTAGACTAAGACTTGTCATCTTTGAAAATAATCAAATATCAAGCAAACATAATATCTTTGTTTCTTCTTTCTCTTGAGTTGCAAAAGACACACAAATTGAAGAATCAACTGAGAGTAAACATTATTTATAACACGATAGCACAACACAATCTTGAGGTTGGTTGAACATACAACTCTTCTTATCAGTTATCACCATACATGAATGTTGATTTCACTTCTGTGTAGTTAAAAACTTAAAACACCAAAACTGTAAATTGTAAAGTGTTAATAAACAAGTACCAATTTAAGAATAACAGCAAGTGGCAAATGCACCAATTATGATACCTATCATTTTACTCAAAGCCCTGTCTATAGGCATAGCCTTGTAGTTGTTGGTGGGTTCAACTCCAGAGATTAGTCCTACATCGACTAAGTGCTCTTCCTACCTAAAACACATAGGAAGCCTCACCCCCTCACACTACCAAGAGGCCTTTTCCTAAAGAAAAAAATAGAAATCCCTAGGACTTGCCTTTATGGCATGCTCTAAGTGGGCGCCCACAAGTCCAATGGTCCAACTTAGGGGCCAGCTAAACTTGGGGGCTCGTAGGAGAGACAATATCTTGCGACATGTGGGGCGGGCCAAAAATTGGCTTCAACAGTTGGCACCGTCCGTGGGGACCGACGCATCCATGTGAGGTGCTGAGCCTGGGGGCCTACTGTTGGTGGGTTCAACTCCAGAGGTTAGTCCTACATCGACTATGTGTTCTTCCTAGCTAAGACACATAAGAAGCCTTACCCCCTCACACTACCAAGAGCCTTTTTCCTAAAGAGAAAAATATAAGCCCCCGGGACTTGCCTTTATGGCACGCTCTATGTGGACGCCCACAGGCCCAACTTAGGGGCCGACCAAACTTGAGGGCCCATAGGAGGGACAATATCTTGTGACGTGTGGGGGGGGCCAAAATTGGCTTCAACAATTCCATATGTCATCATCTCAGAAAATGGTAAACAGTTCGACAATGCTAAGTTCATCTCGTTTTGCGAAGAGCTGGGCATTCGACACTTCTTCTCCACACCAGCTCACCCTCAAGCAAATGGGCAAGTCGAGGCCGTAAACAAGATTATCAAGCACACTTTGAAAGCAAGACTAAAAGAAAAGAAAGGGACATGGGCCGATGACTTGCCGCATGTCTTGTGGTCATACCATACCACCTCCCGAACCACGACAGGAGAAACACCTTTCTCCCTCGCATTCATGATGGAAGTTGTCATCCCTATAGAGGTTTGTATACCAACCCTGAGAACAACAAGCTTTGACAAAGCGATGAATTTAGAAGCTCAGTATGCCGAGCTCGACTTGTTGGAGGAGAAGCGAGAGTATGAGCAGATCAGACTGGCAACATACCAGGTTACCAGCAGAGTCTCCAAGCACTACAACTCCAAAGTCAAACACAGGAGCTTCAAGGTTGGAGATCTAGTGCTCACGAAAGTTATGCTCAACACTAGGGAACCTGGATCTAGGGGTGTAAGCAACCCAACCAAACCCGACCCGACCCGACCCAACCTCTTAAAACTTATAATAAAGATATATATATATATGTATATATAATAAAGATACTAAAAAAACTATTACATACAAGGCCCTCTAATTAAGAAGGCCCATAATCCTCAACTACTTTTTTTGAATTGTTGGGTTAGATGGTAAGAAAAATTGGAGAAAAATCATAAGATAGGTGCTTGAGACTAAAAGAGAAAAGTTTCATTTTAGTCCCACATTGTTTGTTGGGAAGAATGAGAGACTCTCCTTCTCTATCATCATCATTCTCATAAGTCAAATTTAAGACTATCTTGGCTTATACATATATGAGTTTTTCTAAAAAAGAGAAATTTCTTCTTTTAAAGCTTAAATAGTAGTTTAATAAGCTTCCACATGATAATCCAACATATTTTATTACTAATAAAAGCTTAAATAGTAGTTATTAAGCTTTAAAAAAAGTTGGGCCGTTCGAGCTCTGGCTTCCGCTTCCAAAGCCTGGTACTTCTTAATTTCGGCCTTTGCATGGCGCAAGGCCAAGAAGGTATGAGCAACGGCCTGCAAAACACAACAAGAGCGAAGACTAACAAATATCGACCACATCAACAATAAAAAAGAAAAAATTCACAAGTGTACACACTTCAGTGCTTTTGATAAAGGCATTGCTCAAGCCTGCAATGACCTTCTCATCCTGCAAGTCCTTGACCCGAGCTTCTGGAAGGCTAATTTTCCAACCAGAGAACTGCAACTTGATACCGTCAACCTCTTCCACGATCGAGCAGTCATCCATTCGCGCCTTCTTCCCTTGGCGCGCCTCGGTAGGTCCCGAGCTCATAACCTTAATCCTCTTTTTCCGTGTCAGCTCGACGATGTCGGAAGGAGAAGAGACATTCTGCTCGAGAACCCGAACAGGATAAACTGGGGTGGGGGCAGGCTTGGTGCTCGGCGCCCCAGCAGCAGCAGCAGCAGGAGGCTAAGGAGTCCCGACTCGCTTAGCCATGATCTCCTTCAACAGAGAAGGGTCGAAGGAGTGTTTGCTAACCGACTTCTTCTTCGGTGCCATCTTCCCCTTCTTCTCCTTCTCTTTCTCCTTTCCCTTCTTTCCCCTTGAGAAAATTGCAAAAAATAACAAGTCATGTCAACTCGTGAAGGAAATGTAAAGGCAACTCGAAAACAAAAAAATACCGACCACCGAAGAAAAGCTTTGTGGTGCCAATGAGGTTGCTAGCGAGAAGACGATCTCCTGTCAAGATGCCTTTGCAACTCCGAGCAGCGAAAGACGGTCTATACGCCTCAATAACCCTTGAGTAGTCGTGCTTCTTGGACTTCTTAGGTCTCTTCCACTAAGTTGTAAACAAGCCAGACAAGGTCAATACCAAGCACATAGATACCGAATAGAAAAAACAGGCTATAAAGAAAAAAAAAAAGGGACAAGGAAGAAAGCTCGATACTTGGAGACCCAAATGAGGTTGGCACGATACCAACCTCCTCCGCCCAGTCACCAGAGGCGATGAACCAATGGTGAACGGTGTTTCCAAGTCTTGCTGGAGGTGGGGTTCTTGGTAATTAGCATCCCCAACTTCATCCCCTGGAACCTGTTGGCATAGTACCAGCCTCTGCTCTTGGGGTGGGACTTCAGGTAATAAGTCAACTTGAAGTTCTCGAACGCATACTCTAGCCAACCATGTTCCCTCCAGAGAACCATAGCACTCAAGAAAGCCCGCCAAGGGTTGGGGCTAAGATGAGTGAGAGCAACATCGAGTCGAGCAAGGAGTCGACAAATCGGACGCTGGATGGGAAGCCTAAGGTCATACATGAAAAAATGAGTATGTAGGACGACCTCCCCCTTTCTTGGGCGACTTGGTCGGTAGCCGTGTAATCTAACCTTGGTGTACCATAAAATCATAACCATAACTATAAAGTACTGACATAATTGACACTTCTTGATTCTCTTCTTGCATTGTCACACGACTATTAATAATTATTCTATTCAACTATCTGATGGAAACAGGGACAAATGCAACATAATTTTATGTTCAAACCAGATCAGTACCCAGTAATCTACTAATCTTATGTGGTGAAATCCAGCACAAATCTTAGTTTCCAAGCAAAGAACGCAGTCGATGGAATATAAACCATTTCAGAAATTAGTGTTTTCAATTCCTGTTGTAACCAATGTCAAATGCATTCCATTATTAATTCAAAAGAAAACATTTTCTAGGAATTTTATAACAAACGAAACCCTTGAAGAAATCAATAAGTGGGCCAAGAAGGAACAATCTTGCTCTTGCATGAATGTTGTCGCCCGAAACGCTACACAATCCGCGAGAGAATGAAATTTTTTGGGTTTTAAGAAGAAATTCATGGTGAAAAGATAAAGAAAAAGCGTAACATTAAATTCAAAAATAATAAGAAGAAGGAGAAGAAAATAAAATGAAAATTTTTAGAAGGCTTACATAGCATTCGGTTGAAGGTTTTTCACAGTTCCTGCATCAGCCTCTGGGGTATGTTTTGAGGCTCTACTTGGCCTTGTATCGATATTCTACCTAAATAGATAAAAGGAGGAATATGGAAAGATATAAGGGTAGTTTGGTCATTTTAAAAAAGATTATAATGAAAAAAATGATCAAAGTTCAAAGAAATGGTATATTTATGGGAATGTGTTGGGAAACATACTTTTGACACTATATATTCGAGAGTTGTTGAATTACTTCGAATTATATAATTACGTGTTAGCTATAATTCAAGATGATTTAAAGACGCTTGGGGGCACACCAACATAGTGTATAAAGTGAATTCTCCAAGTAGTTTTTTCAATTCATTTTTATTTTAGTAGAGCAAAATAAATAGACGTACCACCTTGTGTATTATTAACTTGAGTACTTGTATTTGTAGTATCCAATATATCAAGTTCATATATTTCATCATTCGCATCAAGGTTTATACTACCTTCATTTGACAAAATATCAGCTGGAATGTTCCATCTGTCGAATAAGCATGTTTACCTGACGTTGAAATACCTCCAAATAGTATATCTAATTCGTTTGCGAAGGATAAAGGTTGTGTTCTGAACATTTTAGCATGTGGATTTGCTTGTACGGAAAAGAAAGATATAAATTACAAATATATTACTAAAGATTTATTAATGTTATTAATAGCAAAAAAAATAAAAGATAGTAAAAATAAATTTACCTTAATGTACTCATCCCAACGATCATTGTCCATAATTACTCGGTGGTCTTTTTCATCTCGCCCAATACCTGTCTGGGAAACTAATTTATTCCAAACACCCCAATTCCTTTATAAAATATCCCACTGATGTTTTAATTTTTTTTTTATCATAGTTCAAGCCCCTTTTTTTGGCAAATTCTTCAACTACAATATTCCATCCCCTTTTACTTAAACTTGCAGTAGGTCTCACACCAATCTTAACTTGTTCAATACACATATCTATAAATATTTTCTCAATCGGATCTGTCCACTCGGCCCTATTTGATCTTTTCTTGTCCTCTTCGTCACATGTGACAAATTTATTTTCATTTGACTTATGTAGATAACTCATAATTTCTTATTTAATGGAAAAAATTGTTACAAACAACAAAAACACATCATTGTTAAAAAAAAACAAAAACATATAAATGAACTTTATAGAATCAAACTCAAGACATTATGACCTGCAAGGTATAGAATAAAAAAAAAGCAAACAGAGAAAATAAAAAGAATAGGTAAATATGAAACTGCCACGTTTTAAGTATTTCAAGATCCCATTCATTATGCAGCGAACACCTTTCAAGACCAAGCATATTCAATGCATTTTACCTGTCACATCGCCTATTTCAGCTAACATGTATACCTTCCTAACTAGCATAGCCAGCCATTGCCTAAATTT
This sequence comes from Paratinospora sagittata, assembly GCA_035771175.1. NCBI lineage: Eukaryota > Viridiplantae > Streptophyta > Magnoliopsida > Ranunculales > Menispermaceae > Paratinospora > Paratinospora sagittata. The sequence goes on from CM069601.1 coordinate 4,234,079, forward strand.
CTCGTATCTCAAATCTATTTTGTATGTAGACATACCTCAATCAAGAGAGCTAAACACAAGGTACTGTTTATTCCCTTTAGTAGTTTTTTTTTTTTTTTAGGTACTCTTGAGTAGTAGTTACATTTGCTTAAATATGTTAGAAGACAATAAGTAGATTCTTAAGACAAACAAATGTTTTTTTTAGCTCTTGCTTCTTTTCTTTTTTTTTGGCACATTATACTAAACCATTAGAAAACCATTACAATAATAACAAAAAAAATTTAGGCAACCAAAGAAATAATAGGGAACAACTCCACAAACAATACAAAACAGGAAAAGAAAACCTCAAAGAGAAAAACAACAACCAAGAAGAAAAACACAAAAGGACAAACAAAGTAAACACACTAGCACACATTGCAACCACCACCAAAGGCTAAACCAGAAAGTAAACAAAACTAACTACATGAAGCTGCAAAATGGAGCAGGAAACCAAAGACTCTTCCACATGGACAGGAACATAGTATGAAATGTATTCCTACTATAATTGATTCATTTGTCCTATGAGCAAGATGTCAAGCAGCAGTAAACACACAACACATGGGTATCACATGGTAGAGGGAAGTCAAATCATGCCATGGAAGATTATGTTGTTGCACGATTCAAGCAAGTGGATGACAAAGAGTTGGGTCTATTTGCAATTTTTGATGGCCATCTCGGCCATGAAATTCCAGATTACCTTTGCTTCAATTTGTTTGAAAACATTCTCAATGAGGTAAATATGTACTGTAATTCTTCCTTTTATTTAAAAAATATATATTATATGAGCACTTAATATGATGTCAACTAGTAGTAATATTGATTGTTAATTTGAAGCAGCCTGACTTCTGGAGTGAACCAGAGAAGGCGATAAAAAGGGCGTATCGAGTGACCGATACCAAAATCCTAGAGAAAGCAGATGACTTGGGAAGAGGAGGTTCAACTGCGGTGACTGCAATACTAATTGATGGGAAAAAGCTGGTAGTTGCAAATGTAGGAGATTCAAGAGCTGTCATTTGCAAGAATGGGGTCGCCAAACAGTTATCAGTTGATCATGAGCCTAGTAAAGAGAGAGACCACATAGAAAGCAGGGGTGGCTTTGTTACAAAGCTTCCAGGTTATTACCAGAACTAATTTCTTCTTCATCGTCATCTGATTTTTGTTACTTTCATATGCATCCATGCATCAACAACAGTAAAAGGGAATACATTTAAGAAGCTGCAAAATGAAGCAGGAGCCAAAAAGAAGACTGAACATCAAAGTCCATGGTTAATTGTGATGGCCAATTGTTAGAGTTTTATTATTATTTGGTTTTGGAGGGAGGATTATGAGTTGGTCTGCCCTTATGTGGTTTGCAGCATAGCCAGTTGAGATGGATTGAGCATCAGAGTCCATGGTCCTCTAAATTAAACAAATCTAATATGATTTCACCCTTTTTTATTCTCTTTTCTTATCCGAAAATTAAATTAAACAAATCTAATACGATAGAAATTAAAGTAAAACCTATCTGTAGTTCGCATTATAAACCCTAAAATAACAATAATTTTGAAGAGCCAAAAAAAAGTTGAAAAATAAGATCTTTACCAATGTTGACGAAACACGCGCAACCCTTGTTTTCCTTCTTCTTCCTCTTTAGTTCTGGGTTGCAGATGAGGGAAGAGCAAATAGAGAAGATGCAAGACGATTCGTAGAGAATGAAGAGAATAGAGAAGAGCCGTGAAGAAGTTGCCGGGGAGGATAAAGAAGAAAAGCCGTGCAGAAGTCGCAGTGAAGAGAGCTGTGGAGGTTTTCAAGGTGAAGAAGAGTTGCGCAGAGAGGAGTCGTGACGAAGAAACTGTGAGGATAAAGTAGGTTTTGACGGTGAAGAAGAGTAAAGAGGACTCGCGGAGAAAAACTGTGAGGATAAAGTTTTAGAGAAATTTGATTAAATTTTTAGAAGGGTAATTTGGGGTTTACGTTTTTTTTACGTTCTTCCTCTACCAGCATTACAGGAAAAGCGTCTTACCAAAAAAAAAATCGAAACATTTTTGTTTTTTTTTTTTTAAGAAGATTAACCTTTATTTCTTATCAACATTTAAAACATTTTAATATTATCAACCTTTATTATATTTATACTTTAAATAAAGTATAGGTTAAAATTAGAATTATTAAATACCACTAAATAATTAATTTTAAAAGTCAGATTAACTTTGAGGTTAAAATTTTATTGCTTTACCATAATGTTATCAAAAGTGTACTAATGAATAGATTTTTAAAAGTTTGGTTTCCACCTAACTTAAAAACATTAAAATAGGGATTAAAAATATTTTTGAAAATGCTTCCAAGATGAATTTTAACCCTTTAAATATGAATTTTAAGGCTGGGAATTGTATCTTTAAGAATGAGATCACATTAGAAAATTGAAGAAGATAAAAGTTGAGTACGGTGAGGGGTACAGTTAGTAGAGGATTTGGAATATATGACACTAAAAATTGGGTAATGCTTGAGGGATATATATATTTTTTACACACTTTATGAACTTAGAATTGTTGAATTATCTTGAATCAAGTGTTAATTATTTTGAAACACGTAATTAATGCGTAATTTAAGACAATTCAACAGCTATCAAGTATAATGTTAAGAAAATATGTAAAAAATGTGTATTAATTAAGCGCTTCTCTTAAAAATTGGTGTAACTAAAACCACATTAAGGTATTATAGGTATTAATATATTTTTTTGGTGTTGGTGGGGTACAATTAGAAGCTCTCTTAAATTATTGTATTTAATTGTGTTGGAATTTAATTGTAATTATAAATATTTTATTATAACATTTCATACATTTTAGATAGGGTAGCACGGTGGAACCAAGATCATATTAAAAAATAAAAAATAAAAATACTTGGTTATATTTTGTTGTTGCGTACGGAATAATAAAAAATAAATAAAAATAAAATTTGTTGTGTGTGTGTGTGTTTTTTTTTTGGGCATATGGTAAAGCAAAAAAAAAAAGTGGCCGATTAGCAGCACCTAACAAAATTTGATTTTATTCAAAATCAATTGAGAGATTTTGTATAATTGAGACATTTCGGAAATTTTATTTTTTTTGAATGCAAAATTGGTGATTTTAATTTCAAATATTGTTACAATTGTCTCTTTTGAGATGTATCATATTTGAAAGTGAATTAATTGAAGCAACATGTTGCCAAAATAACCTCTCTCGTGGAAATTAATTGAACTTTGAATATTAAAAGGTATTTGTGTGTATATAATTCATGCGGATATTGACTGGCCCAAAAGAAAGTCAATATTTGGCTCGAATTGCATACGCACCCGTGGTGATAAACATGTTATAATTATTTGGCGTACCATATGAGCAATAAATCGGTCCAAATAAATGTTTATTGTTTAACATGTTTTATTGTCAATGTTTGTTTACTACACCAAGAGTATCACGTACAAGTTAATAGTTTTGTCAAAAGACTAAATATTGATGTTGTGCTCGGTATCTTATGATGGGCCCTACCATTATTTGAAAAATATGGTAATTATGTGAGTTATATTGTTTTGTTTATTTTGTTTTCTATATGGTTATTGGTTATGTTGCAAATATATCCGCTAGCACAAACAAACGTTAGCAGATTAGGTGTCAACATGACTTTAGACGTCTTAGAACTTATACACACAAATATTTGTGGGTCATTCCCTACGGCTTCTTGGAATGGTCAACAATATTTTATAATGTTCATAGACGATTTTTCGCGATATGGCTACCTTTATCTCATTCACGAGAAATTAAAGTCATTGGACGTGTTCAAGAATTATAAGGCTCAAGTTGAGAACCAACTTAGTAAAAGGATTGAAAGCATCATATTTGATCGTGGTGGAAGGCCGCTTTGATCTTATGTTGATATAATTGATGGACCAGATTGTTTTGAGATGCATTCGGTAATGATAACAAAATTTTGAGTTCTCATATGGTTATTTTTAAATCACAATTATAAGGGACACATATAACCCAAGTGAAAGATTATTGGGTTTAATTCAACACGTGAGCTTATATGTTAATAATTGTGTATTAAAGGCTATCGTATAAGGTTAAGCCCATTTAAAGTGATCCAATAAGGTTTATGTATTTTGAGCTTTACTGCATCAACTAAGTGTGAATCTTTTATACAGACAGTTAACTTTTATATATATATATATATATATATATATACACGATTATGGTCCCCAAATCACATGCACGTTTTTGAAGACCAATATCAAAGAGAAACCCTAATCTTAGGGACTATGGATTGATTTTGAAGACCAATCGCAAGGCTTGCGATTTACTTTTATCATGACCGACTCAAGTACGTTTTCGTTGAAGATTATAGATTCTTGGTGATCCAACATGAATAATCATGACTTTGGTGATGATTTTCACCATTAAAGCAATATCCAACAGAATGTCCTGATCACAACTAATGATAGGACTAATCCTAAAAATACAAGAACAAGGTTTCACCGGCAACAAAGGCATAAAGACCCACAAATAACTATTCGGATTAAGCCCACAAACACAAGGACTAGACTCGCACTCTTAGTAAGATCCAAACCTACTAACCACGAATAAGCAAATATTTGACTACAACAATTAAAATACGTTTATCTTTGAAGTATTTATTTAATTTATTTAAAGAACAACACACACATCACACCCAAGAGACCCACATGGACCAAGTAGCCAGCTTCAAAAGATATCTTGAATTAAAAATACATAATTTTCAAATAATATCCATTAATTAATTTTAGAGAGCTACTTAGGTGTCTTAAGAGTATGTTAACATCTTACATTAAATAATACAACATGGCAACAATGTGCCACTATAATTGAAAATATCGTTTGAAAAATATTTTAAAAATATATTATTGACATTTTTTTTAAGAGTTATTGGGTCACATTGAATCACGCAATAACATATAATTTGAAAAAATCTAACTCACAAAGTTGATAATGTCAATAAAATGTATTTAAAAAATATATTAACTAAATATTACTCATTTTTTTAAAATTTTTACACATATATATATATATATTTTTAATCCTCGGTGAAATATTAGTCTAATATTCTCTCATGCGGCATGCCATTAAATATATAATTTTTATTTATGTTAAAAAAAAAACCAAAATCCAAGATAGAGGGTCTCTCTCTCAAGCTCTCAAGAGTTGTGCCCTCTCTAGGGTTTTAGACTCTCTGTCTAACTCCATATAAAAGCCGTCAAAGACACCACACTATCCGTCTCTGCACATTATTTTTCCTTAGCGGGCGCGAAATCGCAGAGAGATCAGACAGCGACGAAACCCTAGCCATGGTGCGCGAGATTTCCAGAACCCTAATCTTTCGTTCTCATGAATCCTCTCTTTGTTTTAAATCTTTCTAATCCTTTGTTGCTTTTGTGTTCTTTTTCAGTCTCTTGTTGCGAACGAAGAATTTCAACACATTCTTCGTGTTCTGAACACGAACGTCGATGGGAAACAGAAGATCATGTTTGCCCTAACTTCCATCAAGGGTATTGGTCGCCGTTTCGCCAACATCGTGTGCAAAAAAGCCGACGTCGACATGAACAAACGGTAAGTTTTGTGATTTATACTTTTTTCATGTAGTTATAAATTTGTGAATTAGAATGCGATTTTGTGTACTCGCCGTTGAATCCTTGAAGGTGTGAAAAGATGCGTTAGTGCGTGAGATCTAGGGTTCCGATTGGCTTACCTGCCGTTGTTTGTGTCTGTTGAAAGTAAGATGAGTTAAGTGTAAACGATCGGATTTGTACAAGATACGGGTTGGGCAAGATGAGTGCTTAATCTAGTTTTTGGATTTTAAAAAAGATAAAAATAGAGTGACTGGGAAGAGATAATACGTGAGTGAATTTGCTGCTTTGTACGATTGATAAGTGTGGTTCCTAACGTAGTATAGTGCCCCCCAAGGGGTTTGGCTCACTGGTAAGGAGGGGGGCGTGAAGACTCTGACTGAGGCAGACGACTCTGGTTCGATTTCCGGCCGTGACACCAAAAATCTTGCTGTCTCCCGGAGCCTAGCGTTGGGTCTCTATGTAGATTAGTTGGAGTGAGGAGGGGTGGGGCCCTCAATTCTGGATACCACGGTAAAAAAAACAACGTAGTATAGTGGTACAGTAAAATAGTGGTATAACAGGATATTGGAGGATGATTAATAGATAAAAACCACTTATGGTTGCATTTGAATTTGGGTTTGAACCCAACGAATGATATTTGTGGCATTTTATTGACTTTTTTACTAGGTTTTGGAGGGCCAAGTTACTTTTGGAGGATTCCAATTTTTAGCTATCATATGTACAGTTGAAAAGATATATTTATCTGCTTGGGTCAGAGCCAATTGCAATGTTGGATAACTACAGATGCAAATAATTTTCTTTGTGCTGTGTGATTCAGTCTGAGCCTACAAGCTATGTGAAAGAAACATGTGCCTCTACACATCAAATTTTTTTTCTGAGAACATATATGTGTCAGTTATAAATTGTTAAAACCAATTGAGGATGGAAAATCTAAATTGTCATTGGAGGCTTGTTTTACCTATGGATGTTGTTGTTGAGATCCCGAGCTTAAAGAATTAATCTTATCTGTTTTCATGTGAAATTGAGCATAAAACAAGGGCTCCATGATGCTTGTCATTGCCACTCTCACTCCACATAAGAAAAAAAATCTCCCAACAAAAGAAAAAGTAAGAAGAAATTGGACGATAACCTTGCACTAGTAGATTCAGTCAGCACAAAAAGATCCTGAAATCTTACTGTTAAGCATATCAATGTTGGTCTTCCTAAGCCTCTGACTTTGAGTGGTTTGGTCTGGGCCCTGTAAAAGAAAATATATGAAAAAGGATACAAATTGTTGAACAAAGAGAACAAAAGCATAACAGTTGATACCATTTTAATCCGTTATTTTAGTCTAAGTCAAGGGCTCAAAGCTGTGACATAGTTTTTTTTCTTCTTTTTAATTTTTTTTTTTTTCAAAAGAATTTTTTTGCATCAAACTTATTGAGGTATATTATTCACTTTTTGAAGTTCTATTGAATTTTTGATACTTCACAGTAAGTGGAAAAGAAGACAATAGATTTGCAGTTGATGGTTAATTCAGTTTTGAGTAGCTTTCTACTTATACTGAATGTGTATGTCGTTTCTAGGAGTTTTTCCTATCAAATTGATGCTTGTACAGAAGTGTTGCTGATTTTCTTGCAGGGTTAATCATTTTTTTTTGTCACTTGTATTACGTTTATGAACTTGTTAGTCTATTGATTTTTCAATTTTTTGTTTTACATTTTTTCTTAGATTTCTGCTGCTTAGGTTTTGCTACTGGGGACATTAAAAAATCTGAATAAGTTGGCATCGTGCTGGTTTGGTATGTATTCAACAGTGCCTGATTTTTTTGTTTCTTGGTTATCACAGAGCTGGTGAGCTCTCTGCTGCTGAGCTCGAGAACCTGATGGTCATTGTTGCAAATCCTCGCCAATTCAAGATCCCTGACTGGTTTTTGAACAGGAAGAAGGATTATAAGGATGGAAGGTATTCTCAAGTTGTTTCCAATGCATTGGACATGAAACTGAGAGATGATCTGGAGCGTTTGAAGAAGATTAGGTTTGTTCTCTTTTAAAAATTTTTAATACCCATCTTATATCATCCTCTGTCTTTTTCAAAATACTATTGTCAGACCATTGCAATTGGATTACCATTCAAAAACAGTTCTCTAAAACAGTTTTGAGTCTTTTTTTCAGAAATCAAATTGAACAGTTTTTTGTCAATTTTTCTCGTCTCCTTGACAATTGTTTTTGGTTGGGTTGAAAACTTTTTTTGAGTTGTTCAAATTAAACTAGTCACTTCTCTGCAAGAGAGAAGCTAAATTTCTGATTGCAACTTTGACTTTTGGAGAATGGCTGAAAGATCTAGATTGCTACTGCCTGGTTCTTGTACCAATGGATGTGCTATGCAGATCTATGCTTGCATATATATATATATATATATATATATATATATATATATATATATATATATATATATATATATTATCTATTAATTTATTTGTAGCTTATCTGTAAAATTTTCTTTCAAGGAAGTCCTTTGGGAAGACTTTCCAATGATATTGGAACTTTATAACTTAGCATACTGACTGATAAAAGTGATTTAATACATACACATTGGTTACAGACATGTGCATTGCACATCTTAGGAACTAGGAATACTTTTATGTTTTAGTGATTTTGTATAATTTTTATTAATAATTGTTAAATTAATCAAATAGAAATATAGAATAAAAAAAGGTAAATAGTTTATTAGCGATCGGAAGGAGGAAAAGTATATATAAATATCTTTTTTTGATGGGAGTGGAAGGGTAAGACAATGTATTTTTTTAAATTCAAAATGAGAAGTAGAGTTTAGAAAGGTGAAAAGTTAAGAGTGAGAAGAGCAAACTAGAGAAATCACAATCGGAGTTAGTTAAAAGAGGTAATAGATGCATAAAGAAGTGGAAATTAACGAAATGTTTAAATTATTATATTATTAGTTATATTTTTTAAATAAAAGATAACAATAAGGTTTTGGGGATAATATTGGAACAATGACAGAAAAGGGCACACAATGACCTTTCCAAGTATTTATAGATATATTTAATGTATCTATACTTATACTTATCCAATGCCAATATATGGAATTATGGAAAGGTCACGGTGAAGCCATTTTTGATAGTTAATTCGAAATTATTCTTGTAAACCTTATTCTATCTCTTATTTCAAAAAGGTAATATAGTAATTTAAGCATTTAATGCCTCAAACTCTTTTTGTAGGTCTCTTTTTTGGGCTTGCTATTTACTCTTTTCAATCTTAATTTTTCCTTTCTTACTCTTAACTTTTTACCTTTTTCTACCCTCATTTTCATTTCTATATAAAAGGCCCTTAATTTTTTACTCTCTTCAACATATATTTATATCTTTTCTCAAAAACTATTTATCCCTACCCACTATAAATATTTTCTAATATTTAACTTTTGTTCTATTTGACAATTTTCATTTTAAAAATATTAAAACTTTTTTAAAACTTAAAGCTTATTCTCAGCATTGCAATGCATGTGAATGCAGAAAATGTGTTGCGCACTAGTCTATTAATATGTTTTTGAGTGTATGCTTACTTTTGTCATTTCTCACAAATCACCACGGGTCCGCCCTATAGAACTTCTTGTTAGTTTTTAATTTTAAAGTTTAATTTTTATGTTAGAAGGGTAGTATAGCAATTTAACCATTTAACTTCTCTTTACTTTATTGTATGCATTTTTTACTTTTTTAAACTTATTCTTATGGTCCTTTCTCCATTTATATTTAGTAAATGGAGACAAACCATAAATGCGTATAACCTCTCACATTTATAACTTTTTTAACTTTTTATATTATTGTACCCTTACTCCTATTTCAAATTAAAAAAACTTTCTTACCAATTCTACAACCTTTTAATAACCTTAATACTATGGGATCTAAAATCTTTAAATTTAATTAATAAATAGCAAAATCATGTTCAACATTTATAAATACGTTAGTGTTAGTGTTTATGTGTGTACACACACGCGCACACACACACACACACACACACACACACACACACACACACACACACACACACACAATAGACACTCACTAATTCTTGGAAACATGCATTGCATGTGATTTTGTAATTTATTAATGAAAATAGAGTAAATTTTTTTTATAAGAAAGGAATATATATATCGTTCAAAATGGAAGTTACTAGCAATGTTAAGAAGCAAAACAATAATTTATATTTTAACTAATTTATTTTCATCCATTCTCCTACCTTTTTTTTTTTTTTTTTTTTTTTTTTTTCTCAAATTCAAATATTTCCTATTCTATTTTTATAACTTCCATCCTTTTACTTTCAATATCTTCATTCTTATTTTTTAATTATATGAAACAACACTATTCTTTATTACATGAAAAGACATACATAAACACACGTGTTGCACATGATTTTTTTTTAAATAAAAGAAAATATTTTTTAAAAAGAAATATGTATGTTTTTATCTTTTGTTCTGATTGAAATGGGTAAAAGTTGTATAAAAATAGGCTTGAGGTAGGTAAGAGTAAAACATTAGAAGTTAGAAGGGTAGAATATAAAATTTGAAATAAAGGCATGTGTGCAAAAGTGAAAAGTTGTTAAAGTACCAAATTTCTGTTTTACCTTTATTGATAAATGAAAGTAGTTCTTTAAACAAAAGCTTAAGATAAAAATTTCAAGGGTATTTTAGGCAACAAAAAAGCTTCATTGTCAACTGCCCAAGAATTCTATTATAACTAGTGCTTGCACACTTGCATTGCACGTAGTTTTTATTATAAGATAATTAAAATAAATAATTTTTTTTATACAATATATGTATATATTTGTTTTTTGATATGATTAAAATGGGTAAAATTCAAAAATAAGGATGAAGATATGTCAGTGTAAAAAGTTAGAAGTTAGAAGTTAGAATGGTAGAATAGGAAAAATGAGAATTAAAAAAGCCCAACATGAAGGGACGTGTGCAAAAGTGAAAAGTGGTTAAAATTACAAAATTACTAGTTTACTTCTGTTATAAATAATAACTTTTTTTAAAATAAAAATAAGATAAGTTTTATAATGACATTTTGGGTAGAAAAAAAGGCTTCATCGTCAACTACTCAAGTATTCTCATTATAACGATATAGATAAGAATATTGGAGTTGTTGACAGTGAAACCTTTTTGTTGCCAAAATATCCTTAGAAGTTTATCTTAATTTTTTATTTAAAAATACTTTCATTATCAATAAGGGTAAAATAGTAATTTTGTATTTTAACTACTTTTCACTTTTGCACACGTTTCTTACATTTTATGCATTTTAATTTTGAATTTCTATTCTACCCTTCTAACTTTTTACTATTATTTGCCCTCATGACTATTTTTATACAACTTTACCCATTTTAATCACATCAAAAGACAAAATATACATTTTTTAATAAAAAAATATTTTATTTTAATTACATTTTAATAAAAAGCTCGTGCAACGCAGGTGCATTTCTACTAGGGTTTGTGTATGTGTATGTATATACACCTTTATTATAAAACATTTATTTATTTTTATCAATAAAAACCAAAAATAATGTAACAACCCATGTGTTTGAAGACTAGCATGTATATATATATGAGCACGTGTGTCCTGAAACTAAGGATTTGGTAAGGTAAACTTTAGTTTAGTTCTAATTTCGATATTTGTTAAATAAATTAATACATTCTATTACATGAATTCACTTAAATGTGAAATGTGATTTATCATTTATATAGTGAGAATACTTGAGATTTTACAATGGAGGTTTTTTAGCCAAAGATCCAATAATGCTCTTTAAAAGCTTATTTTATCTGTTGTTAAAAAACAGTCTTAATGTTGGAAATGGTAGAAAAATAATATTTTCTATTAACAAATCTCCAAGACTCCAACACTTTCATAAAATGACATTTATATTTTTTCTTGACGAATATTTATACCACAATTACTATAAAAATATTTATTAAGACCTTTTCTAGTTCAGTAAGGAATAATAAAAATAAGATTAGGTGTAGAGAAGAGTAAAATGTTGGATTGTGGAAGTTAAATGGTTAACAAGGAATGCTAAAGGTCAAAAAGTAGAGTATGGTGCAAGCGTTGGAGATTTGTTAGTAGATAAAATTATCTTTCTAGTTGTTCTAACTTTGAAACTAGTTTTATTTTTTCAGAATAAAAGATAAAATAAACTTTTGAAGGACATTATTGGATCTTTGGCCAAAAAGATGAACTCTCAAGTATTTTCACTTAATATATGTGGAAATGCTGAGGGGTTGCGAGAATGGACATGGAAGGTAATTTGAGCACCTTGCGTCTCTTGGATCACATGGGGTTGTGCTCTTAGTATTGTGCAATTCTCGTGATCCAAGGGACTAGGATGTTTGTGTTTTCTTCTGCATCTGCTTAGCATCACCCATATATATAAATGTCCTAGGATTGAAATCCCATCACGTCATCTGTATAGTTGAAGAATTATTTAATAGTCAATAACATGTGTTTTTTTATAGTCTGCCAAATGCATTAATTTAACAATTTAAGTGCAAGTATTGGGCACTGTTGATCTTTCCTTGATCGATGATAAATTTGCTCTTGTTGCAAGGGTGGGTGCTTAAAAACTTATAGAAACATAAATTAATTTTTTTAACTTTTTTAATTAGTTATCTGCTATTTATGTGTACAATCAACCTTGGCCTCATGCATGGTTCATTGGGGAAGGAGTGCCAACATTTCCCACTCCCAAAAGTTCTCATTCCTGTCACTTCTTTAATACTAGATATTGTTGGTCATAACTGAAGAGTAATTAGACCTTATGTTTTTCTCCCCATGGTTATAGAACTTATACTCACTTTAGCGTACTGCAATAGGAGTTGGTCAGCATCCACTGCTTTTCGTAATTTTGTATGTTCTCTTTTGATTCCTTTAATTATTAATTATTACAATTAGGTAATGATAAGAGATGGGAGTACGCAAATCGTTCGAAATATTTCCAATCTAACTTTATCTTTTGTATTGGCTAGGAACCATCGAGGTCTACGACACTACTGGGGTTTGAGGGTTCGTGGACAGCACACCAAGACAACTGGACGCAGGGGGAAGACTGTGGGTGTTTCCAAAAAGCGATGAGTTCATCATCTCATTCGATGCTCTTTTTCTTGGGATTTTCCTCTTCTTGCATGTTTTCTGTGTTGCTACTTTTTTTGTTGCATGAGGATAATGGTTATCTCATAGGTTTGATTTGATCAATAGATGGATAGCGGAGCCTATGTAGCTGGGAATACTTTATTGAATTGAGTTGAGATTTAATCAAATAGATGGATGCTATTAGCTACACCACTTTCCAGGTTTCCTTTCAACTTGTGCTTTTCTTTTGTTTAGATAAATGAATTGAACTGGTGCTATGGAAATACAATTTTGATACATTGTCTCTGAGAGTTGTTAAATTGCCTCGATTCATGTGTTGATTGCGTAATTTGAGGTGATTCAACAACTCTTAGAGATAATGTGTCCTAAGTGTGTTTTTAAAGCATTTTACAATGAATTGTCTGGTCTCTGTACAATTGCTTGATTATTTGATATGAATGCCATGTACTGATGGGGACGATTCCCATCCGGGCCAGTGTACGACCTTGTTTTGTCTGGTTGTCCCTTTGAGTGTTGACAAGAAGCATGTTCAACAACCGTGTTAATGTGACTAGAGTTCACAAATTAATTCGATTTTGTTGGGGCATGATGCCTGCGATCCTGTGAGCTGGTTCTTCCCATACATGCATTCCTATTGGTTTAACATATCAAAACTCTTACAATTTTAACTAGGCTTTATCTAAATGTCACTGTCAGAAAATTGTTCCAATGAGTGGCGGTAAAATGTTTTGGAAAAAAAAAGAAGTGATTGAAAGTCTAGTGTGTCCAAACCTTTTAGCTAAGCTGAATGAAGCTTCCTAAGCAATCTGATCAACCCCTCATGTAGCTTTGTTTAGATAGATGCCTACAATTTATGTTCCAAGGGGAACATGGTCTGGCTTGTCTTTTCATGTTGTACTATCATGTAGTTAAGTTTATGGTTATGGTGTGTTGCAATAGGGAGAATCTAGTGGTTTGGCAAGGGATTTGATTGTAGAAGAAAATTATTGGAATGACATCTCTGGGATGAACAGTCTGGTGATTAGGTTGAGGTGCCATTTCTTCTTGTTGGGTGGATGGTGGGTAGAATGATGAGGTTGGGTTTGTGCTGCTTGGTTGGTTGGCATGTTTTTGATTTGCACTGAACAAACACATGGTAGGTGTTTTGTGTTGATTCTTGTATTTTGTGTTATTTTATGCTCTCTCTGAGCTTTTCTCCATGTGCGCCTTTGCGAGTTAGATATTTTTTTTAATATTTTAACCAACAGGGGTTGGCTCTCGTGCCCAACCTTAAGGTTGCCAGTTTGAAATTGAACTGAAAAGACATGTCTCTCAATATGTTGGCCATCAGTGTCTTTGTCACACCTTGGGTTGCACAGCGTGCCTCCTACCCAGGTATGGACGCACCTCCTCGGGACAAACGCCTAGCCATAGTACAACATAATATTGTCACATCTAGCCGAATTCGCGATACCCAACAAGGTTTGGCTCAGTAGCTATTTCAAGTGCGAAATTTAACCTCTTAAAGGGGAGGTTGCGAGTTCGACTTGGGGGAGACCCTTCACTATTCATGAATAGTGGAGGGAAATGATCTAGTCCGTTACTAGGGCCCTGTTGGGTATCGCGAATTCGGCTAGATGTGACAATATTATGTGGTACTATGGCTAGACGTTCGCCCCGAGAGGGTGCGCCCACATCTAGGTAGGGGGCACGCTGTGCAACCCAGGGTGTGACAAAAAAACCTTATGACGTTTGCGTTTGTGGCCGTGTCCTACAGGGATTAGAAGGATAGAAACCTTGATACTCGTCCACCTCAAAAAATAAAAAAATTTGGAAACACAAAGCTAATTGAGGAAACTAATCTATAATTATCCCCAGAATTATATTTTCTGTGGCAAGAGGTTATGCATTTGTTTAAGTATATTGTTATGAAATTATTGACTTTCTTCTTCACACTACGGTTACCATTACCTTATCCTCATTCTTCTTGATTAAAGGTGCACAACAGTTGAATGTGCTTTACACATTTGTTTGTTTGTTGAATTGATAGTTGTAAATAATTAACTCCATGTTGTCATCTTCTATGGTCTTATGAATTAATACGATTTCATCACGCCAGCTATCTACCATTGAAAAAGATATATAACGCCTTTCACTTCTCAGAAAAGGCATTTTCTTAGAATAGTAAAATATTCATTCGTCTGTTTATGTTTGGCTGATTTTTAGAAGATTATAACTGTTCTATGTTCACAATACCAGGCTATTAAATAGTATATATTGATGAGTTTTACTGTTTGTTATAAGTGAAATAAAGCAACTATTTCTAATGTATTATACTGAAATCCTTTTACAAATGGAGGTTAATGTATTAGCATAATCCCACAATATGAAAATAAATATACAGTGTTTCATCTGAATAAAATCCTACATAAGTTGGTGTATGTCCTTCAAGTATTATTTAGTTCATGAGTTCATTTATGCATGGTATTCTTTGTTTTAAAATACAATGTCAAATAAAAAAAATTAAAAACTTAAAAATCTAGACGTATGGGTGTATTGGTTTTTAAATCCAATTTGGCATAGACAATGTATAATGTTAGATTTGAATGTGAGGTATTACTTGTATTTATTTTTATCTATATTTAAACAAATCTATAACATGTTTTAAAGGGTTTTTGTTGTGCGATGAATATCATGAATTGTCCTAAATTAAAATGTCTTTAGGGTAAAAAATAAACTTTTTTTTCTTATCATTTAGGATGCATTGCCACATGCTGTAATCAGTACATATAATGAATGTCCTTCACCAATACTGTTTCTAGGTTCCTATTTAACCAAATCATGAAAAGAATTAAAAGAAAATTCCAACCATTAAAAGGTGCATATTTTAGATGTGAAAATGTATTATATCACCCAAGGTAGCCTTGTTGGATGAGGGACAATATATAAGTTGTGGTCGAGGACAAAGTCTTGATTTCGAGTCTAAGTTCATGTTTACACTTATCCGCCTATTTTCAATTTTTGACTCTGAAATAGTCTCGTCTCGCAAAAGGGTTAGCGGGATATCGGGGGGTCATAAACCAAAAAAAAAAGAAAATGTATTATTTCATATTTCCAAAATTGTAGTTTGGCAGAAGATTATGAACAAAACAAAGGACTTAGAATTTATTGATACATGTATGACATAGTTAAACATGGCATTGTTGGATGCAACTGTTTGAAAAGTAGAGTAAATTAGGTAGATTTGAGTATTTAGAAGGGGAGTCCAATCAATTTAATGTAAATAATTTAATCTTAATCTCTGGGTTTTTCATGAATTAGATTAAGCTTAGCTATGTTGTCTGGAAAAGTTGGAAGAAAGGGAAAAAAAAAAAAAATACCCTTTGAATATTGATGCTATGGATAAAGAGCTCAAGCATCATCTTCATTATTTGATTTAAGGGTGTGGTTTGAATTGGGTTAATGCTCAAACTGAAACCAAATTGAATCAAATCGAGCCGAATAAAGTCGATTTGATTCGGTTTGAGTTAATCAGTTTAGACATTTAGCCTATAATAATATTTATTTTAAATATAAAGTAATAAAAATATATAATTTTACCACCAAGAATTATATTCGTAATTATAAAACAAGTAAATATTACACTATATTTGACATAAATTATAATTGTAATCTCGATCGGTTCGGTTTGAGTTAGTACAATTTTTAAATTCTCAGCCTGCAACTCAAACCGAACATGTTAAAAATCAAATTGAACGCATTGGTTTGGTTCGATTTTACAATTTTGGTGAATCCATTAACATCCCTAATTTGATTTGAATGCCATACTTATTTATATGGTACTCGTACTATGTGATTGAGAATAAAAACCAAGAGATTTTATTATTATTATTTTCATTTATGATGATTAAACTCTAACCGGTAAGTAATTGATTCAAAAAAGCAATCGCAGAATAAGTAAGGAACTCATATCATTATTTTTTACGCTTCTTCTTTTTATTGTACAATATTTCCTAAAAGAAAAAATTATTTTAAATCTTTATATATTTTAATCTTATTGTTTAATTATTTTGTAATATTTCACATGGACATCTAAATATTTATGAGCTAATATACACATCCTTTTCAATGAAACATGGCACAATCTTAATGGAGAGAGGCATTAATATCTTTTATCACTACATGGAGTTTAGTTGCTCTCCATATAAAAGTTGTATAATTATAACTTTAGACGGTGACTTTAAAATATAGGTTAAAATTAAGGGGAAAAACCATTGACAAAACAAGCTAGGGTGCATATCAGTGAACTTTATAGAACTATTGCTGATTGTGATGTTTTTGAGCCAAAAACCATCCAACCCATTCATTAGATAAAATGAAACCCACTAGCTTTTAGTTTGGAAAAGGAATGCAGTATAAAATAAGAGGTTATAGTATTCAATTAATCTAACCACCATGATAATGCTATACAATATCATAGGTAGGATTATTTTATCATCCCACAAATAATTATTTATCCTTGAGAAACTGAAGTTTAAGTTTAGTATTTTATGGGTATCCTTAAAGAAGAAAAAGAAAAAGAAAAAGTCTTTGCTCTACGTATTGGATAGATTTTAATATGACTTATAAAATTTGTTAATCAGAATAACTGAAGCTACTATTTGAACTGTATATTTATATATATATTAAAATCTTTAAGCCGGGAAATGAAAAAATGTCATGTCATATATGTTAAAGGACTTGCTTCTTACACGACACAAAAAAGTACTTGATAGACAATCAAGTTAAAAAATGATCTCTAATGCTTTCATTCATTTTGATGAGATGTTAAATAATTTTTTTTTCATTTTTCTTTTACTTATTTAAATCGAACAATATCTCTCATAAAAAATAATATATATAGTTATTTTTTTATAAAAATAAAAAAATAAACTACCCATTCTCTTTAATTAATGAAATAAAGTTTTTCCTATATTTAATTTGTTATCCTCTTTTTGAATTATTTAAAAATAAATTTACAATTCAATTTGAAGTTTTCAAAAAAAGAAAAAACAGAAAAAACCATATCAATAAATATTTTAAAGTTAAAAGAATTTTAACTTGAAGGTTTGTAATTTTTATTTAATTATATTTATTCTTTTTGCTTAAAAAATTAAAACAATAATAAAAATTAAAATAAAGGGTAAAAATATTTGTTGAGTTCAAGTTTTTATTCTTTTAATTTAAATTTTTGATTCTAATTTATCTTAATAAAATTTAAACAGGGGATAACCAATCAAAATACTAGTATGAGACAAGCAATAAAAATTATAATACAAGGTTTTTATTCTTGTATTTTTAAAGTATATATTATGTTTTAATTAAAAACATTAAAATAAAAGGTAAAAATAAAAATATATGGTAGAAATATCTTTACATTTAAGGGTTTTTGTTCTTTTAATCTTAAAATACTTATTTCCTATTATTTTAAAAAAAGTTAGAATTAAGGGTAAAAAATTTAAAATACAAAATACAAAAGTTGTACAATTTATATCTTAAATTTTATTAATTATATTTTTTTTTGTAAGGTAAAATTTTATTTTCTTATATTTTGGAAAAATTAAAATAGAAGGTAATGCATTGTTTTTTAGAAGAGGAAGATGTAGAAATAGAAGAAGAGGAAGAGGAAGAGGTTATGTTTTTTTGCTTTATATTTTTGAGTCAATTTTATTTTTGCTCCAATTGTTTTTTACTTTTTTTAGGCCAAATAAAATAATTTATTTGCTGAGTCAGCAATAGATGATTGTTCAACAAACCTTCTGAAAGTACACGGTCATATTGACAACTTTCTTTTTTTTTACACTTCAGCTTGACAGTAAAAGGTGTTAGTTGTATTAAAAAAGTTTATTTTAACTGAATGTCTATTTATTATATATGACATTAAATTTTTTTCACAATCTATATTTACATTTGAGATACTCTAATCCTCTTAATTAAAAATATATATAACTTTTTCACTATTCTCCTTTTAATAAGAAAATATATGTCTGATCTTCATATTAAATATTGAATTTGTAAGGAATTACTTGGTTGGTAAATGGTAAGTTAATAAAAGTCGCGTTCATGAATAGCACTCATATATACTATAGATTGGAGCCAGAATTAAATTTATATCTAATTATTTATATTATGGCATGCTTTTAGGAATTGTTATTTCATATACTTGTTGATATAATAGCCCATTTTATTGATCGTCAGTATGTTATTATATGCATAGGCGGGTTGTATTTCATTATTTTTAGAGCTTTAATAAAAATAAAATAAAACTTTCACAAAAAAATAAAAATAAAAATTGGTTTATCATTGCAATGATTCAAAAGAGAAAGGACCTAAATCTAGATGATTTGATTATGGGATTTCTTAGGTTTAACTTTTTCTGTAGGCACTCAAATTGAATAAAATCTGCAATAAAAAACAAAACATTCAAAAACACTCTATAGAGGCTTGATTATTAATTCTTCATATACTGTAGAGTTTATCTGGCAATATCTCTAATATAACTATATACACAAAATATTATCTGTCTATGATAGTTTTTTTTTTTTTTTTTTTTGAGTAGAAACACCCTGACAACGTGGACAACGTACGAATATTCTTTCATTTCTTGGCCGGATCCCCTCCCGCAACCCGAATGATATTTTTATTTTTTGTACACCCTAATATTCGAACACTTAACCCTTCAAAGGGCATTCCGCTCTTCAACCACCGTGCCAAACGCCAATATATATATATTTTTGTTATCATCTTTGTTATATTAAATTACATTAATTTATTTGAAAGCTAGCTATATCAATTCAAATAGTAGGAGTCATAACCTTTTTGCTTGTGAATCAAGTATTCTTTTTTTTTTTTTAATTTTCTAACAATTATTTACAAAACATGATCAAATATAACAATATGGCTTATACTGGCTTAATAATAAAACACCCATATCTTTTAATTTTTTATATTATAAGAAATTATATTTATCTAAAAAAGATTAATTTATCATTCAAAAACAACCCCAGAATTCTCTACCTATTTTATATTTTATAGTTTATAGTTTTATTATCTGTTATCTTGGGATCACACGTAAAAATTCTATATTGCCCCTTCATCACTTATTTGTCACTAAGCAAACATAATTATCCCAACCATACTTTTTTTTTTTCGAGGGATTATCCCAACCATACTTGTAATATATTATTTTGATCTTTTATTTAAAAAACCCAATAACTAAAAAAAAAAAAAACTAAGAGCACGTGGATGTTGGGGCCCACAACTTCAAAGAATTAGTCTCTCACGTGCAATCCCTCCTCCTCTGCGACTGCAAACACATCATGTCATACATGCAAGATGTCTCAAGATCCAAGCAAAGCATTCCCCCAACCACGTGGCCTTGCACGCGTCCACAGCACAAACTCACGTGCGCTTCACACGCGCCACAGAATCTCTCAATCACGTGCGAACCACGTGCCACCTTCCGTTAATAATAACAGTTATAACTAACTTTTTTTTTTTCTGGCCCAGAGATCACACTGATTAAAAAAAAAGTCAGTCAACAGTCATCCACACTGCGCACCCCCTGCGCACTTTAGCTCATCATAACCAGTCCATCTTAGCCCCTACCACCAAGCCGTGTGCGCACGTTAAGCCCTTCGCATCAACGGCGCATCTTAATGCTCTGCCGCTTTTCAAGAGAAAACACAGGGAGCACTTTAGCCCATTACTTTACTCCCTGCGCATCTTAGTACCTCCGCCCACCAGCCCATGAGTGCGCACGTTAATCCATTCGCACCAACGGCGCATCTTACTGTTCTTCGGATCTTCCTTTCTTGCCGCTTTTTACAGCCGAGCCAGCACGCTTTTTCCTAGAGACAGCACAATGCGCACTTTAGCCAATTCGAACAGGCGCATCGTAGCACCTCTCACCCACCCAAGTGTGCGCACGTTAATCCATTGCGCACCAACGGCCCTGTTCCTGTTGCTTTTTCACCGGGCTTTTTTCCTATGCACGTGTTCTCATTTTATTATTAGGAAAAATGTTTTACTAACACAACATAAATATATTTTATTGACATTATCTCTTAGGATAATGTTAAATTAACTGCATCACTTGTAAAAAAATATAACTATTACTGAAGTTGCGTGATATAAGATGCTGTCCTTCATATCACAAAAGACAACTAAATGAGGAGTTCAAACAACTATCTCCTCATATCACGCCACCTCAGCAGCAGTTACAAAAAAAATATAATTGCTATAGTCAATTTAGCATTTCCCTATTTCTTATAGTTTTTAGATCGTCTCAAATTACGTATTAATATATGTTAGTGCAGAATTTGACCAACGCCGAATTTGTTGATGTGTTGAGAAGATGAGCCCACCTGAGACCGTGAGTCACCGGAATCTGAGATAATTCAAACTGATGAAAAAAGGCTCTTGTAAGGAATACCGGTGTGGTACCGGTTAAAGATCCTCCGATGTTTAAGTCACTGCTTGTTTCAGTAAAAAATCTTGCACAAGGTCTAGAATGTGTAGTTTTATACATTTTCAAGAGGAATAATGAGCTATTTATAAGAGAGGTCATCTGATCGGAGTAGCTAATTGCCCCTTAGGTATGTGCCACGTGTCGATTTTCGATTAGTTGATAGTAGGCATGATGAGCTGTCAAGCTCATCTGCTCCGAGATTATAAGTTTTCCTATCCCAGATGAAGTAGGTCTCATCCCAAGCCCTGGATTGTAGTTTATTCTAGATTTGTCGTTACTGTCATGTACGTTTATATTCCGATTATCTCGAGATCCTCTTTATGTTGTACTAAGAAACATTTACACTGGAGATCGATTTTAGCGTCGTTTCTTTATTAAACCGAGGTAGCCGACATCCGAGCTATCGGTGATCAAATATTCTAAAAATTTACATCGGATATCTTCTTGACTAGATCAATGTAGGCCGAGCTCTCGTTCCTTAGATGGTACGACTTTCTATTCGTCGTGTTCAGAATACACAATGGGTTGATAGCTCGGTCATGCAAAGCTATCATCATTTAGTGTTTTTTCCTCTTTTTGGTCGTAAGATTGAGGCGTTATTTATTTTGACCTAAATATCGTCAGCTCAATATCTAAATGGACCTTTCTGCCAGCTCAATTAGCTTGTGATCTAACAATACACTTTGTTGATATTTTTTATTTAAAAATAACTTTGTTGATATTACTCCTTATAATTGTTGAATTTACTTCAAATCACACGCATAAATGTGTAATATGAGGCAATTCAACTCTCATTAATGTCAACACAATGTATTTCCCAAATGCCTTACTCAAACAGTACTTTGTTATTAGTCATCTAGCACACCAACGGCTGATGCTAGCACCTCCCACCAACCCAAGTATGCGCAGATTAATCCACTGCGCACCAACGGCGCATCTGAACAACGCTTCCCTCCTCTTCCTGCCTGCCGCTCTTTATTCGTTCACAGCCGAGCCACCAGGCTTTTTCTAGAGACAGCATCCACGTGTTCCCATCTCATTGGTCCACGCAACCCACTGTAATACAATTTCTCGCTTCATCTCTCTCTCATTCGCTTTATCGCCCACCATCATCAAACCCCACACTCACCGAACTCACTCCTCTCTCTCTTTATCAACAACTCGATTTCTAGGGTTTCAGTTTTCGATCACTTTTCCTTTTTTTTTTTTTTTTTCTTCTTCAAAATCTCATCAATGGGGTCCGTCGCCATTACCGGCGATGACGACATGTTTCATACGAGCTTCGACGATTTCCAGCGCCAGACCTCTCTAATGACGAGCTGCACTCTTCTCTGGAAAGAACTCTCCGATCACTTCTCGTCTCTCGAGCAAGATCTCCGGAAGAAATCCGAGGCGTTGAAGGAAAAGGTTCAGAGCTTGGATCACAAGACAAAGGAAACCCTAGACGTGTTAGAGAAGCGCGAGGTTACTATAGACGGTAACGTAGAGGTCGCAATCGGGAAAGTCGAGGAGAGGAAGGAAGCGGCCTTGATCGCGTTGGAGAAGGTCGGGAATGGCGAAGAAGAGTTCGAATTTGGGGGAAATACCGAAGATTTGTTGGGAAAGTTGAAATCTTTTTGCACGAAGATGAACGCTGCTGGTTTCTGGAAGTTTGTGATTGCGAGGAAGAAGGAGATAGATGTGTTGAGGACGAAGATTCCGGTGGCGTTGTTGGATTCGATCGATCCGGCGAAGTTCGTGTTGGAGGCGATTTCGGAGGTGTTTCCGGTGGATAAGAGAGGAGGGGAAGGGAAGAAGAGTAGTGAGAGGTCGAATGATTTGGGTTGGGCTTGTGTGTTGATTCTGGAGTCGCTGATTCCGGTGGTGGCGGATCCAGTGTTGGGGAATTCGCGGCCGTTGGTGACGCCGAAGATGAAGAAAAAGGCGAAGGAGATTGCGGAGGTTTGGAAGGAGAGTTTGGATCAGCGTGGGGGAATTGAGAATGTGAAGACGCCGGATGTGCACACTTTTTTGCAGCATTTGGTCACTTTTGGGATTGTTTCCAAGGAAGATGCAGATTTGTACAGGAAACTCGTCGTGGGTTCGGCTTGGAGGAAGCAGATGCCCAAACTCGCGGTTTCTCTTGGTCTCGGAGAGAAGATGGCAGGTAAAAAGAATTATTATTGTTATTATTTTTCTTGATATTATTCTGTGGTTTGTTAGTTCTATTTCTAATTTCTTTGTTTGCTGCTTTGAAGTAGTTCTTCTTGCTGGCTTGGTTGGAAAATAATTCTTGGGTACCACAAATGTTTTTTTTTTTTTTGTTTCCTAAAAAAGAAAATTAAAGTTGAGTGTGTTTACTTAAAAAAAAAGTTGGGTTGGTAAATTCGTGAACCAACTTATGTTAAGGTTTGAGAATTCTGAACTTGTTCTGTCTTTCATTACAAGCAACTGATTAGTTGGAAGTGGATATGAAAGAATAAGGAGGTGAGATATTGGGGGTAGGGTAGCTATTTGAACCTGGTATTTTTAGGTGGTGGGACGTGGATCTGAAGGGGAGATCTTTCTATTTATGTATCATGAGTATAAGCTTTCCTTTTTTTTTTCTTTCTTTTTTTCCCTCTTGTTTTTGTAATTGATCAGTGGGTACTAATTTTTTTTTTTTAGAAATTTGGGCTAATTTTTCTCTGTTTGTATTTGATTATTTTGAGAAAATTTGGTTAATGATTTGCTAACATCCTAGCATAACGTGGATGATATCAAGCTTTATAATGTAACATGCACTGAATTTTGTGCATTTTGGGAGTTCATACCCTTGCAAGTGGCTAGCTTATACTGCTAGGACTGTTTGTCTGGATTTTTACATCAGAAATGATTGTGACTTCCAAATTATTTACAGTTTACTGAACTTTAATCAGTAATCTTTCTTTTTGACATATGTTGCTCTAACTCTAAGCATATTTCATCTTGGATGCCTGTAAGTTGTAGTCTTGAATGGCTTTTTCATTAAGTTTAGCTTTTCAAATGGTTTGCCTTTGTATAAATCTGTGCTGCAAGGACCAACTTTATTTTCAATTGTACCTTGTTGGGCATGTCTTGTTGATGGATAGATGAAGACCCATCTAGACACTTATACATATAGTAGTTATCCATGATACTTTTGTTAGTCATATTTGAAATACAACCTTGATTTTTTATTAAAAATGTGTTGTTAACTACTTGCATTTAATTTTTTCCTCATCTTTTTTGGCATTCCTTTCTACTTTTAGAAAAGGCAACTTTTTATCTTAATATGTAATGACATCATTTTATCATGAATGTTTGCTTTGGGCTTCTCAAAGGTGTTATTTTAGACATATTGTACATGCGTCCAACATCGATTTAACATTTAAGTCTTTGTTGTAAAGGAAAGCTGGATCAACTAAAATCAATAAGCCAGATTCATTTAATTGAAGTAGTTGAAATGATTAAGGTTTTGCTGGTTTGATTTATCTATAGTTTTTGTCTCCAACTAGGGATATCATTTAGGTATTTTGTTAGAGAGAACTTTTGCATACATAAAAGCCCCCAAATGCTCGCAAGCTCTCTTGCCTTTTGACCTAGTAGAAGATATACCTTCTTCATATGCTTTGATCTTTGAACGTTGGTCATCAGGAGTTCTAGTCTTGTGAGTTCTTTTGATGGATTTCTGTGAAAAAAAATATTGTTGATATTTGAATTAATATGCAATTGATCAAAATTCTCGACTCATATTACAAATTAGATAAATAAAGTTTGCATCTTGAAGGCCCTCAAAAAAAAGTTTGTGTCTTGAAGTTTTAGCAGATATAGAGGCTTTCCCCAGTTAAGGAAGTAACAATCATGTTAGTAAAATGCAATAGTATGGATGTTTGTATTTTATTCATTAAGCTTTAGTTGATGAATATGGATCATTTTGTTTGAATGGAGAGAATGCACTCTCTCTCTCTCTCACTCGCTCGCTCGCTCACTCATACACACAGAGGCATGTTTGTGGTGCACACATGCACAGACACGCACACACAGGCATACTGCAGGCGTAGAGAAAATTCATTTTTGCTTTTAAATATTTCGCAAGAACAAATCTGAGGTTTTATACATCGTCCATTCTGGGACCCCACAATGGTGGGGGCCTCGTGTACTTTTGTATGTCTTTGTTCTGTGGGATGCTACTGGGGATGGGATCATCATTGTATCTCAAAGACGAGCCCTGATTTTATTTATATTCATAAATAGGAAAGGGCCGTTGGGGGTGGGGGGTAGGATGTTCTGAAGCATAGACGCCTAAGATTGTGGCCTTTGAGACTTAAAGATCTTAGGAAGATAGAAAGACCGAAGAATGTATTGAAGGGCCTTTTTGAACTGGGATCATTGATCTTTCTTTCTGTTACTGTTGCTTATTAAATCTGACTCTGACGCGTTCTGTTTTTATTGGCACGAAAGACTTGGTTTAGTAGCACATAGTGTTATTTAAATGTTTGTCATGTTTCTTTTATTTGTTTTTATGCCTGCACAAAGGTGACTCTAGCAACTGGTATGAGCCATGGTGAGACAGGTCAGTCTTCCACAGCCATGACTATTGTATCATCATCTTGTTCAAGTTTTGGTACTTTGGTTTCATTGTAAATGCCAAAATTGTTATCAACTTCTTGCCAGAGGTGCCTGAAAGAACAGTAGTGGAAGATCTAGTTACTTTTCTTACAGCATATAACTTCTTTCTTAACATCTTAACAGCATCTATTTCTCAGTGGGTGCTTTTCCCAGGTACCTGGGGTACAAGCTGATGTTTTCCTGATATATGGATAGGTTCGTATCTTTTGAAGAATGTACTTGATTGTTTAATGGCTTTTTCATTTTTTTTTTCCTGCAGACATGATTAAAGAATTGATCCGCAAGGGACAGCAGGTTGATGCTGTTCATTTTACTTTTGAAGTGGGTCTCGTGGACAAGTTCCCCCCAGTTCCCTTGTTGAAAGCATATCTGAAGGACTCCAAGAAGGCTGCTAGTTCCATTTTGGAGGATCGCAACAATTCTGGTCGAGCCACGGTATGCCCGTCCTCTTGATATGCAGAGTTTAGACATTTTTGTTTTTATTACAAGCAAGATGAGTTACTGTTCTGCTTATCAAAGAGAAAGATGTACTGATATTTCCGGAACTTGGGTAGATCTGTTAACTTCTATACACTTTATGCTCCACTCAGATGGTCATTGTGGGTTGATTGGTAAAATTTAAACATATAAAAAAAGAACAGAAAAGATGGATAAAATTTAAACAAATAAAAAAAGAAAAGAAAAGAAGAAGTCGGAATAATTTAGTTGTCCAGCTGAGGATTTTTATTGATGCTAACGTTGGAGGAACTTGTAGTTGTGATGGCCTGCCAAAATTAGGAAGAAGTAGGGAGAATAGTTCTGTAGATTCCTTCCAACTTATCTAATCATCTGGGTGTTGTCTGCTCCTGTTTATTTTTTATTTTTTAAATTTCATTACATTCATCATTTATTTCAGTGGTCTAGTTTCCATTGCCAGAATTATTCTACCTTGGATGAGAAAAACCCATATATGATATCAATGATACAGGTATCCTGACCAATAGAGGGAAATCTCTATTTTCCTTTACATTCCTGTTGGAATTGAGTTGCAGCATCTTTAGTCAAGCATGTATTTCAGAGTGATCCAAAATACTCTAAACATGTTAGAGATTTCAATTTTCGTGTTTTTGTTTTGAGCGGTAAATGGTGATACAGTAATTTGCTAAGGTGTTGTGATTTATTGTAAACTTATAAACAGACGTAAATTTTTTTGCATAATGTCCTTTAGCTACCAGTGTGGTACGTGATAATTGATTTTTATGATGCTGTTGAATGAATGCAGAACCTAGCTGGGCGCAAAGAGCAATCAGCACTACGGGCAGTTATCAAGTGCATCGAGGAATACAAACTTGAGGCAGAATTCCCCCCTGAAAGCCTGCGGAAACGTCTTGAACAACTAGAGAAGGCAAAGGTTGATAAGAAAAAGCCAGCGGCAGTACCCGCTACCAAGCGAACCAGAACCAGCAACAACGGTCCCATGCCTCCTGCAAAGGCTGGACGTTTAACAAATGCATATGTATCATCTTTCCCAGTAGCAGCTCCCACGTTTATCCGATCACCATCACATGGTCAGTATCCAGCTGGTGTCCCACATTACGCTTATGATAGATCCGGTGCTCCTGCAATGTACGGCAGCAGGAGCCCACCAGCCGTTGTGTACTCCCCAGAAGAAGCTGCACCACCCGTACTCGGTGGGTCCTATCCTGGAGCGCCTTTGAATTACCCAGCTTATGGAGGGTACGGAAATGGGTTAGCACCACCTGCATATCAGCAGGCGGCCTACTACCGATAAAAACAAAAAGACAAGATTTTACTGATCATGATGCTGAGCTGATATGACTACTACTTCACACAGGATTATAACTCTTTGGAAGATGATGGTATAACACTGATGATGATGATGATGACCCCAACCCTCATGACTCAGTGCTGTGAATGTTTTTGTTTGTAACTAATCACTAATTACTTATGGTAGTAGCCATGTGTGTGTTTATTATGGTCCTTTGCTCTTTAGGTGGACTCGTGTATTTTCTACTCTTGGCTGAACCTTTGGTATTAGGTGATTGTGAAAAGTAATCAGTTATAAGACAGTTTCATTATCTCTTGTGCTGTGAATGAGTAGAAGATATGCTGATAAGTTTCACTTGTAGCAGGAAGTTTGACAAGAGCAACTGGTTTTATCTGAAAACCAATGCTAACAGTACTGTATTGCAGGTACAGGTTGGACCTTTTGTTCATTGCTGGTGTCTATTTTAGCTTAGCATACTGTTTATTATATACGCAATGCTTCATTTTGGAAAATTTTAAACAGCCAGTAAGCCAAATATATCTGCTTTTTTTATGTTACCAGGCTTTGGCTTTGAAGATTCCAGCCAATTTTGAATGCCAATCCTATAAAATAGGATGTTATAAAACTAAGAAAACTAATGCCTTAACAAGTTTAAGAGTTATATTCAAAAAATCTATAATAAGGTTCAATCATAGGATGGATTTGTTTCAGTCATCCAATTGAGGGCTTAATTCAATCATTTTTAGTAGTAAAATATAAACACCAATTATATAAAACTAGGTCAAGTTGATAATTAGTGTATATGTATATAATTATATATGTATAACTATGTAAATACCTTTATATAAAAGTACTGTTTGAATCTAATTTTGTCTTGGTTTGGGCTTTTGCCACTTGAATATTACCTTAGGTTATCATTCAAGGGTAATATATATAAATATCTACTCTTCAACACTGGTTGGTGCCCTGTCATGTTCTTCGACTGCCCATGTGGTCAGCCGTAGGCTGACATACTTTGAAGAGCCGCTTTCATGGCGCATTGTTCCCATGCACAAAATCTTTCAATAGGTTTGCTAGTGTCGACGGATATAGAAGCAACTATCAACAAATGGTATCACCAATTGGTTTTGCAGGTTGGTAAAAAGATAAATTTATTTCCATGAGATCTCGAATTTGAGTCTTAGAGTAAACTTTTGTCTTCATTATATGGGTGGGATGATGCCGCCTTTGCCTATGGTGAAGCCCCGGTATTATGACCTTGCCTCATGTGAGCCTTTTTATGGTCTTCATTCCAAATAGAATAATTTCAAGTATAAATTTTCATCACTCAATTTAAACACACAGCCCATTAGGCATTAATATATACTACTAACAAGAAAGAAGAAGAGCATCTAATATATACTATGATTGAAGAGCATTAGTTCATTGATGAAATTATGAAACAAAATAAATCAAATTTTCATTTATTATTGGGACATTTCTACTAATTTGTATAGTTTTGAAATTAGATTTCTATGAAAAAAATGAAATGGTATATTTATTATTACTTGTAAAATGTGTCAAAAATTGCTTGAAGTATGAAAAAATATTTCATCATCTTCTTTATCTTCTTTCTAATCATGATATGTAGTCGGCCGACCTTCTTCTCTTTCCGTTCCATTAGTAATATTACTGAATTGTATCCGTGGCTAAGATTCATAACTGTTGCATATACATACAAAGCATATATATCAAGAAACTTATAATTAATTAATTAATGGAAGAAGTAAAGAAAAAAAAATTAAATTCAAAATATTACCAGCTTCATGGGCTCATTATTTATAAATTGTCAAGAAGATCCAACAAGATTTGCTTCGATTGATGAAGATTCAAATGATGATCTGTAAGGTCATCCCAATCGATTTGAGCCATCGGTTCTTCATCAACAGAGTGTGGTGAAGTTGGCTTAATTGCATGTTCATGATCTGGAGGATCACCAGCTGCTGCTTGCTGTATCTGAGAGCCACGAATGAGTTCGATCGGACTTGCTTCCCCAACTTTCTTGCCCTAGAAAAAACGCCTTCATGAAAAAAAGAAAGAAAGATGCAGCTTCTTAAAAAACGAACGATTTCAATCCTTAAAAATACATACAAGAAAAACTTATATGTATAGTACAAAGCAAATATTTCAAGAAACTTATAATTAAATAGTTATAAAAAAATAATAAAGAAAAAATTAAATGAAGTACAAAAATATTACCAGCTCCATATCGATTCATCATTTATAAATTCCCAAGAATATTCAGCACCATTTCCTCCCCTTGATTCAATTTCGTGCTCACAAAGCACATCCCAATTGCTTTGAGTCATTTCTTCATCAGCAGAGTGTGGTAAAGTTGGCCTAATTGCATGTTCATGATCTGCAGGATCACCTGCTTGTTGTATCTGATCATGATAAGACCAAATTAATTAATCATATTGTAAGTTAGAAAGAAGATTATACAAAAAAGTTATGAACATATAATTAAACAACTTAATGAGATATTATTGAAGTTAAATTAATTAATTAAAGCAATTAGATATATAGTTACTCACTTGATCATCAGAGATTAATAAAGATTGGGCATCATTTTGATGGGTACCCTCCATACAGTTCATTGTTTGATCTACTCGGCCATTTGCTTCCATACTATCAGATATGTTGCCACAGTTGCTCGCCGGATAAAAAAGTTGCTGCTGGTGTTCCTGATCTTGATGATCATTAAATTTTTGTACATGTTGATCATGATCAACAGATGGTGCTGATGATGATATTGGTAGCCCTGAATTAATGGTATTCATATTGTTGATCATGACCCATCCAGTACTGTGAGGATTCTTTTGATCTATTTGATTATACTGCTGCTGATGATGATGATCAATTGCATCTTCAACTTGGAGATTCTGATGTGATATAGTAGCACTTGAGATGATATTCATGGGGGTATAAGATAATGAAGCATCTTCCGAAGTTTTGCCCATCTCCATAGTTTCACATGGTGCCCAGTAACTAGGAACCTTGCAGGGAGATCAAGTTAAACTAAATGAGTAATGTTATATGTCCACTAGGTGCTAACGCCATTTTTCGACGTTGACACCTAGCATCTATTAGATGTTTTAGGGATGCACGTGTTGACTATGTTGATGAATATAACTAAATTAGTTATAGAGTATATAACTTATAATAGTTACCTGAACAAATTGATTATGTTGATGAAGCACTTGAGGGTGATCAAAGATTGATAAAGAACCAACTCCATGATTTTGATGGATACCCTCCACACAGTTCATTGTTTCTACTCCACCATTTGCTTCCATGAGACTATAACCAGCTTGTTGATCATCACATGATGTTGATGATGATGGTGCCCCTGTAGAGTTGTTGTTCTTAATGTTGTTGATGATCAACCCTGTAATAATAGCAGTACTGTTTGGATTCTGTGCTATTTGATTATGATATTGATGATCATGATTTGCAACTTGGATCATGGATCTCGTACAAGATGATGATGGGGAAGTATCTTTAGTTCTTCCTGTCTCCCCAATTTTACATATTGTCCAGTAAGGAGCCTGCTTCAAGTATAAATACACACACAAGATCAAATAAACATAACAAGAAGTGCTATAGTAACATTTAAGGTGATTCATGTACATGACTTACATCCCCTGCAGCAGTCATGTGACTCGCTTAGAAATTAAATAAGCAAAATGCCAAAGCACAGCGAACATTAATACAACATTTTCATTAAGAGTAATGGTACAGGGATGTTGGTTGCCAACGCTATTTTCCGACACTCGCATCCGGCTCCTTTGGATGTTTTAGGAATGCCAACATCCAAAAGGAATCGGGTGCGAGCGTCGGAAATGACATTGACACACCCATTATTAATTAATTAATTAGTTAGGGTTGCACAATCTCATTAATCTCGCAACATCGCTTATCTATAAAATCATTAATTAAAAGAGAAAATTAAATAAATATACGACCTTAGAAGATGAAGTACCGATGGGTCTGTGCATGGGAAGCCTATATTCGTGCATGATCCACTTAGTTTTGGAGCCATTTTTAGATGAAGCTCGTTCACTGTCTTTGTAAAGGAAGTAGACAAGTGCTCTTATGTAACCCATTATGCTTCCATCTCCGTTTTTAATTGGTTTCTCTTTTTGACTTGCTCTCCAAAATCCACGACCAGCCGAACGTTCTCGCCTTGATTGCACGAAGAAATACAGGTATTTTTCATTTCCATTGCTTCTACTTGCTGCAATATTAATTAATTAACAAGAAAATCAACAAAACCATGCATGAAATTTTTAATGAAACTCAAGACAGATTTATTTTTTTTTTGAAAAAATATACTTGCAGCTTTCTTTTAATTGAAATTATATGATCTTATTTAATGAAGATTTAGCTTAAGTACTCACCAGACAAAGGGAGGTTCCAAGGTTCATTAGTGTAAATATCAAAATCCAATATAGGATTGAGAGGCGTTGGTTGATTCACACTTTTCATTCTCAGATAATACATGAGATCTTGATCTGTTGGCGAGAAGTAATAGCCCACTAACAGCTCTTGATTATTCATTATTGATGAAGTACCTTCTCTCTACAATATAATATATTAACATGCATTAATATCGACGAGGTGTGTTCAAATAAAAAGCAGAAATTAAGCTTCACATACCCCATGGCAACGATGTTATATGTTCATATAGGTTTCAAATAAAAACAATGTCTTATATATGTGCATATGTTTGTTAAAATAATTTCTGCAAAAAAATGTCAACCTTCGTGTTGAAGGAAGCATATATGTATATCTTATCATGCATTCTTAGTGATCGATTCCTAGTCCATTATTTTTAAAGATGGATCATTGAATGTTTTTGTCAGAAAAAATTATGCGGATGGAAGAACCTTACCTATTTCAATCCCTTCTTCTTCTGCTGCTGCTTCTTCTGGTTGCTTCAAGGGTACGCTCTCTACTCTATAGGATTTGTTCGGGGCTGTTCACTCGGTCGCCTGGTATCTTGTTGAAACCTCTTTGCTTGCGGGGGCAGGAGTGGAAACGTCTGAGAGAGCGCTTCGCGAAAGAATCGTGTGGCGCAGTGAAAGGTTTCCCGTTGGGGTTTCCGGCCCTCCAGGTCTTCACCTAATTGTGCTTCTTCTTCTTCTTCTTCTTCTGCTTTGCTTCTTGTTCGCGTATACGATAATCTCCAAAAGTAACACTTGAAAAGGTTGGGGGTTATATTTATAGGATTTTATTAGAATCCTATAAAATAAGTACGCCTGAAATAAAATGGACTTTATACTGGTTAGAATTCTAATAAAACAAAAATGGACTTTTTATTAAATAAAAATTTTGATTTTTATTAAAATAAATATTGAGTTTTTATTAATTAGTTCGTAATTTTGTGGACTTAGTAGCCATTTGTTGTTCTGGGTCTATTTGCTTCCAACATTAATTCATCAACTTCTTTTGGAAGGTGGAGCAGGCAAGTTAATTAATCTCTCTCCAGCAGTTAGCAATCGAAGCCTGCGTAGCCTCCAACAACCCCCAACACTCAAAAACCTGCAGCTCCCGAAGATACCAACGAGGATCACAAGATTTTTGAATGATCACAGCCAGTTAATGGTATTCATATAGTTGATCATGACCCACCCCGTACTGTGAAGATTCTGCTGATCTATTTGATCATACTGCTCCTGCTGATGATGATCAATTGCGTCTTCAACTTGGAGATTCTGATGTGATATAGTAGTACTTGAGATGATATTCATGGGGGTATAAGATAATGAAGCATCTTCCAAAGTTTTGCCCATCTCCCTAGTTTCACATGGTGCCAAGTAATTAGGAACCTGTTGCTGCAGGGAGATCAAGTTGAACCAAAATAATAAACACACGTATATATATACATAAGCAATTAATGTACTTAATTAATTAAAAAAACATAGTTACCTGAGCAAATTGATTATGTTGAAGCTAGCCCCAGATGTTGATCAGAGATTGATAAAGATCCAGATACATTTTGATGAGCAATTTTTTTTTTTAAAATTTGGGTTGCTTTTTATCTATGCATCCATAAATGTCTCTTTTAATCATATTTTGATTAATTAATTATAAAACTATTACAACTAATTACCTAGGAAGCTATATCCATATCCATTTTTAAATTTGGGTTGCTTTATATATATATATATATATATATATATATATATGTATGTATGTATGCATGTATATATGTGTATGTATACTGATTATAGCCTTGCAGGAAGAAAAGGAGACCGTAGGTCCAACTTCTCTTACTAGTACTACTCTGTGGCTCGTTTGATATACACAAAAAATACTCATGATGAGAATAAAAATTAAATTCTTGAGAAAGTGAATTGCTGGTAATTTAAAGATAAAAATGTTATATTCTTGTTTTAAGTTGAGCATCTAAATCTTAGATAATAAATTAACTTTTTTATTAAAATAATAAAACAAATTTTTTTTTTTTAAATAATAATGTTAATTAAACTAATTTTTATTGAAATAATAGAATTAAGATTTTCATTAAAATAAAATTAATTTTTATATAACAATACAATTAGTTTTCATCAAAATAAAAAAACTGAATTTATCAAAAGTAATAAAATTACGTTTTATTGCAAATAATTTCTTATCGCCAACTATGCGTCAGGCTCATGGTTTGACGCTTTAAGGCAGGATGGAGCGGTGCGAGTTCGAGTCCCGGCTTTGCTAGACTTTTAAATGTATCACAGAGAATACTTTCTGACATGGTGGCAAGTTCGCAGTGGAGTCCCGGGTGCGGGTTGGTGGGAGCGGGTTCAAGTCTATGGGTCGTCTAGTGCGTGCAATGCCAAGTGGTCAGGTTGAGGTTCATTCGTGTGGTATAGTTGGTTCTTAAGAGGCCAAATTTCCATGGGAGGGTTGGGATTAGTGAATAAATTGTATCTTTTAAAAGAAATTCTTATTATAAATAAAAAAAATGATTTTTTATTAAAATATAAAAATAACTTTTCTATATTAAACTATAAAACTAATTTTAATTATTACAATAATAAATCTTTTTTGTCATAATTAATTATTTTAAAAAATAAAAATAAAACAATTAATCTTTTACTAAAAATAATAATTATTTTTATATTAACAAAACTAAATGTAAAACCTTAGAATTCCATTTTGGAAGAACACAAACCAGGTACGTGAACAAAAAAAGAAGTTGAAGCTCAAATGCACTTTCATTAATGGTGGATTTCTCATAAAGGAGATGATCCAATTCTTCATTAACAAATATCAGTTTGTTACATCATATATATATATATATATACTAGGCAAGTAACTACTAGCTAATACAGCCAATTACATCTGTCTACGTGTCATATTCAGAAGAAATGCTTAATAATTGGTAATTCTCTTAAGGCACAAATTGGGATGGAGTTCGCTCATATAAATATTTTGACACATTCATTTTATTTCTTCTAAAACATTACTCTTCTTCTAATTTCCTATTTCATTCTAATTTCTTCAACTTTTATAATTTTTATACTTGCCATGACATTTATATTTAATTACCTATAGTTATTTTATAAGTTCATTACTTATTACATATTTTGTTGGACACTATAATATTGCAATTATCACTAAGTTTTATTTAAAATTACAATATATTAATTATTTTGTAATATAATTATTCTTGAATTTAACAAGCAAATCCTTATCTCAATAAGTAATGGTTATGTTTCCCGAACTCGAGCATGGGTGTCAGATACAGGTATATATCTAGAGGTTCAACTTGTTCATTTTTAAATTTTAGAATGCGTGGACTCAGCTATATGATATGTTATTTTTTCCTTTTTTTTCTTCTTTCACTCATTTATTGTCTGTTTTGTTCTCCCACTTAAGTGAATTTCACATATTAGTCATTATTTTCTTTTATGCTTTCTCTTTTTTTCATTGGAGAATCTATATAGTAGTATTTTAAAATCTAAAGTGTTGGACACATATTCCATACCCATGTTGTGTCATAAAGTGTCAAACACGGGTACGTCAGGCTAAAGTAAAGAGTCAAAGTAACATAAAGTAATAGATATTCACGTGCAACACACGTGCACCACCACAAGTAATAATAAGAGCAATGCTAGGGGATTGAAATTACTACATCAATTGTTACAAATCATTGTCACGTCAAATTTTAACATTAATTGATCAATAGAACACATTTTTCAAGAAAACTATACATTTGATGTGGAGCCTTGACACATCAGATTTGTAGCAAATGGTGTGTCAATTTCAATCTATTTAGTATTTTTCTAATAATAATAATAATAATAATAAATAAATAAATAACTCTTGGCAAGGGTAAATATGTACTTTCACTTGCCCTAATTCTTTAGCTGTCGTTCTCTTTCTCAATCATTTCTCAGACCACACAAACATCTACATCTCCTTCTCTACTTACCTCACGCGGATTCAACAATTAGTTTGATCATAAGATCTTCGTTAAAATAAAAATAATTTAATAATACAATTAATTTTCATCAAAATAAAAAAAAATGATTAACCAACCTTGGTTGGCTGAGTGGCTCAGGGCTCTCGTCTCAAGAAACGAGGTCACGAGTTCGACTCTCACCTTATCAGTGTTTGCCACTGGGGTAGTTTAGTAGATTAGTCGGGTCAAAGGTTCGGACACCACTATGTTATTAAAAAAAAAAGATTTTATGTAAAGTAATAAAATTACGTTTTATTAAAAATATTTTCTTATTATAAATAATAAAAAAGATTGTTTATTAAAATATAAAAATAACTTTCCTTTATTAAACTATAAAACTAATTTTTATTAAAATAATAAATCTTTTTTGTCAGAATTAGTTAATTTTTATAAAAATAAGAAAAACAATTAATCTTTTACTTAAAATAATTATTTTATTTATGTTAACAAAATTAATTGTAAAACCTTAGAATTCCTTTCAAGAAGAACACAACCTAGCAGCGTAAACAAAAAAAGAAGATGAAGCTCAATGCACTTACATCAATGATGGATTTCTCACAAAGGAGATGATCCAATTCTTCATTAACAAATATCAGTATGTTACTGGTATTATTAGTACTGATATATCAACCGTCTGTCATATTTTTATTACTAAATATGACTGATATATCAGTATTACCATAATCGATATATCTTTATTACTAGATATAACTAATATATCGGTATTACCAGAATCGATATATCAGTCGAGGGTCACCAACTTTTTGAAAGCGATTATTGTGCGTTTAAAGTTTGATCATTGCATTTAGAGGGGTTTAGCTTTGGATTTCGTTATGTAATTTTTGTCAAAAACATATAGAATGACAAATTTGAAGAAATAATAAATATTAAAAAAATTCAAACGTTCATTTCGTTTCGACGTGGATGGGATCGAATTACTTTTGGATGTTATGAAAATACTCGCAAAAACTTCGTAGTTCTAAGATTTTTTTTCTCGTTCTTAAAGTGAGTTGTGACTATAGTCATTATAGATCAAAATTATGTTAAAATGAACGTTTAGAAGTTAAAGCGCATAGGTTTAAGGTTGTTTTGAAATAAACAGGAGCAGCTTGGAATTAAATAAGGGTATTTTAGGCTTTTTACAGTGCCAAACAGGCTATTGATATAATTCTGCAATAAACATGCTATTCTTATAAAATGTGATTTTTACATTGCTATTTTGGTAAATTTTCCCTTTTATTTTATTTTTCAAAGTGAAAAGTAAAATAACCATTATACTTGAATTTTAGAAGTATAAATATGAACTTAAAAGTGGGCCCTTCACGCATTACATAGAAATACGAGTATAAAGTGAGAATTAATTCTCATCACTCAATTTCAAGATTCAACCCATTAATATATACTAATATATACTACCTACAAGAAAAAGGAAGGACAACTAATGCATACTATGATTGAAGAGCTTTAATTCATTGATGAAATTATGAAACAAATTAATCAGATTTTCATTTATTATAGTTTTGAATGTTTTTTTGTTGTTTATTGGGACATTTCTACTAATTTGAATAGTTTTGAAATTAGATTTCTATGGTTTTCACTCTCAATGAAAAATGAAAATGGTATATTTATTATTATTTGTAAAATGTGTAACCAAAGAATGTTTACAGTTACATTCATCTACATCACTTTCCTCAATTCTATACTACTATACAAGTCAAAAAATGCTTCAAATATGAAAAAAATATTTCATCATCTTCTTCGTCATCTTTCTAATAATGATATGTAGCCCGCTGGTCTTCTTCTCTTTCCGTTCTATTAATAATGTTATTGAATTGTATCCGTGGTTGAGATTCAGAACTGTTGCATATACATACAATGAATATATATGAGAGAAACTTATAATTAATTAATTAATTATAGGAAAAAGCAGTAAAGAAAAAAAAATCAAAATTCAAAATATTACCATCTTCATGGCGGGCTCATTATTTATAAATTGCCAAGAAGATCCAACAAGATTTGCTTCCATTGATGAAGATTCAATTTTGTTCTGACCAAGTAATGATAACAAATGATGATCTGTAAGGTGATCTCAATCGATTTGAGCCATGGGTTCTTCATCAATAGAGTGTGGTGAAGTTGGCCTAATTGCATGTTCACGATTTGCAGGATCACCGGCTGCTGCTTGCTATATTTGATGATCATCATTATTACACCAAGTTATCAATATTTATCCTAGCTAGTTAGAAAATTATGCACAAAAATTAAGAACTAAATATATATGCATCATCAGATATTGAAATTGCTCACTGGATGGTGATCGAGATAGATAAAGATTGGGCATCTTTTTGTTGTCTACCCTCCACACCATCTGCTTCCATATGATTAGATATTGACAGCTCAGGATTAATTGGCAGATAGTGGCAGCTCATGTTGTTGATCATGACCCACCCATTGTTAGGAATATTTTTTTGATCTATTTGAAAATTACTTCTTCCTGTCTCCCCAATTTCACACTGTGTCCAGTAATTAGGAACCTGCTGCAGGGATATAAATTAAAAGATCAAATTAAACCAAATTATATTACCCTTATATATGTATGTATGTAAGCATTTAATGCACTTAATTAATTAAAAAAATATAATTACCTGTGTAAATTGATCATTTTGATGCACATCCTCTGTATAGTTCATTATTTGATCTGCTACACCATTTGCTTCCATATAATCAAGTGTGTTGCCGCCATTGCTCGCTAGATCGAAAAATTGAAGCTGGAGATCACATGGCGCTGATGATGATGGTGGCCCACTAGAATTAGCGTTCATGTTGTTGATCATGACTGAGCCACTGCTAGAACTCTGTGTTATTTGATTATGTTGCTGTTGCTGATGTTGATCAATGTAATTTTTTCAATGGAAGTGTAAGGTAATGAAGCATGTTTAAAAGTAATTCCTGTCTCATGAGTTACACTTGGTGTCCAGTAATTAGGAGCCTGCTGCGGTAGGGAGAAGATCAAATTAAACTAAGTCATATTAGCAATGTAATTAAATTAATTAAAGATATATATTAATTTATAGTTA
This sequence comes from Paratinospora sagittata, assembly GCA_035771175.1. Lineage (NCBI taxonomy): Eukaryota > Viridiplantae > Streptophyta > Magnoliopsida > Ranunculales > Menispermaceae > Paratinospora > Paratinospora sagittata. The sequence continues at coordinate 4,273,287 of CM069601.1, forward strand.
CCTGAACAAATTGCTGATGATGATCATTTACAATTTGAAGATTTTGATATGATGATGATCTAGTAGATGATGATGGAGTATCTTTAGTTCTTCCTGTCTCCCCAATTTTACATAGTGTCCAGTACCTAGTCTGTTGTTAAAATGAATATATATGTACACAAAAGATCAAAATTAATACTGGCAAGAAGTAACTTTTAATGTGAGTATTTGCGAAAAAAAAAACTTTTAATTTGAGTACTCATGTCACTTGCATCTCATTGCAGTCATGTACTGATTTATTTTTTTTAAAAAAGGGAAATGTTATTTCAATTAACTAGGTGCAATAAATGCAACTTTATACGTAATTGCACCTTCATATTGGATACACGTTATACTTATGATCAACAGATACAATGAATGATTTAATGAATATGATGATGTAGTTGCATATGTACTTCTTTACTGTTAAAATAACATTTGTCAAAAGAGTAATGCTACTACATTGACACCCAAAATATACATTTAAGTGTATATCTACTTTATGCACCATTAGATTACAAGACTCTCGGCAATTCATGTCAATGGTGTTTAACGCTGATGTACATTTTGAATGTCAGTTTAGCATTTTCCTTGTAAAAAATAAACTTAAACATGATGGAAGTAATGTTTGCAAACCACTTGCCAACATGGAGTTGGTGGAGTTGGTAAAGAGATAGCTTTAAAATCTAAATGTTTCACGTTCAACTCTAGTCATTGCCTCGCCCTTGGGGGTGAGAGGATTAATGGGTCTGGGTCAGGAACGAACCTGATACTTCTCAAAGAGTGCGGTTTGATGATGGAGTTGATTATACAACTAATTACTAACATTTTATCTTCTTAATGGTGCAAACCACTTTTAAGAGTCCTTGCAGTATTTTTCAAATCAAATTTTATAAATTACATGCATATATTTGCACACAATTTCTAATTAATTAGTTGAGCTTTAATTAAATGAACAAACAATCAAATAAATTACCTTGGAAGATGAATAGGCGGATTTGTCCATGGTAAGCTTGTATTCATGCATGAGCCACTTAGTTTTGGACCCATTTTTAGATGAAGTTTGTTGACCGTGTTTGTAAAGGAAGTAAACAAGAGTTCTCATATGACCCACTACGCTTCCATCCTGGTTTACAATTTCTTTCTCTTGGCTTGCTTTCCAAAATCCATGACCAGCCGAACATACTCGCCTTGATTGCACGAAGAAATACATGTATTTTTCGTTTCCGTTGCTTTTACTTGCTGCAATATTAATTAATAAGGAAATCAACAACCATGCAATTTTTTTTAGACATATTATTCACAATCGAGAGAAGGGAATTGCACGTATAGAGATTCAAAAAAGAACAAAAAAGAATAGATCCGATCCAGGTCGCAGGGGAGAGGTTGTATGGGATGAGGTTGTATGAGACAAAAAAAAAGAAAAAGAAAATACTAAATAGTTTGAAATTTTCACACGAATTGCTACAAATCCGATGTGTCAAGTCTCCACATCAGATTTGTGGCTTTATTGGAAAGTATGTTATGTTGATTAATAAAACCTAAAATTTGATGTGACAATGATTTGTACCAAATAGTGTAGTGTTTTCAATCCCTCTAACATTGCTAAAAAATATATCTACTCTATTTGGTTTGCACAACTAAAAAATTATTCCAAAGGTCTCTAAGAAGATAAAAAAATAGAGGATTGTACCAAGACTTACAAAAACATATGAGAACATCCTCGGGTGTTTTCTAATTAATGTTGTGATAAGGACACGGTGGGTTAAAACTTGTGCATCTCATGTCCTTGTTATCAATATTAAGCTATGAAATAGACATGCATGCCTCAATATTGATTAAAGAAGACACGAAAAAAATTAAAATACCTAGCTAGCTTTATTTTAATATAAATAGGATCTTATTTAATAAGTGTAATGCTAGAGTATATATGCTAAACATCAACGCCATTTTTCGACGCTGACAACCAACTCCTTTAGATTTTTTGTGGATGCTCATATATTGTGTAGGCATCCTCCAAACATCTAAGAGAGTTAGGTGCCAGTATTAAAAATGATGTTGTCAACAAATATACTTTTTATTTAATAAAGAGTTAGCTAAACTTACCTGACAGAGGGAGGTTCCAAGGCTCACTAGTGTAAATATCAAAATCCATTATGGGATTGACGAGCGTTGGTTGATTAACGCTTTTCATTCTCAGATGATACATGAGATCTTGATCTGTTGACGAGAAGTAATAATCCATTGGCAGGATCATCCATTATTGATGAAGTACGTTCTCTCTACAATATAATATTAACATGCATTAATATCGATGAGGTGCGTTCAAATAAAAATCAGAAATTAAGCTTCCCATGGCAACGATGTTATATGTTCATATAGGTTTCAAATAAAAATAATGTCTTATGTATGTGCATATGTTTGTTAAAGTAATTTCTGCAAAAAAGATGTCAACCTTCGTGTTGAAGGAAGCATATATGTATATCTTATCATGCATTCTTAGTGATGACGGAAGAACCTTATCTATTTCAGTCCCTTCTTCTTCTTCTTCAGCTTCTTCTGGTTGCTTCCACACGCGCGTATACGATAATCTGTTTTTGTCAGAAAAAATTATGCGGAAGAACCTTATCTATTTCAGTCCCTTCTCTTTCTTCTTCTTCTTCTTCTTCTTCTTCTGGTTGCTTCCACGCGCATATACGATAATCTCCAAAAGTAACACTTGAAAAGGTAGGGGGTTATATTTATAGGATTTTATTAGAATCCTATAAAATAAGTACGCCTGAAATAAACATTTATAGCGGTTAGAATTCTAATAAAACAAAAATGGACTTTTTATTAAATAAGAATTTGATTTTTATTAAAATAAATATTGAGTTTTTGTTAATTAGCTCGTAATTTTGTGGACTTAGTAGCCATTTGTTGTTCTGGGTCTATTTGCTTCCAACATTAATTCATCAACTTCTTTTGGAAGGTGGAGCAGGCAAGTTAATTAATCTCTCTCCAGCAGTTAGCAATCGAAGCGTGCGTAGCCTCCAACAACCCCCAACACTCAAAAACCTGCAGCTCCCGAAGATACCAACGAGGATCACAAGATTTTTGAATGATCCGAACAAGGACTAATATCACACCCAGTTAATGGTATTCATATAGTTGATCATGACCCACCCAGTACTGTGAGGATTCTGCTGATCTATTTGATCATACTGCTCCTGCTGATGATGATCAATTGCATCTTCAACTTGGAGATTCTGATGTGATATAGTAGTACTTGAGATGATATTCATGGGGGTATAAGATAATGAAGCATCTTCCAAAGTTTTGCCCATCTCCCTAGTTTCACATGGTGCCAAGTAATTAGGAACCTGTTGCTGCAGGGAGATCAAGTTGAACCAAAATAATAAACACACGTATATATATACATAAGCAATTAATGTACTTAATTAATTAAAAAAACATAGTTACCTGAGCAAATTGATTATGTTGAAGCTAGCCCCAGATGTTGATCGGAGATTGATAAAGATCCAGCTACATCTTGATGAGCAAATTTTTTTTAAAATTTGGGTTGCTTTTTATCTATGCATGCATAAATGTCTCTTTTAATCATATTTTAATTAATTAATTATAAAACTATTACAACTAATTACCTAGGAAGCTATATCCATATCCATTTTTAAATTTGGGTTGCTTTATATATATATATATATATATACGTATGTATGTATGTATGTATGTATGTATGTATATTGATTATAGCCTGGCAGGAAGAAAAGGAGACTGTGGGTCCAACTTCTCTTACTAGTACTACCCTGTGACTCATTCATTTATGAGCCCTTATGTCACAAACATACCTGTTGGTTCGTTTGATACATACAAAAATACTCAAGAGGAGAATAAAAATTAAATTCTTGAGAAAGTGAATTGCTGGGAATTTAAAGATAAAAATGTTATATTTTTGTGTTTAGTTGTGCATCAAAATCTTAGATAATAAATTGACTTTTTTATTAAAATAATAAAACAGAATTATTTTTTTAAAATAATAATGTTAATTAAACTAATTTTTATTGAAATAATAGAATTAAGATTTTCATTAAAACAAAAATAATTTTTATATAACAATACAATTAGTTTTCATCAAAATAAAAAAAAATGATTTTATCAAAAGTAATAAAATTACGTTTTATTAAAAATAATTTCTTATTGCCAACTGTGCGTCGGGCTCATGTTTTGACGCTTTAAGGCATGATGGAGCGGTGCGAGTTCGAGTCCCGGCTTTGTTAGACTTTCAAATGTATCACAGAGAATACATTCTGACGTGGTGGCGAGTTCGCAGTGGAGTCCCGGGTGCGGGTTGGTGGGAGCGGGTTCAAGTCCATGGTCGTCTAGTGCGTGCAATGCCAAGTGGTCGAGTTGAGGTTCGTTCGTGTGGTATAGTTGGTTCTTAAGGGGCCGAATTTCTACGGGAGGGTTGAGTTTAGTGAATAAATTGTATCTTCTAAAAAAAAATTCTTATTATAAATAAAAAAATTGATTTTTTATTAAAATATAAAAACAATAATAAATCTTTTACTAAAAATAATAATTATTTTTATATTAACAAAACTAATTGTAAAACCTTAGATTTCACACAAATCAAGTGAAAAAAACTTATGTGAGTCCCATCAACCACAAATCAATCAAAAGAAAAACTCAAAAAATAACTTTTGTATTTTGTTTAAAAACAATATGTTTTCTTAACTTGTAACGCTCCATATCTACGAGTCAAACTTGTACGTTGACCAATACATATTGTCAGGTGTACGTGTACTCATATACGTATGTACATGACTGTTAGATAGTATAATTGTGTGAAATTTTTAATAGGCCGGTTGATGCATGGTTTAAACAAGTGCTTTTATTAATAAAATATAATTAATATCTAATTAAGTTGATAAGTGATGTGCTGACAAGCTAATTTAAAATGATGAAAGTAAGACACCTAATAGAAGTGAAAGTGACACCTAATTGAGTTGTTGGCAATTTGGTGTAGCTATGTGTTGATTTTGCTAGTGTGTTGGCAACAACAAAATGAGTTGCTAGAGTAACTAAACATTGGTTGCTAGACTTAAGAGAAACCAAAAACCAGAACAGAAACGTGAGGAAGAAGAGGAGAAATCGAAGGTAAAATCTTTGGTTTTCATGTGTAAATTGCATCGTTGAGTTCCTCTTTTCATTCTATACAATATATATGATATACAAATGGGTTCTATGATGTGATTAGGAACTAGAAATTCAAGAATTTGGACTGAAAATTTGGTGAATGACGGACCAGAATCCTTGATGTTCACTTGTTGGTTTGATGGTAAGTGTCTAATGTTAATTCCAACAAGAAATTTAAGGTGCTTTTGTAACACCCCGATTTTCAAGACAATTTTTTTTTTTGTAAACAATGAATATTTAAATTTTATATAAAATATCACCGAAAATCGAGATGCTACTCGTATCCGCCTATCTTAACCCATAACCATTTTATAAATAATAGAATTTGCAAAATTATATGTTTATATTCTTCCAATCAACTCACTGATTAAGATAAACGAATACATTTAATTTTTTTCATACAATCCTTATCTTCATCATAGGGTACTTGCCCTTGTCCATCCATTATGGACACTATTAAAATACAATCATCAAATAGAATTAATGAATTCTATACCAAGGCATTCACACGTGAAATGAATCACAGGGTCTTTACTTATCGTAATAACATTCATTGAATTTCAATTATCAATACAATTCATTTAAATAATAATCCTTTAAAGATTAAATGAAAATATTCAGTCCCATAATACTAATTACTTAACCCACCCTACTACTCTGCACTATGTCACGAACTCGCAATTTTATTCTCCTAAGCACCTGCATATAAAAATAGGGGTGAGCTTGAAAGCCCAGTGGGTCATCTAAACAATTCACAATATTTTATTGTGATACATACACAAGAACATTACAAACAAGTTTCACACATTAATCGTTGCAACATTATATTGTTTGAGTCGATCATTTCATCACGTTCCAAATCACGTACCGTTAGAAAATCAAACTCAGGGTGGCACAGCCCAAAAATTAGAACATTGGCGATATTCCTTAGAATAACTGCCCCATATGTGTGATTCTTATCTTAATCGTGTTCTTTAGTTATTTCACGTCATGCATACGGTATAAGCACGATATTGAGCGCATTCATAAAATATATTCAACTTCACTACACATGATATTATGTCTCAAAATCAATTATAATAGTGTTCACGCATCCACTATGCCAATATTCCAAATCATACATTTCATTATCAGGCATTATAATTTATAAATGAATTCAACTACCACATGAATTTCATGCATCCAATTATCATTTGATCAGAATAAAAATCATGTTAACACACATATCCTCATGGTTAAAAAATCACAACATTGCATACACATAATCATGTACAATAGGCATGCATAAGCAATCTAATAATACTATGAACCTAATTAATTTAACATTCCTATCTATATATCAAATAAAATATTATGAAGGCCTAGAATCATCCCTACCTGAATCGCTAATTTCCAAATCACGTAAATTCCTCGTCACGCGTAGTACTCAACCTGTACACGTATATTACGTTTGTTAATATAATTACTCAATTATGAGTGTAGAGATATATACATATACATGTATATATATAATGGTTGGATGTTTAAACTAAGTGTATATATATATTATATGACATTTTGGTTGCTAAAAAAATTAATAACACTTGGTTAAAAAAATATGTATGATACATGTAAATATATTATATAATATCTTGATTGCTAAAAAATAAATAATTGAGTTGCAATGGTCAAAAATAATAATAATGTATTGTATGTATGATATATATGTATATACATATAAATATATTATACAATATTTTGGTTGCTTAAAAAAAATAATATACACTTGTATGTGTGATTTTGTTTGTATGATATATATATATATATATATTATACAACATTTTAGTTGCTCAAAAATAATGAATATATATATTATATAACATTGTTAGTTGTGTAAAAGAAAAGAAAAGAAAAAGAAAAAGAAAATAAAATGAAAGTCAAATGAGTTGCAGTAAAGAAGAGAAAAGGAAAAGAAAAAGAAAAAGAAAACAAAAAATTCAAATGGGTTGCGGATGGATGAAAAACAGGGGAGGAAAAGAGAAGAAGAGAAGGAGAAGAGGAAGAAGAAGAAGAAGAAGGAGAAGAAGAGAGTGAGGACGAGATGCAGAGATCGAGAGTGAGAGACCGTGAGCAAGAGATCGGGAGCGAGAGATCGGCGAAGTGAAGACAGAGTGCGGCAAGATCAGTGGCGAAGAAGAGAAGAGGAACGACGGCGACGGCGAGATCCGTGGCGGAGGAGAGAAGAGAGGCGAGATCTGTGGCGGAGAAGAGGAGAGGAAGGCGGCGAGATGAGATCGGTGGCGGAGTTGCAGCGGCAAGGAAGGGAGAGAAGAAGGAGAGCGGCGGCGGCGGTGTGCGTTGGAAGAAAGGAAGAGGAAGAGAAGAGAAGAGGATTTCGAGCGGGCGAGGTTTGCGATTTGGTTTAAAGAGAGCGAGATGCGAAGGTTTCGGCGATTTGGGTTTAAGGAGAGCGAGATCCGAAAATTTCGGCGAGGTTCCGGTGACATGTCGGCGAGATCTCGGCGAGATTCCCGGCGACATGTCGGCGAGATTTCCGGATCTTGTTTTTGAGATTCCTTGATGGATTTGTTTTCCCTCTTTAGTTTCAGCGTTAAATTTCTTTAGCTTTAGGAGTGTTTTTGCTTGATCAAATTTTCATTTTTGTTTTTTGTTCAATTCTCTGGATGCAACTTTTTTTTTGTCCAGATTCTTGAGTTTCTTGGATGGATTTTCTGGGTATTACAATCTTCCCGTCTTAAAAGAAATTTCGTCCCGAAATTAAAGTATAAGCTTACTTACGTGATGATGTTCAACTCTTTCCACTGTTGACCAGTTGTATCTCGAAACCTAGAGTGGTCTTTGGAATAAGTCGGCGTATTTGGCTTTCATTTCACTTTCAGGTTCCCAAGTGGCTTCTTCAACTCCATGATGCTTCCACAATACTTTAACTAATGGAATGTCTTTGTTCCTCAAGCTATGAACTTTCCAATCTAGGATTTGTAAGGGTCCTTCTTCGTAGGTGGCATCAGCTTGTACTTTCACGTCTTTCCAATCGATGGTGTGGGAAGGGTCTGGTTCTTATTTTCGCAACATTGACACATGGAACACATTGTGGATGGCGGATAAACTAGTTGGCAACTCTAGTTTGTAAGCATTCTCACCAATTCGATCACTGATCTTGAACGGACCGATGAATCGCGGCGATAACTTCCCTTTCTTACCAAACCTCATGATGCCTTTTTGTGGGCTTATTCTCAGAAATACCTGATCACCTTTTTGAAACTCTAGAGGTCGGCGCCTCTTATCTGCGTAGCTCTTCTGCCTACTCTGTGCAGTAACTAGCCTTTTCTGGATCAACTTCACTTTTTCGTTCATTTCCATTATCATATCAGGTCCTGTAAGTACCTTATCTTCCCAATCAGCCCAACACAATGGCGACCTACATGGTCGTCCATATAGAGCTTCATATGGAGCCATTTGTATACTTGCCTGGTAACTATTGTTATAAGCAAACTCTGCTAGGTGTAAGTATTTACTCCAATTTCCCTTGAAATCCAGTACACAAGCTCTCAACATGTCTTCTAAGATCTGAATAACCCTTTCGGATTGACCATCGGTCTGAGGATGATAGGCGGTGCTCATGGTTAATTTGGTTCCCAATTCCCGCTGTAAGCTCTGCCAGAACTGAGATGTGAATAAGGAATCTCTATCTGACACAATCGATTTGGGTACTCCGTGTAGCTTTACAATCTCTTTCACATACAACTCACCCAGTTTACTAATCGGATCTGTGGATTTAATAGGTAAGAAGTGCGCCACTTTAGTAAGTCGATCCACAATTACCCAAACCTTATCCTCACCTTTCTGATTTCTAGGAAGAGCTCCGACGAAATCCATTGCTATGTTATCCCATTTCCATTCAGGGATTTCTAAAGGTTGTAACAATCCAGACGGTCTTTTATGTTCGGCCTTAACTTGCTGACATGTAAGGCATTTAGACACATATTTGGCTACATCTCTTTTCATACCTTTCCACCAGTAGTTTTTCTTCAAATTTTGGTACATCTTATCTCCACCAGGATGTAAAGTATATTTTGTCTGATGTGCCTCATCAAATAAGATCTTTTTAATTTCTTCAATTCTAGGTACACAAATGCGATCTCTGAACCTTAATAACCCTTCTGAATCGATCTTGAAATTTGCATTTCCATTATTGGCTCTTGCATCTGCCACCCATTTTATCAGTTTTCTATCCTGAGCTTGACCTTCCTTAATTTGATGTAGTAGATCTGGCTTGCAGCTCATATTATATAAGAAAATCTGATTGTCACCATTTTGTACGCCCAAATTATAATCTTCAATCAATTGGTACATTTGGGCTTTTTCTGCATCGTTCTTGTAAGATTTTCGACTTAAAGCATCTGCGACTACGTTGGCTTTCCCTGGGTGATAATGTAGCTGAAAATCATAATCATTCAGCAATTCCATCCATCTCCTTTGCCTCAAATTTAGCTCCTTTTGTGTATAGATGTACTTCAAGCTCTTATGATCAGAGTATAGATCAAATTTCTCTCCATAAAGATAATGTCTCCATATCTTCAAGGAAAATACAATAGCGGCCAATTCTAAATCATGAGTCGGATAGTTCTGTTCATGAGTCTTCAGTTGTCTTGAAGCATAAGCAACCACTTTACCTTCCTGCATCAGAACAGCGCCAAGACCATTCTTAGAAGCATCAGTGTAAATAACATAACCAACTCCGCTTGCAGGAGTGATCAATATTGGGGCTGTGGTTAATCGTCTCTTCAACTCTTGAAATGAATTCTCACATTTCTCATCCCAACTAAATTTGGCATCCTTCCTTGTTAGCTTCGTCATAGGCTCAGCTAGCCTCGAAAAATTTTGAATAAATCTTCTATAGTAACCTGCTAGTCCCAAAAAGCTTCTAATTTCTGTCACTGACTTTGGCTTTTCCCAGTTCATTACTGCTTCAACTTTTGTTGGATCTACGGATATCCCTTCTGATGACACTACATGGCCCAAAAATTTGACTGACTTCATCCAAAATTCACATTTTTCAAATTTGGCATACAATTCATTTCGCCTCAATGTCTCCAAAACTACTGTAAGGTGTTCCTGATGTTCCTCACGGGTCTTCGAATAAACCAGAATATCATCAACAAATACCACGACAAATTTGTCTAGATGAGGCCTAAACGTCCTATTCATTAGATCCATAAATGCTGCTGGTGCATTAGTGAGTCCTAATGGCATGACTCTGAATTCAAAGTGTCCATACCTAGTCCTGAATGCCGTCTTCGGTATGTCTGACTCTTTGATTCTAAGTTGGTGATAACCGGACCTTAGGTCGATCTTGGAAAAACAAGTTGCTCCCCTCAGTTGATCGAACAAATCATCTATTCTGGGAAGGGGGTACTTGTTCTTGACTGTGACTTGATTTAATTTTCTGTAGTCAATACACAGTCTCATCGACCCATCTTTCTTTTTGGCAAACAATACTGGTGCTCCCCAGGGTGATTGGCTCGGCTAGATAAATTTCTTCGCACTAAGATCATCAAGTTGGGTCCTTAGTTCGATTAGTTCGCCAGGGGCCATTCTGTAGGGTGACATGGCTATGGGGGCTGTTCCAGGGTACAGTTCTATCTTGAACTCTACTTCCCGCTTAGGAGGTAATCCTGGTAATTCTTCGGGAAACACTTCAGGGAAATCTCTAACCACCAAGTACTCTTCTAAATTCCTCAAGGGCTTTAGAGACTCGGGTTCTGTTAGGGTTTTGAATTCCTCTTTTTGATTCACAGAGTCGAGAAGTGCGGACATGATATTCCGCGGGATTTTGTTTCTATCCCCATAGATTTTCAACAGCTCTCCTGAAGGTAATCGCAAGGTAATCTTCTTTCGAAGGCAGTCAATCTGGGCTTGGTATTCAGATAACCAATCCATACCCAAGATTACATCATAATCATTAATGGGTAAGAGTATCAATTCAGCTGAAATCAGCTTATCATTAATTCTAAGGTCACAACTACATTTTTCAGTTGTGGAGACGTTTACTCCTACTGGAGTTGAAATCTTCATAACGACAGATAAAGGTATAGTGGAAAGTTGTAGTTTTCTGGCTAAGTTTTCAGAAATAAAAGACCTTGATGCTCCAGAATCAAACAAGACTTTAACTGTAACATGAAATAAAATGAAAGTACCTTCCACCACTTCGTTTGCATTAACTTCTTGTTCAGGATTTCCTTCTGTCATTGCAAAGACTCTGCCTTGATTTTGATTTTGGGTTTGGTTCTGATTATGATTCGGATGATTGGCTTGATTTCGTCCTTGCCCATTGTTATTATTCTGCCAGTTGCCCGGACGAAAATTTTGTCGAACTCCTTGCGCAGTGCAGTTTCGTGCCAAATGACCAGGTCGATTGCATTTGAAGCAAAGTCTCGTATCTACAACTTGATTTCTATTTTGTTGTGGTGGACGAATATTGTTTTGCTGCATCTGTTGGCCACCATTATGCCTAGACCCTCCTGATCCGTTGTTGTGATTCTGTCCCCTGTTCCACTGGTTCCCATTGTTGAACTTGTTTCTGTTCCAATTATTATTATTTCCACCGAAGTTATTCAGATTCTGTCTCTTGTTTTGATTACTCTGGTAATCAGAATTCTGTCCTTGCGGCCTTTTGTTCCTGTTCCGTATTGTTTCTTGTAGGTTCAGTTCTCTTTCTACTAACAGGGCTCGTTCAACTACATCTTTGTAAGTCCCCAGATTCATTGGAACAACCATCTTTCTAATCTCCAATTTGAGACCTTCTGCAAACCTACTAGCTTTCATCTGTTCATTGGCGACCAGTTCACGAGCAAATCTGGAAAGTTCGATAAACTTTGCCTCATATTCTGCCACTGTCATGTTCCTCTGTATCAGTCTCACAAATTCAGATTGTAGTTCTTTTCTGTTCGCGTTGGGAAAGAATTTATCATAAAATATTTCTTCAAAAGTCGCCCAGGTCATAGTGTTCACATCCACTGTAGGACTTTCTTTAACCATTCTCCACCAATGTCTAGCCTCACCTATGAATTGGTGAGTCGCAATTGCCACCATTCTTGGACCAGTTACTCCCAAAACTTCTAAGTGTTCCTGAACCTCTTGGAACCACTTGTCGGCTTCCTTTGGATCCGGTTTTCCTTCAAATTTCGAAGGATGCATACGTTGGAAGTCTTTCAATTGATTTGCCCATTCTTTTTCTTCAGGTCTCCTAATGTTTTGAGTTCCTGTTTCATTCTGTACCACAATAGTTGGATTCAGTTGCGGTTGAGGCATCTGTCTGGTCACCTGTTCCACGACTTGCCTCACAAATTCAGCCATCAGTTCTGGTCCCAAAACAATTCCAGGGGTTGGAACTGTTGTAGGTTGGACGTTCTCTGTTCCAGCAGAGTCAATATTCACTGTGTGATTTGCATGTTCTTGCTCTGTCGGCTGAGATTCAGATGTCGATTGTGTCTGCTCAGCAGGTTCAGTGTCCCTTATGAGATCACTCACAGACCTGGTGTTCATTCTTCGAGGTGGAGCCATCTATAAAATTTCAACTCATCTTTAGTACTACATGAGATAATTATTTTCGTTTAGGGTGACTCTAAATTCAGAATTCTAAGTTCTCGAAAATAAAATGATCCTATTGATTCAGTTTCTAAGTTTTATAAAATTTTGACAATCCATGATTGTCACAGGGTACAGGATTTGGTTTTGATACATATAAACAAGACAAACAAACAAACAAACAACATACCACACAATAATGGTATAAAGAAAATTTCCAAACTTTCACTTATACCCTCCGTATTCAAGTGTCCCATACCACTCTAGCCCGGTGATATAAGCTTCCACAAAGAAACTTCAATACACCCAAACAATGCGCAAATGTCCTACCAACTAAGGCTTCCCAGGTATCCTCTATGTTCAAGCTGTCCCATACCAGTTGAACATAGTGATACAAGCTCGTCCAGAGTTGTTAGTCACTCACCAAACATGGCCTGCTAGTCTCCAAGATCAAGACTCCTCAAATACCCTTAGATTCCTCCACGTCCCATACCGCTTTGGAACCAAGAATAAAAGATTCACCCTGATCTCAGATTCTAACCAAACAGTTTTCAAACAAGTTCTCGTCTCTAACCGATGTCCTAAAAGTTTTGAGTTTGTCAGACCCACTGTACTTTCATTCTCGATATTACGTTATAAAGTGACCTTTAGAAATACTAAACTTCTCAAAATTTGTTGTAACATTTCCCATGATCTGAAGCCTAAAGCTCTGATACCAATCTGTAACACCCCGATTTTCAAGACAATTTTTTTTTTTGTAAACAATGAATATTTAAATTTTATATAAAATATCACCGAAAATCGAGATGCTACTCGTATCCGCCTATCTTAACCCATAACCATTTTATAAATAATAGAATTTGCAAAATTATATGTTTATATTCTTCCAATCAACTCACTGATTAAGATAAACGAATACATTTAATTTTTTTCATACAATCCTTATCTTCATCATAGGGTACTTGCCCTTGTCCATCCATTATGGACACTATTAAAATACAATCATCAAATAGAATTAATGAATTCTATACCAAGGCATTCACACGTGAAATGAATCACAGGGTCTTTACTTATCGTAATAACATTCATTGAATTTCAATTATCAATACAATTCATTTAAATAATAATCCTTTAAAGATTAAATGAAAATATTCAGTCCCATAATACTAATTACTTAACCCACCCTACTACTCTGCACTATGTCACGAACTCGCAATTTTATTCTCCTAAGCACCTGCATATAAAAATAGGGGTGAGCTTGAAAGCCCAGTGGGTCATCTAAACAATTCACAATATTTTATTGTGATACATACACAAGAACATTACAAACAAGTTTCACACATTAATCGTTGCAACATTATATTGTTTGAGTCGATCATTTCATCACGTTCCAAATCACGTACCGTTAGAAAATCAAACTCAGGGTGGCACAGCCCAAAAATTAGAACATTGGCGATATTCCTTAGAATAACTGCCCCATATGTGTGATTCTTATCTTAATCGTGTTCTTTAGTTATTTCACGTCATGCATACGGTATAAGCACGATATTGAGCGCATTCATAAAATATATTCAACTTCACTACACATGATATTATGTCTCAAAATCAATTATAATAGTGTTCACGCATCCACTATGCCAATATTCCAAATCATACATTTCATTATCAGGCATTATAATTTATAAATGAATTCAACTACCACATGAATTTCATGCATCCAATTATCATTTGATCAGAATAAAAATCATGTTAACACACATATCCTCATGGTTAAAAAATCACAACATTGCATACACATAATCATGTACAATAGGCATGCATAAGCAATCTAATAATACTATGAACCTAATTAATTTAACATTCCTATCTATATATCAAATAAAATATTATGAAGGCCTAGAATCATCCCTACCTGAATCGCTAATTTCCAAATCACGTAAATTCCTCGTCACGCGTAGTACTCAACCTGTACACGTATATTACGTTTGTTAATATAATTACTCAATTATGAGTGTAGAGATATATACATATACATGTATATATATAATGGTTGGATGTTTAAACTAAGTGTATATATATATTATATGACATTTTGGTTGCTAAAAAAATTAATAACACTTGGTTAAAAAAATATGTATGATACATGTAAATATATTATATAATATCTTGATTGCTAAAAAATAAATAATTGAGTTGCAATGGTCAAAAATAATAATAATGTATTGTATGTATGATATATATGTATATACATATAAATATATTATACAATATTTTGGTTGCTTAAAAAAAATAATATACACTTGTATGTGTGATTTTGTTTGTATGATATATATATATATATTATACAACATTTTAGTTGCTCAAAAATAATGAATATATATATTATATAACATTGTTAGTTGTGTAAAAGAAAAGAAAAGAAAAAGAAAAAGAAAATAAAATGAAAGTCAAATGAGTTGCAGTAAAGAAGAGAAAAGGAAAAGAAAAAGAAAAAGAAAACAAAAAATTCAAATGGGTTGCGGATGGATGAAAAACAGGGGAGGAAAAGAGAATAAGAGAAGGAGAAGAGGAAGAAGAAGAAGAAGAAGGAGAAGAAGAGAGTGAGGACGAGATGCAGAGATCGAGAGTGAGAGACCGTGAGCAAGAGATCGGGAGCGAGAGATCGGCGAAGTGAAGACAGAGTGCGGCAAGATCAGTGGCGAAGAAGAGAAGAGGAACGACGGCGACGGCGAGATCCGTGGCGGAGGAGAGAAGAGAGGCGAGATCTGTGGCGGAGAAGAGGAGAGGAAGGCGGCGAGATGAGATCGGTGGCGGAGTTGCAGCGGCAAGGAAGGGAGAGAAGAAGGAGAGCGGCGGCGGCGGTGTGCGTTGGAAGAAAGGAAGAGGAAGAGAAGAGAAGAGGATTTCGAGCGGGCGAGGTTTGCGATTTGGTTTAAAGAGAGCGAGATGCGAAGGTTTCGGCGATTTGGGTTTAAGGAGAGCGAGATCCGAAAATTTCGGCGAGGTTCCGGTGACATGTCGGCGAGATCTCGGCGAGATTCCCGGCGACATGTCGGCGAAATTTCCGGATCTTGTTTTTGAGATTCCTTGATGGATTTGTTTTCCCTCTTTAGTTTCAGCGTTAAATTTCTTTAGCTTTAGGAGTGTTTTTGCTTGATCAAATTTTCATTTTTGTTTTTTGTTCAATTCTCTGGATGCAACTTTTTTTTTTGTCCAGATTCTTGAGTTTCTTGGATGGATTTTCTGGGTATTACAGCTTTGATGATAATCAGTGTGCGAATCCTTAGAAATGTATTAATGGACTATTGATATGCTGAAATTTAATAGATTTGGCAATTGGCTTATGTTAGAGTAGTAATCACTGTAAGTATATATTAATAAAGTGAGAATTATATTAATAGACTAATATGTACATATATTAATATATGAATGAGTATATATATTAATATATGAATGAGTTTATATTAATATATTAATGCGTATATATATAGTCATGAGTATATATATAGTCATATATGTATGAGGTTGAAAAGTATATTAATATATGAATGAGTATATATATAGTCATATATGCATGAGGTTTAATATACTACATGAGGTTGAAAAGTATATTAATATATGAATGAGTATATATATAGTCATATATGCATGAGGTTGAAAAGTATATTAATATATGAATGGGGTTGAGAATTAATTTATGGGGTTGAGAAGTATATGTCACACCCCACCCGGACGAGCCTAAACCGGCGGTACACTCTCGAACGGGGCGCGCATTTGGAACAATAACAATAGTAACAATAAAGTGCGCAGCGAAAATATAAAACACAATACAAATCTGATTTCATTTAATTCAGAAAATCTCCAATGAATAATACAGAGGGTACAAAATGTGGGCCCAATAACCTGCACCCAGTCCACCTTAATTTCCTGTGAAAGATTGGATAATAATGGAGTGAGCTTAACGCGCTCAGTGGGTAAATAGTTCATGATTATAACAATTAATAAAACATACTTCAATATCAAATATCTAAAATACACATGTGAGCATCATAATCAATCAATATGTATGTATGCATGACACTGTATCGTAATGGTTTGATGAACGTACATCGCCTGAGTTCACGTACGGGTGTCCTTCCCTGGGCGTAGCCAGGTTTTCACTGTACGTCCCTCCTCAGGAATGATGCTCTAGATTCACGTACTGATGTCCCTCCCCGGGCGTAGTCGGGTTCTCATGTACGTCTCTCTCCAGAGAAATATAATGAATAACGAGCAATGCTCCTAACTATTCTATGATTCATAAGCCATATAAGTCCCTAGGTAGTGATATGTATAATGCCAATGCATGAACTGGTCTAGTCTACTGGTCTGGTCCTTTCTTGACATTTAGACTGACTTTGGCAACGTCTGGTGATCCTTATCAGAGTTGGTATCACGACGTGCTAGGTTAGGACATTCAGTATTACTTGTATAAGCTGATAGCTTTCAATAAGACCAACTAGATCAGTCCCCAGTTGAGAGGTGAGACACAAGGTCTCCTTAAATACTAATCGCCTATAGCAGCCCGCTGCATCCCGTTCACTATTTAAAGTCACTGAGGACAAGACCGAGTCTAGTTGAGTTAGATTGACTACAAATCCGACTAACTGTAACACCCCGATTTTCAAAACTAATTTTTTTTCTTTTTGTAAGATAATGAATATTTTACTTTTATATAAAATATCACTGAAAATCGAGACGTTACTCGTATCCGTCTATCTTAACCCATAACCATTTTATAAATAATAAAATTTGCAAAACTATGAGTTTATATTCTTCCAACCAACTTACTGATTAAGATAAACGAATACCTTTAATTCTTCATGAGGGTACAATTGTTATCTTCATACGATGATACTTGCCCTTGTCCATTCATTATGGACACAACATTAAAATACAATCATCAAATAGAATTAATGAATTCTATTCCAAGGCACTCACACGTGAATTAAATCACAAGGTCTTTACTGACCGTAATAATATTCATTGAATTTCAATTATCAATACAATTCGTTTGAATAATAAACATTTAAAAATTAAATGAAAATATTCAGTCTCATAATACTAATTAATTAACCCACCCCTACTACTTTGCACTATGTCACGAACTCGCAATTTTATTCTCCTAAGCACATGCATATAAAAATAGGGGTGAGCTTGAAAGTCCAGTGGGTCATCTAAACAATTCACAATATTTTATTGTGATATATACACAAGAACATTACAAACAAGTTTCACATATTAATCGTTGCAACATTATATTGTTTGAGTCGATCATTTCATCACGTTCTAAATCACGTACCGATAGAAAATCAAGCTCAGGGTGGCACAACCCAAAAATTAGAACTTTGGCGATATTCCTTAGAATAACTGCCTCATATGTGTGATTCTTATCTTAATCGTGTTCTTTAGTGATGTCACGTCATGCGTACGGTATAAGCACGATATTAAGCGAATTCATAAAATATATTCAACTCCACTACACATGGTATCATGTTACAAAATCAATTATAATAGTGTTCACGCATTCACTATGCCAATATTCCAAATCATACATTTCATTATCAGACATTATAATTTATAAATGAATTCAACTACCACATGAATTTCATGCATCCAATTATCATTTGATCAGAATAAAAATCATGTTAACACACATATCATCATGGCTAAACAATCACAACATTGCATACATATAATCATGTACAATAGGCATGCATAAACAATCTAATAATACTATGGACCTAATTAATTTAACATTCCTATCTATATATCAAATAAAATATTATGAAGGCCTAGAATCATTCCCACATGAATCGCTAAATTCCAAATTACTTAAATTCTTCGTCACGCGTGGTAATCAACCTGTACACGCATATTACGTTTGCTAATATAATTACTCGATTATGAGTGTAGAGATATATACATATACATGTATATATATATATATAATAACATATTATAGTGCCTTGTGATATGATATAATGATGTGTATGGTATAACATGATATAATACAATATGTGATATATATATAAATATATTATATAACATTACTTGAGTTGCAATGTTTTTTAAAAAAATAATAACACTTGGTTAAAAAAATATGTATGATACATATAAATATATTATATAATATCTTGATTGCTAAAAAGAATAATAACACTTGAGTTGTAATGTTTTTAAAAAAATAATAACACTTGGTAAAAAAAAAATGTATGATACATATAAATATATTATATAATATCTTGATTGCAAAAAAATAAATAATTGAGTTGCAATGGTTAAAAAAAATAATAATAACGTATTGTATGTATGATATATATATAAATATATTATATAACATTTGGTTGCTTAAAAATTAATAATACTTGAATTCCAATGTTTAAAAATAATAATAATGTATTGTATGTTTGATATATATATAAATATATTATACAACATTTTGGTTGCTAAAAAAATAAAGAAAAATAATAAAATACACTTGTATGTGTGATATTGTATGTATGATATATGTATATATACGTATTATATAACATGTTAGTTGTTTAAAAGAAAAGAAAAGAAAAAGAAAAAGTAAATAAGTAAAATAAAATAAAATGAGTTGCAGGAGGGCGGAAGGAAGAAAAACAGGGAAGTATGTATGTGGTATTGTGTATGATATATATATATATATAGAAATGTATTATATAACATATCATATGGTTGCTTAAAAGAAAAGAAAAAAATAAAATAAAATAAAATAAACTAAATTTCTTGAGTTGCTGGGTGGACAGGGGAGAGAGAGAGAAAAAAGAAAGAAAAGAGAATGGGGAAAAGGAGAAGAAGAAGAAGAAGAAGAGAGTGAGGGTGAGATGCAGAGGGCAGAGACCGAGAGATCGGAGGCGAGGCGAGGCGAGAGATTGGCGAAGAGAAGAGAGAGAGAGTGGGCGGCGGCGAGATGATATCAGTGGCGGATGGCGGAGGTTGCAGCGGCGACATGAGAAGAGAAGAGAAGGAAGAGAGCGGCGGCAGCGGCGAGATCCGCGGCGGAGGAGAGAAGAGGGGGCGGTGGCGAGATGAGATCGGTGGCGGAGTTGCAGCGGCAAGGAAGGGAGAGAAAAGAGAAGAGGGTTTCAAGGGTTCGTGCGTTGTTTTCGGCGATTGGGTTTAAAGAGCGAGAGCGAAAGATTTTCGGCGAGATCTCGGCGAGATTCCCGACGACATGTCGGCGAGATCTCGGCGAGATTTTCAGATCTTGTTTGGTGTCAGTCTTCATAGCTGTTGCTTGATTAAAATCTGTAAAAGAAATATATTTGGTGCCTTTTGGGTTTGCATTATTTCGAAAACTTTATTAGCTGTTACAGACTATTTTTCATAGACAACAATGATTTAATGGCAGAGCGTTCAAGAGCAAAAGGGCCAGATTTGTTTAGTCTTTCTACAAGGTTATGCTGCTATCTTGGCTTGTTTTTTTTGTTACTTGCTTCTTTGCTACAGCTAAATTCAGCATCCTTGTATCTATAAATTCTACCCTGTAACTAAAAGAAGAGATTAATGATTTTTTATATTGCCTCTTTATTTTCGGATCTTGTTTGAACTCTCTAATTATTTTTACCAGATTTATGTTGTTGGCATAATGATTTCATGTCTATACCTTACGACCATTTGCCAATGAACGATATGTGTTTGATGAAATGTCTCATTCAACACACACCATTTTTCATTGTTATGTTTGAATGCTATTTGTGAGAAAGTTTTCTGGGTATTACAATAACAGTATAATACGTGAATTCCAAGTGTACAGGCATAAGTGCGACAGTATAGCATTATATGACATAATGCAGTGTAAATGAACAGTAGATATAATAATAACTGAATATAAACTTTAATAAAAGTTATAAAACACGCAAACCTATGTTTCGTTCCCCACCTTCAGATAAGAATTTCTTCTTTTTCAGATCTGGCGCTTTCCTCCGAACAGAACTTCGTCGCACCGCACCGAGAGTCTCAAAAGACTAAAAACTCCAAATGAGTGAGAAGAGGAGGAAAAATCACAATTTGGAGTGAATTTGGTGTGAAAAATGAAGAGGGGGGGTTGGTTTATATAGAGGTTTTTGGCGCCTGAACGTTCGGGAGTTGCGCCTGAACGTTTGGGCATGCGCCTGAATGTTCGGGCATTGCGCCTGAAACAATGTGTGTGCGCATCACTATATCCATTGATGTTATTTTCAGATATCGGCGTAGTTATTTAAGTGAAACAATGTATTGAGATAAGTGTAAACAATGTTTCATCAATTTCTTGATAAGTGAAAATAGTACAATATATCACATCATTAGTTGGTACTAGAAAACAATTTAGGGTATTTCTGTTTAATTGTTGTTTCTAGTTCCCATGTTGCTTCCTCTATGCCGTGGTGATCATTCTCTCTTGATACTTATTTCCTTCCTCAACCCAAACCTCGACTAAAGGGATGATATGCGAAGGATCAGGACGATACTTGCGAAGCATAGATACATGAAAAATGTCATGAACCTTAGGCATGGACGATGGAAGGGACAAACGATAAGCAAGTTTGCCAATATGTTCAATGATCTGAAATGGACCGATGTACCGCGGGGAGAGCTTTCCTTTGATCCCAAAGTGTTTGACACCTCGTGTGGGATGGACTTTTAGAAAAACAAAGTCCCCCTTATCAAATTCTAGAGGCTGTCGTCGTTTGTCAGCATAGCTCTTCTGTCGACTTTGTGCAACACGAAGTCGTTCCTTTACTAGTGTGATCTTCTCAGAAGTCTCTTGAACTAGTTCAGGGCCTAACTGCGGTCGATCTGCCATATCTAACCAGCATACCGGAGATCTGCAAGGGCGACCATAGAGAGCCTCGTACGGTGCCATGCCGATACTAGTTTGGTAGCTGTTGTTGTATGCAAACTCAGCTAAATGTAAATACTTTGCCCATCCGTCATTAAAGTCCAAAATGCAGCATCGTAACAGTCTTCTAAGATTTGGATAAGCCGCTCTGACTGCTCATCAGTCTGAGGGTGGAAGGCTGTGCTCATAGTGATCTTAGAACCCATTCTACTCTGGAAGCTTTTCCAAAAGTTTGATGTGAATCGAGGGTCTCGATCGGAGATGATCGTGAGTGGTATGCCATGAAGGCGTACGATCTCTCTTTCATATAATTCTGCAAGTTTGGCGGGGTTATTCGTGAACTTTATTGGCAAAAAATGTGCAGACTTTGTAAGTCTGTCAATGATGACCCAAACAACATCTTGCCCTTTATTATTTCGAGGTAAGGCCGTAACAAAATCCATTGCGATGTTCTCCCATTTCCATTCTCCAATAGGTAACGGTTGGAGAAAACCAGAGGGAAGTCTTCGTTCTGCCTCAACTTTCTGGCAAACGAGACAACGAAGTTTGCAATTGCCTTCTTCATTCCAAAAAAAAGAGTTGTCGCTTGACATCCTTGTACATCTTGTCACCTCCAGGATGCATAGCGTACCTTGAACAGTGCATCTCAGTAAGCACTTCTTTTCGAACCTCAGGATCGTTCGGTAGACAGAGACGTTTATTATAAAAAACGGTTCTGTCTTCAGTGACCAACCAGTAAGGAAGGTCCTGTCAGCTGAGTAGAAGTTCTCGTTTCTCCATTAACATAGGGTCATTGGCTTGAGCTGCTGAAATCTTTCTGATAATTGAGAGAGGTGTGGTCTTGGTCCCTCTTCATTCAGCTGTAGGTTAAAGTTCTTCACCTCTGTAGCCAACTTCTCCATTTCGTAGTTAAGAGTGCAAGCAACATAAGATTGTCTACTCAGGGCATCAACCACAACATTGGCCTTTTCGGGATGGTATTGGAGTTGAAAGTCATAATCTTTCAAGAATCCCAACCATCGTCTTTGGCGGAGGTTTAGGTCTCTCTGGGTGTATATGTACTTAAGACTCTTGTGATCTGAGAAGACCTCGAACCGTTCACCGTATAGGTAATGACGCCATAATTTCAGTGCAAATACGATAGCAGCAAGTTCGAAGTCATGTGTTGGGTAATTACCCTCATGAATCTTCAGTTGCCTCGAGGCATATGCAACAACTTGGCCTTCTTGCATTAGTACGACACCTAAGCCTTAAAGAGAGGCGTCGGTGTATAGTAAAAATCCAATTGCATTTCTTGGAGTGATAAGTACAGATGCCGTCGTGAGGCGTTTCTTCCATTTCTGAAATGATGCTTCACAGGCGGGATTCCAAATGAATCGCATGTCTTTTCGAGTAAGCTTGGTCATAGGTTCAGCAATCTTTGAGATGTCCTTGATGAAGCGTCTGTAATAGCCAACCAAACCAAGAAAACTCATAATCTAAGTAACAGTGGTAGGCTGCTTCCAGTTTAAGACTGCTTCAACCTTACAAGGATCTACCTCAATGCCATTGCTTGAAACCACATGGCCTAGGAATTGAACTCTCTTCGCCCAAAACTCGTACTTACTCAACTTTGCATACAGTTGGTGGCTTCTCAAGGTCTGGAGGACTATCTTCAAGTTTATCTTATGGTCTTCCTCGGTTGAGGAATATATCAAGATGTCGTCCACAAAAACCACCACAAATCGGTCTAAGTATAACCTGAATATGCGATTCATCAAATCCATGAATGAAGCAGGTGCATTTGTTAGACCAAACAGCATGACCAAGAACTCGTAGTGACCGTACCGAGTTTTGAATGCCGTCTTGGTAATGTCCGACTCTCGAATTTGGAGTTGGTGATAACCGGACCGTAAATCAATCTTAGAGAAGTATTTGGCATCTCTAAGTTGCTCGAACAAGTCATCGATCCTGGGCAACGAATATATGTTCTTGATGGTGACGTTATTCAACTTGCGATAATCGATGCAAAGTCGTAACGAACCATCCTTTTTGCGAACAAACAGAACTGGAGCGCCCCAGGGTGATGAACTCTTTCGGATGAAGCCATTACTCTCTAATTCCTTCAGTTGTTTGTCTAATTCGACCAGCTCGACATTAGACATTCTGTATGGTGGAATTAAGATAGGCCCTGTCCCAGGTATGAGGTTGATCTCAAAATCGAATTCCATAACTGGAGGTAGACCAGGAAGGTCATTTAGAAAACCTGTTGGGAATTCAGATATGACTTGAACATCATGTACTTCGAGAGGGTATAGTGCTGGTGATTTGTTTTCATTACCAAGGGATAGAGCTCGAAGTTGTGCCTTGAAAAGGGCAACTGTTGATTTGTGTATCCATTGCCTTATTCCCTGAAGTTTGACCAACTCTCCTGTAGGCAAGGTTAACTGAACTTGCTTCTTCATACATTCGATCTTTGCATTCAGTGGTGCTAGCCAGTCCATGCTGCGGATGATGTCAAAGTCTTCAATATCCATCACAAAAAGATCTGCATATATTATCTGTTCTGACATTCGAAGCTCACATCGAGAACACTGCAAATTCACGTCAGTACCAGATCTGAACGGTGATGTGACATGGAGTGTGATGTTTGTGGGTTCAGGATGCAGGCCTAAATGGATTACCAATGCCGACGATATAAAATAATGCGTAGCATCTGAATCAAGCAAAACATGCACCATTGTATTGAACAAAGGAAAAGTACCTTTGACGACATTGTTGTCTGAGAGGGGTTGTTGAGCGATGGCAAATGCTCTGCCCTGATTCCGTTGACCCTGGTTTTGCCTGGGTTGGGCATTAGCAGCAGGTGGTGCTTGTTGGACTGGAACAACGAGAATAGGTTGTTGAAGGTGCGGACAGGCATATTTGAGGTGGCCCTGCTGGCCGCAGTTGAAATAAGTCGGCCTGTACTGCTGATTGTTTTGCTGGCCTTGCTGATTGTGGTGTCGACCACCACCTCTGCCATTGCCATTTCTACGGCCACCCCTTCCATAACGACCTCCACCGCCATAATTTCGGAAACCCTGATGGGTAGGGTTAGAAGGTTTAGCCGTAGGTGTTGTGGCCTCATTCTTCGAAACAGGGGCTGGGAGGGCTGGTTTTTTATTGTAGTAGGGCTTCTTCTTGTTGCCATGTTGCGAGCCTTGTTGGGAAAACGTTGCAGGCCATTTTCCTTTATTCATTCTCTGCTCTTATAAGATCTTCTCTTGTTCGAAGCTCATGGCCTTGTCAACAACCTCCTTGTAAATCTTGAGATCCATGATCGACAAGGCTTGTCGAATATCATGGCGAAGGCCATTATAAAATTTCTCAGTCTTATCTTGCTCCGTTGAGATGGTGGAGAGAGAGTAGATCGATAATTCTTTGAACTTGCCAGCATATTCCCTAACGGTCATGGTGCCCTGGTATAACTTTGCGAATTCCTAGCGCTTATGTCTCTTCACAGTGCCGGGGAAATACTCATCAATTAATAATGACTCGAACTGTTGCCAAGTCATATCGGCTATGTTGACTTTTGGGTCCTCTTTCACTGTTATCCACCATGTGTTTGCTCCACCAACAAGTTGGAAGGTCGCTAGTGGAATTTTTTGAGTCTCATCGACTTCTATTGCATCAAGAGCCTTCTTTGACTCATCCAGCCACTTTTGCACCTCATCAGCCTCAATGGTGCCAGCGAAAGTAAGATGTTGTAGCCGCTTGTATTTAGTAATTTGATCGATTTGAGATTCCGACCCAAATTTTACAGGTGCTTGAACCGTGGTAACCTGATTGGCAGTGGTCTCACGAACGGCCGTTTGATCAGTGACTTTCATCGCCTCAATAAATCCGGCGAAGAAGGTTTCTATACTTGAAGACATGGCAAAGGGTGCGGGTGTGAGTGGTATTGCCTGCCTAGGTGTAGTGGCAGTGTAGGGTGTGGCCTGTGCTGTTGTCGGAGGCGGCGGTTCCTGAATCTCAGGAGGTGCCTCCACTGCTGGACGGACAGTATGTGGCCTTCCTCTCTTCCTGGTTTGCATTTTCTCACTGGCAAGGAGAAAAATAAAACTAAGATTTAGAAATTGTAGCCAAGTATAATGTTATAGTATGCTCAACAACAAATTCGAGAGTACTGCAATATTAAAATCACCTATTTTTCTAAGTATAGTGTAAGGTTTTTGTTGAGGAATCAAAGAATTTTATGTGCCTCGTATGGTTGGCCATGTTGTAAAAACAAGGTTAGAAAATTTATATAATAAGTATAGAACTTTGCAAGTATTTCAATGATTTGGTTTTGGTCTTTGTGAACATACATATATATTTCATTGAAAATCCATACGAGTCATAAGAATTCTAAGATGTGCCTCGGTAAATATCCTGATCTAATGTTTTATCGTAATCTTATGTATTCAGACTCTTACTCTTAGTCTTTTCGATTATTATCCAAGTTCGTGTGTCCCATACCACATGAATTTAGTAATAAGGGTGTCAACCAAGTTAAGTTGTATGAACACGGTCTCTAAAAACATTGTTTGAATAGAAGTTCACCAATAGTATCTTCCAAGTTTACTCGTCCCATACCGTGTAAACTTAGTGATAATATTAGTAATGCAACATTCTCCAAATGTTTCTTTTCATACAAGGTCGTGGGTTTTCTTACTTCCACATTTTATTTAGTATCTTCCAATTTTGTTGTGTCTCATACCACTCCAAAGTTAGTGATACAAAAGAAAGAATGGTTGTAAGTCGGCCCACCAAAGATAGTCTTAAACAAAACATTTCATTCATATATAAAAGAAAAATTTACAATGCCAGTAATCAGTTTTGATTTCCCTGCCTATTACCGCTCCTTCAAGATCTCCTGCTAGGTACAGAACGACTACTAATAGAATGTTGAGAGTTTGCTCGCTCTACTTCGGGGTTTTGCATACGTGTTAAGATACTATTTTGAGTCTCTCTCATTTCAGCAATATTGGATGCCATTTCATTTAACTGTTCAAAAAGGTTAGTCGATTGGCCCATTGGTGGTTGATGGCTCGATTGTCCCATAGGTGGAGGGTAAGCCATAGGCATTGGGGAAAGTATTGGTTGTACGGGTGATTCATAGGTGAAAGGTAATTGTTTTGAAATAGTGGGCTTATTGGGATGTTCTGCCCTCCAAAATTTGGTGCCGCCCAATACTGTTGTTGTTGGGTTACAGGAACTTGCGGGAATGGTTGACATGGTACCTCAGGTGTTGGAAACCTTTGGTACGAAGTGTTTTCCTGAGTTGGCATGTTCCAAGCAGGTAGATTCGCTTGAGTACTTTGTCTATTTTGAGGTTGATTTAGGTTGGTAAATAAATCTCCCTCAGTGAATAGATGACCGGTTGGATCATTATTTGGGTATGGGTTTGATGTAGGATTTGACTCATTATTTGTTGTTTCTCTAACGGGAATCTTGCGTCGACTTTTTCGAAGGCAACGTCCATGCTCGTCTCTCATTTTCTCGGCATTTCCTATCGTCGTGCCGAATACTTCCTCGTCAGTTACCCCTCCACTTGTGCCATATGTCTTGAAGCTAGAGGATGTTGTAACTGGTTCAGTGATCTGCTTCGACGTCCCATCAAAAGTGTTGACGTTTGCCTCGTATAGCATCCTCATAATCAAGACTCCGTAGCCGAGGAATTCCTTTCTCAAAGGGTTTTGTATCACCCTCAACATTTGTTGGATAATAATGTGAGGTAGGGAGACATTAATTTTCTTCTCTATGCAGTATAACATAAGAAGTTGAACCCTTGACATAGTGCCTTTAGTCCCCCTTTCTGCCAAGATGTTGCCGTATACAATCTTTCCGAGGCCGGCAAGAGATGGCTTAATATGATTGTTTGGGAGGTTGGTGTACGTCGATTGAGTGTATGGCTCTTTGGCGAGGGAATTGAACAATTGTTCATTAGACTCTGCGATCTCTGCAACTGTCTGGGGTTCATGTGGATAAATAATCCTCTCCTCAATTGGAATCTCCATAAGTCGAGCAATAATCTCGATATTGATAGGAATTTTCATTCCCATGACTGTTGTCTCCAAAATAGGGCTGGTCTCATCTCCTTGAAGTCCCACGAAATTCATAGCTTCATAGAAGGATCTCACCAAGTTGTAAGAGACGTGACCCTCAACTTTGGTTATATTTAACCAACCCAGTGTTGCGAGTTTGTCGTGAAGGATTGGGCGGAGGCGGAAATCTCTATTGTCGATGCTCCTCATAGTCATAACCTCCCTTTTGGACAATTCCTTGAGTCTAGTGGGAATTGGTTCCCTACTATTGGGAGTTGTTCCTTCACTTGAAGTCGTTCTTTAGCTGTAAGGAAAATAAATTTGTGAAAGACACAAAATAAATTCCTAACATTTTTTAAGATTTATTCTTTGTCTTTTAGACAGTATTTTCTATTTTTCTCTTGATATTTATGCCATCATGAAAATCAAAATTCTTTATTAGCAATATGATATATATATATATATATATATATATATCGTATACGTATATGAATGTATAGATATATATATTTAATCATAACTATACATATAGTTTTCATAAATCAACTATATATATATTTGAAATTAAACTATATAAAAATTATATATAGTTTTCTTAGATATATATTTAATGCAAATCTTAACTATATATAATTCATATATATATAGTTCTAAAGACATATATATATATATATATATATCTAATAACATTTTTCATTTAAATTTTTTTGGTCAAATATGATATATATATATATATATATATATATATATATATATATATATATATATATATATATATATATATCATATATACTAAGGTATATAGATATATATATTCAATCATAACTATATCTATAGTTTTTTATAAATCATGACTATATGTATATGTAAATCAAACTATATAAAAATCATATAGTTTTCTAGATATATATTTAATATAAATCTCAACTATATATAATTAACATATAAATATAGTTCTAGAGATATATATATCTAATAAAAATTTTTATCCAAATTTTTCATTAGTAACATGGTATATATATATATATATATATTTAATCATAACTAGATATATAGTTTTTATAAATCACAACTATATATATATATTCAAATCAAACTATATAGAAATCATATAGTTTTCTAGATATATATTTAATATAACTTTCAACTATATACAATTCATATATATATAGTTCTAGAGATATATATATCTAGTAAAATTTTCCTTCCCCTAATTTGGTAGACTTGGGCGGGCCGTGGACAGTACGCTTTGATACCATTAAATGTCATACCCCGCCTGGACGCGCCTAAAATGACGGTACACACGCGGATGGGGCGTGCATTTGGAACTATAACAATGGTAACAACAGAGTGCGCAACAGAAATATCTAACACAGTGTACAATACAAATTTGATTTCATTTAATTCAGAATATTTTTGTACATAAAATGGTCAAGGGAACATACTCCCTAAAATCCTCAATGAATAATACAGAGGGTACAAAATGTGGGCCCCATAACCTGCACCAAGTCCACCCTAATTTCCTGTGAAAATTTGGATAATAATGGAGTGAGCTTAACGCGCTCAGTGGGTAAATAGTTCGTGAATATAACAATTAATAAAACATACTTCAATATTAAATATCTTAAATACACATGTGAGCATCATATTCAATCAATATGTATGTATGCATGACACCGTCTCGTAATGGTTTGATGAACGTACATCACCTAAGTTCACGTACAGGTGTCCTTCCCCGGACGTAGCCAGGTTTTCACTGTACGTCAGTCCTCAGGAACGATGCTCTGGATTCACGTACTGATGTCCCTCCCCGGACGTAGCCGGGTTCTCATGTACGTCCCTCTCCAGATAAATATAATGAATAGCGAGCAATGCTCTTAACTATTCTATGAGTCATAAACCATATACGTCCCTAGGTGTGGATATGTATGATACCAATGCATAAACTGGTCTAGTCTACTGGTCTGGTCTTTTCTTGACATTTAGACTGACTTTGGCAACGTCTGGTGATCCTTATCAGGGTCGGTATCACAACGTGCAAGGTTAGGACATTCAATATTACTTGTATAAGCTGATAGCTTTCAATAAGACCAACTAGATCAATCCCCAGTTGAGAGGTGAGACACAAGGTCTGCTTAAATACTAATCGCCTAGAGCAGCCCGTTGCCTCCCGTTTACTATTTAAAGTTACTGAGGACAAGACCGAGTCTAGTTGAATCAGATTGACCACAAATCCGGCATTATAACAGTGTAATATATGAATTTCAAATATTCAGGCATAAGTGCGGCAGTATAAATATTATATGACATAATGCAGTGTAAATGAACAGTAACTGAATGTAAACTTTAATAAAAGTTATAAAACACGCAAACCTATGTTTCGTTCCCACCTTCAGATAAAAACTTCTTCTTTCAGATCTGACGCTTTCCTCCAGACAGAACTTCGTTGCACCTCACCGAGTGTCTCGGGCAGAGAGTCTCAAAAACTAAAAACTCAGAATGAGTGGAAAGGAGAAGAAAATCACAAGAGAAGGTGATTTGATGTGAGGAATGAGAAATGAAGAGGGTTCCTTATATAGAGATTTTTGGCGCCTGAACGTTCGGGCATTGCTCCAGAACGTTCGGGCGTTGCCCTAATTTTTTTTGTGTGCAATTTTAGGGTATTACAATCTCGTAGTACTATTTGGATTATGTGCCATTTTATTATAATATTGCCGATGACGATCATCTACAATTTGAAGATTCTAATCTGATAATCTAGTAGATGATGATCAAGGAGTATCTTTAGTTTTTCGTGTCTCCTCAATTTTACATAGTGTCCAACACGTAACCTATCGTTAAATGAATATATATATATATATATATATATATATATATTTTAATGTGAGTACTCATATCACTTGTATATCATTACAACCATGTGACTTATTTAAAAAAAGAAGAAGAGAAATGTTATTTCAATTAACTAGGTGCAATAAGCCTATAGTAGTTAGTTCGCATGATCTTCATCTAAGTCCCTTATTCCTCTCTCGTTGTTGTGCTCGTCTTTTTTATCGTTTTGAGGGGTCTCGACTTCTTCTGGCCCTAGTGTCAACATTCTTTAACCTTCTTTTAACACTTAATATATATATGTATATATATATATATGTGGGCCTAGCCCAAATATTGTATGACTTTTTATTTTATTTTTATGAACCCATGCATGAAATAGCCTCATATATATAAAGACTAGTTTTTGTTCTTTTCTTTGTGAGAGTGGTGAGAGAGTGAAAAAGAGTGTTTCTACAAGTTTTCTACATCTTTATTTTGAGAGAGGGAAGAACATACTATGAAATTAAAATCTACAACGTGAAATTAATCTCTTATATTGATTTACTCCTATAATAGTGAATTCTTTACCTCAGTGGACATGGTCAATTTTGGTGAACCACGAAGAATTTCTTGGTATTGTGGATTGAATGTTTTTCTTGTTGTTTGATTCTTGGTTTTTTTTTTTTTTTTTTTTTGTATCTTGGTTTCTTTTTTTGCATTTGACACATTTGTGTTGGTGTTATGTCATTGTCAATATCTAACAGGATCTTCAAAGGGTGTTGCAAAAAAAAATACTTAAAAAAATTCTTAAGAAAGCATTCTTCA
This sequence comes from Paratinospora sagittata, assembly GCA_035771175.1. NCBI lineage: Eukaryota > Viridiplantae > Streptophyta > Magnoliopsida > Ranunculales > Menispermaceae > Paratinospora > Paratinospora sagittata. The sequence continues at coordinate 4,304,658 of CM069601.1, forward strand.
TTATTCACAATATACATAATTACGTATCTGACTTAAAAAAATTCTTACTAATAAAAAAATAGATCATCTAAGTCATGGGAGGTTTCACAAACAATTAAGAACAAATGGCCTTTTTCCCCAATTTGACCTCTGGATAAAAACTTGGCCTTGGGGAGCAAACCCACAACAACATCATATATATATTCTTGGTTTGCACCAGACCAAAAAATAAAGTTGATTAGAAGTGGGCCCTTCACACATTACATAGAAACACAGGCGTAAACAAGCTACATGATCTATTTATTGGAGAGCACCTCTATTTTTATTTTGTTAAATTTACCAAAATAACATCTTAAAAATATCATTTTACAAGAACAACATGTTTGTTGCAAGTGTATATCTATGACATGTTTGATTCTGTAAAATGTCTAAAATGCCCTTTTTCTTTTCCGTTCAAAGCTAGCGATTTCATTACGAAAACCCTTCTTTCTTTGTATCTTGCCATCTCTCTCTCTTTGCTTCTTCGTCTTCTTCTTCGTTCTCCATTGACGATTTCTCACTCTCTCTACACTTTTTCTTCTTCTTTGTCTACAACATCTCTCTCTGTGTCCGCTTTTTCTTCATCTGCAATTTCTCTCTTTCTCTATGCGCTTCTTCTTCTTCAGTTGTTACTTCTCCATTGTTGATTCTCAGATTTGATCAAAGAAGAATAACTAGCACACATGTCTTGTCCTAAAAGGTAACGGTTCTTCTTTTTCATTTGCTCCTTAATGTTGTTTATACTGATACTATGTTGTTTTGGGTATTTAGATATCAACATAATAGTTGAGTTTTGTTCCAATTTTGTGGTATTTGCTAATTTCTTGACATGGGTATATATATGCCTAGCTGAAAAGAAACTCAAAATAGAGGAGAAATCTTGAGACATTATATTACACAAATAATATAGAAACTAATCAAAATCAAATGATCAAGAAGAACATAAACTTTTGTTTATTTATTTATTATTATTATTTTGAAACCAAGAACATAAACTAGAATATATGTATGTACACATTGTATTTAGGGAGCTTCTGCAGGTTGCTATCTCATCTAGCTAGACTTACTAAGGCCGCATGATATTGCTCATAAAATGCATAGAAACCAAGCGACATTAATGATGTTCGACAGTGTTGGCAAAAAAAAAAAAATGATGCCAACCGTAAAAATCTAAACCATGCTACATATTCTAGCTACAAAAAGAACACTAAAGTATTAATATTTGTGCTTAAGGTTAGCCACAAAATTCTTTTTTATAACATAATGAGCAGCACTGTTAGTTTGTTTTGATTAGAAGCAAACGTGAGCAAACAATAACATATTGAAGAAAATGTCAATGGCAGGTATGAATGGAACATATAGTAGTTTTCTCAAATTTAATCTGGCTACTATATTTTTACTTGTCTAAGGTATTATTAGATGGTGTTTTTAAGAATTAATGTTGAGATTTTGAAAGGAATATTGAGATTTTTTTTGTAGAATTAATGTTTTAAGAACAATGTGGTTTTCCTTTTTGAGAATTTTTGGTTTAGGGTGTAGTTTTTTGTGATAAGATAAAATAATATCGTTTTTCCTTCTAAAACAAGTGAATGGCTAATTGATTTTGATTACTGAAAAAATATTGAAAAAAACGAAAAAGTCATATTGGTATTAATTTGGAAAAAAATATTACTCAAAAATAAATATATGAAGATATTTCTAGTACTATTGATATATTGTCGCCACCTTAACATGTATTATTATAGATTGATCAATATCTCTCTCTTAACTGGTTATTGTGGAATTGACATGTACTGTTATAGAGTGATTGGCACAATATAAAATTTTATACCTCATGCTGGTGGAAATGAATTTCATGATGCTTGCTTTTAATTTTTGGAGAATTTATGCATTATAGAGTAATTGATATAATATAAAAAAATATTATTTAGAAATAAACCATGTGTTGCTATAGTTGATGTAATACCTTGTATTTCACCAAAAAAAAAATTACTATTTGGGCAACGCTCAAACGTTCAGGTGCATGACAGAACGTTGCGCCCGAACGTTCTGGCGTGCGCCTGAACGTTCTGGCATGCATTGCGCCTGAACGTTCTGGCATGCGCCTGAACGTTTGAGCGTTGCCCAAATAGTAAATTTCTTTTTGTGAAATACAGGGAATTACAGTTGACTTACTTTTTGTTCTAAGTATTAACTTTTTGTGTCATGATGTTATGATTTATTAATATATAAAAGTGTTAAAGTGTATTTTCTATTCTCTGGAAGAATTTCGAGCTTCTTACGATACTTGAAAAATATCTCAAGGAAGAAAAAATAAAAAAGGCAGTGGATTTTCTTAAAATTGGTGTAATTAAACTAGTTTCCAATAGGGCTTCTCGGTCTAAGGATGATGTTGATGATTGATGCAACAATGTAAACAATTATTTTTTATAAAACTTATGTATTTATCAATTGATGTTTTGTTAGTGTATTCATATATTAGAAGCATTAGTTCAAAATTGATATATTTCTACTATAAAGTTACATTTAGTACCTTGTACTACTAATATATTGGTTCTGATATTATTGATATATTAGTTCTGATACTACTGATTTATCAGTTCTCCTTTAAAATTGTACAAATCCAGTCGATTGGCTTGAATTGGTGAAAACGTTGTTGATTCATTTCTGTGTACAACTGATATATCGATCGTCATACTACTGATAAATCATTTTTCCTTTGTAAATGTAAAGCATTTGGCTTGAACGAAATAGCAGATTGTTTATTGATAGAGCTAGGGAGTTGACTAAGTTATGGAAGGATATTAAGTATGCGGCCAGATCTTGAGTATATGCGGCTGGGATAGTTCAAGGTCACTCTAACTGGGTATTAGATTGGAGTAATTGTTGCAATATGCTTAAGGGTCCATTGTAGTTGTATTTTGAGTTGGCAAGAACTTTGTTGGTTGTTTTGGGTGCTCTTCGGGTGCCCTTGTTTTGTTGTAATATTTTTATTTTTTTAATATATATATATAACTGATACCTTGGTTCTGATATTACCGATGTATCGGTCATGTTCTTTTTTAAGAAACATAATATCAAAAACCAACTGATGTATCGGTTTTGATAGTACCGATACATTGGTCGTATGCAGAGATTATTCACGTCAGAGTAGAGATATTGACTAATAATTTGTGTAGGTAAAATATATTTGACTGATATACCTCGATTATGATATTATCGATGTATCGGTTCTGCTACTATTGTAAGAAAATTAATGACATCTACGAATAACTGATACATCGGTCATACATATATTGAGCTATATGATTTTTTAATTTTACTGATGTATCAGTTCTGATATTACTAATGTATCGGTCTTGCTACTATTGTAGGCAAACTAATGACATATCGGTTCTGATATCTCTATTACTAGATATGACTGATATATTGGTATTATTAGTACCGATATATCAACCGTCTGTCATATCTCTATTATTAGATATGACTAATATATCAGTATTACCAGAATCGATATATCAGTCGTCTATTATATCTTTATTACTAGATATAACTGATATATCGGTATTACCAGAATCGATATATCAGTCGAGCGTCACCAACTTTTTGAAAGCGATTATTGTGCGTTTGAAGTTTGATCATTGCATTTAGAGGGGTTTAGCTTTGGATTTCGCTATGTAATTTTTGTCAAAAACATGTAGAATGACAAATTTGAAGAAACAATAAACATTAAAAAAATTCAAACGTTCATTTCGTTTCGACGTGGATGGGATCGAATTACCTTTGGATGTCATGAAAATACTCGCAAAAACTTCGTAGTTCTAAGATTTTTTTTTCCTCGTTCTTAAAGTGAAGAGTGACTATTGTCATTATAGATCAAAATTATGTTAAAATGAACGTTTAGAAGTTGAAGCGCATAAGTTGAAGGATGTTTTGGAATAAAGACGAGCAGTTTGGAATTAAATAAGGGTATTTTAGACTTTTTACAGTGCCAAACATGCTATTGATATAATTCTGCAATAAACATGCTATTCTTATAAAATGTGATTTTTACAATGTTATTTTGGAGGAAATGGAGTGAGCAAACAACAGCTCAGTGAATATATTTCTTGAGATGACAATTATGTACATTTAGAGAAATATGACATTTAAAATCACTTCAAACACTTATTAAACACATGCATCATTCAACAAATATATTATACATGTCAACAACATAAATTTCATGAGTTTTCAAGAAAACAATGTATCATTTTTTTTCCACGAAATCCAATCTCCCTCTTTCAAGGCAAGAGAGCGGGTCTAACCCTTGTATAGCCGTTACAAGGTAGCCACATCCCCTCATTACCCAATTCACAGTCATTTCAAGGATCTCCAATCCTTGTTAGGACAGGCCTACTGACAATGAGGTTACTCATAGCACTCATCCGGGTCGAATTCCTAACGAAATAAGACCAACTTGCCTTTGCAAGTCTCACATGCTCCAATGTTAAAAATATCATTTATGAATGCAAATTAAAACACAATGCAACAATATATGCATAGCATATAAGAACCAAAATCAAGAAAATATACTCACAGCAGGAATTTTTAACTTAAATACAATCACCGTCGCTTTCAAGTCCAGCTCCAATTTATATCTAACTAATTCAACCTGTCACAACCACTCCATAATTAAATTTCATTTATTCATATCTATTTAAATCTTCAATTTCTCAACTCACTTTAAATCATTAAGAATAAAGATCAACCTGAATAATCTTATACCCATTCTGTGAATTTAGATTCCAACTTACTTTATGACTCATAAACAGTTGAAGAAACTACTATCTCGTTTTTGTGGTCAATCTAGATATTTCCACAAGAAATAACAGTGAAAATAGAGTTCCAATTCATATTTTTACTAGTTCTCATTTTATTTTTCTACTAGAACATATATCAATTTTATTAAAAATTTAGAACATTCCTAAAATTATTCTGTCCACATCGACACGTGTAAAATCCCTCATTCTATCATTCTACTACCTTCAACAGGTATTTTATTGAGGTTTTACACGTTCGCAAAGGTTACGACAGTGAATTTTACTCACCAAAACCATATATTTAGTTACTAAAAATATCAAATCATATCCAAAAATCATGATCTTAACATCGAAACGTCCGGAATTCAATTCTCTACGATTCTATGATCTCAAACTGAAGTTTCATTGGATTCTAATTCTATTTTATTCACTGAATATGATCATAGTACTATTTATGTCACAGTTTGCTAAGTTTTTCTTATCGCCAACTATGCGTCAGGCTCATGGTTTGACGCTTTAAGGCAGGATGGAGCGGTGCGAGTTCGAGTCCCGGCTTTGCTAGACTTTCAAATATATCACAAAGAATACTTTCTGACATGGTGGCAAGTTCGCAGTGGAGTCCCGGGTGCGGGTTGGTGGGAGCGGGTTCAAGTCCATGGGTCGTCTAGTGCGTGCAATGCCAAGTGGTAAGGTTGAGGTTCGTTCGTGTGGTATAGTTGGTTCTCAAGAGGCCAAATTTTCACGGGAGGGTTGGGATTAGTGAATAAATTGTATCTTCTAAAAGAAATTCTTATTATAAATAAAAAAGTTGATTTTTTATTAAAATATAAAAATAACTTTTCTATATTGAACTATAAAACTAATTTTAATTATTACAATAATAAATCTTTTTTGTCAGAATTAATTATTTAAAAAAAAAATAATAAAAACAATTAATCTTTTACTAACAATAATAATTATTTTTATATTAACAAAACTAATTGTAAAACCTTAGAATTCCATTCAGGAAGAACACAAACCAGGTATGTGAACAAAAAAAGAAGTTAAGCTCAAATGCATTTTCATTAATGGTGGATTTCTCATAAAGGAGGCAAGTAACTACTAGCTAATACAGCCAATTACATCTGTCTACGTGTCATATTCTTACAAGTTGTTAGACTTGAACTTAACTAACATAACCTATGAATAATAATCAGTTATTAGGTTGTTAAGTAGTTGATTAGTTGCTTAACTAATCAACAAGGTAATGATTCTCTGTTACTCAAGCTGAACGTGAACCCTGTTATGATAGTTTGCTCTGATCTGAAATCCAGTGGATTGATACTCAAGGAGTCGACTGGACATCCTCCCTCAAATTAAATCGAGGAGAAGATAAGAGGGTTAATTTGGAACTGAGGAAGAGAAACTCTGAAGTAGGAAGAGACTTGGTCATAATATTAGCTATTTGAAACTTGTTGGGATGTAGCGAAGCTCTAAGAGATCAGCTGTAATCTTTTCTCGAGCCAAAGACTTCGCCCAGTATTATCACACCAAAATAAAGGTCTACATGGAAAATCCAAGTTCAGTAAGCAGAGAGGAGAGCCATAAGATATCCGCAGTAGTAGTAGAGATCATTGCTCTATATTCAGCCTTTGTACTAAATTTAGCTACAACTCACTGCTTGCGAGAGATCAAGGTAATCAAATTTCCACCCAAAAAGATGTAAATGTCACTTGTAGAATGTCTGTCCGTAGAATGTCTGTCATCTAAGTCACAGGCTCAATCATCATCATAGAGAAACCTTCCAGCTACAATTTAGAGGAAGGATAAAACCACGAACCATTGTTGATACTAAAATTGTGTGTTGATTAGATTTGTTGTTCCAAAAATATCCCTTTAACAGTTTATAATATGGGTTGAAAGTCAAAATTTCTAATAGATAAAAGAAAGGGTATTACTGAGATTATGATAAAAGTAACACACGAATAAGAAGTATTGGCTTTATAAATAGTCTGGATAATTTTTGCTATTAAATAATTAATTTAATGACTAAATTATACATACTATAATTATAGCTATAATAAAAATAAAAATAAAAAACTCATAATTGGACAAACCCAGATAGACCTTTTTTAAAAGTAAATCAAGCCTGAAGTGGAGTTGTGTGTCAGAATTTAAAATCGGGCTAGACCGAACACATTATATATTTCTTAATATAAAATGTTGTTCAAATTCGAATTTTTGCCAATTTTAATATTTGTGGACGAGAATCCTACTTTCTAATAAATCACTTTCTTACTTTAAAAAAAAAAAAAAAGAAAAAAAAAAAACAAACTTAAGAATCTTTAGCTGCGTTTGATATATAATTTAAAAATAATTTTTAAAATTTTAATATGATCTCATTTTTAATTGATATATAGTTTTTAAAAATATATTTGGTGTCATATTCGAAAAATATTTTTTAAATTTAAAAAATAAGAAAAACTTATTTGGTTGTTCTAAGATTTCATACAAATCAAGTGAAAAAAACTTATGTGAATCCCATCAACTACAAATCAATTAAAAGAAAAACTCAAAAAATAACTTTTATATTTTTTTTAAAAACAATCTGTTTTCTTAACTTTTTTCTAAAAACATTTTTTGAATTGCTTTGCCACAAAAAAAAAGAGAGAAATATATCATTATACATAACTATATTGATTTCATAAAATTAAACTATTAAAACTTTCAAAAAAAATATTAAACTATTAAATACAATATTCTTTTAAAACTATATATATATTAGCAAATGAGCACTGAGTTGAACGTGACTATTTATCAAACATTAATATAAATTAGTAAAAAACAATTTAACAAATTATTGCGTACCGCCTGGGTAGTTTAGAAAGTATGGGAGATGTGGATCGTTTGAAAAAAGTAGCGTGCTTAATATTATTATTTTTTAATTAAAAATAGAATTAATGTGTAAATGACAGTGTAACATCTCATATTTTTTGTCAAAAATTTTACGTTGACTTATGCATATATTGAGATGTATTATATACATATAATTTGTAGAGATATAAGTATACAAGTGTATGTAGTTGTGTTTTTATAAATTTTAATTAGATTATTAAAATCTAAACAATATGTGTAAGTTGGGTATATATATATAAATTAAATTTAAGCATGAGGAGCTGGTTAACTAACTAGCATGGGGAGCATGGGGAGCACGGGATCAAATTTTTATCCTTATCCCTCTCTCCAACGTTTGTAAAGGAAGAAGAGAAAAAAAAAAAAAAAAAACGTTTGTAAAGGAAGAAAAAAAAAAGAAGCAACGGAAGGAGGAGAAGAAAGAGAAGAAATGTCGAATTTTTGCCGAATCAGGGCCATGATAAGTGATTTTTACTTTATTTCTTCGTAAAATTGATATTTAAGTTAGATGTAACAATTTTCTTTGAGTAATTTTTGTTATAGGAGCTATTTTATGGTGTTTTTAAAATTAAAATTTTGACCAACTTCAATGAAAATTTGCTGGGAAGTAAAAATCTCGAATATGTGGTTAGATTGTATTTATTGGTTCATTTAAAATTTTTATAGCTATTGGAAGTTAAATTTGATACTAAAGACTTTTGGAACTCTATTAAAATCCAATAAAACTCCGGTTTGAGACTGTAGAAAGATAGATCTACCAATTTCAGACATTACGATATTAAGATCATGATTTTTAGATATGATTTGATATTTTTAGTAACTAAATTAATATAATCAGTAGACATTATGTTGATGTGTGAAATGTTATAGAATTAATGTTTTGTGGAGATTGAATATTGTTTTATCAGGTGGCGTTTTGGACTTGTGGCTTTATTAATTTTATGTGAAAACTCTTTCAAAAATTTTAAAAAATTGGGATTAGTGTGAGAGGCTGATAGGTTTTAAGTATGTCAAGGTACAACATACTTAAAATTTTGTGTCGATCGTGATGTAACCCGAAAAGGGGTCACGCCAGACAAGATTATCCTTTGTTAGTTAACCATGGTTCAAGTTGGAACTCAAGATTTCAAGAATTGTGGAATTATATTTTAGTTTTTAAAATTGAAATATTTCAATTTTCTAAACTACCATGATTCACCCACATCTCTTCAAAACGTAACGATCATTAAAACTCCTTTTTCGTTTTTCAAACTCTATCCCCATTAAACGATAGCGAAATTTCAAGGCAATTGCTTCCCATTTTATGAAGACTTAAAAATGGCTTATTTGCAAACGATGGCTAGTTATAATAATATGTATTCGGACACTTTCACTTAAAGTCGAGAGTTTGATTCTCTTTTCTTATAAATAAATAAATAAAATTTTTTCCCTAAAAAAAATGGGAGCAGGACCATAGTAGTTGATTCGCATAGTTCCCTCGGGCCCCTTATGTCTCTCACCGTTGTGTTCTATTTCTTGACCCTACTGAGGAGTCTTGACTTTCTCTGGCTCTAATGCCAGCATCTTTTGATCTTGTGTAAGTACTAAAAAAAGTCTTTAATCTCTATTTCCACTGCCATTTGCTAAGGGTTTTGAAAATGGCTTCATAAAGCTTAATGAGCTCATATTTGGAGGCAACGCAAGAACCCTACCATCACCTAATCGATCAATGGTTGGAGAGCTTTCATTGTGACACATTTATAGCCTTTTTTTAATGTAAATAATGTGATCATCGAGTGTACTCAAGTTTAATTTTTATTAAGGTGTACCCATTTCTGATGTTTGGGCTTTGATCTTTTTACATTTGTAATGTTTGTTGAAGTAAAATAAGTGTTTAAATAGGAATTTAGTCCCACATTGAAAAAAATAAAATGAAAAAGTCATAACTTTGGTTTGATATGTTATATGTACCCAAAATAAGAAAGAATTTTGTTTCTAACCCATTACTTTGTAAAAAAGGGTTCAAATTTGTATTTGAGGCGTGTACTTTCTTATATATTAACATTTTCATTTTATTCTTTTCAACAAGGATTAAATTCTTATTCAAACACTTACGTTAGGCTTAATTAATTTTTGGGCTTTAGTTTTTAGTGTGAGATATTTTATCTATTTCCATAGATAATTTTTTAATTAACTGTTTTCTTTTTAAGTTAAATTCATTCTATTGCTTTTTCAATTTTTGTTTTTCAGATTTCTCACTATTTTATATTGATTCTGGTGTAGGTTAATGGTCCTGAATGGAGATTCTGAGAAGTTCACCAATGTTTATGAATATAACTTTTATGTTCAATAACAAGAAAACAGAGAAGAATTTCGAATATCACATACATATTTATTTCTCTTTATTATTTCTATTTCATTTTATTTATCTATATCTATACTTTGAGCGACGTGTGGCCATTTTTTGTTTTATCCCGAAAATGCCTCATTAAATAAACTTATTATTCTTTTTGTAATTTTTTTTTTAAAATTTAAGTAGTAAGGGCAGAATATGTATTCAATCTACATAAAACTACGTTTGCGACTCCAACAGTGTCTTCAAATTAACAGTGTCGTCTGTCCGCTCTTTCCAACGCCGCTGTTGCCTTACGGACGCACCGCTTCGACCGTGCCAAATCCTCGTGAGTTAGCTTTCTTCTTCTTTAGATTAGATGATTTGTTGTTCATCTCTTTCTCTTGCCCTTTTCTTTTCTCCGCTTCTAACTATGTTTTCTTTGTTGCTGTTTTTGTGAGGGTTTTGGTGGATTAAGTTGGTTTTAGTTTGATGCTTGGTTATTCTTTTGATTTTTACTGTAATCTCCAGTTCTTGTGCCGAATGCTGGCAAATTTTTTGAAGCTTACTAAGTTTATGGTTTGAAATTGTCATACTGCACTTTGATTTTGAGGACCACCTGTTTGACAAAATATTTCATAGAAGATTTCTATATTGTGCTAAAAAGACTGTCACTAATCATTATAGATCTTTCCAAGCTCAATTACTTTGAGATGTTTCCTACTGCCAGTTTGTCTCTAAGTGGTAGAAATAGCCACAATCACTTCGTGCTCACTTATCCTCATATTTGTGCTTAATCGCTTCAAATTTCATGAGAAAAAGCATACTTTGATCATACCAGGACTATCATTAGTTCGTTGAGACTAATGCAACCACTAGGTTGTGAGAATTGGGATCCTTTGTAGAATTGGTAAGAGACACTTAATTAAGAATCGAATGCAGGCTCTTGCAATCAAAATGCAAGATTTAGGTTCTGTTTTGTATTTTATAGATCATTTAATAGCTATCTTTATTTATTGTAGATTTAATAGTTTTTCCTAAGATGAATTTGTAATTACTTAATGTTTTTCTAGGATTTTCAAAGATATGATATATTTTGAATTCATGATATATTTTCAAAGCTATTTACATTAATCAACATTATTAATCAGTTTAGAATTATATGTGAAGAAGGTAGTAGTTGGTAGCCTCATCTTACTCACTGAAGCCCGTTAGAAAAGTTATTAGAAAAGTTATTACATACATCTAGAGGTGTGTAATAAATGATGCAATGGACATGAACATGTAGTTGCATTATTTTGCATTTAGATTGCCATTTCCCTAAGAAATAAACAAAATATCCCTTACTTAATTTGAAAACAGGGCATAGAATAAAATATTTAAGGTAAATGGACCTAATAATTAGAACTTGTAGGCTCGAAATTTTAAATTAAATGAATCCAATGACATATGCCTAGTGCCCAATACATTGCAACTACATGTTGATGTTCATTGGATCATTTATTACACACTTCTAGATGTGTGAACCACACACATCCAATGGACATGAACATATAGTTGCATTATTTTGCAGCTAGATTAGCATTCCCCTCTTTCTTATTGTCAATGTTATTAATCAAATGTTAGTTCATCTCTTTCTTAAGGCTTTTTTATTTATTATGTTTTTTTGAACTTTTATTGTGAGGGTTACTTCTCCATCATTAAATTTATTTTAATTTCTAATATATATTCTATTAGTTTCAAGAATCAAATAAATATTTCATTGTTTGGTTGATTTTACTTCTACATTTTCTGTTTTGACTTACTTATTTCTAAAGTTTATTATATTTAACATTCATTTTAAGTACACTTACACTGTTCTCAAGACCTGAATTATCCATCGCATACATGGTTGCATACCCAGTTACTGAATTTGAGTTGAAAACTATGTCAGAAGAAATGCTTAATAATTGGTAATTCACTTAAGGCACAAATTGGGATGGAGTTTGCTCATATAAATATTTTGACACATTCATTTTATTTCTTCTAAAACATTACTCTTCTTCTAATTTCCTATTTCATTCTAATTTCTTCAACTTTTATAATTTTTATACTTGCCATGACATTTATATTTAATTACCTATAGTTATTTTATAAGTTCATTACTTATTACATATTTTGTTGGACACTATAATATTGCAATTATCACTAAGTTTTATTTAAAATTACAATATATTAATTATTTTGTAATATAATTATTCTTGAATTTAACAAGCACATCCTTATCTCAATAAGTAATGGTTATGTTTCCCGAACTCGAGCATGGGTGTCAGATACAGGTATATATCTAGAGGTTCAACTTGTTCATTTTCAAATTCTAGGATACGGGGACTCAGCTATATGATATGTTATTTTTTCCTTCTTTTTTTTTCTTCTTTCACTCATTTATTGTCTGTTTTGTTCTCCCACTTAAGTGAATTTCACCTATTAGTCATTATTTTCTTTTATGTTGTCTCTTCTTTTCATTGGAGAATCTACATAGTAGTATTCTAAAATCTAAAGTGTTGGACACATATCCCATACCCATGTTGTGTCATAAAGTGTCAAACACGGGTACATCAGGCTAAAGTAAAGAGTCCAAGTAACATAGAGTAATAGATATTCACGTGCAACAGACGTGCACCACCACAAGTAATAATAAGAGCAATGATAGGGGGATTGAAATTACTACACCAATTGTGAAAAATCACTGTCACGTCAGATTTTAACATTAATTGATCAATATAACACACTTTTCAAGAAAACTATACATTTGATGTGGAGCCTTGACACATCAGATTTGTAGCAAATGGTGTGTCAATTTCAATCTCTTTAGCATTTTTCTAATAATAATAGTAATAATAAATAAATAAATAACTCTTGGCAAGGGTAAATATGTACTTTCACTTGCCCTAATTCTTTCAACTGTCGTTCTCTTTCTCAATCATTTCTCAGACCACACAAACATATACATCTCCTTCTCTACTTACCTCAAGCGGATTCAACACTTCTCGAACATTCTTCTTGGAGGCAAAAGTTCACCTCAAAATCTTTGAAACATAGGGTTTATCTGAAGGGTTTGATTTCAAGGTATAAACGTTCATCTCTGACTACAAATTTTTGAAATATAGGGTTTATGTGAAGGTTGTGGAACATATATTTCTATATTTTTCAAGCTCTTTTATTCTTTGCAAGCGAGTAGATTGATGGATATATGTTTAGAAGTTAATTGAATGGGATTGTTCTAGTGCATTCTATTCAATGGCCAATCACGAGTAGATTGTCGCATTCTAACTAATAATTTTTTGTAATCCATTTCGAGATAGTGATCCATCTGATAATCTGCTACAGGCACTCATAAGTTGCTCTTATGAGCAATAATTATACCTTAAAAATTATTGATTATTGCGTGTTAAAGTTTTATAATTAAATATTTACCCTAGTTCTTGCATGTTGCTAGCTACAGGTTTAACAAACAATATTTCGCTACCGGTGAAAAGCATATACTGACTAACCTAAAATTGAACAAAAACCAATTTTATTGAGTTTGGTTTGGTTTAACAAAATGCCTACGTCATCACTTTCAATTTGAGCATAAAACTGACCCAAATCAAACCATGGACACTCGTAGTGACTACTAATCTTCATTTGTAAACCTCCCTTTTCGTCTAAAAATACATTTCTTCAATTTAAAGAATTATAACGTAAAATATTATTCAATATGTGTTTAAATTATTTCTTTGTTTTTTTTCCTCTTTGAAGTACATTCACACTCAGGGTTGTGATTTATTCATATTTCAAAGTCCTCCCTCTTTCTCTGTTTCTTTTGGTTTTGATGAGTTTGAAACTATCAAAGAAAAACATTTGGATATTGTTCTCTTCTAATAATGGGCATTGGCACAGTTGCACACAACATTTCGGCATTTTTTATAAATATTTGTAGTCTTACGCCCAGTTTGGTACAACTTTTGCAAAGTTTTGTTGGGTCAAAAGAAATTTTGGAGGCATTTGGCAATATCTGCTTTTGGCCAAATGGGGAAAAACAAATTTTCTATTTTTTGGAGAAAATGGATGAAGCCAGCTTTTTCGAAAAGTGTTTTTTTTAGAAGCAACTCTCAAAAATGCACTTTTGCAAAGGTTGTACCAAATGAGGCCTCAGTTGTGTTGTGAGGTTGAGATTTCTTTATAATAGTAATAAAAATTGGTACAAATTTCCCAAATTTGCTTCCATATCTGCTGCATTTTTCCTATTTCCAAGTTCTAACATATATTTATGTGAACCAAGCAATGGTGCTTGGAGATGAATTGTGTTTTGTGTTTGTATTTTGCATTGTATTCAAAATTTAAATCTCTTAGTTTTCTTTTTCCCCTTTCACGGTTGTACATTAGGAGTTTATTTGGCATTTCCCTTTTCCATGTTCTTGTTTTAAGACTTTCAAACTTTAGAAATCTCAAAATGGTATCAAAAGTTAAGAACACGAGATTATATTGAGAGAGGTTGAGTGTAGCCAAAGATTAAAACAATTGAAGCTTTATGTCTTGGTAGACTTGTTCTAGATTTCTATAATGGTATGGTACATAAAGGTTTTGCTTAGAGCTTCAAAGTTGAACCATACAAAATTTTCATGGAAATAGTTGTAAGTCTCATTTTTTAGTTTCCATTACTTGTGTGTTGTTTAAACATTCACTTGCAACCATACTTTGTGTTTGTAGGTGAGTGTTGATTGAGAAGAATGGTTGAGATTCTTTTTGAGGATATTTTCACTTTGACTCGGTTAGATCCTGATGGTAAAAAGTTTGATAAAGGTATGGTGATATTATTTAACTTTTTCAGTTATTGGGTTTTGAGGTGCTTATCAAAAAAGATTATTGAATATTCTTGGTCTTGCATCATTGTAACTTTCCTTTCTCCTCTTCTTAACATTTTGTGCACCATTCAGTGTAATTAATCCAAATGAGAAGATAAAAGAAAAGAAACTGAAAGTGTCTTTTAATTGTTCTTAATCTGGTAGCGAAGTTTGATTTTGCATGACTTTTAGGCTATTAAACTTACAAAGAGTAGAGACAGAGCTTGTACCAAATAATTCTTCTATTGATTGGTTAAGAAGATTCTGTTCACAGAGTAGAGCAGCTGCAACAAGGCTTAAGTTTGTGATGGAGGCTCATCACCAAAATGGCCAACCAGTTCAAAAAAGAGTATTATCTATGAGAAAGTCCTATTCATAAGAAACTAATTATTCAAATAATCCTTAAACAACGGCCAACAACCTAGCCTTAATAATATGCTTTTGTGTATATGGCTCTTTATGTTGCAGTATATATTGCGGAATTGTCCTATCCTTGGTTGATGTGCATAAAACCAGAATGCAGCATTCTAAAACCATATGTAATGAATGGCTATATAAATTGTTTGAGCTAAAGACTTGTATATCTCTCTCTTCAGTTTCTCGCATTGAAGCTCGGAGTGAGCAGTTTGATATGTACATGCAATTGGATGTAAACACGGAGATATATCCTCTTCATGTTGGTGAAAAGTTCACCATGGTGCTAGCTCCAACACTGAGTTTGGATGGAACTCCCGACACGGGGTATTATACCCAGGTAAATCAGATTCCTTTCTTGAGTTTTATCTATTCCAATTTGCAGAACTGCAATTTCCTGTAAAAAGATCCAATCACGGACTGACCTAAATCTGTTGATTTTTTTCCTGAACATTGATTGCTCTATATTGATTGGGTTGATACATCTAGATACCACGGCATAAAGTTCATTTAAAATCTGACTTTAAATGTGCTACAAATTATTCAGGGCCAGAGAAAGTCACTGGCAGACAAATTTGAGTATGTTATGCATGGGAAGCTGTACAAATTATCAGAGGAAGGTTCAGGGATTAATGTCAAAGTGTATGTATGCTTGTTTTAGTTTGTGCACATTCTTTTCACTCAATCTCAGGGAAGTTACCTTACTCCAACAAATATTTCTTGCTTTTGTTTAGGGAGATTTATGCTTCATTTGGTGGTCTTCTAATGATGCTGAAGGGCGACCCTTCGAATGCTGCCAACTTCGAGTTAGATCAGAGGTTGTTCCTCCTGATGAGGAAAGTCTAACACTATTTTGTCTTCAGGTGGCTTCTATGCAATGAACTATCAGATACTACTGGAAACTTTTTTTTATCCCATGCATCTCTAAAGAGCATAAGTTTGTTTTCCAATTCTTTAGGAATGTTTAATACATAGGTGCTTTAAGAGTTCTTTTGCTTGTATCTAACTAAAACAACTAATTCACCTGTTGTGAGAGTTATACCACTAACTTATGGATGCTTGGATCTCAATTGGGGAATTTTTCAATGGTGAAAACTCAACATTGATGCAGTGGTAATAAATATATAAAAGAACAAGAAAAGGTTGATTTTTGGTCCTTGTTTATCTATGTGATGCTCAAATAGTGCATCTCTGTGTTCATGAGAGAAGTCCATATGATGGGGTTTAGATCTTCTTCTGTAATGTACTTTGGAGAGAGATGACCTTGAGCTTAAAATGAAGATAGTCATGCCTTGTCTCTATGTAAGAGTAAATGGTCCTTCTTTCCTCTTTCCTGTAAATCTCCAAGGGGTGTATACTGTTAACAGAGAGGACTCTGTTGACCATGGCAGCTGGAATCTAAATAAAGTTTTTCAACAAAAGCTATAGCTGATGTCTTATGAGAGTTCAGGTCAAATGGACTGGAAAAACTAGAGAAGGCTTGGATGGATGAGATATTACATTACATAAGAGTAAGGGGCAGTTTGTTTTATTTTGTTTCATATGATGTGTGTGCTTCTCATAGCACATCAAAATTTGTAGGGTACCCTACAACCCCAGAAGTCTATTGCAGTGAAATTACAGTGAAAAATCACCAACTTGAATTGTTGGAAATGACAGTGACACAGAAACCAACAAGTTGACAGGTTTGGGGCCCAAACGAGGAGAGTCTCTTACTAAAACACTGCACAAGATTTGAAAGTGATTTCCAGATGTTTTTTTTAACCTTTTAAGTATTAAGGAACTGTTGTTAGTCACACCAGGTGTTTGTCTTAATGCCATAGTGAATATTATCATAGATGTTATTCTTGGAATCAGAGAGATCTCTTAAGGGATTTACAATGCATGTATTTACAATGCTGATTATAATAAGCTTTTTTTTTTCTTTTTTTCTTTTTTTCTTTTTAGTCTTCATTTGACAACAAGTGAGAGTATACAAACAAGTTTAAAAAATAATCAAAACTTAAATCTTTTATTTTATTTGGGTGAAGTTTGTCTTTACCTTTGAAAGTCTTTGTTTTCTTGACATAATAATTTTGTAGCAGCTAATTGCATTGCTTGTAATTATATTCTGCTTTTTTATAATTGAAAATATGCTATTTTGTCTTTGATAGTACTCAAATTTTAATAAGTAGCTCATAATTGAATGATTGACATATGAATGAAATGCTGATTTGAATGTTATGATGTTTTATCCCGTCTTATCCATGAAAAATATAATGATAAACAAATTAATCATCATTTCAACTGCGTTTCTTTATTATTATTATTATTATTATTATTTTAAGGTCAGTGGGTATAAAGGACGTAAGTTCTCCCTAATCCCTTTAGAGTACAGTTACATATATTTAACGACGTTGTTGGCCAACAAGTGATAAGAGTGTTTCGAACTTAAAATCTTTAGGGTAAGTGCGCTTGTACGAAATTATTAAACCAGCCCACCATTGGTTGATGTGTTTCAAATAATTGGTATCAATCACTAAGATTTCAGTCATTAATTTGTTACTTCTATTAATTAACATAGGAAGTATTTAAGAATTTAGGAGTGGTGGAATGTCTTAGTTTGTGACAATATGGATCCAAGATAAATGATTTCTGGGGACATTAGGCTTTGATTTGGTGGGTATTAATTAAAAATTTTGGATGGATTTGTTTTTGGCAAACATAAACCTAACATTATTAGGTTAGTGGGACCAAACATGTATGATAAGTGGTGTCTATAGGGGTGTGATTTGTGAATGAGTCATGTGCAAGCTTAATCAATATCAAACCACCACATTATACAGAAATAATAATAATGTTATTTTAAAATGAAACAAATCTCGCAGTCCAAGGATCATGCAATCGTAATATTGAGATGTGCTGAAAAATATTTTGGAAATAGTTCCATGAAAATAATTTTTAGCCAAGGTAATGCTAAAAATATATGACTAGAATTATGTAAATAAACATCTAGTACAAATATTACGAATAAAACTTTCATTCCTTACAACAATTGATGTTATGCAGTTTAGGTGATTATTCAAATTAGATGCAAATTAGATGGTAGATTTTTTGTACCAGCTTTCTATCTAATAGTTGAATAATATTGAAAAATTAAAGGAACATATTACAAAACAGAGGTTGGCCTTGGTACAATGAATGTATTTTTATTTTTATTTTCCCTTTTAAAATTTCTATATTAGAAAACAAAAATAAGCAACGTGTGTTTGATTTATCAAGTTTAAAAGTAATTTTTTTCAAATTGTATAGGCCATTGGATTATGTAGGATATATAACAACTACTAAATTGCAAGATAGACGGCCTAAGCTCACAAGGACTACAATTTATTTTTGTTTCAAGCACGAAGACTTGATAGTAGAAGTGTTCATCGAGACCAACCAAATTAAAAAATCGAATCAAACCGATGTGATCGATTTGATTTGGTTTGATTTTTGTGAAGTTCGATTCGATTTTCGGTTTAAGGAATGAAAAATCCGATCGCTTCGGTTCGATTTTCGATCTAGATATTAAAAAATTGAATTTAACCCGAACCGAACTGAATTTTAGGGTAATACTGTCATTTTTTCTATAACCCTAAGCTTTAAATATGTAGGAACATGATTAAAAGATCCTTTGAACTTGCTTTTAATTTTTATTTGTTTAACTAATGGATACTTGAAATTGGATTTACCGGTACATAAAAAAATTGCCTTAAGAAAGGCTTTGAATAGAAAACATATCGAAATTTTTCATGTCAATCTCTTTTAGTATTCTTATTATTAAATGTAATAATGTATTTTGTGTTTTAATTGTAATGATTAAACTATATATTATATTTTTTAAATGATTGAATGTATTTTGAAAAGGTAAAATAGTGTTAAGTATAGATTTATAACTGTAAAATTGACGTAACTAACCCGATCAATCCAAACCGAAGTTTGTACACCCATATTTGATAGCTTAGCCTTAATAGGGAGGGAAGTGCAAAAATTGGCATATATATATTTTTTTGGGTTAAGTACAACTAGCCCTGTCAGGCGCAACAACCGAAAACCAACATCGAATGATGACAATAATTGAAAACAATGAAATCTTCGAACAACAAGGTTTGTAATCCACAACAAGTACTGATATTCTCTCCTAAAACGACATTTAAGAGAGTCGAACCTGCCCTCTTGGGTGGGGCATGAGGTGCAAATAAGCAATGCTATATGCAATCACTCACGCCAACATAGAACTCAGCTCTTGCCCCTAACGGGATGTGCAAATGAAGTAGTTGCCTTCTTTAGGGAGGTTGGTGTCTACATTGGATTTTGTGTTAAACTCGGTTGTGTATATTATAATTTTTTTAAAACTATGCAAACATTAACTTTAAAAAAAAAAAAAAAAAAAAAAACTATGCAAACATTATCATCAATTTAATGATATAAAAGATGAAACAATTATGAATATAAAAAAAATGTTCACTGCTCTTCATTTTCCAACCTCAAAGAAGAGAAGTTTCTGGCCCTAATAATGGAATCCACCGGAGACACAGCAGACACACATGGGGCAGAGTGTTTAGCTAAAACCTCACTACACAACAAACAATTTTTATTGGAGTAGTTGTTCTTCTCTATTTCTCTCTCCTCTCTCCGCTCTCCACTCTCTAGGGATCTCCCTTCCTCTGTTTGGCTTTTCTCCCTAACAAAACCCCAAAAACAAACATAGAAACAAGATAGCAAGAAACACAGTGAGATAATAAGCTAAGCCAAGTTTATAATACATACATACAACCAACCAAACAGACCCCAAGAAATTACAAAATGACCAAAAAAAAAAAATTCAAAAATACAACCACCACCAACACCGTCATCTCTGAAATCCCTCGAGTGAAAACAAAACTAAAACTAAACTAAAAAGTCAGACCAATTGCAGTGAAATCTTACATCTACTATTACTGGTGGTGGACATGGAGACCACGTCAGATTAATTCCAGGGGGCAACCTCCGGCGACCGTGGTTGTCCTCGTCGTCTTCGTCTTCGTCTTCGTCTTCGTCGTCCCCGATGATGACATCGCCACGAGACTGAGCAGTAGATCGGCGAAGGCGCCGATGATGACATCGCCACGAGACTGAGCAGTAGATCGGCGAAGGCGCCGATGATGAACTTGTGGATGTGCTTGGGGTTCAAATCAAGGTAACATGACAACAACTCATTCAAACCATCCCAATTGGCTCTAACGTCGAGCAAGTTTCTCGCTTCGACCATCTCCTGCATCGATCGCCGGAAGTCCAAGAACGGGTCGGGCCAGTAGGTCTGGAAGGGGACGCCGCCGGCGATGATAGGCTGAGATATTGAAGAAGATCTCGAGGAGGAGGAGTAGACGTCGTGATTAATGGAGTCGAAGATGGAGTTGGAGCGGCCGGGGAAGGAGAAGAAGAAGCGTTGGGAGGAGAAGACGGCGGTCGTGGGGTCAGTGGCGTCGGAGAAGTTGTCGGAGGAGGAGGAGGTGGAGAAGAAGTCAGTGGTGGAGCGGCTGAGGGAATTGGAAGTAGTAGGAGATGGAGATGTAGTAGTAGTTGTTGTAGTAGTAGTAGTGAAATCATAGAGAGAGTTGAAGTTCTTCATAACTACTAGGTTTGATGAGTTATTGTGATCTTTGATAGTAGTAGTAGTACTAGTAGTAGCAGAAGAAGAAGAAGAAGAAGAAGAAGAAGAAGAAGAAGAAGAAGAAGAAGGTGGAGGAGAAGGAGATTGGTTGTTGATGTTAGTGTTGTGGTTGGGTTTTGATCTGTTGAGCTTTGAGAAGCAGAGATGAAGGGTTCTTCCTATGTTGCCGGGCATTATCTTCTTCTTCTTCTTCTTCTTCTTGAGCTTATTTTTCTTGTTCTTAGTAATTAATGAGATTGTGAAGTATATATGGGGATTGGATTAATTAATATTTCATGGTTGATGCTGTAAGTGGTTGAATTGAATGGCGAGTAAGACAAGACAGGGAGGGACGACTGTTTGGCCCATTTCTTTTTCTTGGAAGTATACAGTATGAAATATGCGAAGAAGGTACGATGTGATGGGAGGACCGGAGGAGAAGTAATTACGCACATGGTTAGATAGTCATTGAGAGTATTGCTAGTGTTCATATCATACTTATTATTATATTGTCCAATTAAACATGGCTTTTTCTACTCTATTTCACATACTTGGGCGACATCCCATAAAATATTTTTCCCATTTGGTTTTGAAAAAGAGTAATAATAATTTTTAAATTTTCTTCTTTTTTATTTTGGTTTTTTCTAAAAGATTACGTTGATTTTCAATTACTACTGAATTACATATTACCAACAACTTACTAATCATTCTAAAGAACATGCCCCAAATAGAAATATAAGGCCACGAGAAGATCACCCAATGAAATAACAACCATCGTTATTCTATTTATTATTTATTTATTTATTTTATAAGGAGACTTCACGTAACTTAATTTCCTTGAGATATGATAAATTAATTATCCATATCTAATCAAAGACTATTATTTTGATCCACGTATAATTAATATTTTTATGTAGACACTTGTGTCTATATAACATCAAAGATAATAAATAAAGATGTAACTCACCTTGAAAAAGTATTTAAGATTACAATAAGATGTCATATCATAAGAGCTAGATATGATTGACATTAATCAATCTTTGTTTGCTACACATGTTTTGTTTTCTTTGGTTTAATTTTAAAAAGGTACACTTGTTTAATTATATCTTACACAAGAGTTAATTGATCGACATTTGTTTCCTATAACCACCTGTTATGTAGTTATGTTTTTCAAGAAAGGATATACATGTTTAATGTTTTTATATATATATATATATATATATATATATATATATATAATTATAGGAAAGAATTATAATATTGCCATTGGGGATGACAAATTTGTGTGAATTATATATTTATGAAGAAAAGGTACAAGTAAATGGGATATGAATTTGTGACAACGCCTCTTTGGTTATATTCTCATTTTAAAAAGTTATAACATATGCTAAAGATGCCAAAAGTCCAATTATCCTTTTTTTTTTTTCTGATCAGTCACACTTTATTATATATATATATATATATATACAACCAAGATCTATATTATTATGTATGCAGTTAGCCTAAATATTAGAAATAATGAACACATTATCAATGTTGTATATCGACAAATCTACTACTTTAGTTTTCCCATAAATTTAAAAATACCCACTTGCTTTTCCATTATAAATCCTATCTTTTTAATTACTCTATACTCTTTAGCTAGCTAGGTACATCTTAATTAAATGTGAAATATATATATTATATTATTCTTCTACTGTTCCTGGTCCGAGTTCATGTTTTTGTCGTCTGATCAGTTCCAAAACTGACATGTTTATATATATATATTGAGGAAAAAGAAAAACAAAAAAGAAACATAAGATGTATTTATATACTTGGAAATTCAATAATTAGACTAAATTGTACTACTTTATCTCTTAATTTGATACAAATTATCTCTTAATTTGATACAAATAAACCCACTATTATAGTAGTCATATAATTAAATCATAACTTTAAACTATGTCTTTAATATGTTCAAAAGTTAATAATTAGGTACCCACCATTGAAATTCTCATTAAAAAAAAAAAAAAAAAAACAGAAGTAAGTTATATATATAGTACATGACTTATGAGAGTGACCCACACATTAATAATAATGAAAAAGAACTTGTATCATTCATTCTCAAAATTATAAGTTGTGTTGGAGAATAGTACAAAAGATATGAATATATAGAAAAAGAAATTGCCAGCATTTATTAATGCTTAACATTCAGAAACACCACCATTACCTCTAATAATAATGTGTTGGTGAGCAACTGATCAACAATATGGCACATATTTAATTTCTATTAATTTTCATTGTCTCTCCATATGTGTTAATTACTTGAGCATTTTAATTTTATTTTTTTAAAAGATAATAAATCCCAAATTAAACCACCGCTCCTTGATTCTTTCTAAAGTGTTTTTGAAGTAAAAATATTTTTAAATGTATTTAGTAACACTTATTTCTAACTAAACTATGATTTGAAAAAATAGTTTTCAATTTTTAGAACCCGGAAGGGACCAACTTTTTTCAAAAGCACTTCTGCTAAAAGCGTTTATAAAAAAAATACTTTTAAAAAAACTCTTCTAAACAAGGCCTTTAATTAGAACACCACTCCTTGATTCTTTCCAAAGTGTTTTTTTTAGCAAAAACATTTTTAAATGTATTTAGTAACACTTACTTCTAACTAAACTACGATATGAAAAAATAGTTTTCAATTTTTAGAAGAAGTTAGAACTCGGGATAGACCAATTTTTTCTAAAAGTATTTCTACTAAAAGCGTTTATAAAAAAAAAAACACTTTTGAAAAAATTCTTCTAAACAAGGTCTTTAATTAAAACACATCACCCTATTTCATGACTATAATACAAATTAATGCCTACTTTCAATTCTTTTAACTTTTTTTCTCTTGAAGAACAAGTAGCTAGGCCCCATATGACTGCAATCCGCATTTCCCCTACTTATATTCATATAGAATGTACATTTTTTCCAAAATCATATATCCTTACCATTATTATAAAAATTATATCTATTATTTCAATATTACAAAAATAATAATTTTTAATTTTTTTTTAACCCGGGAACATGCATGCCCGTCCATCAAATTAAGACGACCATACAAAAAATTTAAACAAAAAAAAGAAATTAAAAAAAAATCAAAGAGGACCATATAACACGACTTAATTACATATTAAGGAGAATATTAAGGGTATATTAATTCAGACAACAAAGGAGAAGATGATATGACGATGACGATCAAACCTACAAGTTGTTCATATAGACACAAAAAAAAAATACCCTCTCTATCTGTTCTCTGTGTTTTATGGGTTCTGATTGAGCCTTGCGGCTGCAGCCAGAGACTCCCCAACACCACCCGGTTTAGTCCCTTTATTGGGCTTGTTCCGAACCTCTGCTGCTATCACTCCCTGCGCATCTTCTCTCGTCACCACCTTATCTGCTGCCAGCTTCATACTTGCATCCTGATCATTGATCAACCATTTCTGTTATTTCCAGTAAATAAATATATAAACATGTAATGTAATTATAAGAGATTTCATATATATTGCTACTTTTTCTGTCTTTAAAATTTGTTTCTGTTCTATTTACACTATTTTACTTAATTACAATAAACATTAGTATTTTTTTATTAAACAATAATATTAATTATATTTTAACTTTAGTTTTTATTTTTAGTTAAAACACTAAAACTTTAATTGATAAATGTTAAAAATCAATTTAGGCACGTGCTTTATAATGAAGATTTTAGTCCTTTATATAAAGCGACTTCATATAAAGCGACGTCCAACTCGTACATTCATAATATATATATCACTTTCATGCACCATTAAATTATTTTAAAAATTATGCGTTCATATATGTAATTCAAAACAATCATCTAATAGGATATAAAAGTCAAAAAAATTTTTACGTATACTGATTGCTAATACTATTTTTTGACACTAACACATAGCCTCTTTTATATGTTAAAGATGTTGTACACTATTTAAATGTCCATCAGGATATAACGTTAGCATTCAGCGTACATATAATATTACTTTAGAAGTGATGTACACCATATGATCATCATACCCTACAATTTGGGTGCCAACTTAGTAGTACTTATTTATATGTGAATCTTGCATTTGAATTTATTATGTTTACTTTATAAACTAATTAATAACACGTATTATTAGTGTATAAATTAAGAAGACTAATTAATTAACATGTTAATATTATTAATGTAGTTAGTTACATATATGTATATACGTACCGTGAGAACATCAGCCAGTGTTGCCTTGTCTTGGTCGTACAACAAGCGCGCGTTGACGGTAGCCGCGGATTGAGCGGACGCAGCTAAGCCTCCTGGTGCGGTCAAGTTGCATCCAGTTGCTTTTACTTCCGCAGCTTGTATTGCAGAGGCGTCGCTTGCCTCAACCGCCTTGTCCCCCGCTGTCAACGCCGTCGCTTCCAGTGCTTCTCCGATCGTAATTGCGTCTCGCTCTAGCGCCGCTTCCGGAGGTCTCATTTCCACCGGCGCTGGCCGAGAATGCTCTCCAACCACCTTCAAATTTTATTTTATTTTTCATCCAAATTCAATAATTAATGTTGTAAAAAGTAGATACGAATAGATATATCCTAATTCATTATTACCCCAATTGGAGATTAAATATATATCCTCAATTAATTGAAGATGAAATAATAAATAATAAGAATCAGATTGTGATTATTTTGATATGTAACAATAAAAATTATTTTATACGCTTTTTTTTCAAAAAATAATATACTTAGCCCATGATAGCCAATGTACACATTTTTAAGCACCCATTTTATAAATATTTTGATACTCGATAATAAAAATCATTAGATACACTAAAAATGACTAATTTACACATTTCTCAGCACCCATTTTATAATTATCTTGATACTTGATAATAAAAATCATTAGATACACTAATATAACTAATTTACACAATTTTCAGCACCCATTTTATAATTATTTTAATACTTGATAATAAGAATCATTAGATACACTAATTGAAAAAAGAAAGAACGAAAAAAGTTAGCAATTTAATTAGCCCACGATAATGAAGACAAAAAAATGACCAATTTACATATTTTTTTAATACCCAATTCATTTAATTGTATGATCTTTTAAAATAAATTTAATCAATACATTTTTCAAATAGAAATAACTCAAACAAGTGCTTAAAAACTTAAATAAATGTGAATTATATAATTAAAAAAGTTCGGATTAGAGCATTAAAATAATTGGGTAACAAGTAACACAAAAAAAAAAACCATTAACATTTTCTTGGAAGAAAACGTCTATACATTAAATTTGAATAATCAAGAACGATTATATATATTATATAAAAAATGCATGCACCTGTCCCGCGACGGACTCCGTTACAATACGCCGACCCGGAACGTCAGTTTCGGTGACTGTAACGCCTTCTTCTCCGGCGATATCAGTGACGTCTTTGTGACCCAAAAGGTCACTTCTCTCGTTGTGGGTCACTGCCGATTGCATGACTGAAGCAGGGCCTCCTTTCTGGGTCTGACCCAGCACCAGATTCTCTGCGGCCTTCATCATCGCCGCATCTTGTGGAGCTATGGCCTTCGTTGCCAGCTCTCCGGTTACCGGAAACACGTCTCCGTACTTTTTGGGTCTCCGTTCCTCCGGTCGTCTCTCTTGCTGCTGCTGTTGCTGGCTCATCCTCTTGGTCAGATTATTCTAGTACTTTGGCGTGTTTTAGGGTGGTGCTTATGTAAGTGGTTTAAGTGAGGGAGGGCTTGCCACGTGGGTGTACACGTGGAAGACGGAGGGGTAACCAATGATAAACGTGGCAGCTTGTGTGTGCAATGGCAAGAGTTTGGGAGACCGTTGACGTGAATAATAGCAGACGAACTATATTTTTTTTATCGTAATTCTTAACTCGTGAAACATTATATTGAAGGTTGCGTCTCCCTAATATTTTTCTAAGTTTAGCTTTTGATGTCCTATTTTGAATCATTGTATTTGTTTGAAGGGTAATTTTATTTTTATTTTTTATTTTAATTCTTGGTGCTATTGGGCCTTATTATTAGCATTTATTTATCGCGTTAATAGTTGAAATTATTCTTGTCTTTGATCTAGTAATCTTTAATATAAGTTATATATATATATATATATGTGATTCAATGTAACAAATACTACATATTAATAAAAAATAAAAATAAAACTAAGCCTCTTTTCTAAGTCTAATTAAAATAAAAGCAACTGATGAAAAAGGTCATTGGTAGAATATATTTATATTATTTGAACTATGATAATATTTTTACATAACTTTATTATAAGCATTCAAGACTCGGATCGTTTGAGAGATCTATATAACCATGATTACATGTACTTCCACTGCCCACATTTGAACTAATTCCATTGTTTTTATGCTGCCCAGCTCCCAACCTCCAAGCCATTGCCTAACAAATTGTAAGCAAAAAGGTATTAAATGTTCAACATAAACATTTAATAAAACATGCAACTGTCTTAGGTGATAGATAGGAACAAAAAAAAAAAAAAAAGACAAAATGAAAATGGCAGGAGGGAAAAGAAGAAAAGTATAGGAATTGAAAGCAAAGAACTTTTAAAAAGTTAGATTTTCAACAGCTTATAAATCACTTCAACCAACCATCAAATTTGATAAACATTGCTTTCATCAGTTATGGGTAGTTTCACTTTCAGCTATACCTAATCCATGTGGACCATTAAAAAATGTCAAGACCCTTGGTTTTTTCTTTACGAAGAGAAAGTCCCATATCCTAGAAATGTCAAACGCTCGAAATGGACATGTGTAGAACTCATTTATGTCACAAGCAAGTTTCTAAAAATCTTCCCCTCACTCTCATACTGAATTCCAGCATACTTTTCTTCTGCAACCCCAAAAAGGCCGGCAAAAACTTCAAGGGTCAGAAACGCAACAAGATGGTCTGTCCACTATATCTATATGCATGACAGTATATATAATATTTAATATGACCTTGCAATGCAGCATTTGCGGCTTGCATTTAAGACCGGCACCTCGGGCTTTTTCCAGTGATAAAGGAAACAATTCATACATAAAAGATATGGTGATAAAACTATTTCTGCCATGTGTGATTTGATTAGGTCCTTGAGAATTAAAATCATTACTGGGGAAATTTTGCATAAGCCTATGTTACCTAGACTCGGATATGAGTGTCGAACACAGGTACATATCTAGAGGTTTGACCCATTCATTTTCAAATTTTAGGATACGGGGACTCGGTTGTATTATATGTTGTTTTTTTTCTTTTTTTCTTTTTTTCACTCATTTATTGTCCTTTTTATTCTCCCACTTGAGTGAATTTCACCTATTAGTCATTATCTTCTTTCATGCTTTCTCTTCTTTCCATTGGAGAATCTACATAGTAATATTTTAAAATTTAAAGTGTCGAACACATATCCCATACCCATGTCATATTATGAAATGTCGAACAGAGGTACATCGGGCTAAAGTAAAGGGTTCGAGTAACATAGGCGTAAACACTGAAAAAGAATCCAAGTGAATAGTGGTGCTCGCCTATTTTCCATAGCACTTATTCTTACAAATTGGAAGGATGATTGATAGATATTGGGATTTGTTCTCATTCAAGCAGTGATGGGAAATAGGTCTCAATTCTCTTAGATTAAGCTCGCTTATTATACCTTGGATTTGTTATGGTCGCATCCAACAAGAAAATGCCCAGTTTAGATCAAACCAAAGCCAATAGGCCTAACAGAAGGTCTTCTATCCTATGAAACAGATCCATACAGAGATCTAAAATATATAAAAATTCAGTCATGTAAAATTCACTAACACAAGAACATGATGATATAATGCAAAGAGAAAAGAGCATACCATCAGGATCAAAGAAGAAGACTTGCTTTGTTTTCCCATCAGGTTGTGTCTTCTCAAATATTTCAATGCTTTTTTCCTGTGAAATCACTTTCAATTCAGCAAATTCTTCAAAGAATGTAGGCGAATTAATTAATTTACAACAGAAGTTAGGCTAAAATAAATTAGTTTGGTTAGATGTTAAAAACAAAGAGAAAAGATCCTAACCAATGATAGCGAATGTAATTAAAACTTTTCAATAAAATTCGGTTAACAAAAACATTTGTCAAACCAAATTAAAATGTTTTTAGGTCATGCTATTTGATATGGTAAAATATGCAAGAATATTCACTCACTGGAATTTAGGTAGACAAATTGACAATATATAATGTTCTGATTATGATACTCATTGCTCTAGAAAATGAAATGGATTTGACCCTTTGTGCAAAAATGACAAAGGTTAAAACCATAACCAGAATACACCTCCCCAAGACCTCATATTTCACACTAGGTGATAACTTTGTCAAAGGCTCAAAACAGATTTGCATGTATCTCAAATCCACCAGTATTAGATGGTGTACATTTGAATATCTTGCACTGTGGAAGTATCCCATCTAGTGCATAGAAATGAATATTTTTTGTCATCTCTGCTCAAACCAAATCAATTACAATTATACCGGATTCATTTCTCTTTTAGCCCCTAATATAGAGCCACCCATCATAGACCCTTTAACGATTTAAGCTAAAAAAATGCAATTGGCATGAGTATAGCCATAAGAACAACTTACCATAAAAAAAATACTTGATTGAAATTTAATTCTCAAAATCACATAATAAATTCCCAGCAAAAATTTAACAAAATTTACCAGAAATTTATAAAAAAATTAATTCATCAAAATGGAGATTGAAAGCATGAGAAAGAGAAGTTTGCCTTCAAGAATTGAACAAAGGCATCGTAGTTGGAAACACCAAAAGAGATATGATGGCCTCTTGGAAGGTTCCTGGGCTCGGCAACGCGATTCACGATCTCTTCCGGGAGATTTTGCTGAGGATCTCTCTGAATAATATGAAGCGAAGAAGATGAATTGGGGATTCTCAGCCAAACCACTTCAAAGTTTCCGAAATCCGGGGTTTCAATCCGTTCAAAACCCAGTATCTGAATCAGAAATACCCAGAAACTAGTAAGAAAAAAAAAATTTGGGTCTGAACTATTTGATGAAATTGAGAGGAGAAATGGAAATGGAGAGAAGTGGGTATGGTGTGTACCTTCTCGTAGAATTTGGCAAGGCGTTTTACATCTGATGTTGCCCTCGCTATGTGGTTTAGGGAAATACCTGCTGCTGCCGCCATTGTTGCCTCTGTTCTTTCTTCTTCGTTCTTCTTCTTCTTCTTTGGTTGGTTGATTCGATTCAAGTAAAACTATTCTGTCTCTGTTGACTCTTGCCATTTTCTTAGGCTTCTTCTACACGTGTAAAGGATTGGATCAGTTGAGGGAATATCTACTTAAAATTTTATAAGAAAAATAAAAAATAAATTAAAAAAAAATGTACCTAAAATTTGATTAACGTAAGGGGTATTTTTCTTTTCTTGTTTTTTCTTGTTTTTTTTTTTTTGTTGTTGGGCGATAAGATCAGCTCAGCATTTATATGAGTTGTGTTTATGTTTTATGTTTTTTTTTTTTTTTTTTTGGAGAACTCAAGATTCTTAGGCCCCTAGTTACTCGAGAGTTCTGACTAATTTCTTGGACCCTTGATTGCTTGAACAGGATCGCTCTCAGTGGCTAATCAAGTCTCATGTTTTGCATTAAGCCTTCTCTCTGTTGTGGATAATGAGAGATTTAAACTTGAGATTTTCAGAATTAAAGTTGGCCCTAGTTACTAAGATTTCATCGCTTGAATGATTTAACTTAAGCCTGTAACCATTAAGTATGGCTATTCCTCTATTCTACAAACAAAATACAAGGTAATATATTAGGTAATAGGCTATTTCTCTACCCTACCAACAAAATACATAAAAATATAGCTCAACTCTTTCTCAATTCTCATGTAAATGTGTTCATTTTTTTTTCCTTCTTGTGCGTGCGTCCGCGTGAGACTAGCACAATCTTAATTATCAGCTACAAAGAATATGACTACCAATAATCCCGACAAGAACACCGGTTATCCTTGAACCGATGAAACCGATTATTATCTCTCACAATAATTTCTCTATTGACTATGCTCGAGATGAACTTAATTGCACTATGGCAATCTCCGCAGACCCGGAGGTTCTTGGTTATTCTTATTGGGACACCAGGAGGGATAGAGATGAGCCCAAAGGCAAGTGCAAGCTTCTCGCTATGATACCATACCTCAGTTTCTTTCTCTTCCTCCTCTAAATCATAGAGTGCAAAATTGGTGTCTGGAATGTAACCTGCTGCCTTCATATCTCTTCTTAGTTTCATTAGCATTGCCTGGATCTCTGAGTTTCTCTCATGGGAAGTATCCTTTGCTTGGAAGACATGGACGACGTTCTTCACAGAAATCCAGCTGCATCCAGCGCCTTTCTTGATCCCGACGTCCTTCATCTCCTTCCTCACATCTGTGGCATCTTCCCATCTGAATCATTTTGAGAAACATATAATCAATGGAAAAGAAATAGGTAGATCTTTACTTAATCTTAGTAACTTTGCTCCCATAAAACTAGTTTCAAGAAAGGAATTTTGTCAGCAGCAAGAGCTTAACATATTTAGCGTTGTTGTCAAACTAGTGAATCGGAATCAAATCATTAAGATTAAAGATACAAAGATTGATCATATATTTGTATATATTAAGTAAAAGTTATAAAGACATTAGTGACGAATCTGACCAATTCACTACAATTCAGCTAGCGATTTGGCCTGATTCACTTACAATTTGCCACCAATTCACTAACAATTCAAATTGATTCACTTAGGATTTACGGGTAGAGCTATTCATGAAAATGATTTAAATCATTTTGGGGTAGATAGAATCATAAATCGGACTCGTTACTAATTCAACTCACGATTCTGACAATTATGATATTTAGTCATTTGACTCATTTCATGAAAAGCATTAATCTTTGTTAACAAAGTCATGAAAGTTACCTGCCCGCTGCTGCAAACATGTTAGAGAGCAAGACATGGTTGCCAGAGTCCTTTGGATCAAGCTCAAACAAGTTATCAGCAGCTATCTTTCCCAATTCAGGCTTCCCATAGACCCTACAAGCCCCCAAAAGAGCTCCCCAAACTGAGACAGTAGGGTGAATTGGCATAGCTTTGATAAACTCGTAAGCACGCTCTACCATTCCAGCTCTTCCAAACAAATCCACCATACACGCATAATGCTCGGCCCCTGGCTCAATCCCATATCTCCGTCTCATTGACTGGAAAATCTCCATTCCATCCTCCACAGCCCCTGCCCGACTACAAGCCGAAAGCACACAAACTAGTGTCACATAATTCGGCAAAACCTCATGTCTGCCTTCTGTCATCTGCTTAAATAATGCTAAAGCCATGTCAGCATGACCTTGGTGGGCATAGCCACCAATCATTGCATTCCACGTGATCAAATTCCTCTCCGGGATCTCATAAAAAGCTCGCTCACAATCCTCTAAGTTCCCACATTTTCCATACATGTCTACAAGTGCACTCCCTACATACACATTCTCATCCACACAAGCCTTTATAGCAAGAGCATGAACAGAACTCCCAATTTCAAGTCCCACGAGGCCAGCACACGCACTTAGCACACTCGAAGTCATGAAATCCGTCAGCCGAACTCCTTCCTTCCTAGACCTCAAGAAAACAAAACAAGCCTTCTCTTCCTCCTCATTCTGTTCATAAGCTGCAACCATTGAGCACCAAGACACATCATTAGGCCAAGGAATTTTAGAAAAAACCAATTCTGCCGATTCAATCTCCCTACATTTCCCATAAAAATCAACAAGACCATTTCCAACAGACACTTCACAATCATACCCACTTCGAATCAAGAACCCGTGTAACTGCCTCCCAAGCTTAAGATCAGACGTATCAGAGCAAGCATTAAGAATTGAACAAAAAGTTATGGAATTTGGCTCCCCGCCCAGATTCAGAAACTCGATAAACTTGCTCATTCCATCATGGGTCCGGCCTTCCAACACCGAATTTGTGATATAAGAGTTCCAAGTAGCAACATTTCTCTCGGGCATTTTATCAAACATCTTCCGCGCATCCTCTTTAAGCCCAGTCTTACAGTACATATCAAACGAGCTGCACCCAACAAACAGGTCGGCCATCTGCCCGGACTTGACGGCGAGCCCGTGGAGCTGTTTTCCGGCGAGGCCCGACCGAAGCGAAGCGGAGGCTTTGAAAGCACAAGGGAAAGTGAAGTCATTGGGTTGGATGGATTCACGGCGCATTGCGGAGAAATGGAGGAGAGCGGTGGCGAAGTGGGCGTTTTGGACGGCGCCGGCGATGAGGGCGGTCCAGGTGACGACGGAGCGGGTCGGGGTGAGTGAGAGGACGAGTTGGGCTGAGTTGAGTCGGTCGAGTTTGGAGTACATGTTGACGAGGTGGTTGGAGAGGAAGGAAGGTATGGGAACGGTGAGGGGGGATTTGAGGATTTGGGCGTGGACGGCGCGGCCTAGTAGAGGAGATTGAGTTGACACGGCCGATTCGAGGAGGGAGCCGAGGGCGTTGGGCGTGAGGAATGGCATGGCCGGTGGTAATGGCGGGCATGGTTGGCTATACAGAGAGCGCTACATGGGTGAGGGAAAGGAGAAAGTTATATGCTTCGGCAATGGCTGGAATGGCTCGTAAGATAAAGGTTGTGCGTGGTAGCGAAGAAGACGTGCAGCATACATATGCCATCAAAATTCAAAATCCCACTTTTATTTCACTAAATTTTTATTCTTCAGTTTTTATTTTTTAAAACGAGTGCAAAAATAAAGGTATTTTTATTATAAATGAATTAAAATAAAATAAAACTGTATATTTACTATTAAAATAAATGAAGTTGCAGGTAATTCTATGAAAAATACTTAACATACCCACATGTTTTATGAATTTTCAATGATATATAACAAGTGAGTACACTTAGTGTTTTTGATATATACATTTAGACTTACCCTAAAAATAGGGATGAGGGTAGGTAAGAGTAAAATAGCTAAGGGACACCAATGAGTGGTTGGCTCAATAGAAGCTGAGTTGACTCAGTGAAAGCGAGTTGAATCTCAAGGTCATTCATGTATAGAAGTTAAAAGATTTAATTCGTGGAGGCGCCCTCATTGAGAGAGATCTATTATTTTGCACTCGCCTCGAACGATGACTAGTCCTATCTCGAAGAGTGTGGGGATACCTCGTGAAAAACCAAAAGATATATATATATATAGTTAAGGGACAAACATACTCCCACTTATTTATATATAAGAGGAGATTGAGATTTGAATCCATTACCTTCAATGTGGGAGGTTGAATGCCCAATCATTGGGGCAAGCCTCGATAGCTTAAATTGAAATTAAAAAGTATAAGATAGCATTTGACAACTCTAATCTTAAAAATAAACTCTACTTCTTTTTAGCTCTACTTTAATAAGAGCTTATTTTAGTAGAATTTAGGGGACTTAAAGAAGTTAAAAGGTAGTTAAAACTTAACATTACTATTTTTTTTTTTCATTTTGATAACAAAACCAAATTTATTTCTATAAAAACGAAGAAAAATTTTCAAAAGTATTTTAGGTAACAAAAAGACTATGTTGTGAAAATGTGAAGTATTCTTTGGTTTAAGATTTATAATAAGAATACTTCGACTCTTCAAGAGAAAATCATTTTTTTTTAAAAGGTTATCTTGTTTCTTATTAAAAAGAAGTTAACTTTAACATTAAAAAGCATATAATAGTAATTTATATTTCAATTGATTTTATATTTTTGTAGATTTTAATTTCTCATTATACTCTTACAATTTTAAAATTTTTATTCTTATTCTAACTACATGAAATAACTTTACTTTTTACGTATATCAAAAGATATAAATATTTGTATTTTTCTTAAGAAATATGTATCTTAATTGATTAATAAATAATAAAAAAACACATAATAAAGTTCACAATCACATATATCAATAATATATCATTTGTTCATATATTATTTGGAGGTTCAAATCTTTTAACCAAAATAGGCGGATGAGTTAAGCTCAACTCCAACCAAACTTGTCACTTCATGACAAGCTAAGCACCTCAAACCTACGAATAGAAGAAAAAAAAGGCTATAGTAAAGAGTGTATGCCGACTAAAAGCCCTCCGATGACACTTCATCGCCGAGCTCATGACCATTTGGTGGACGCCCAACTCATTATGTGGAGCTCATGATATGTAAGTTTTAAAACTTAAATATGTTCCCACCATTGTCTATAAGTGTCAGCCCCCAACAATAATAATCATCTTAAAAATATATTTGAGCACAAAAGAAACTAAATAAATAAGCCATTCCAAATAGATAGATATATTCCACCATGACAGTGAAAAGTTAGTCTGTTTATTCATGCATTTGATATAACATCCATAAACATCAAAGGAAAAAGGCTTTCATTCATTGAATTGATAAGTAGTAGTAACTTTAAAGAAAAAAAGAGAATAATCCATGTGATTAATTGTGTGATGCCACAAACAAATACACATTTACAGAGTGTGCTCACTCAGCATCTCCAAGAGCATTCACACAACAGACGGTAGTAGTAGTCTCATGATTGACTCTCAATCAGAACAACAACGCCGCATCGCATCTCATCTCTCTATCTCTATCTATCTGTGCTTGTGCCCTCGTTCTCGTTCCTTCAACCCCCCTCCTCCTCCTCTGGTGGAATGCCGCACTTGCTCATCCCACTCCACCATCGTCGGCGGCGTAGGCTCGTATCTGGACGGCCTCCTCTTGAAATGCCGCTCATCGTCACTCGAATCATTATCCATAACAACGCTCTTCTTCGACACAACAGCAGAAGCAGAAGCAGAAACAGGTCCATTGGAAGAAGAGGATCTGAATGGAGGATCCTCCGAGTCTTTGATATCCTTGTGACCACCATTATTGGTCTCGGAGTGAGACGAGGCCTTCCTTTTCTTGCCGCTCCCTCCGTCGGCCGGGAAGCTTATGCGGGAGAAGACGCTGGCCTTGTGCTTCTTCCTCTCGGCATCAGCAGCAGCAGCAGCAGCGGCATCTGAAGCGGAAGCAGTAACAACAGCAGCCTTATTTATTGTTATTGGTTGGTCTTCTGGTTCTGTTCTTCTTTTATTACGGGAGGGTTGTTTGGGGAGGTCTTCGGGGTCAGCCCTCCTCTTGTTGGTAGAAGGACGAGGGGCGGGAGGACGGTCGAGGGAGCGGTGGTGGTGGTGGTGTTGGTGGTGGGATCTTGCAGGACTGGAGGATGGTCTTTCTTCCCGGTGGTGGTGGTGTGATTGGGATGGTCGGTCTGGGGTTGGAGATCTGTCGCTGCGATGGTGGTGGTTGTGGCGGTGGCGGTGGCGGTGGATGTCGGAGCTCTCTGGTGGTGGTGGCGCCAACTTCTGCACCCAACAGACAGATGTTTGACGGTTAGTAACACAGCTTCGCGGAATAAGTCAAAATTCGAAAAATTCCTACTTCTACTTAAAGACAAGAAGGATCCTTCACAAATAAACAATTTAAAATTAATTCAAAAAATTAAGATTTGTAATACTAATAAAATGAAGGACACAATCGTCTTTCCAAAAAAAAAAAAAACACAAGAATGGGTAAGACCGTCTTTTTGTGAGCTTGACTATAATGGGTCATTTCCAAGAGCTCAAACTCACATTGACTCTCGTACCGAGCCAAGAGTACAACAGCTTGCACTCATTGAACTTCGTTCAACTAAAGAAATGGGAGATTCTAGGTGCGCCAACCCGGAAAAACACAAACTAGCCACCTACTTAATACATTTTCAATGATTATACAACATAACACGTAAGATACAGATTTTTTATTTATTTATTTTTTTGGGGGGGGGCTTTCAAAAAAGGTTTATTTGAAATTTAGAAGTTAACCGAATTTGTCTCTCTTTTCCTTATTTAGACCCACTAAAAGAAAATCAGTGATTTATGATATATTTCATTTTGAAAAGAAAAAAAAGAAACAAAGAAACAACATTTAATTTCATAATGGCTAAACCAAGATCAAGCTCAAGGGCTCAAACTGCTATTTAGGCTCAACTGAAAAGAATTGAGCAGCAGCTCTTGAGTGACGCTAATAATATTAATATTATTAAAATCAAGATCTTATTATTAAAAAATTTGTTACAAGAAATCTCCACTTTAATTTAAACAAGGCAGGTTATTAATAATATTCGTCCCCAACCCAAAAATAAAAATAAAAAAGTAGAATAATAATAATAATAACAATAATAATAATAATAGTAATAAAAGGTGCCCACCTCAAAAATAAATAAATATATAAAATAACTAGCAGAAGGTGGTGGGAGTGTTGAAAGAGTGAATGTCATCAAGCAAAGATACATTCAGGGTACTTATAACCATAGTTTTTGCCGCCTTAATCTAATATGAAGTGCAAAACCAGGCAACAAAACAGCAGAATTGGCAGACCCCCGAACGAGCCCCACATCCCACGTTACGTGAAACTGGACGCTCATTAGGATAACTAATAAAAGACCGTCTCAGATTGATGAAATTAATCTGAAAATTATATCATATGATGCATGCAACTCCCAACCCTTGTATACTTCAGCTCTTATTTTTTACTACTGATAGTAAAGCGCATTTTTTTGGAACTCACAACACTAACCCTTCCAAAATAAAAAAATTAAGAAAATATTAATATAACTTCAAAAAATTATAACTACAATACTACTACATATTCATGTTCATTGAATCACTTATTACAAACCTCAAAATACATACACCATACACATCCAATGAACATGAACGTGTAATTGTATTTTTTTTTTTTTTTACAGATAAATTAACATTTCTCAAAAAAATAATACTTATCTATGTCCACCAAAAATAATGGGCAAAGAAATCTAGCACAAAACTACTACTTGACCATCAGGGCCAACAACAGTATCAGGCCTGCTCTTGAAATTTAATCTGGGCTTTTCAGTTGAATTCAAGTTTGGAGAAAAAAAAAACAGCTTTAAAAACACACTTTGTTCACATTTCTCTTGAAAATTGTTTGATCGCCTTAAATCACGCATCAACACGTGCTTCGAAACAATTTAATAACTTCTAAGGGTAATTTCAGCAAAGTGTATTTGAAAAGTGGTGTTAATCAAACATTACTTGAAAAAATAAAAAATAAGGCATTCAAGGACAAACAGGGTAGGCAGAATAGGAGGAGCTACTAAGAACCTAACTCTTTGACCAATTAGCCTGACATATTTAGGAATTTGTATAGATGATTCCATAACAGCCGACTCTGGTCTAAATTAGAGAATAAACCAACTGAGAAAACTAGTGGACAGATAATGGCCTGGAGCTCCAATAGACAATGAGCCAAATAGCATCGGTTAGTCACCCTTGCAGCGCGGGTTGCACTGGAGCAACTGACCGAAAAAATCCACAAAATACTACTCGCATTTCTAAACTCAAAAAAAAATTTCTTCCTGTTGGCATGAAAAACTTGAAAAACATCAAATCTAATCTTAGGATCCTTAAGAAATATCAATGGATTCGGCTCAAAGCAACAAAACGCATTTTCTTTTTCTAAGTCAAAAAAGAAAAGTAGCGTTTTCTTGCCAAAGTTGCTGCAACCATCAATAGGACCCTGCCACAGTACATAAGCAAAAACGAGAACAGCCAAATTAGACAATAAAAGACATACATGTTTTGATTTCATTGAGGAAACATCCCCACTGCTGATTATTTCTCTAGCAGGTTCCCGATCCTTGGGAAAATCCCTGGTCACAGAACAAAGTAAATTTTAGTCGGTATGTGCAAGAGATTTAAGAAAGCCGCATTGTTCCACTTAACTAGAGCTGCAAGACCACCTATCAAAATTAAATTAACAAAGACCAAACCACCCCTCATAGATCAAGAGCTATTATGCAGCATTGCATCAACAAAATCAAATACCAACTTGGGACTCGGGTTTTAGAAGCTTACACCATCTCTTCAAGGACTTGCAATTCTTCTCTCCATGCAAAGAAGTCAACAAAAAAAGGATGAAAGAGAAATGGAGGGCTGAGAGAAAAAACGGGGGAGAGGGGGAAGAGAGAGAGAGAGTGTACCTTTGAACACCTCGCTCAATTTCACGCTTTCTCCTCAAGTCAGCTTTACGAGCCTCAAACTCTTCTCTGCTCATAACTGGTGGGGCTGGATTTGACCCCCTAGCAAACTCCGATAGATCCCTGAAAATTGTTAAGCTCTTATCAGGTTGGTATAATCAGGTTTCATAGCCAACATAACAATCATCTTTATCAAATGGTTGAGGAATGAAGTGCCTTAATAACAAATAACATACCTCTGAGGTGGAACAACCGGTGGCATCATATATCCACCAAAGGGGTCTTGAGGCATAATCCCTCCAAACGGAACATCAAAGGGGCCAGGGACATAACCCATGTAGGGCATTGCACCGGCATAAGGATTCATAAATCCATCCATCCCAAGTTGCATGCCACCCCAATATGGGTTACAGGCTGAAGGGCCAAAAGGCATCATACCATAGTTTTCAGCTGCAACATCTTGAGGAGTTCTCCATTGTAGCTCTGC
Organism: Paratinospora sagittata; assembly: GCA_035771175.1. Classification (NCBI taxonomy): domain Eukaryota; kingdom Viridiplantae; phylum Streptophyta; class Magnoliopsida; order Ranunculales; family Menispermaceae; genus Paratinospora; species Paratinospora sagittata. The sequence continues at coordinate 4,344,163 of CM069601.1, forward strand.
GGCTGCAATACATAAGACAAAATAACATGATCACCTAGAAACATGACTAGCATAGTGAAGCCCTCCTAAAATACAAGAGGAGCTACACTGCCATAGAACAGGACACAAATGCCAATATTGATATAGTTCTATGATTCTTAACTGCAATAGGGGTTTGCGCACAATACTTAACCTAAGAGAAATACAAGCAGAACTTACCATTAAGAGGCAATCGAACTTTCTTCTTTTTCTTTTTCTTCCCTGGAAGACAAAACATATATCAGGATATAAATAATAAAACTAAAAAGCACTGCTCCAAGATATCTTTCTGAAAAAAACTGTCATGAATAATATTAAAAACACTATAAAAAAAGTAAGCTTCATTTCTTTTAAAAATTTTACCTCTAAAATATCAAGGTAACAGCCTGTGAAATAAGAAGCAACGTGGGACAGATACAGGCAGATTTCGAAGGAAAGAGAAAAATGAGAAGATAAGGACACTAAAATGTCTTTACAAATGCCTAGAAATAATAAGACTAGAAAGTGGTGGCAGACAACAATGCATCAAATAAGGCCCTGTGAAGCAAACCAATCAAAAAGACTATAAATCAACAATTTACAATGAATCACCTGGCTCAGAAACTGATGGTTTTTGCTGCACTTCTTCTTCAACCAATGCCGCACTTCCTTGGGATGTTGTTTCTTTCACGGTCACCGACTCGTGCGTGGCTTCCGATATAGCAGCAGCTTTTGTCATCTTTCCTTTCTCCATTGGCTGTTGTGGGGCATTACTGGCATCATTCGCCTCATTTGTAGTCTCTTTTGTTTCCAAATTATCCTCCTTAGGAGGTGGTGGCATTGGTTCACCTTTGGAAGTAGCAGAAAGAGTGGGAGATGGAACTTTGGACTGAGCAGGTCGAGCAGACTCCATATCTAGATAAAGATAATTGTGTTTAGCTATGGCAAAAAGTAGAAGAAATTTTAACCAAACCATACAGACATTGGAACACAGAAACCTTGAATTTGCAACATGCTTCCAGCATTTTCCGCACTACTGTTGTTTGACTCCAATAACCGGTTAATCGTATCTCTAAGAGTCTTATTAGGGAGCAGGTCATCAGCAAGTACATTTGTGGCTCCACAAACACACACTGATTTTGAGATAATGTGGTCCCTGATACCTGATTATAATGCACAAACCATGAATCACTAAATAAAATCATACGGATGAAGTAAAAGCTTAAAGATTCTTTAACAATATTGAACAACCAAATGACAAACATGATACCAGAATTTACACCTGACCTTAAACAAATTCACATCGACATAAACACATTTTCCAAACATAATAATTTGAATGAGCTCAGCAATGTAAATTCACAAAAACTGATTACGAGAACACCATGGATAAATGGAAATTATAAATTATCACCAAGATATTAGAAATACGGTTAAATATTTGCATTTGTAATCAAAAAAACCAAAGAGCAGCAATAGATGTGACCAGCATAAGATTTAAAACTTAGTCAGATGCACAATAAATAGAACACATACATCTGTCACAGAAGCTCTTAAAACAGCACTTGCTAGTTAGTACAGCATCCTTCATTACTTCTTTGCACAATGGGCAACGTAGTTCTGGTGGAATATCACTGACTGAGCGAGTGGAAGGTAGCCCTTCAATTTCCTTCTCAAAAGCAGCCCTATTTCATGTATAAAATGTACCAAGTGAATATCAAAGCCTAAAAACAGAGTCATATACTATCTGCAGCAAGGAAACAAATCAACAATCATTCAATTAGATCAGCTTACTCATTAGGCCTCAAAACAGCAACTGCTCCACTCGGTAAAGCATAAGAGCCATCTGGAGTTGCCATGAGCATTGACTTGGGAATACCAGTTGGAGGCTTCACTTTTTTGATGTCATAATTAGGATCACCGTTAGTAGGGCAATGCTGGATAAAGTGGCCTGGATGGTAGAAATTAAATTATTGAGCATTATTTATTGCTAATAGGCTTGAAGAAGAAAGAGATAAACAAAAAATCTCAATCATCAACATACCAGGAATCTTGCACCTGTGACAAATATAGCCAGCTGGAGGGGTCTTCCGTTCAAACACACCACGGCCTTCAATATAAGCATGTAATAAATCTCAGGGACAACAAAATGTTAAAAGAAAATGTGAAGCAGGAAATCCAACTCTCAGTAGAAGCAGGGAAAAAGAACGAAGCAAATGAAACCACTATTAGAATAATACACAAGGGAATCCCCACTCAAGAGCACCAAACAGGTAAAACGGAAAATAATTTTCAAACAACACTACCTATCAAATAGAACACATTAAATTCTTAATTAAACTTCAGCAAACATCACATAACAAGAAAATATAATGTTCAAGGATTTGAGAATTACCAAAACCCCGGGCCCCCATCATTCTTCCACCCATGCCCCTTCCAAAGCCCCTACCAGCACCGAAAGCATCCTGAGGTTGCCTGGAATTCCATTTCAAATATATCAGTAAAGGATATAAAGGACTCCTTCCAAAAGAAGAGTGAAGGGACATGACTCAAGGGACACAAAAGAAGGAAGCATCTCACCTCTGCCAGTCCAATGCAGGCGTATCAATTAAAGCCTTGATCTTGCTATCCTCGTCAGCTTTATTAGTAAGGGGAGCATCCTGTACTATACTGCTTGATTGAACTTGTACTGCTTCCGGAATGGCATATAAATCATTTCCAAATTCATCCCATTCAGTCTCCTCGGGCTGCATAACCCAACCCAATCAGTCACATCATTTCAGCAGACATTTGAACCATTAGTTGACAAAATGAAACCATGGAGACTAATTCTTACAAATCTCATGACAGATGTATCAGCCAAGGGGACACCACTCTTTCCTGATTGAATATCCTCTTCCTTATTATCTACAACTTTAGGCCTGCACCAGAAAAGATATATGTCCTATCTCAACCAGAACCTAGATCTTCCTTTATAAGCAAGGGTACCATAAAACACGATGAACAATTGAAGCTTAGGTGGTATTTGTTAATTCTACTTGCAACCTCTACAAAAATGATAATAACGAAAAAGGTTATTTTTTAGGTAAAGATTTTTACTATTTCTTTTGTACCTCTAATTGAAAGTAAAGGTATGATCTCACAAAAATAAATTAAGATTTTGGCCTAGTCTACTACAAATGGAGGTTCATTTCAAAGTAGAAGTAGAGGCCAAATAGAATTAACAAACACTACAAAAATTCTAGAGCTAAACTTAATTGATGCGGCAATGACCAACAACAAGAAGGCATTTGACCATACAACTGAAGCAACCAAAACGTAATTAATCTTCTATGTTAGGCAAAACAAAATGACCAAAGACGTGAAGGTTCAAAATAGTACTCTTCTCGTTCAGTTACAATAGGCATGCGAGGTCGTCCAGGAATGCGGCGAACTAAAACAGATGTATTTTTCGGTATCAACGTAGCTTCATCATTGTACTCTGAAATTGCAAGCACAGAATAGAAAGTCTATAAATACTGCAGAAAGATAAATCCAGCTGATGCAACCAAATAGAGAACAATGTAAATTAAATCCGATCATCCACCAACTCGACTTACAGACTACCAAAAAAAACATAGTATTATAAGTAATTCTTATTACAGTTTCATAACTCAAATTCTGCGCAAAATGTTAGAGATTTGGACTAAGAAAATTAACTAAATATTTCATCTTGATCTGAGTTTTACATTATATTGTCATCAATTTATCTATCAAACTTCCCTGCCTGCTTTAAAGGCATTCCCCCAAACTGGAAAACAAATCCTTAAAAATTTAACCTATTAAAACCCTAACAGAGAACAACTGGTCTCTTCTCTCGCAAAATTGATTATAGCTTGAATGAGCAAGATGCAATTAATAAATATTTCAGAATCAACAACCAACCTTCGTTAGTCTGAGCGTTGGCGACCATGAGGTCAAAATCAGTACCCCTCCCCAAATGCTTGGATTCGAAAATTTTTTCTTTCAAATTCGCAACCGATATGAAATGACCGTCAATAGGAATAGAGTCGTAATCTTTTGCACTTTTAAACTTATAATATACAGCCATAATTTTTTTTCCCTCTGCTGTAAAAGTATAAGAGAAATCACAGAATAAAGAAATTGCCCTAAAAAGAGCAGAAAAAGACAGAAAAAAAAAATTTAATGGCCGTAAATTGAAAATCAATGGCCTGATATTGAAATCTAAAACAAAAATTGGATGAGTACAAGTAAATTTATCTCCTTTAATAATCTCGATCGACTTTCAAATCTCAAGACCTATCACGTTCACCAAGTGAACGAGAAACTCTTCAGAGAATCACTAGGGCACGCAGAGAAAACCGCTTCAAACAAAAAAAAGCTTTGAGAAAATATCACGCTCTTCCAACTCGAAGACCAATCAGAACTTCCAGTAAATCTCAGCCTCTCAGCGCCACCAGAAACCCTAAATCAGCTTTTTGAATTGAATCCCCTTCGATCGACAGAAACACCGGTTTCGCGTACCAGACTCAACCGCAGAAAACACACCGTCGATCGATCTTCAACTACCGACAGAATCTCCAATCCGCAACAGAAGATCAACGTGAAAGAAGCTTCAGATGCACGAACTCGAACTCAAAAATTCCACAAATCGAAGCCGCAGAACCAAATGAAACAGAGAAACCAGATTCGACGCCGATTGAAGATCGATTGATCGAGAGAAACGAAGATCGAGATCGATTCGAAGACAACTTCAGATAAGAAGGGGAATTAGGGCTTAACCCTTGGATGGATGGCTAGGAGACGCCGTTCGATAAAAAGGCTCCCGTTATCGCAAGTTGCAAAAGTGAACAATAATGGCTGTTGAGGTCGGCGGTCCTCATTTTATAAGCGAGGAGGATCGGTTTTCTACTCAGAATTCGAACTAAAGAGTTCACAGTTAATTCAGTGATGTGACTAGGACGAGTGAGTCACCGACCCAATGTTGACTCGGTTAGTGACTCGCTAAAGTTTTTTTTTTTAAATAAAAATAAAAATTATTTGACTGGAATTTCTACCAACAAAAAAAGGATGATTGTAAGTGCATTATTGGTTGCTTATGTTGTTTTTATGAGTATTGTTATTTCAAGAGATATAATTCTAATTAAAATAATTTCTATAAATTCATTTTCAGCATAAAATTTATAAAGGTAAGAATAACAATTCAAGTTGTTGATGTGGCTTAGACCTAAGGATCTAAACGCAACAAGCTAAGAGCACAACAACTAAAGCCCCCCATATATAAAAAGGTACATAAAAAGATCAAGTTAGGCTTTAGACATCGTAAATGCCCACAACATCTACTATTTTTTTTCCTTGCACCTAAGGAGAGTTGAATCCTTCCTATGGGTAGACAAGGCAAGGTGCAGACCAATTGAGTTGTCGGCTCATCCGAATAACCAGTTGAGTTGCATAGTTATAAGTTGTCTTCTAATTTATAAGAAATATGGTTTTGTATGCATTATGACTTTTCGTTAAAACATACCCACCATGTCATTTGAATGCAAATTAAGTGTATATAGGAGCAATTTTAATTATAGATTACATTATAAAAAATATTAATCCAAGTACAAAACTACAAGTTTAACTATATACTCATGATATAAAATATATATATATATATATTACATAATCATATTCATTGAATATATATGTTTTATACTATAAATTTATTGAAATAGCTTTTCTTATTGAGTTGGTATAATATAATGATTACTATTATGGTTACTATTCAAATTATTAATACAGATATAATGGTTATTATTCAAATTTTTTTTAAAAAAGGTGAAAAGTAGAATAAAATAATTCACATTGAAATAAATAAAAAAAAGAAGCATGGATAAGGTATGCCCACGATATATGTTAACCATAAAAATCTTTTTTCAACTTACATATGTTGTTAATAATGCATATATTCCATAATTTTTTTAACAATGTGGGCGAGGCACACAAAGCAAATGTGTTAAAAACACGGGGCACACTCTTTATCTAATCAATGTACATCTATCTACTAATACGCCCACTCTCATAGATAAGTAGTAGATCTTATATTCATAATTCTTAAGACAAACTATATATAATAACACCTACACATTCATTAAGAAGATCCCATTCTCTTTTCTCATTAAAACTTACCCCTAAAATTAAAAATTAGTCAATGCGCATAACCTCTAAAGTATCCGAAATACCCCAAGTTGCCAAAAATTAAAAAAATAAATAAAAATGATTAATATTCAATATGCAAAACCTCCCAATTCATGGCGTCAGCGTGATATTTTAATTTCATAACCCTATTTAAAAGTTTATTCTTTTTTTTTTGTTTTTTTTTTTCGATCTGAAAAAGAAAGAAGAAGAAGATAGAGCAAAAGCAGCAAGACAATACTAAAATTATGAAAAGAGAAATTTAAATCAAATATTGATGTAAAATCTACTTTTATCACCAAAAGCAGTTAAATACACATTGGTTGCCAGCATTTCTGACCTAATTCAAACACGCAACTCCTTCCCAGTGAAATAATTCTAAGCCTTCTTTCACTCATCAATATTAACATACATGCATGAGATTCCTAAGGGATCCGACGACGCGACAGAATACAAGGAAAAGGGTAGAATAGGTCAGGAAAAGCAGAGGGGAAGGAAAAAAAAAAGGGAAAAAGAATTAAACGTCGGTCAAGATCAAGGATGATACAATCATAACGTAAGCAAGAACGAAGAATATTGCTATCTGAATGAAGAACTTCGGATTTTCTCTCATGCTTGGTGAGGTAACAGCCCTGCACAGATAAAACCCTTTCCTTCATTAAAAAGAAAAAACTTCTATTGCAACTAACTAAGAAGATTAGAAATTAGGGAATTCCATTACTGCATTGTAAAATAATACGATGATGAAATGAAGGAAAAAGCATACCTTGCGATTCGCTGGGAAAGCCTGTGGAAGGGCAAGCTCTGGAGGAAAACAATGCCAGGTCCTGTTAGAGTGGCTGTAACAAGATTGTCACCCTGCAAGGAGAAACTAAACAAATTTAACCAAGGTTCTCAAAAATGTATAATAAACCTAGAAGCAGCACTAGGTATTAATACAGTTATATATGCTGCAAACTTGTTTGTCATAGAAGGATGAACAACCGTGTATAGTTAATTTGGTATGTTAGCTATACTTGATGTATACTTACCTGAAAAATAACAATTTATAAGAGGGTAGTAGATGACGTCGATAGAATATTATGCATAAGAATCGGAAGAGCAATCAGAATAGGTAAAAGATTGATTAAGATCGGTTTTCTCATGTTTGTCCAAAAATGATACACAACGATGGATATAAGAATAACTTGCTTTCCACTAAAATAAAAACTGAAATATCATCATATTCATATGCATTAAATAGCTAAAGTTGACAATCAGTTAAACTTAAAGCCAAATTTCACAACCATTTTCTGCCCTCAAGCAGACTTTAGCGACAAGTATTTCACTGACTATAGATCATATCAAATTAGAACACTAATAGTGATCATACTTGCCATTGTGGACCTAGGGGAAGACCATTCCGAGCAAGAAGTTGCTCAAGAAGATTAAAAGAAAAGAAAAACAAGAAAAAAGAGAAAAGCATAAAAGGGTGAGGAAAGATTCTTACCCCAAAAACCACTCGTCTCATGGGACCAGAATATTTTACTTGAAAATTAATTGAAGCCGTCATGGCCACAACACAAGATGCATCGACAACAAGTACTTCGCCAAGATCAAGATTTTTCTGGACAACTAGCACAAAAACTCCTAAAGGTTAGTCCAGATGAGGGATTGAAAACTCCAAAATCAGATACAAACAACCATGTACACTACACACACACACACACACAATACAGAAATGAGAGAAGCAGAGTTGGTACTACTCCCTGCCTATTCTTCCCATAATTAAATTAGTTAACTAAAATACTTCCTCCCCACCATGTTAACCATGACATTAGACATTCAATTTGAACATTTGTTGGCCATAGCAGCCAGATTAGAAGTTCTTTATATCCAAATTTGGTCTCAACTCCACATGGATAGAAATAGTGAAAATGTGAAATACATATTTAAATTATCAATGTACAGTGCAACTTTTAGGATTACATGTGTAACTTTTTGACAGTACACAATTATAATTTATGAGTAGTGCATATATAATTTATTATTTTAAAGTTAACTTAAGAAGTATTATCAATATACAATTTTAATTCACGAGGGCAATAATAGGCGTTATTAATTTTTTATAAAGAAGAGGAAGTTTGAAACCCCAATCCTTTCAGAACTAGAGGAGATTTTCTTAATAATTATCAAAACCACACAAGAGGTTTATGAAATGAAAAAAAATGGCAGCCCAGTACACAAAGCTCCTGCCTATGTGGTGTTCTGGGGAAGGGTTGGACCACTTTGGGTCTATAAAGAACAGAGGTTCCAAACGAGTTTCTTAGACAATAGGGTGAACGATTTCAACTAAGAATCATCAAGCTATAGAAATACGTAAGCAATAAATGATTGAAGTACTAGAACATAATTGAATCATGAAAAATACATATTGCAAAGAAGACTGCGATAGAGTCTCCAGAAGAAGGCATCACATCAACAAAGTTAGAGCAATGTTTTCAAGGCTTCGCCTTGGCGGTTGCCTAGCATTTTAGGGAGAAAACTCCTAGGCTTTGTGCTATGCAGGCAGTGGGGGTTTGTGCAAATATTTAAAAAGTTTTGGGGGGTCTCTCTAATTTAAAAAAAAAAAGCTTAAAAAACATAAATGCCCCTTTTCTATAGTAAACCCTCGAATTTTTCTCTCCCTAAGCCTATCTTTTCCATTTGCTCCGACCAAAAAACATTGTCGAAATCTCCAACAACAGTCAACGACACTACTCCGGCGATAGATATTTTAGTTTTGTACTTTTGAACCTTTTGGACAATATGTATTATGACATGAATTAATGTTTTGTAGACATGATTCTAATTAATATGAAGTGTTTTTTATCGTTTTATAAAAATTTAGTATTAATTATAGAATATAGTTAGATATATATAATTTTGTACATGAACTGTCCAGGGACCTATAAATAATTAATTAATTATCTAGGGACCAATAAATAAATATTTTTATTATCACCTAGGCCACGTCTAGGCTTTGCCTAGGCTACGCCTTGCCTAGATAGGGCAAATTGCCTAGACATCGCCTTGGTGCCTTGAAAACACTGAGTTAGAGAGAGAAGGGGAAATGTATACCAGATCCACCAGCAACAATGAATGCAAGCCCTTGGCCTGTCAACTTTTGTTTCAGAATTCCCTGTTACAGAATAAAATTTGCATTCAAACAGATATGCATGTCTAGATTGGAAGTACAAATGGTCTACAACAGAGTGGGTAAAAAGTAAAAACAAATGGAAATTTTAAAAAAAGGAATTACAAATGATCAGAGTCTCAAATAGATCAACTTTAAGTGCTCAAAATTTGCAAACAAGTGACTGCAAACAATCTCACCTCTACGCCAGCAACAACATTGCGGGCCCGCTGATCCACTGAATTTGTGACGGTCACCTCATTGACTGAGCAAAGAAATGCATCTGGCTACAGAAAATAAATTTTGCAGTCGCACGTGAGAAAGAAAAATAGTAATAACCTAGCATATAACTCAGTAATAGCTTTGAACTAACCAAAGCAATATCAGCACAAGCCTGATGTAAGCCAGTAACTACTTAATACAAGAATAATCAGTGCAAGGGAATCAGCTCTACCTGGCATAAAATTTCTCCACCAAACTTGGCCAGATCAATCTATTAAAAAAGACATGATTACAAACCACAAAAAGAAAACAAGTACTCAGTAAAATATACACCTTAGCATCTCAAAGTAATACATAGACTAGCAAAGATTCCTACAAGGTATGTGAGTGGACTAATAAATAAACTGATGGTATACACTCTTAAAAAAACTTTGAAATGCTTTCTGAATACAGACCGGCAGTATCCTTGCGAGAGAGGGTGCAGCAATACCAACGAATCCATCGTTTGGACCAGTATTGTGAAAAATTATGCTAGTCACACTCTTGCCAAAAAGCCATTGCCACATACCTCCATCATTTTCATGCAGGTAAACATTATCCATTTGTATGGAGCCAGACATGTAGCACATGGAGCCTACAAAAGTAGAGCCATAAGTCACTCACCCCTCAAATTTGACAGCCGTAAATCAAAAGAATGACAAGTACAAGCTAAATAGAAATAGCCAACCAAAAGGTAAAATTTCATTGTTCATACAAGCACAAAATTAATGAACTATAATAGTAACTGCTCTTTTAGATAGGTCACAGACTCATATGTTTCACCAGATTTTAATTTTGAATTGAACAGATAAAAAAGAACAATGTTGCAGACTTGCAATGAACACTTCATCACTTAACAACAGAAACAAAAATCACAGTTAACTATTTAAAATCAGCAAACAGATACAAACAGCAGTTGCTGCACATCACAATTAGGATATAATATAGGAAGGAACCATGATTGGCATGCAGGGAAAGACACGACAATATTAGAAAGTAGGAGGACAACACATTGAAATATAAATAAATGAATAAACAAACAGAGCCAAGCTTATAATTCGTCAATTGTTCATGACATCTGAAACCTATGAATCAGACTTCACCAAGAGAAATGCAACCATGTAATTTAGAATTTTTGCTCCCTCGGGTTCTTCTGAGAAGCTAAGCATGTTGGAAATGACAAGATTGTAAAGTTGTCAAAAATTAAGATTTGCAAGGTAGTTATGTGCCAATATTCATGTTGAAAGAAGATGATAATAACTGAAAATAAAAGCATCCAAGAAGACTTGCCATATTGATATCTTCATTAGAGGAATCCCTCCCACTAATAAACCCCCCCTTGAGTAATCTGATGTGCACAAGTTGTGTCAAAACTAAGAAATAGAGAGAGAATTAAAATATGAAGAAAATAAAAATAAGAGACTATAGAAAAAAATTGGTGTCGTTGCCTAGAGGAGGTATAGCCAACATGAGGGAGACAAAGGGCAAAAAGAAAAGAAAAGAGAAAGTAGATGGAGGTGATTCGCAAACACGCCATAAGGGGAGGAGCAAGGTGCTAGCAGTCAGATTTGATTGACAGGCTCCTCCCTTCAATTTTATATGACTACACTCAAGTCTTGCATTTTTTATTAAATTGGACCAAATATTAGGCTAAAATCCAACGAAAACCAAATAATTTGGTCTTCAGATATTTTCAATTTCAAGACCCTAGTTGTAGTTTAGACTAAAGAAAGAGTAATTAACTAGAAACTATGTTTTAACTAGGAAACTAAGGATTGACATTCAATTGTCTAAGAAGATCTTATATCAGTTAAGAAGCGGCACACAAAATTAAAGTTGAATGGATAAATTGGAGGTAACATTCTATAGTGTATCACAATGCAATGGAGAAGCAAGATTGCTTCAGTAATGAAACAAACTCTTTATATAATGAACATAGACAAGATTTAAGAATTGACTTACTAATACAAGCAAAAGTTGAAAAGAATGTGATTATTCCTCAAATTCATAGTTGGAGCTCCTTATATAAGAACTCCATCAAAGTAACTTGAAAACCTTCAGGAACACATAAAATAACTTTTCTAAGCTATCTATGACAATAATTACATCCAAATCCTATAAGAACTCTATTTGTATACTTCTCAACACTTCCTATTATAACTTAAATGATATAACAAGCTTACTCTAAAAACAAAATATGAACCATATAGAATTACAACTAAAATAGAAGTTCTAAAAAAATATGAAAAAATAAAATCTAGGAAAAAAACTTGAATCTAGCTTTATATTCAAAACCAAAACTATATAGGGATTAAATTAGAGGGGCGCTGGCCATTGAGGTGGTTTTAATTCCTCCACAATGAATACCAATTGCAGAATTAAGATAAGCAACAACTGCTTATGCAATTTTCATGCCCAGTATAATACTCGTTAAAATCATCAAAAGTACAAGATATGAAAGATAGGGTTGTTTGTAGGTTAGGTTGGTTAAGTTTTGGGCCAATGACAAGCCAACCCAACCAAATCGTATGGCAAAAATGCAACACAGTCAACCCAACCTCAATGCTTCTAAATTCTCTTTCTATATGAAGAGAAGAAGAAAAAAGTTTACTAATTCTCTCGGATGACATGGAGTGGTTTTCTTAATAATTTTGGATGATGGTTATGTTTACCAATAATATGGTCACAAAATGTCAGAGACTTCTGAATTATAATTATATTGATAAGCAACAAAAACAAGCTATCTAAAAACTGGAACACAATATAAGTGTCATCCAACTAAAAAAATCATTTAATAAGGAGATTTAACAATAGACCAATCTTCCTATTTCATCTCTTACACCTTATGTAAATGGTATACTATGCTCTCAAGGAGTAAACATATTTCATCTGAGGTTTTCCACTGTTTCAATTAGACGAGGCACCAAGCTCAGATTCTAAGCAGGAGCCCCATGTTAGCATCACACAATATTCACTTGGAGCCCCATTTCAGATTGGTTTCTTTCTATCAGGTTTAAATCTCATGAACTAGTAACCTAAACCACACTATTTGGATTGCAGATTTAAACAACCAGCCCAACCAAAACATATGGCCAACCCAGCCCAACCCATATGATTCAAGTTGGATTGTTTGGTTTGCTCGAGTTGGCCAATAGCTTGAACACCTATAATGGACGGATGGTTAAGATCAAATGCCACATTAATTAAGGACCAAGTAATTAATGTGTTAACTTCTACCTAAACTAAGTTGAAGGCCTTCATATTAACATTGGACCAATTGCAAAGGAAAAGAACAAGGATTGCCATTTGTATTATTCAAGATTTTAAAATTAATTATTATTATTTACTGTAAATTACAAAAAAATGACAAAATCTTATAATTTACAATTTGGTTTATGAGTTGAATCCAATCCCAACCTTAACAATTTGACAATTTGATTTCTACTTAACTACTATGCATGTAGCTCATTGGGATGTATTCACAATACTTTCTAAAGCAAAATAACTCTATTTGGAAATAATCGAGAATTGTTCTTAAATTAAATAAGTAGCTTGAGATCAAAAACTACATAAGCTGTGATGATACTATAACCTCTTCTTCAGCAGCTCAGCTTCTTATGGTAACAATATTCTAATGGATCCAAGACATCAAACCTTCTCTTGATCAAATTGAATTCAAACCAGCAATTTTTTAGATTTTTGAGGAATTATGAGTTGGGGGTTTATTCCTTTCCATTGTGCCCTTCGAGATCTCGAGAAGCAAACAAATGCTTCTTTCAAAGTTCAAACTAAGCATAGTGGAACTCACTGTTGCTAGGAGATCGATATTTCAGACCTCAATAGGTCGGACAACAATATCTTCCATGTCAGCAACAAGAGCAACTTGAAAAGAGTCCAATTACCTCTTTTCCACAAGTGACCAATATATGTATCGTCCTCCTTTAGATAATGAGTCAACTAGACGGCAATGCTCAAAAAAATTCACACAAAGAATCATCTTATGACTGTCACCTATAGTTTTTTGGATTCCTATGAGCAAATTATATATGAATCCAACATGTATTGGAGGATCACATCAGTGCTTCCTTAACTTTTCTAAATTACGAGTCTCCAACTATGCTAGTTGTCCATTTTCAAGAGCACAATCTCAGTTAGGAAGGTGCTGCAGATTTTGTCTTGCGTACAAGCAAGTTTTTCATATAGTTAATATAATATGTATTTATGTATAACATTCATGTTCATCGGGTTTCATCTATTAAACCTAATGGAATAACCCAACTTTTCGAGTCTTTACAAAAGAGACCTTATTGACAGTTAAGTGTTGGGACACCCGACCCAATCTATAGTTCTTTGGTCAGGTCAGTCCAGTTCAGCAGGTCATTGGGTATTGTGCACAAACCTGCCTTTGGCTTTGTAATATTTGGATGGGGGAGGCTTTTTTAACACAACACGGTCCTCGTGCATGATAGCATGATCCTCGTGTTTCAAGACCATTTGTTGATAGATACATTCATGTAGTGGTTCAATGATCCAATCGAGGTTGCTTCAATTTGCTCACCATAATTTTGATCATATAAATAATATGAACCCAGTCAAACATAGCATGAGGTGCTTATAGGTATGGGTGTAGCTTTAGTCGTGTCTGCTTATTATATAACAACCTACTAACTTGAAAAATATAGTATAACAAAAAATTAGAACATGGGCTACAGAGCCAAGCTATTTGATATATTATTGTACTGTGCATTTATTGCTGAATGTATTGATTAAGCATATAATGACTGCTTTTTTAGACTTCCTGATCCAGGGAGCATTTTTTAAACAAAAACTGCATGGTTGTATTATTATAAAGCGAGTTTTGTTTGTTTGCCAATTTGAATTCAGAAAAAACAGAGTAACTGATATAAAAGGCAACTAAGGACTTGGTGCTGCATTGGAACATACATTCCCTAAAACTTAGCTGCCTTTTTATTTGCTTATTCTTGTTTTCTCTTCGTTGATAGTTATAAAAGTTGTTTCTTGTATATAATGATGAGAAAGTCAAAATATCTCAAGGCGGAGTATTTCAAAGCAGCTCGAACAAACAATAATATAGCAGTGAAACAGTATCTTTTGTAGATAATTCAAATAATTAGAAGCAATCTCATAATTCATTAAAGGATTTTATCTAATTGCATGTCTCATTCATAGATAGCAGAACCATTGAAAGGGAGGCTCACCGGGCTTAGCAATAACCTTCTCTTGCGGCTTTAACATAATCTGAAAAACAAGAGAACCAAAGCTGTGGGTAGGTATTAAGAAATTTATATTTTTAGATAAGGCAAAAGAGACAATTGAGGCATGATATAGTGAACCAAATACCTGAACTATTTGAGCTTCACCGCCCAAAATCTGAAAAGGTATGACAGCTGCTTGTGGACTCTGCAATACATAATAATGATTACTGATGTGACTTTATGCAAGAAATAGAACTCAAATCAAATGCTAAAACAATATATGGCTATAAAATATCAAAGAGTAAAACGTTTGCTCAATGTTCATGTTATATTCATAAAGAACTTTACTGAGATAATAAGGGAGGAAGAGAGATGCAAGTGCGGAATGCATCAACTTAGTCCATGCAAACACACCCTCGTTGCTGCCTCTGTCTAGAGGTGCTTGAGGAACATTTTCTGTGCCAATGACGAGTTTTGATGCTTGCATAATTTTCAATTACCACACACAACTTACAAAGAAAAAAAGTTCCATGTCCAAAACAAGACCCTATAATAAAGCCAAGGCATTTCCCACCCTAGACAAGAACTAATCAAGGCAAAGCCTATGTTACTTGGGACTCGAATATGGGGACTTGTTTATTTAAATTATGGGATATGGGGACTCGGCTAAAAAGTATCCAAAAATCTGGATCTGGGTACTTGGACAAGGCTATATTTTATCTTCTTCTGTCCTTTTTTTCTTACTCTTCTCAATTGTTTATTGTCTTTTTTTTCCTTCACTTAAGTAAATTTTCACCTATTAATCATTCTCTCTCTTTGTTTGCTTTCTCTTCTTCCTTTGGAGAATCTATATAGTAATTCTAAAATCCAATATTTCAGACACATATCTCATACCCATGCCGATATCATGAAGTGTCGACATAGGTACATTGGGCTAAAATAAAGAGTCCAGATAACATAGGATAGGCCAAAACCCTTAACACAAAAAAGACCAAGTCAAATCAATCTTTGTAGTAATTCTAAAATCCAATATTTCAGACATATATCCCATACCCATGTCTGTAACAACCCCAAAAATTTACCATTTTCTTTTCTTTTAAAACAAAAAATACAAATACAGTCACACGATAGAAAATAGACCCAAAAAACTCAACCGGAAAACCCTGGGCGAAACGGCCAATTACAGTCTACGTGCCCTTGGGACGTCCCCTTCTCCTGAATTTTCTATAAATAGGGAGGGGGGGACCACCACTCCAACCCCCGAACCATTTCCCGTTTTCTCAACCAGGTTGTACATCCAAAGACACCCCGATGCCACAATCTTTGAAGGTGGGAATGAAAGCCTAGGTTTGTGTATCTTATGTTTATAATAATGATTACATTGCTTTATGCATCTATATTGTTACCATGCCTTTACTAATTCATGCACTTATTATTGAATATCATGAAACTTAAGCTGTTATACATCTGGGACGTTGGACCTATGAGTTTTGAGCAACTATATGTTGGGCTCATGAGGAGCCTTCGTCGCCATCTTAGCTGCTACATGTTGTTACTTGAGGCACTCGACCCATGAGTTTCAAGTTGCATTGCGCTGGGCTCATGGGGTCAAGTTGCCACCATTGGATGCTTGATTGTATTTGTTGTGGTTTAGCATGATTGATGATTATTGTTATGTATTTATTATTGTTTACATAAGCTACGTTTATCACGTTTGATCCACTGAGTTGTTGAGCTCACCCCGTTGCTAATCTTTCCAGAGAAGTAAGGTGGGTTAGGATGGACGTCTTCAGGGGGAGCTTGCCAACCCCCGTTCATGTAGGGAAGTACCTTTTTGTTTTCCCGGCAAGTCCTTCCTAGTGCAGGAACGACATTCCTCCTTTACCTTTTTGTTTTTCTTTTGTAGGGGCACAATCCTTTCAACTCTTTTTGCACCCCTTTATGGGAAGGAATGTAATAGTAACTCTATTTTGTAAAACTCCTTTGAATATTTTGTAATTAATGGTTTTTGGGACACTATGCTTCTGTGCACTCGACTTAATTATCATGCCCAGCCACATGTGCGCTACGAATGCAGTAACTGTGATTTAATACATGTGCCTCGGCAGGGTGAGACAATGTCGGTATCATGAAGTGTCAACACAGGTACATTTGGCTAAAATAAAGAGTCCAGGTAACATAGGATAGGCCAAAATCCAAAAAAGACCAAGTCAAATCAATCTACTATTTGTTGAAACGCGTGAGTTCAAGAGAGTTAAATTCCAGCAATAAAATGATAAACACTATAGATATGAGTACCCTGCACTTTGAGAATGCATCAGATGCTTCATCTCACTCGTGAATCAAGCTCATCATAGAAAACTTTAAAATTGAGAAAGTTTTAATGCCACGTGACTTTGATGTAAATTAGGTTATCAATTTGGGAAATTTTAAGTGCATCAGAGGCACTAATTCTGCCTGTGAATTAAACTGTTTGATGCCAGATCAGAGTCATCATACCAGGTTTGTGAATGAAAACTCAAATCCGAAACCAAAAAAAGCAAATAAGAAGCAAGAAATTGCAAGTAAAAAAAATAAGAAGTAATGGAAAAGGGTTGGTGAATTAAGCTATTTGCAATAAGGAGGGAGGCAACAACTTCTTTCACTTTTCATGGTCCTTTTATGTGCAGAACATTTCTTGGAAGAGCCTAACTTGGACAACACAAACATAAACCCCAGATTCTCACCTACTAAAGACAACTAAGCTTGTCACAGAGTGTTCATTTGTCTGTTCACTGCTGTGTTTCATCCAGGAGCTAGTACTAAAAGCTCCATACACTTCCAATTATTCCAAAGAAAATTTAGATCCTATTCACAATTCCAATAAGCCTCGCAGCAGAACTACCTAATATAAATAACACGTCAAATGCACACTAATCAATTAGATAAACCCTAACTTCCACATACACGCATAAAATGCACATCAAAGAGGCTTGAAAATTCAAACATCAGGCGGATCGAATGTACGCTTCAATCGAAACCCTAAGTGCGCATCCAAAAATTAAGATCGAAAGAAGATGAGAGTGAGCGAAACCTGGTAGACATATGGTTGGAAAGGCGTGGAGAAGAACGGTGCAGCCATGGCGATTGACGAACAAGCTTCTGAAAACGTCACGAATCAAGACAGGAAATTCGAGAAGCCATTGGAGATCTGTCAATGGGAACTCAACCGCTCCATTTGAACAAGATCGGAGAGACAAAATTTAATTTGAGAAAATAAATAAATCTCCGTCTACTCTCGAATCAAATAGAACTTTTTTTTTTCTAATTTCTGGAAGAGATTTTTGGTTTACTGTTCGCAGGACGTTTTAGTATTTTGTTTTATTTGAAGTTCCGGAAATACCCGTGTTTTGGCAAACAGTCTCCTGGAATGACCCCGCGGTTTCGGTGCTTTTGAGTCCAGACGGCAAGGGCATATTTGCGACTTCAATTTCGACGCTGCTGTGTCTCGCGCTGCGTTTTGGAATTTGTTGACAACTCGGCAAATTTTATTACGTGGACTGATATGATTGACTGATTACTAAGTCAGGACGTGTCACAAGTGATCTTGTCCAGGATACTAATTTACACTGATCAACCCCAATTGTGTCCACGTGAGTAGCACGTGGTTTAGTGGATGCATATTTATCTGGATGATTAAATACAAAATTTTATATAACATTGTCTTTTCTTTCTTTTTCTTTTTTTTCTTTTTTTTTTAATAATTAGTTGTATAATCAACTTTATCACCATATCACACTCTCAAAAATGTATCAGACTTATTTATTTCTGACCTATTAATTTTTTTACCCTTTAAAGCGAGACAGTGACAAGAGTTGATCAATTATATATTTATATATAATTAATTTTGAATCGTTGAAGAGAAATTTGTAAGGGTATGTCTTATTGTTATTTTTTTGTTTAAGAAATTTTCAAAACTGGGAATTCAAGAAGTGATATTTTATTATTTTGAGAAAATCTCTTATTTTCTAAATAAAATCTTGAAAATTTGTTTCCCAATTAAATTTATATCAAAATTACAAATCAAATACAACCTAAAGTTTCATAACAAGGAATGCATGATTCCAATATAATACACATTAGAGATTTGTAATTAAGAAAAATAAGTTTCATGTCTAAAGGTGATAATATTTTAGTAACAAAAAATGACCAAAGAGAACATTTTCTTTTTAATGAAATATCGAAAGTAAAATATCAGTTTTTTTTTTTTTTTAAATAAGAATGTGTCTCAAGTCCAGAATACAATTTAAAAACAAAAATTCAAAAAATGACTTCTAATCATTTGTTTTCTTATTAAAATTTTCAAAAACTGTTTTCGATTACAATATAACCAAATGAGTTTTCTTTGTTTTGAGATTTTCAAATGAAGAACTGTTCCCAAGTGGTGAACCAAACAAGGTCTTGTTTTTCTTGTTAAATGAAAATTCTTCAACTATATCAAGTAAGGCCAACTTAACATCTTATTATGATTTATAAGAATGTTGTTTTATGATCAAGGTTAGCTTGAATAACTAGTGGGACTGCTACTCGTGTCTCCACAGGTCATAATAAAATGGTTAGGGTTTTATACAAATACAATTTTAACAAAATCGAGAACAAGTAAAATTTAATAATTTAAAACCTTTATTTTTGAAAAAATTGTTTGGTAACTTTACATATATAAAAAAAGAAAAGTTCTATTTTAAAAATTTATTTTAAAGGTGTTGTATGGTAACCTTATATTCCAACCATTTATTTTTTTTAGTGTTGATAGAAGGTCGAAAGACAACACATAAAGGCCAGAGAAAGTCAGAATTATTTGGTAGGGTCAAGAAAACGAGCATAGCAGCGAGAGGCGAATCAATTACTATAGTTTCGCTCATATTTTTATTAGAGGAGGAACAACTTTCATTTATTTGTAAAGAAATATAATCAAAATCCTTATTTCGAATGAAAGAGTTTAAATACACACCATTGGAATTAGTCAACATTTGCGTTTATACGACTATATAAATACACAAGATTAATAATTAAACTAAACTTAAAAACAATTAGTCACTATATAACAATTCAATTAATATTAAAATTATTTACTATATACAGATTTGAACATAAAATAATTATAATTTTATTGACTACCCATTTAGATAGATCGAATACATTTTTTTTTTTGTTCGATGTCCCTCTCTAATAAGGATGTAGGTGCCCTTATTTATTTATATATTTTTTCAATCCGGACTCAACACTGATATATATATTTTAATTTAGACAATAACAATATTTAAGTCCCGGGTTTAGTTTATGATTCTGTTATAATTTTTTACATGTAAAAATCTAAAAATATCTAAAAACTCATTTAGTTTAAAAGATTTGAAAAATAAATTTTTATTTATTTTTGTTAAAGAAATAAGTTATTTTGAAAAACAGATAAAAAATTATTTTTTAAAATTTTCTGTTTTTAGATTATATACTTGTTTCAGCGTTATTTGTTTACTTTTTGCATCGATACTTATTTTCCTTATACACCTATTTATTTTCCTTGTGATAACACGATCTTAAACCCAAAGCATCAAAAACAAAACCCGTCTCCTCCTACATCACTACACAGTCGGCGCGTCGAAGACACAGAACGGAAGCTAAGCGATTCCGGAACTACAGAGCCGACGACGACAAGATTCAATGAGTTCCGTTAATGGAGGCCAAGCGCCTCCTCAGCAACTGAAACCGGACTGCCTTCCTCTTTTCGCGGAGGGGATCTCGCTCGTGCTGTCCCGATGGACTGCGCTTCGGATGGCCGTCGAGAACGAGTGGGGTGGCAGAGATTCTCACGGCAAATCCGAGCAACTCGCTTCCGATATCTTCCACTGGTTCTCTCAACCCAAAGGTACGTAGGTGTGTGTCTAGGGTTTTGAAATTCTAAGATCAGCGGTATATATATATATATATATATATATATATTTTTTTTTTTTGGTGGTTCTTGTTTTGTGAATAAAATTTTGATTTATTGACTGTGTTTGTGTTTGGTCGGTGCTTCAGAAACTTGAATTCAATCTGGATATAGAAAATTTAGAACTTTTCATCGTTTTCTAAAAACAATCTATTTTCTCTTTTTAGAAAGAGTTGAAAACTGTTGTCAGAGTCACTCAAATCAAACGGATTTTCTGTGTTTTCAAAATCTCAGATACAGAAAAATAGAAAACTCAGAACACAACGAACGTTTCATCATTTTCTAAAAACAACCTATTTTTTTCTTTAAAAGAAAAAGTTGAAAACTGTTTTCAGAGTCACTCAAACCAGACGGATCTGTGTTTCGAAAATCTCGCATACGGAAGAATGTATTTGAATTACAAATTAGTTTCTTTAGTTGTTAGGGGCGGCGGAGGTCCTGATTTCATTTAACCTATTGATTTTGTGTTTTTCAGAGCCACTGTATATCGATGATTTGGAGAATATTCTCGATGAGAGCATGATTCTTTCCTTCAATACGGAAATTGAGGATGGCAGTGTCGAGGAGGTACGCGCTATTTGCCTATTCATCAAGTATATCCTAGTGGATTTTTTTTCTTTTTTCTTTTGTTAATTAATTTAATTTTTCCTTGGAGTGCTGAGATTAATTTTTTAAACATAATTTGGAATTGAAGTATTTTTTATGATAGAGTATATGCTTTTGCCAGTTGTTAATGATTCCACTAATCTTAATCTGTATCTTGTTATCTTCATTATTATTTTTCAAGGCCTTAGGCTTAATGCTGCTTAAGTGTATATGCTTTGCATATTGTAGAAGCGCAGAGTATAAAGTAAGCTATAAATAGAACTAGTTCATACTTGTTGTAGAGTCTCTTTATTATAAACAGCCTAATTTTTTTAAAAGATATTAATGGAATAAAGTTAGGATTTTGTATTATCAATTTTTTTCTTAAAATATTAGAGTCTTTATTTTTTTTAATGTAAGATTTTTTAGTAGAAAAGTGGTTTATACCTTGAATTACCTCTCAAAGGAAAATTAGCCCTCCCAATTTTTTAAAACCTCGTAAGCATGCTCATTAGCTCAAGCTGATAACTTCTAACTGTTGGTGATAAGCATTCTTAGATATCATGGGTAATTTGAAATTGGTTCTATTTTCCCATTGGTTTAATTATCATTGCCTAGTATTCAGAATCCAAAAACATTTAATTATTTTGAAGGATTCAACAAAGCCTTTATATTTCTTAAAAAAAAAAAAAAAACCAAGACCTTTCTATGTTTATGTTTAGCTGCTTATGAATCATTTGTAACCGACTTCAAGCAGGTTGCAGAAGAGTTGATGATTATGCATGAAGATTTTCTGCAAGGAAATTACCAATCAATTGAAAAACTAAGGAATTCCAGCTTTAGAGCAGAAGCTGTATCTCAAAGTAGAAGGGTAACTATCTAACTACAGCCATGGTTATTAGTGTGACTTTTTTTTTTTCTTGTTTCATTTAATTGAAGATTTGTTGATACCTACTTGGAGCAATGTTTCATAGTTCAATTTCCCATCAGAGGTGGAATTTCTTAAGATTCTAGAGGAAAAGCTGGGCAAGTGGTGATGTCATAACTCCATGAATAAATTTATACATATGTAGCAAGGTTCAACATTACCTATGAAATCTAAAACGCAAAATTGACAATTTGACATAAACCTCATGAATTCTCACAGAAGACAATTGCCCCAACTTTATTCTTTTTTTTTTTGCTTTATTTATCTTTGTTTTTGTTTCTTAATTTCTGTTTGTTGTTGGAGGCTGGAGGGAGGGGAGGAGATGTTAAATCAAACCTATCAAGCAAACTAGAGTAACTACAAAAGAATATGTTGTGCATACCGAGTGGACAATAAAAAAGGGTGAAAAAATCAATATACAGATTTTTAAGCAAAAAGTCTAAGATCCAAATTATGGAATGAAAAAGGGGAAAAAAAATGGAGATATTTTAAAGAATGAAGAAAAAAATAATGTATTAGTTTAAAAGTCAAGTTTTACAGCTTTTTTTTTTTTTTTAAATAAAAAAAACCCTAAAAGCAGATAAAAAATTACAAAACCCTGAAAGATGCGAAGAACTTTTCATGTCATGCGCCACTCGTTTACATTGTCATTGTTGTCATCATCATCATTATCATCACATGCAACAATATGGAATTTGTTTTACTATCAATTGGTTGCTGATCTTATTTCTCAACTTCCACTTAATTTTGTCATCAATTAAGTAGATTTGTGCTCTTCCTTCTTCTTGTTGAAAATGAAGTTTTTCTTGGTTCGAATTTGTTGGAAGGACTCTGCTAGGGCCATGGTGAACCTTATACTTGGAGGAAAAAGTTTTCCATTGCTGTCTAAGGTTCATTATATCCTTCTAGGTTATTGGGGATTTAGATCCAAGTTTCTTTTTTGCTTGCTTTCCATCCTTCCTTCAAATCTCAACCTTAGCTCATACTAAATAAACATTTATTGAGCATATTCTACTTAATTTGATTTGTCTTTGTTTGAACTTGATTGACGTGTAAAACTAAATTGAGTTCAATTATTGGTGTTTTGGAGAAAACTATGATATGAGTGAGATTTTAGATCAAACTTGTATTTGTATTGTCAACTTTGAGGTTAAATGGGCTATGAGAAAGATGAAAACTATGGAGCATTTTGTCTAGACAGCGTCCTTAGAGCATTGAAATATGTGGGAGATGAATACATATCATTTTAACCTTTCTCGACGGCTAAACTTCTCCATCCCCAGGTGCTTAGAAGTTAGAATGTGTAAGGCATCCTCAAAACTAGTGTTGGATTGAGAACCTGATGTATAACATAAAGCTTGAGTCAAGTTTCCTTGTTGAAGAAGTTCCTTTTTTTTGTTATTTTTAAGTCTCATTTCAGTTTTAGTCTAGTTGTTTTTAATTTGTTTATCTAGGTTCATCTTGTTATAAGTAGCTAACCCCATGTAGTTGGGAAAAGGCTTAGTTGAGTTGAGTTGAGGATCATCATGTTATATCATTTACGCTATAACAAGAAATATTTAAAAGTACCCTGAATAGAGTGAAAATAGGATGAGAAAAGTTGTTATAACTTTGTTGATAGCTCAGGAAAATTATTTTGAGCGTTTTAAGTTTTGATGGATATGGAGCACCGACTATGAATTTTAGGAAAGTTCTTTGTTTCATCTTCTCTACTGAATCCATTGATTCTTATGCTTCCACTACATTAAGTGGTATTAGGGCCTTGCTTGAGAGCCTACCACCTTCATCATTGTTGAAGATCATCAACCTTACATAACCAATGATCTTTGGCTAAAAAATTTGGGTTCAAAGATTGTTTGCTTACGAAGATCCAAGAGATTGTTGTCTCTATCATTGACGGGCGTTATGGAAAGAATCGAAAGATAAAACAAGAAGCAGCTAATGGAAATCAATCTACCAAGTTTCAGCCATGTTGCAAGTCTCATCTCGTTGCCATCTTGACAACACCCTCTCAACTGCCAACACATATGCTAATCTCAACAAGCCTTCTACAACATTCCTACATCTTTCCCATAACTCCATATCCTTATATGACTCTAATTCAGTCCCTACTAAACATCCTACTGTTACTTAAAATTATGGACAGTCACTTCACAAGCATTTTGTCTCTTAACAACTCCCTTACAAAAATATTCCAACATTCCATATCCTTCCCCATTATAATACACCATTCTACAAATATGCCCTACACCCAACATCCTCTTGACTATAATATTTTTACAATTTATTATGATTTTCTGAAAGAAATTGATCCCTATTTCACCCCAACACACCAAAAACTTATCCTATGAAGTTGATTTTTCACCCTCTTCCTTATGCACATACACATCTTCCACTTTTTCGAGACTAGCAAGCCTGTCAAAATAATTTTCCACCATGTCATAATCAACCATTCACTAATGTTGAAGTTGTGTTGTGAAAGTAGTACAAAAAGATGGGAATAGTTAAGAGTACTGTTAAAGTTGCAACATGAAAGTAACTTGGTAGATTAATTTCCAATGGTTAAACTAAGGGCCTGTTTTATAAGTGAGGATGTTATGATTTTCCTGAGAAAACAAAATATTTTCTCAAAAACATAAAAAAAAGTTTTGTTTGAGAAAACAAACAAATTCTCACTTATAGAGGTGAGTAGATTCAAATTCTCATGAGAAAATTTTGGTATTGTTTATTATATTCATGTTTATATTCAATGAAACTTCTTATTATCCTTTTTTTTTTTTGGCATCATAAGAGTGTGAAAAAGTATTTCCCATGTACAAACCAAACAACCATGAGAAAAATTCTTTGAATAATTTACTTGAGAAATTCTTTCTTAAGAAAACTTCATTTTCTCAAAAAACTTTTCTCAACTATCAAACGGGCTTAAGTGTCATTCCTTCTTCTTCCCTTAATGTTTGTAATGATAAAGAATTAAAGATAACACCCTCTTGGATCTTTGTGAGTAGGGTGATCTTTTAAACTTATTGAATCTTTGATCCAATTGGTTGTGTAGGATTGTTGATCTTTGATCGTGATGAAGGTGACAGTCTCTCAAATGAGGCTTTGATACTACTTAATATCTTGCAAAAATAAGGATCAATAGATTCAATAGAAAAGATGAAATAGGGAACTTAATAAAACTTAAAGAGTTAAAGTATAAAAGGTGATTATTGATAAAATTCATAGTTGGCGCTATATAGATAACTTCATCATGATACAACATTTGGAAATACTTAGAATAATTTCTTGAGCTAATCTACAACATAATAACAACTTCTTTGCGCGATGCTAGAATTGAAACGACTATGGCTACAAGTAGAATTGGAACATCTTGAAAAAAGAAACTTAGCTCAAGCTTTATCTTCAACATCAATTATGATCGGGCTCTCTCTCATTGCATTTGTTGCTTTGGTGATATGACGAGAGATGAGGACGACTTTCCATTTTGTAGGAGTGGAGCTTGGTAACTCGACTTTTGAAGCAAAAGCTGTTGGATTGCATAGGGGCCTCACCTATGCTATAACTATGTGTATCACGTTCTTTTTCTTTTTTTTTGGATAAGAGACTACTTCATTCAAGCCAAAATGTGCGTACATCCTTGAGCATTCACTTGGATGTTAAAATATTTGTCTCTCTCTCATTTTCCTCTTCCTCTTCTTTCTCTCTTGCTCTTTCACAACCTTTTTATCTACATTGTGCTTTAGTGATATAGTTTGTATTATTCTTTATACATTATAGCATGTGTTTTAAATTTGATTTAAAATGTTCAATAAAAGTTTAGTGCATCATTATTTACTTGGTGTAACTTGGTTTAGTTTTCTTTGGTGTGCCAATATCCTACATGTTCACATGCTTAGAATCACAGACATTTGGATTTTGACAATTTAAATTCTAGTTTTAAGATTTTCCCTACTTATTGAGTACAAAGTCATATTTTAGATGTCCCCATGACTTACTCTTTTAGACGAAGTTACCTGTACATAAAGTCTAAGTGTTCTCTTATTAACCTTCTTGGTTTGAACCAATGCTCAATGGTTGGATACATGGTATACATTAGCTATGAGGCCGTGGGTTGAACGCCACTATTGCTGAAAAATAAGAAAAAAAGTTAGGGGAAGGTCAAAATTGACTTAGATTGTAATTATGTGGAAAAAAATATAGCCACCCTTGAGTCTTGACTAACAAACAATATGGTCGTACATAGAGTCAAATGTTGGAACAAGATTTGTGTACGTAGCACATAGTTTGGATGAGGCTTTGTGTTATTGCTGCTGCTGCATCCTTTCTGTATCGTGGGTTTTCCTTTCCCCATTGTTAAATATTTATTCAATCAATTGATAATTTTCTCTCTCTTATTGATGTTGTGTGAACTATTAGTATCATTCGCAAAACTATAAATCAATAGGTTAAAATTGTTGGCCCATAATTAAGTCCAAGAGAGGGGAGCGTGCTCCTTCAGTAGGGAATGTGCTCCTTAAAATTTAGAATTCAAAATTTTCCCTTGGGTTTTTGGGTAGCACACTCCAATAGGTGAGGAGTGCACTCCAACAACTTTTCACCGAGACACTTTGTAGAGCATGCACCCTCTAAGTGGAGTTCATGTTCATGCCTTGGATTTGAAAAATTCGAATTTTGACACAAATTTTTCGAGAGTTTTGGTTTGAGAACATTTAAGAAGGTCAAAATAGGTTAAAATCAAGTTTCTCTACTTTTGAAAACACTTAAAACATTTTCATGAAGTTTTTCAAATCAAAATCGAAAACTTGTATGATTTTTAAAAACTGATTAAGCGCATGCATGAATGATTTGGTTGAGTAACTTGGAAAGCATTCAACAACCCTATACAGATCTAAGCATTTACATTTGAAAATACACTTAAAGCTTTGATGTCTTGATCTTTGGTTGACTTTTTTTGACTTTCGGTTGAATATCATTGACTTTGACTTTTGGTTGATCGATCATTGACTTTGACTTTCACTTAGTCTTATATAAAAGTAATCAAATTGTGACACTTGATCGAAGTGATTAGATTATATAGAATTTTGTTTGTAATCATCAAAATCAAAGAGGCGGGGGTCATTGAACCTACAAAAATGTCCTATCGTTGGTGTATGGCACTTTCATATGTTATTTTTACTCCCTTCTGGGATGGTAAAAAGTTTTAAAAATGTGTGAAACTTCAATATGTGTGTGTTTGGCTTTTTATTATCTAATAAAAAATACTTATCTTTTTTATTTTGTATTGGGGCAGGTGGTTAATGAAGAGGATGACGAAAGCTCTGATGATGAGGAATCAGACATGGCTGTGGATGAGCCAAAGCCAAGATTGAACTTAGAATCAGTGGAGAAGTCATCTGACCAACAAAAGCCAATAGAAGCAGTGGATGCAGATGGGTGGTCTGTAGTCCCTGCAAGGCGAAACAGGGGTAAAAAACACTAGTTTTAAGTAGGAGGAGGTGGTGATACATGACTGAGTTCCCTATGTGTTTGACCCATTAGGGATCTCTCTCTTTTTTGTTTGTTTTTTTTTAAGTTATCCCAACTTACCTTTGTGAGTTATGTGTATTTCTCTGTTGGAAAGAAGAGATCTATAAGATGTTTAGATACAAAGAATGAAGATGCCATTTCTAGTTGAAGAAATACTCTCAATTTACTATTCTAAATACTTTTATTACTAGAAAAATATTTTTTTAATAAATTTTACTGAATGAGTTTTCTGTTGCTTACTTTTTTTTTTTCATAATTAGCTCTAAATATTTATTTCATGGTCATTTTTCCTTACATAAAGTATAAGCTGAAGCTATTATACTGAATGAGTGGGCCTCAAATACCTCTTGGCGTATTCAATCAAGTTAAATAATGAACTTGTAATGGCCAATGCTGCTAATTTAATCTTAGGGTTTGTTTGATAGTTGGAGAATTTTTTTTTGTGTGTATAAGAATTTTATTTTTTGATACTGATGCAAACATAATAAAAAATCAGAAGTTTAATTGAATATAAATATAAACATTATTCTCCGTCAGAATGAAAAATCAGAAGTTTTATTGAATATAAATATAAATTCTCCGGAGGGAATAGTAAAATAGAAATCTTAGTTGATCTTTAAAAAAAAAAGAAAAAAAAATCTATTTTCTAAGGAAAACAGTGTTAATTTTCGAATATTCTTGGTAACTTTTTTGAAGGTTTTTTTTAAAAAATATTTTTCATTTGAACTCTCGTTCCTTTTCTTTTCCTTTTTCTCTACAAATGTGTCGCAACAAAATAATGTTATCAACGGAAAATAAACGGTCGTTGTCGAAACACGGGACACGTGCACTAAAACCACACGAACATGTTATCAACGGACAACGGTGTTCTTCTAGGGCTAAGCTAACTTCACCCGACCATCTGACAAACTGCACGGCTTTAACACTGCTACCCTCATGAGATCCGTCCGATACAATCCTCGAGATCCTCACTTCCTGAAACCATCAACAACCCTACCCTGACCTGATGATCAGATTAATGGTTTCACTTTCACAGAAATCTGGATCTTCCTTCTTCTCCAACAAAAAACAAACAACCTTTGTAACCTCTTCTTACTTAATGGTATATACGTTCTCTAAGTAAAACTCTCTTAATTTGAAAAAACTGAACATTTTTTTACTTATTTATTTTTTTTTATTTTTTTTCCGTATCTGTTGCGTTAGATTCGCAGGTGAATCGGAGATTTCGGACAACTTGGAATCGGCATCGCAAGTTTTTTTTTTCAGGTGACGAACCTCTCTCTCTCTCTCTCTCTTTTTGCATCAGATTTTCTTGTTTCAGTTTCTGTCAAATTGCTTTCTTCACCGGCCGATGTACGCCGGAAACCGAAATCGGCAAGGACATTTCCGGTGACGAGATCTTCGGCCGATCCGCCTGGTTCGTCGATTTTGCTCCTGTGTCGCCCTCGGCGCATGTTAGAATATAGCCTCTTTTTTGGCATATTTATTTATTATTTCGTTTCAATTCTAATTAATGTCCTCCGACTCAAAAAAAAAAAAAAAAAAAAAAAGAAGAAAGCCGTAAAAGGTACATATATTAAGTAGCGTTGCGGTCATCCTGAGGAAGATACTCTAGCTGGGAACGAGAAAAAAAAGAGCGTAGGTACTCCTCACTATGGATGATGAGAAATGCTATGGTAACACAATTCTTTAGCACACATTTTTTTTTTTTTTATATTATCGGTGAAAGTTGTTAGATTGCTTTGAATTATGTGTTGATTGCATTATTTAAGATAATCCAACAACTTTCAAAGATAAAGTAAAAAATATGTATTTCTGATGTGTATTATTCAAGCATTACTCGAGGATGATTGCATTGCAATCTCATGGGTTTTTGCCATTTTGGCTTTGCATCCTGGGTTTGGTTGGGTTTCGGTGGAAGTGAGTGACCGGTGTTACGGCAAACTCGTTATTTTATTTAAAATGGTGCGAGGGAGACTCAGTTGGTGTACTACCACATCTTGTCGCATGGAACATCCTAGAGCCATTCAGTACACCCGACTCTAGGATGATCCAAGGGACATGATGTGAGAATTCGCCGGCTGAGTTTAATAGCTGAGTCCCCCCACATCATTTTCCATTTTATTTAGGGAAGAGAAAGTGTAAAATGATGACAATAGACTCTGATGTTAGATCTTTTGAAAAAGTATTATTTTTAAATATAAGTGAAAATATAATATTAGCTTTTTCAATAAAAATGTAAGAATGGGGGTAAAAAAAAGGTTAAAAAAACTATATTAAGAAGGGAAAAATTGCAAATATATTAATTTAAGTCAAATAAAGCATGTATGCGAGGAGAAAGTAATGAGAAAAAAAGTTATTTGATTAAATTACTAATTTACTGTATTATCCCTTTCATCATTAAAGTAATATTTTAGGAATAATAATTAACATAAGGTTTTTATTGCTATTGTTACTCTATGCCACTTTTCCTAACTAGCTCATTCAATGGTTTTTATTGTATGCGCCTAAACCATCTTAATTAGTTTGGTTCTTACTAATTTTATTTACCATTTGTTAAAAAAATTTATTTCTAAATTCTTATCATTTTATTTTCTTGTGCAATGCATTATATGCTTTGGACTAATTAACAAATATAATATATCAAGTGTAAAACGGTAGAGAAGGTTAATATGCCCACCTAATTATTGAATGGTCAAAATTGTTTCAACTCGTTTTTGTTTTTGTTTTAATTTATTTATTTATTTATACGTTTTTAATGAGGGTAGTATTTGTCTGTTTTTGCGCGGGTGGGGGAGGACATGGAAAGTTGCAATTAATAAATTATATGAAGTATAGCAAGTGGATTGCTTCATAATAGCTAGTTGAGAGTACCATCCTTACCAATCATGAAAATTTATTAGTAATTATGATGACTGAACATAATATGGTATTGTGTAAACTTTTTCAGTACTCAGTTATTAGAGTTGGGCCTTTGATGAAATTGTTGATGGTGAGGATGATTTTGTGATTGATTGAATTAGCTTGGTAATGAGCTGTTGTGCTTGAGTTTTCCAAGTGAAATTGTTCATATAACTTTAATTTGATTTTTTTCTTACAACCTATAATAGAAGTATATATTATTCACTCTTTGAAGTTACTCATCATATAGACATTTATATATGTATTTTACCTGTTTTTAATGGGAAAAACTCTTTTCATTTTAGATTATTTACCTGCCTGTTTTATTTCGTTGTCTTATTTATTTTGTAGAAGCAAACAATAATGCGAAGTCTCTTGGAAAACAAGACAAATTTGCTTTATACAGTTAATTTTAGTTAATAATTAATACTCTTATAGTTTTTCATTGTAAAAACTTATTACATATTTATTTTTAATTACAAATAAAATTTTATAATAATTACTTTTATCATTTATTCAATAGGTTCTAGGTTTGAAGTAACATACACTATTGACCCGTTACTTTATTAACCCCATGAAGTGACAAAGACTTTGTTGAGTTGAGTTAGTTTGTATTTCAAAAGAAGGACGGGCCTTGGCACAATGGTAAAGATTGCTTCAGTGTGAGCTAGAGCTCACTTGATTATCTAAGAATAGCCTATCTACAATGTGGGGATTGTTCTGGAGAAGAGCAAAATCTGTGAGATTTATTTCCTTTAAGGAAAGATGATAATTCTGTGGGATTTATTTCCTTTAAGGTTTATTTCCTTTAAGGAAAGATGATAATTTTAGTAGTCGTTTTATTTAGCAGTTACTAAAATTGTAATTATAGCTATATGTGTGCATAGCCCTGTATGTCTATATATATGGTGTCCCTCTATTAAGACATCATCAAGAATAAGAAAATATTTTCTCTCTTCTCCCGTGGACGTAGGCCTTGGAGCCGAACCACGTTACATCTTTGTGTCTTTTATTAGTATTTAACATGGTATCAAAGCTTTAAGCTCGTACAACTGGGAAAATTTTCTTTTCTTCCAACCTTCATCGTCGAAATTGTTTTATTTTGGCCTTCATTGCCGGAACCTTCCTCGTTGGCCTTCATCGCCATTATTCGTGTTGCTGATTGGTGCGTACGTCTTCATTACTGCTACTATATCACCATAGACTACTGCGTCTTCCTCATCGGCACTGCCGATATCCTAATCGTCGTCGACGCCTTCGTCTCCATTGCTACTGTGTTTTAGTCGTCGCTGCTCGAACCCACCATTGCTGATCTTTGACGTTGCTACTAATCTTCGTCGTCTCTCTCACATCTCTCTCACATATCTCTCTTGCGCATCACTGTTTCACTGCATCTCTCTAATCTCCATCGCCATCTGCAGCTCCTGGGGAAAAAGAAAAATGTCGGTTACTTCCGAAACAGTTGCAGACTCCCCGGTGCCAGACGGATTCAGCCTAGACGACATTGAAAGATTGAAATCTTTGCTTGGCACACTGAACAAACCCTCAGGTACCTGTTCATTGGCCCATTTAGGTAACTTTCCTATTTCTTTTGGATTTAACGTCTCAGATAAGTCTTTTGCTAACTCTTGGGTTATAGATTCTGGTGCTACTGATCACATGACCAATTCCCCCAATATATTTCATACCTACAACCCATGTCCTAGTAGTCGGAAAATAGCCACAACTGATGGATCCTTAACCACAGTTGCTGGTATAGGTGATGTTCACATCAGCCTCACCCTTACACTCAGAAATGTTCTTCATGTTCCTAAACTATCTACTAATCTTATTTCTATTAAAAAACTGACCCATGATCTGAGTTGTAATGCAACCTTCTTCCCTACTTATTGTGCATTTCAGGACCAGGACTTGGGGACGATGATTGGACATGCTAAGGAATAGGATGGGTTGTATTACTTTGAGACACCAATACATCCTATCAAGAGTAACACTTCATTTCACTCCGAGCACAAATTTTCCAATAAAGAAAAGTTATGGCTCCATTATCGCCGCCTTGGCCATCCTTCTTTTCGAACCCTTAAAATCATGTTTCCTTTTTTGTTTAAGTCTCTCAATGTTGAAGATTTTCATTGTGAAGTGTGTGAACTTGCGAAATACAAGCGTATATCTTTTCCACTTAGTAATGAAAGAAGTTCAGATCCTTTTGATCTCATTCATAGTGATATTTGGGGTCCCCCTGCAATACCTAATGTTTCTGGAGGGCGATGGTTTGTGTCCTTCATTGATGATTGTACTAGAGTCTCGTGAATATTCTTATTGAAACAAAAATCCAATGTGAGCTTTGTTTTTCCTACCTTCCATAACATGATACACACCCAGTTTGGTGCTAAAATCAAGAGATTTCGATCTGACAATGCTAGATACTATTTTAATCAAACATTGACCAATTACTTCCAAAGCGAAGGGATCCTTCATGAATCATCCTGTGTTCACACCCCACAACAAAATGGAGTTGCTGAAAGAAAAAACGGTCACCTGCTTGATACAACCCGAGCCTTTTTATTTTAGAATACTATGCCTAAGTCCTATTGGGGGTAAGCTGTCCTTACTGCAACGCACCTTATTAACCGCCTACCATCCCGGACCCTTGGTTTCAAAAGTCCAATGGAAAAGCTATGTCAATTTTACCCTAAGCTCAAAATCTCCAATAATCTTATACCTAAGATATTTGGGTGTGTATCATTTGTCTATGTTCACCAACCCAACAGGGGGAAGTTGGACCCCAGAGCTCTCAAGTGTGTTTTTGTCGGATACTCTTCCACTCAAAAGGGATATGAATGCTATCATCCGCCATCAAAGAAATTCTTTGTCTCTGCCGATTTCACTTTCTGTGAACCTGAGCCCTATTTTTCCGCTCCTCCTCTTCCGGGGGAGAGTGTCATCATGGAAGACAAGGATCAGAACTCCCTTGATAACCCTTTTGATCTTTTTGGCCCCTTTAACCTCCAACAAACCAAACTCGAATCTCCTACACCCTCTGTACCCAATGACGAACCTAAGGATCGGATGACTAGACAAATGTACTCAAGGAAGAAAGCTGCAGATCCTGAACCGATGCAAGTTCAAGAATCTGAACCAATCCCTGAAAATGAGGTAACAAATCCTGAACCCTCCTTACAAATTTCATTAGTTCCTGAAACTAACAATGATCTTTTAGCCTCTGAACCTGACAATGATCTTCCCATTGCCATTAGAAAGGGAACAAAAGAATGTACTAAACATCCCTTGTATCCACTATCTCATGTTGTATCCTTCGAGAAGTTCTCGCCAACCCATAAGAGTTTCCTTACCAACCTGAACAACATCCAGACTCCTACATCATTATCCGAGGCTTTATCTAATACAAATTGGAAACAAGCTATGAATGTGGAAATGGAAGCCCTGGAGAAAAATACAACATGGGAGTTGGTAGTCTTGCCTGCAGGAAAGAAACTTGTGGGATGCAAATGGGTTTATACAGTAAAATACAAAGCAGATGGGTCCCTAGAGCGCTACAAGGCAAGATTAGTAGCCAAAGGATATACTCAAACATATGGTGTGGACTATCAAGAGACATTTGCTCCGGTTGCAAAAATGAATATTGTGAAACTTCTTTTGCCATTGGCAGCTAATTATGACTGGGATCTGCAACAATTTGATGTAAAGAATGCATTTTTACGTGGGGATTTAGAAGAAGAAATCTATATGGAAGTGCCTCCAGGATTTGGCACCACTGATAAAGTGTGTAAATTGAAAAAGGCCCTGTATGGACTTAAACAATCTCCGAGGGCATGGTTTGGTCGGTTTGCCAAAGTAATGACAAATATGAGATATAGACAAAGCCAAGGAGATCACACTCTGTTTATTAAGCACTCGACCTCAGGGGGAGTTACAACTCTATTAGTGTATGTTGATGACATCATCATGATAGGAAACAATGAGAACGAGAGACAAAATTTGAAGCAGTGTTTGACCGAGAAATTTGAGATCAAGGAACTAGGGAGATTGAAATACTTCCTAGGGATTGAAGTGGTGGCACACTCTAAACAGGGAATCTTTATTTCTCAACATAAGTACATTACAGACCTTCTTAAAGAAACAAGGAAGCTAGCATGCAAACCAATGAATACTCCTATTGATCTTAATCACAAGCTTGGAGAAGCTGAAGAAGCGCTGACTATTAATACGGAGATGTATCAAAGACTAGTAGGAAGACTCATCTATTTCTCTCACACAAGACCTGATATTGCATATGCAGTAAGTGTAATAAGTCAGTTCATGCACAACCCTAAAGATATTCATTTGCAAGCAGCTAATCACGTTTTACAGTATCTTAAAGGGACTCCAGGACATGACATCTTATT
Organism: Paratinospora sagittata; assembly: GCA_035771175.1. Lineage (NCBI taxonomy): Eukaryota > Viridiplantae > Streptophyta > Magnoliopsida > Ranunculales > Menispermaceae > Paratinospora > Paratinospora sagittata. The sequence goes on from CM069601.1 coordinate 4,379,282, forward strand.
TAAACGACACACAGGAGTGGTTCTTGAAGCATATACTGATTCAAACTATGCTGGTTCAATAGTTGACAAAAGATCAACTACTGGATATTGTACGTTTCTTGGTGGGAATTTGGTGACATGGCGAAGTAAAAAGCAGAATGTAGTGGCCAGATCTAGTGCTGAAGCAGAATTCCGAGCAATGGCACAAGGGGTTTGTGAGCTATTATGGTTGCAGATAATTTTGACAGATTTGAAGATACACTGGGATGGCTCTATGAGACTCTATTGTGACAATAAATTTGCAATTAGCATTGCCCATAACCCAGTTCAACATGATCGAACCAAGCATATAGAGATTGATAGACACTTTATTAAAGAGAAGCTTGATAGTGGGTTGATTTGTACTCCATATGTGTCTACCAATAATCAACTCGTTGATGTGCTCACTAGAGGGTTAAGCCATACTGCATTTCAAGCAAATGTGTCCAAGCTGGGAATGGTAAACCTTTATTCACCAGCTTGAGGGGGAGTGTTGTGGAGAAGAGCAAAATCTGTGAGATTTATTTCCTTTAAGGATTTATTTCCTTTAAGGTTTATTTCCTTTAAGGAAAGATGATAATTCTGTGGGATTTATTTCCTTTAAGGAAAGATGATAATTTTAGTAGTCATTTTATTTAGCAGTTACTAAAATTGTAATTATAGCTATATGTGTGCATAGCCTTGTATGTCTATATATATGGTGTTCCTCCATTAAGACATCATCAAGAATAAGAAAATATTTTCTCTCTTCTCCCGTGGACGTAGGCCTTGGAGCCGAACCACGTTACATCTTTGTGTCTTTTATTAGTATTTAACAGGGATAAGCCCATGTTAATTAACCCTTTCTCAAAACCTGCTATATATAGAAACTTTATGCATTGTGTACACCATTTTGATTTATATTTTAAAGACAACAAAAAATATTTATTATATACAGTTTAACTGGTGTTTTTATTTTAGAATTAAATACAAAAGGTCTAATTTTGAATTTTCAACTAAGCCTGTAAAGGCTGCAGCCAAAGCCAGTTTTGGTAGATATAATCAACAAAAATGGTAAAAGCATTCTAAAGAAAGGCTAAAACATGCACCTAACATTTGCAATGCGTTTTCTCAAAACTATGTTTGTGTGTATTCTAAATGATTATTTAACTGTGACTAGTTATATCTTCCAGAGTAAAACATTTATTTATTGCTTTGCTAAATTGCCACTGAATTCATTTATACAGGTGATCAGCTGTCAGTGACAATGGAACTACAATTAGTGGAGGCTGATACCCCTGACAAAAATAGTGGTTCTATGGTTAGTCTGACAGAAAATGGTCTAGTTCTCTGGCCAGTAGCACCTGGTGAATCAGGTGAAGGATTACCTTATGCACCTGTAGATTGGCCTAATCCTGGTGATATCTGGGGATGGAGGGTAGGGAAGAGAAAGTTTCATTCGGGTATCATGTCGGATAGATACCTATATCCTCCACGTCGTCTGCAGAAGACATCCCATGGGAAAACATCTTTTGCCAGCAAGCAGTCAGTCAAGGAATATATTCAAAAGGAATTCCCTGATGCAAATGTTGGCGCGTTCTTCTCTTTGTTCAGTTGGAAGGTACCTTCAAAAGATCACAATTGGGGAAAAGGTCTGCTTTGATTTGGAACTGTTCTCTTTTTCCCATGGAAATGATATGTTTTTAAGAATTGAAGTATTTCGTATTCATAGATGGTTCTTAGTATTTTAGTTGTTTGCATCTTTGTCTGGAAGGCGCAATGGTTCAGTCACCAAACCTTGGATGATAACACACAAGCAGATTAGTTCTTGGTCAATGAGGCTTATTTTATATTCCTTTTCTTTTCTCAGATCTGAATTTGCACTTTTTACTCTCTTTCAAGGTTGTAAGTTTTGAATCACGAACCATAAATCTGGAGATTCAGTTTTTATTACAAAAATGTTATATGGGTCCAAGAAATAAAAAAGAAAAGAAAACGAAAAAGAGATCAATGGACATAATACTGTATATTCTCATCTCATCAAAATATTGAAAAAAAAAATCTGAAATAATCATCTATGTGAACCCAAAAAATAAAATAAAATAAAAATTATTGTATCATATGTATTCTCAATCTCTGCGGTCTGCATTATCAGCTATTGTAAGTCAAAATATATGCATGACCATGAGAGTGAGAGTAAACATAGTCCATGAAACTCCCAAAAACAAGGTTGCAAGGTCCATCATGCTTGTGTTTCATCATTTCTACACTAAAACTGTAAACATCACTTGGAATTTAGAGACTAAACTGTATTCATGAGTTCCTCTGTTGCTGTAGAAAGCGACAAAAAAAAGGTTGGGGGGCAAGGTGGGAAAGAAAAAGAAAATAGAGTTGCTTTATTTGAGGTACGACTTACTAATCTTTTAAGAGGAAACTTGTGGGATATTGAAGCCAATTTGAATCATACAATTGCATATGATTCAGCTGATTTATGATTTGAGAACTATATTCTTTTTTATACTGAGAATGAAAATGGTTGAAATTTGAAAACAGGCTCATCAGCTGCTTCTTGCTTGGAATTAATCTGCACCTCTGAGTTTCTGATTTGATTAAAAACAGGCTTGTCAAACTAGTAAACACTCTATCACTACTAGTTTGCTAACTGAATGGATAAATCAAGCTCACATGCCACCAAAAATTCTCTCGAATAAGAGATTCATATTAATTAGTAATTGCTTGGCAGTTCTTGGCTTTTGAAGAGAGTCAAATTGTATAACAAAATTTGTTGTGGTTGAGTACAAGTAATTGGAATGAGGCAATAAGTATATATTCTACTTCACCTGTGCTATGGTGTTATGAGCGTTGAATACCTTTGCTGGTTCATTATAGATAAATCTGAAGCTATCATAATGTAAATACTGTATAATTTTATTGAAATATGCATATTTTAATTGCTTTGCCACAGTATGACAGACATTTGTGAGATGTGGATTGATAGAGTTGATTCATGTCTGGCGCAGTTGGATATGTAGATCGAGCTGCTTTCTCTGGTGGATATCCTCGGGAGGAGATGGCCGAACCTTCTGGTTTTGAGTCAGATGGTGGAACTATGAATTGTAAGGCGAGAAATAAGATATGCAGTCTCCAACTAGAAACAAGAAGCTATGCTTTACCAGAGATGGAGTGTGAAATCTGCTGCCTTGAACCTGGTTTCTGTCGTAATTGTTGTTGTATTCTTTGTTCCAGGACAATTGATTGGAACTATGGAGGCTATAGTTTTATTAGATGTGAGGCAAAGATAAGTGAGGGTTACATTTGTGGTCATGCTGCCCATATTGATTGTGCTCTCCGATCATACATGGCTGGGACTGTAGGAGGAAGCATTGGGTTGGATGCAGAGTACCAATGCCGGCGTTGTGATCAGAGAACAGAACTCATTTCACATGTTACAAATTCTTTAAAGATCTGTGAATCTCTTGATTCTCGAGATGTTGTTGAGAAGATCCTGAAAGTGGGTTTTTGCATTTTGCGTGGGTCAAAGCAAGAAACTGCAAAATGGTTGCTGCACCGTATTGAGTTGGCCTTGGCAAAGGTAAAGTTTGTTCTTTTACATATTGCAAAAATGATGACATTCTTCATTCAAGTCAGCCTTATCTGTCTTAGGAGGTTTGAACTTGTATCATGACTCTGGTATTTACATCAGCTCAAAACAGGAGTTACTTTTAAAGCCATTTGGAACATGGAGTTTGGTATTTCAGCTGTTTCTGCAGGTTAGTGTACTTCCATTTCTTTCGTTTTTTGTTGATTAATATGGTAATACAATTCCACGGTCCCACTCATTCTTGTTGTACAAGATCCATAATTTTGTTAGCTAGACATGCCTGTTTTTCTTTATATTTGGTATAGAAAGAAATTTATTGAAGCTCATGAAGCCACAATACAAAATACCAACGGTGTGAATCATCAAAGAGGCTGATTTATCGTGTGAGAGTTCACCAGCGAATGAAACAAGCCATATTTCTGGGAACAAGTGTGATTCAGTATTCCCAAATATGGGAAGCACATGAGTAGAGAAAAAAGCAGGGGTAAACACCATGGAGAAAATCTTGGTATATATTTTTTTAATTTGCTTGCATATCAATTATGTGTTCTGCTCGAATTTGACTCTTTTGGATAATTTTCAAGTTGGAAAGTGAAACACATTTGAAGCCTAGATTTGCTCTATTTAAATAAAATATTGTTATAATGTTCCTTGGATTGGTAGTGATGCAAACCACTGTGAAGGTGTGGAGGGGAAGTGATGAGAGAAGTAGACCTTGTCGAGATCTAATATTGTGAGTTTGTGTCTTGAAGAGAAGAATGCCTTCCCTTGTTTTACGACTCTATGGTATAATTCACCTCTATCGCTATTGAATGCAACATGCATGCATGTTGCCAAATAATGTGAACTTTTGTGCCTTGTGTGATTGTTTCTCATTATATTTGATCTCGTTTGTTTTGCTTTTGCTTATTGCAAATATTGATTTTAGAGTGCGGGTATGACTTAGTGGATTGTCCTTTCTAGATAATAGTGGCATTTTGAGAGTACTAACACAAGCAAAAGAGTTCCTCTTTCCAATTAATCCAATGGGAAGGAACATTGTAGTCATTGCTGAAGCTGAACAGAAGATTTAAGTATTACCATCGTAGTAGAAGACTGGTTAATTTGATTTTGGAAGATATATGGAAATTATGGTTTAGCATGTAATGCAAAAGGGGGTGGATATGACAATAACTTTGTGGTTCTTAACAAGGTAGATATTAATATCTAATGGGCTTAAAATCAAACAATTTTTTGCTTGCATAGGTTCTTAGAATATTTTGAATAGTTTCCAAGTTGACTTCAATACAAACTATGTTACCTGGACTCGGGTATGGGTGTCGGATACGAGTACATATCTAGAGGTCCGATTTGCTCATTTTCAAATTTTGGGATACGGGGACTCGGCTATATTATATGTTGTTCTTTCCTTCTTCTTTTTTCTTTTTTTCACTCATTTATTGTCCATTTTGTTCTCCCACTTAAGTAAATTTCACCTATTAGTCATTATCTTCTTTTATACTTTCTCTTCTTTTCATTAGAGAATCTACATAGTAATATTCTAAAATCTAAAATGTCGGACAGATCCCATACCCATGTCGTATCATGAAGTGTCGGACACGGGTACGTCGGGCTAAAGTAAAGAATCCGGGTAACATAGAATACAAATTGACATAAGAGTACAAGTCTCTCACTATTTAAATAAAATATTATGCTAGGTTTCTCTTTGGTGATATGCAATTTTTGAACATTGGGATGTGTGAGAAAGAGTGATGATGATGTAGATTCGTCGCGGAAGCAAGAATGAAAATACTAAAAAAATAACCAAGATAAATTGTATTGATTCGAATACTTCAAATATCAGATATCCTTCTCCTAATGGCCAAAAGCCCTATTTATAACAACCTACCAAATACCCACAATCTGAGACCCATTGAGTTCTTCTTCTTCTTGCTTGGCATGGAATTTTGTGGGGCAGATGGTCTATGTCAATTCTTTTGTTTTGTTCATTATGTCCCACCCACTAGTTTTAGACCAATGACTACAATGAAGGAAAAATGACACGTCACATATTCCATCTCTCTTCTGCCTATCTCATGACATTTTCAAATTTCTACTTGTTTTCTGTTTCATCAATTTAATTCTATGGTCCTTTCCCATTTCTGTTTTTTTCGCTTTTGTTTCTTGCATTTGTGTCAATGACCACCACTCCCATGGTTTTAGTGGTAAAAACAAGATGCATCTAAGTAGAAGTCACTGTTGTATATTTCTCAGATACTCAAATGTATTGAGTGTTACTTCTGAATGTAGGAGAAACATCTCATCTTGGGAGCAATGGAACCTTGTTAAGGACCTTAGAAATTACAAATGATGAAGATCCACTGAGCATCACCATGTCAAATTCACTCACCAACGTGCAGAGGAAATCCCAACAATCTGTAAATCTGACGTTGGACCGTGCAAAAGAATCTTCAAAACTTGAGGATGACATTGATCAAATGCTCCAGGATTTGAAGAAGTCACAGGAGTTGGAATATAGAATGGCAGAGGAAAGGCTCTTTGCTCAAAGAGATTTGCTTGTTCATCTTTACCAGAAACTTGATATGGAAAGGTCTGAACTAGCGTGGCGCACATCGTCGAGTATGGATCTTGATGTTGATGTGCTTCTCACCAATATCTCAAATGGAGTAAATCAGATCAAGCAGGAGGTTACAAAATTCAAGGAAATGGAAGAAGTTGCCAATGGATTTGGAAGGACTTCCAAAGGTATTCTAAAGGTACACTTTGGTTTCCAAACTGAAGATTGAAGTTTACATTCTCAGGTGGCTTCTATAAATCTGTTTACCCTTTTGCATTTTTTTTTTTCCAATCAAGCTGAATGAAGAGAAATTTATGTTATCCATCTTGAACATTGCTAATTTACCTCCAGAATCCTCAGTAGAAAGCAAATTGCCTTAGAAGATAAATATCTAGGAATACTGTGTTCATGCATTCAAGAGCCCCAAAGAAAGCAAATAGCTACCAAATGCTTCACACTAGGGTAGAATAGCTATGTTGGGCAGGTTTGGTCTATGCCCATACCTTCTTATTTACTAATTTAAAAAGCATGCCCAAGACACAACTCATTTATTAAACTCAAGGGTTTGAATGGACTATTAGTTATATATATATATAAAGGGCAGCCCGGTGCATGAAACTCCCGCCTATGTGGGGTCCCGGAGAAAGGTCGGACCATATTTAGGTCTATTGTACACAGCCTTACCTATGTACAACATGGGGTTCCAAGATAAACCCATTCCTGATGGCTGATGCCTCTACTTGTTCCAAAGGTCATGCTGGAGCAGAGCTCATTTATATAAGTGGGTAGGTGTGGTCCAATTAATAGATATTTGAATGAAAACATATGAATTAAAACTCAGGATAGCATGACATTGGAGGCCCATGCTACTTGATTAATATGAAGGTAGCTCATTTATTAAGTGGATATATTTTGCAGGACTAAAATATATTTAACAAAAGCAGGATACCAAGATAAAAAATATTGCAAGCACTACAAGGACTGCGTCCCAGTTAAATAGGAACACACCTTCATATTAATCAAGCACTTCTGTTTAGTTACAAGTTCGAGTTTCCCAACATTGGCAAGAATAGTTATCTCAACTTGTTAATGTTTGAATCTTGGCCGCATATGTCCCTCGTTATATTATTTTTCTGAGTTGTGTTATAGAAACACTCTTGATAAATAAATAAAAAAAAATATTTTTTAACATTATATCTTTTAAGAGTTATTGGATCATCTTGAATTAAACGTTTGCCGTCAGTTGTGCTCTTATCTTTTGGGTGTCAATTTTTCTTTTAAAAAGAAGAAAAAGAAGATCATTCATTTGAATCTCTCTGAATGTGATTCAACTTAGTTCAAGTTCAACATTAACCCAATTATAGAGTACAAGTGCTTGAAGGGTCCATTTTTCTTGGCAGCATTTGAAATAAAAAAAGTAAACCATTAACTATTACTTTAAAGATTCTCCTCTCTCTCTCTCTCCAAAAAAAAAAAAAAACAAAAAAGAAAGGAAAAAATAAATTAAAGGTTCAAACTCACAAATTGCATAAGCTATTGATTGTGACCATCTAAAATCAAAATCCAACTAACTTCATACAAATTAAACTAAACTATTGACTTTTATTGTCAACTATAAATTATGATCACACATAGCATTAGTTCATATCAGATCATCTATTACTATTTTCTTAAGGAACTAAATATTCTTGGTGACGCTTGCTTGTATCTAATGTCGGATTATTATTTTAGTCGCTGCATTCTTTTTTATTTTGTGTGTGTGTGGTCCCTACATTCTTCAGGGATAGTAATGAAGGAGAGAAGATTATTGAAACTCTAGAATTTCAATAGATAATCACATATTATTTGGGAAAAAAGAAATTAATAGGTACTGATGGAGGAGTGAAGATTCTTGAAACTCTAGAATTTTATTAGATAGTCACATATAATTTGGGAAAAAAGAAAGAAAGGAGAGAGAGTCTAGAAGCACAAAAAATATAAAAAGGTTAGGGAGATTCAACTAGCCTTGCTCAGCTAGTTGTGGTAACCGTCCTCTTTTCACAAGTGGGGAGGGCTTAAATTACTTTACCAACAAAAATAATGAAGCAACCATAGTTGTTTATGATCTTGTTGTAGGCTTATGATCTTTGTTGTGAAAATTTTGCTCTTTTGTCCTTTTTGAACCTCTGTCTGCTTTCACGTAGGGGTTTACGTACCCATCTTGTCTCTATGACCTTTACGAGGGCCAAGATCTCGCATGTTCTCCAAAATAATTTATAATGTGGATAGCAAAATGTTATTCAAGAAATAGAAAATTATTGTAATATTGTGAGAAGAAAAAAAAAGGAAGTTGTGGAAAGATGCCCGTTTACACAGAAAAAAGTCTGAGAAGTAAAAGATGTTGGAGATAGCGCCAAAGAGGTTGAGGGACCCCTAGAATTTAACATTCAAATCAGTCTTTCATGGTCTGATTAAAGTGAGAAGAAAAAGAAGATAGAGATCCTAAGGACCAACTAAAAGAAAGAATCAGTCTAAATTGAAGTCTGCAGGACGTGAAGAAGAAGAAGAAGAAGAAGAGGAAAGGAGAGCGCTTCAGCTTGAGGATAAGTTGAATTATTCAATGAGGAATCTGTTGAATGGTCCCCTCCTTAAATTTTCACAATTTTCTCTTGAAAAAAGTTTATTATTATTATTATTATTATTATTATTATTATTAAGTCCCCGTGCTGCAACACCAGTGTTACACCTGGAAAGAACATGCAATAAGATGTTCGATCCACCATTACAGCAAATAATTGAGGTGAGAAAGAGTAATATCAAGTAGTGCTAGGGAACACACATTATTGACATGGCTTTTAAAGAGTTGTTAAATTATTTTAAATTACGTATAATATTATTTTTTATAGTAATAATAATAACTAAATTAATTAATTAATAAACTGACTATTTGAAGATGATCATTGTTGTATTCTTTGAAAATAATGATAATAAGTAATAATGAAATACTTATAATGTAAGTTTAAAATGTAGGGTTCTAATTCTTTAACCATTACTACTCACAAATCTTTTTTGTATGAGCAAACAATAACTTTGATCCTTAAAACAAATTAATGAAATGGACATGGACGTGATTTTTATTTAGTTTCAATTTTATTTTTAAATTGGTTATAATAGATTGATTTTTTTTCTTTGTCAATTTGTATTTTTTATATTGGATCATCGCATATCTACAAAGACAGTCTCAATTACTAATATGAGGAACAAATGGCTCACATCAAGATTGAATAGGGCCACAAGAAGCCTCAAATACGGGCATAAGAACTCTTCACCTCATACGAGACTGCAGAGATTTGAACCATCCTACTCGTATAAGGAGGAGGTTGATGCCTAATCGAGTGAGTTATCTGGTAGCTTTTTTTATTTTTATTTTAGAAAGGTATAATCCATTACAATATATATTATTTTCTATATATTTTATTTACACCTATATGGGATTATGGGTGCCTTTTATTTGCCAAAAAAGTTAAAACTTTATTCTGAAAAAAAAAAAAAAAAACTTTTAAAAATGTTTTTTTCTCCAACCCTTTTTTTTGTTTTTTTTCTAAATACTCGGAAACTCTACGTTCACGAACTCATTCACTCAAGGAAACTCGTAGGCTACGCTAAAAAAATGAACAGTAGCCGTGGGTGTATAAGGGAAGGGGGAGCAATCATGAGGGCGGCTCCGCTACCTGGTTTTTTTTTCTCCAACCCTTTGTCAACAGAGGTAAATTCCATTCTCTTTATAAGGAGCTTCGCAGCAATCCAATTGTAGAAGAAATAACGTTTTTAACGGTCTTCGTTCTTTTTCCAAGTATTTCCCAAACTACCCCTTCTGTCAATAACCCCTTACTGAATGCAGATTAATGGAGTCTCTCGCTGCATCAAAATTTAACTTCTTTCCCAAACTGTCCCTTTTTTTCTTTTGAAATCTCTCATGAATTCAGTGGAAAATTTTGTTGATGATCATCTGGGCATCGTTAATTCTGGTTTTTCTTGGAGGATCCATCTTTTTCTTTTCTTTTTTTATCCTTCGGACGAGACTAATCCGCATTCGAATATTACAGAGTTATTAAGCCGTTCTTTTCAAATGAACGCGACTAAGGTGAGCAAGAGTTTCAATTCTGAAACTTTCATCCATCAATCACCTTTAACACAGATCCTTGATCATTTACACTGCACCAAGTTAGGGGAAGGGTCCATCTTTTTCATGGAAGCCATATGCTAACTTATTTCTTTTTAAAGTATTTTACTTGTGTTAGGAGTTCTATGGATGTTTGGAGATGATACTTATATAAAGGTTTTAGGTACTTTGATTTTTTATAAATATAGCTTTTGAGTCATTAGGCTGTATCAACAGATTAATAAACAAAAACACAAATTTTTTCTTTCTCATAAGGCTCTCTATATCAACATGAAGGTCCATCAAGCTCCGAGAAAGCAAAGGATCAACAATCCCATCTTTTCCGCACCACCAAACAGGCTCGTGGGTCGACAGAAGAAGCTGCGTAGGACTCCTCACATCTTCAGTAAGGTGTTGGAGCTTCCATTCCACTCAGACGCAGATGTGTTCGTCGAAGAAAATCACTATAGCTTTCGATTTGTTATAACTACAGACGATGTAGGCAACGATGTTAGAGCCCACACAATTGAGATTTACACGGGTGTAACAAAGATAGTGATCAGAGGAAGTAACGTTCTTGAACTGAATTTGGGGGAGCTTGAGCTCCTCGATTTGTGGAGGTTTAGACTTCCGGCAACGGCGAGGACGGAGCTGGCCACCGCCAATTATGTCGACGGAGAACTTATTGTGACGATTCCAAAAGATGAGACGTGTGATGAAGGAGGGGACGAAGAGGGGGGAGATGAAGAAACGGAAATATGGGGAGAAGTAGAAACAAGAGGAAAAGGTGGTCTTGTTCTTGTAAACTGATGAATGATATTTTTTTTTTTTTGAGGAAAATCTTTTAGCTTATTTGAGTACTTTGATCATAGTTCACGTCCACGTGCATTTAACAGCGTAATCATTAAGCTTTAGTTGTGTAATGGACTGTGATATATGCTATGCCATTTGCATGTATGGCCACCTCATTAAGGGGTTTTCACTTAGGTTACTAATGGAGGATTGGAGATTCTTGCAAAAATGGAACTTCAGATGAGACATCAGTCCTTGCCTCACAGAAATCTTGCAGAAAAAGAAATTGAGATGCCTCTTTACACAAGATAAAGTACGACTACAAACCTTGATATATTGCTTCAGAGCTAGTAGATCCCACAAAACAAGCATTGAAATCAGTCCCTCAAGAGATCAACAAGGTTAAAGTGAAAAATGAGATAAAGATCCCAGGGACCCAAGGAAGGAATCAGTGCTCTCTCTCTCTCTCTCTCTAGTCATATATGTTTGTCTTTTGTTAAAAAGAAGAAGTGGGAGAAAAAGAGTGATAAAATGCGAACGTTGCAGAATGAAAGTCTACAAAAAAAAAAAAAAAGGTGATTCTTCTCGAGGATAAGAGAATGAAGATTCTGTTCAGTAGTCCCTTCCAAATGGCAGCTATTTTTTTTCAGAAGTGTTATTAAATCAACATGTTTAAAAGTAAACCACAAGAAATAGTTCTAGGGATAAAGCTCAGAGGGGGAGGAATCATGCTGATATTCAGATCTACTGAATTCTTACAGGCAACTTGAGGGGGGGGGGGGGGGGGGGGGGGGGGGGGGGGGCATATCATCCAAGGTAAAGTATCTTGGGAATTATTTCATGGATGACACATAAAAGGCATAGAACCATTGTCATGACAAGCACCAGAGTCATTGTATATGTATCATTCAGGCTCCTGACTCTTACTGAACAGTGCTTAATAACACCGTTTCAGCAAAATCATATGTAAAACTGATCCAAAATAATTATGATCCTAACGTCGGTGTTGTTAATATCGATATGAGGGTCAACTCTTTTAATGGTAGTCTACGTTTTCTATCTATCAATGATGTGGACTAAGGTCAGTTCGCTTTGAAATGGTAGGAACACATGAACTTGAGAAGCAACTCAGCCACTGAAGCCCAATTACCAATATAAGAATGAAGCTGATGCTACTAATTCAAAGTCTGATAAGAAATAAATAACATGACACAGAAAGAAAAATCTAAACTAAATATATTCATGATCATGACATGCAATTAGACCAATTCTTATGCAAATAAATTGTATCAAGGTTAAATCCAACTCGGAACAAGCTACTACTGAAGAAACCATGGTTATCAAATTTATTTGATGGGAAACTGAGGGAACGTGAGTTGTGTGGTAAAACATAATAGAATTACAAATGAACGCGTTTGGAAGGATAGTAAAATTTGGGAGAGTGCAAAATGGTTGGCATCTTCGTGGGTGGCTTGTTCAAAGTTCACAGCGAGATACCCTTCATCGGATTGGAACAGGGGGTGGATTTCATGCTTGCAATGACTACGATGGGACTTTGGGTGTGCTATAAAGGCATCAGTGATATCTGTTTATCTTGGAATGCTGTTGCTATGTGGTTTGATTTTGTGAGAGTACTACTTGTACTCTCTAATGTTGGGAACATAATATTCAGGATTAATAAATAGTACTTTGTTTCCTCTAAAAAGGAAGATAGTAAAATTAACTTCAAATGGAGATAAAATGAGAAGAAATCGATTAAGATGGTTTCAACTCATGCAATAAATACCTAAGAGTAGCAATGCATTAACTATCAATGTTAATGATAGGAGAGGAAAAGGACCTAAAATAACATTAGTGGAGATAATAAAAAAAGCTATAATAACCAGTGATTTAACAGAAGATACAACCCTAGATTGATCAAAGTGGATCATGCGGATTTGTGCCGAGTTGAATTGGGTCGTAAATGTCAATAATTAGGTAAAACAACTTTTTCCCAATTTCAATGGTCAAGACTATAAAATCTGCAATGACAAAGATCTTCTCACCGCACATATGTTAGTGGAGTCATTAATGTAGAGATAACATCGATTCTTCTAAAACATTTGAGGGTATAGCTGGTGCTATTTCCTCCATACTGTATTGATGACATTCACTGGGTCCAGGAAGTGAGGGTTATACAAAAGTATTTACTCCAAGGCTAATAGATGAAAACTAAGGTGCAATATCTTGCTTGTCATGCTCCTTGTAGATACAAACGTACTTATAGTAGAGCAAGACACATTGGAATCACATGATGTTCATTAAAGTGAAGTTTCAGCATTAACAATAATGTTAAGGTAGAACAATCTGATTTTTATATTCATAACTTGATAAAGTGGAATATCTGCAATAGACTGACTAGATACGTTTCAGGAAGGACAAGGAACAGAGAGCAAATCTTTTTCAAACCTGAAAACTGAAAGTGCAAGAACATCTTCTAAAAACAGAATGCCATAAAGAAGGGTAAACGAGATAATGAGCAACAATATGATGAAAAGAACAATAGGAAATCAATAGTTACTGATCCATCTCTAAAAACAATTCTTCAAACGGAAGGAGTTAGGCCTCTTTGAGGTTTTGGCTGAAATAGTAACTGAATATATAGAAAGGAATATACACATCAGTGACGAACAAATGTCTAACAACTAGTGTTTTCAAGGTGTCAACTAGGTAATATGCCTAGGCGTTTTAGGAAGAAAACGCCTAGGCGCTAAGCTAAGCCTACAGTGGGGGTTTGTGCAAATATTTAAAAAATCTAAGGGGGTCTCTCTGATTTAGAAAAAAGCTTTAAAAACAGAAACACCCCCTTTCTACAGTAAACCCTCCTCAAACCTTTCTCTCCCTAAGCCCATCCTTTCCATTTGCTCCGACCAAGAAATGTCGTCGAAATCTCCGGCGAATGTCAGCGACCCTCTGGTGATAGATATTTGAGTTTTTTACTTTTGAACCTTTTGGATAATATGTATTGTGGCATAATTTTAACTAATATGAAATGTTTTTTATCATTTTATGAATTTTTAACATTTATTATAAAATACAGTTAGTTATATATAATTTTGTATATGAACTATTCAGGAACCTGTAAATAATTAATTAATTATCTAGTGACTTATAAATAAATATTTTTTATTACCTAAGTCACGTCTAGGCTCCGTCTAAACAGGGCAAAATGCCTAGACATTGCCTTAGCGCCTTGAAAATATTGTCAATATGGCACAAAAAACACCCAAGTTTTGAAAAAGAATCCACAGACTAATGCCGCAAAACAAAACCAGGAAAAAAAGGAAAGAAAAAAAGAAAGACTTCCAACACTACTTTTAGGCCTAATAGAAAATTAGGAATAAGAGTGTGTTTGATAGCCGAGAAAATTTTCCTCGAGAAAAGAATGTTTTCTCAAGAAAAATTTCTCATGATGGTTTGGTTAAAACACGAGAAGATTTTCTCATGATGGTTCGGTTAAACACGAGAAGATTTTCTCATTATTGTTTTGTTATTCAATTGCATAATTACGACCTCTTCAAGAATTTTTTTCTTTTTTGTAAGAAAACCGTTTCAGTTTTAGTTTTCTTGCCAAACACTAGAATTCATGATTTTTCCAAGAAAATCTTCATTTTCTCCCGTACCAAACACACCTAAACTTGAGATTTCAGTAAGCTACAAGCCTACAACTATCGCATGCTATTCAATAAAAGCTTCTTAATCAAACCAACAAGCATTGATATCAAACGTCTAACGAACAAGCTTAAAACGAAAAAAAAAACTGCAATTCAAACCCAAAAGAATGGGCAAAAGAAGAACATTACTGTACAAGAACAAGACGACCCACGCCGCCCCTTATCTCCCCATTTCCTTCTCCCCAAATTTCTCCTTCTTGATCATCATTTCCCTCCTCCGCTTCATCAAAGCTCGCATCTTTCGGAACCGTCACAATCAATTCCCCATCAACATAAACCGCGCTCGCCATCTCCGGCCTCGTGGACGCCGGAAGCCGAAACCGCCACAAATCAAGCTCAAGTTCATCCATATTCAATTCAAGAACGTTACTTCCTCTGATCACAATCTTTGTAACACCCGGATAAATCTCAATTGTGTGAGCTCGGACATCGTCGCCTATATCGTCCGTCGTAACCCTAAATCGAAACTCATCGGGGTTTTCTTCGACGAAGACGTCTGTATCTGAGTGGAACGGAAGCTCCAAGACCTTGTTGAAGATGTGTGGAAGCCGCCGTAGCTTCTTTTGCCGGCCGATGAGTCTCGTTGTTTCGGATATGGTCGAGTTTATGTCGTAGCGAAACCTGATGTTTCGCTTTCTTGGAGCTGGATGGACCTTCATAGCTTCTTCTTCGATGAATTCGATTGAACAGAGAAATTCTATAAGAAAAAACAGAATTAATGATCTCCAGATGATGATCATCAACAAAAACTACCCAGAAAACATGAAACTCAATTCTCAGGAAGAATTGAAAAGAAAGGCAATTGAAACCCTAACCCTAGAAATCAGGGCGAAGCAGAGAGTTCAATCTGAAAGCCATTATTGAGAGGAAGGGGCAGTTTGGGAAGTTCGGTGAGGATTACTCTTTTGCAGAGGGAAGTCCGTTAAAAACGTTTTCTTTATCTGCAATGAGCTGCGGCGACCATCGTTATAGATAGAGTTGATCTCGTTTTTACCCTTACGTTCTGCTAAATTATCGAAATTAGCCTTTTTAGTAAAGCTGATTGCTTGCTGACAGCTCCAAACCATGGAATGCATAAAATCAATCTCTGTTTTTAAGTTATAGCATAATAATTTTTATTTTTTTTTTCACTTATTTCTCTAAAGATTATACCTCTACTTTTTCTAGAATTTACAAATAAATTTAACAAATATTTTTTTTTTCAGTTTTTCGGGTGGTATCCACGCCTTTGGACGAGACTAATCCACGTTCAAGCATTATAGGGGTATTGGGCGGCTTTCTTCGAATGGAAGCAACTAAGTTAGATACGATTTTCGATCTTAAAACCTCAACTCCTCAATCATCTTTAGCACAGACCTCCGACCATCTGTGTTGTACCACATTAGATTAGATTCAACAAATATCACTATAGTAGCTTCATTCTTTAATTTAGGATAATACCGTTGTTGGAGACTAATTTTTCTAAGGAGAAAATCAAAGCCTCAAGGAAAATACCTAGTATCCTAAGCTAAGCCATGTAAAAAGAACTCAACTGTAGAAGTGTTCAAAAAGACTCTAAGATACAAGAGGATAATATTGTGATATATGTAAATGAGATCAAAAAATAAAGTGAAATATATGAGATGAGATCATCAATAAAATTGATGTTGCTAAGATCCTTGGGCTCAAAGATGACTATATTATGACATATATAAGATGTGACCATAATAAGATGAAATATTTGAAATCATTAACAAATCTAATGTTGAGGTGACAACTACTGTTGTTGAGACTAATCTCACATTAATCATGAGACTTCTAAGTAGCTAGTGCATTTTTTCAAGTAGAAAAATGAAAGCCTTAAATAAAGCAACTTGTTAATCTCTTGAGTCAAGGATTCAACCCTTTATAAATAAATTTATCTCAAAGCTAGAAGGGGATGGGATGCAATGTGACCAAACCACAAGTGCCTCATAATGTATGTGAGTCGCTGTTGATCCAAAAAATGTGAGAGAGTTGTATTTTCATGCATCTTTACCTCCATATCTTCTTAGCACTTTTGATAATTTATTGAAATTGAAAAAAAAAAAAAAAACATGCTAGATGATTTATATGTTCAAATAAAGTGTTCAAAATGGGGGGTGTAAATTTTTTGATTTTTTTTTCTTTTATTACAAGATTTCAATAATTCTCTCTTCATTTTTAAAGACATCCTTCCAACAACTTTATAAATCATTTTAAAAAATAACAGCATAGAAAATCGGTGGCCTCATAAGGGCCATAAAGACAAGATAGACGCATAAGTCCCACATAAAAGAGAGTAAATGCATAAGAATAAGAGGACAAAGCTCTTACAACTTCACGCATATATGGCTTGAGAATAAGGATGTAGTCGCCCTATTTATTTTGTTAATAGGGCATAAAAGGAGGATGTCAATTGTCAGTATCATAGAGTTGGTGCAATTGGTAAAAAAATGACTTTGAAATCTAAATTTTTAAGTTCAACTTTCGTCAATGTCTCACCGTAGAGAGTGAAGGGAATTAATGAGTTAGAAACAGACCTGATACCTTTCCGAGAATGCAGTTTAGTGATGGAGTTGGTTACACAACTAATCACAAACATTATATTCAACTCTCGTCAATGTCTCACCTTAGGGGTGAGGGGATTAATGAGTTAGAAACGAGTCTGATACCTCTCTGATAGTGTAATTTGGTGATGAAGTTGGTTATACGACTAACCACTAATATTGTACCTTCCTTAAAAAAATAAAAATAAAAATGCCAATCAGTCACTAATTGTCAAAAAATTCAGATTTTAGTAAGCTAAAAATTGAAAAAACCTGCGGGCTATTTTGTAATTTGTGACAGAATTGAGGCTTAACCTCATATAAATAAAAACAAGGGGGCTATAAAAGCCAAGCAAAGGAAAATACGCAGATACTTCATAAAAGATGTGACGATGTTGATTAAGAACAAACTTTTTGGATTTTCATAATTATTATGAGCAAATAAAAGAAAACAAATTTTATATGTTAATCTTTCTAAATTAATGAATTAATGAATGACACATCAATAAAAGTAGTATATATATATATTGCTGGCTTTCAAGTTACAAATAAGTAACACCAAAGACCATATATCATAATAGATTAGATGAAAGAAACCAGATTAATATAAATTTTTATTCAAAGAGTTTTTATTCCTAAACCTATAACTATCTTTTATAAATGTAATCTTTTTTTATATCCCTGATTGATGCTTAATTTTCTTTTCTTTTTTTGTAAAAGTTAGCATAATTATTTTTATTGTACTCAATTCAATTCAATTCAACAAAGTATTTTTTAATAATATATAGGTCGGGTAAAATTCTTGCTCTGTTGAAATTAATTAATTAATTACCTAAAGTTGGGTAGCATAGTTGGTTACGGAATGAGATATAAATTATGGTTGAGAGACGAGGTCTTGGTTTCGAATTCGAGTTCGTACACGCACCTATGTGCCCACTCTAGGAAGGAACTACATAATGTCGTGTACCGTTCATGATTTCAAAATAGTCTCGCCCACTCAAAAGGATTAGCAGGTTACTGGGGTCAAAGACCAAAAAAAAATAATAATTAATTAATTAATTAATTTGCATTGTTCTTTCTAAAAAGGAAATATCCTCAATCATATCATCTTGTCTAACATTAATAATAAGGAAAATGCCTTGCTGATGTTGGCGTCAACAAGAAGAATAATTTGGCAACACATTGTACAATGTATTACTTTTCTTTCAAGTTTATTAAAAACTTCACATACCCATTCTTTAGAGCCTTTCTAATTACAATATATAGTATCTGCAGTTTAAAAGAGAAGGCAAATGGATCCTTCAATGAAGAGGATGAGAACGTTCATTGTCTAATGATTTTTTCTTTTGGCCTTCGACGCCGAACTTCTCTTTTGGACTTTTATACAAAGTACAGAAAATTTTCTTTCTTTCTTTCTTGTAGGGTTTGGTGGGAAAAGTGAAAAAGTTATCTCCTTGATTATCCTAATTTCTCTTTTGCAATCTTGATGATATTATTATATGGGTGGTTTTAAATGTACCTATTAAATACACTTATTTTATTTATATTATTAAAATTTATTAAGTAAGGTGGGTAAAGTGAGTGTATTTGCTAGGTATATTTAGATGTTCCCTTATATAATGTATATGCGCTCATTGGTGCTTTTTTTTTTTTGTTGGCCTAGAACCATTTCGGAGTCGGGAACTACAGAGGTTGTTGGACGTCCTTCCTTAAAATAGACGGATAAATATAGGGATGAACTCGGACTCGAAATCTCGTCCCTTAACTACGACTTATACCTCATTTCTCATCTAACGAGGTTACCCAACTTTGGGTGGCTCACTGGTGCTTTTTGGTAATGCACTTCTTTTGCTTAGTCATTCAATAGTAAGGGTGTCGACGATTCGGTTTAGATCGATTTAATACTCAAACCTAAACCAAACTAAATATAATCAGTTTCGGTTTGGTTTAGCTTAATCAGTTTATTCTGAATTATCAAACCAAACAAAACCGAACCCAACATAATTGGTTTGGGTTGATCGATTTGAAGTTTTATATGTACGTACATTAAATAAATTAAAATAATCAATTATATGTGTATGTATATAATGTAGTTTTAACTTTTTTAATGCATATTTAAAAAACTTAAAAACTATCTTTACTATATAAAAATGATTATATAATTTTTTAATAAAAATGCTTATATCATAAAAGAATCATAGACATTAAAAATAAATATTAATAGTTTTAATTTTAGAATCAGTTCGGTTTGGTTCAGTTTAGATCGGTTTGTACAGTTTCAAACCGCAATCTGAACCAAACCTATCAGTTTATACTTTTCTCAAACCTAAACCAAATTGAATTTATTAAAAAATCAAACCAAACATATCGGTTCAGTTCGGTTCGGTTCCATAGTTTGAACCAATCCATTGATACCCCTATTTGATAGGGAGAAAGATCCCGCCATGCCCTAAAAAGAGAGAAATTCTAACACATTATTTATATATTATGACAAAAATATTTATATTTTTACATTTTTCCAGCATAATGATTTTATTGGAGAACTTCTATATCTTATAAATATATTTTTTCTATGAACTTAGATTTATTTTAGATCCTTGGTTGAGGTTTTTGAATTTAACTTTTTTTTTTCTTCCTTACCAAGTTTTTTAGTTTATAAATTTAATATTTTGTGTATTTCCATTTTGAAAAAAAAATAAAAATGTATTCAATCTCAATTTTTTCAACAATGCTATAAACTCATCAGTTTGTTCAAGATATCAAAATATGGACCAAAGCATTCATTGTTATTCAACATCCTTTTCCAACATTTAAAAAAGCAAAGCATTGAATACCATGAAAACACCTCTAGTTGAAGCAGTACTGAGTAACACCTTGGGTCCCTTACTTAAGGTGAGGGTTCAATTTTCCTCTATGGATATATAAATAACAAGTTGTGTTGTGTGAACCAATAGGTCTCACTTGCTTGCCGGGGTATATGCTTTTTTTTTAGCTAGAAACTGTTTTTTTTTTTTTTATGTCCATGGAATTACTTTGATATGTATGAAGTCAACAAATAATAGAAAAAAAAAAATGTTATCTAGTTTTAAAATTTTAATTGGTGGAACAAGATTTGTATTATAGTTTTAAATTACTAAAATTTATGATTACAATTTTTCCGTACACTTTACCTGAATCTATTTATTTATTTTATTAATTAATTAATCTGAGTTGTTAACTAAGAGCCATAATTTATTTCCAAGTCTTTTCCGCTGATTCACTAAAAATATCTCATTCAATCTAATCACTATATTATTCATATGAGATTAAAATTGAAACGAGACTCGTTAAGTTCAAACTCTCATAATGGTTATATATGTCATGCAAGTATATTTCTATCTTACATGAACTCATGACTTCTACCCTTTGATCATATGTTACTTTAATTAAGTCTAAACCTAAAATTCTTTTTCCAAGCTCATTTAGGTTTAACAAATCAATCTAATTAATGACCAGTTAATTAGAATCAAACTCCCAACGCCCAGGCATCCATGTTGGTTAATGCAACGCACGAATAAATGACCAGCTTTGGTGGATATGAAAGATTTAGTGTGTAATGTTCTTTTTTTTTTTATATAGGAAACAAAATGTATTTATTAGTAATAATAATTTGGAAGTACCAAGAAGACAAGAGGTCCTTAATTGAGTTAAATTAAGTTGAGAATAAATGCATACAATTGCTAATGGCATATGCCATCCATGATAATTATTTCTATTTTATCTTGTCTTCCGTTGTTACATCTTAGAAATAGGATCTTTAGGTGGCCCATTTGCATCCATATGACATAACATCATTGATCAAAAATAATAAAATTTTAAAACTGATAATTACAAAATACAATTACATGGCAATCTCAGAAAACTATGGGGTCATCATCAACAGATTATGCATAGCCTAACAGACTCGCTGCCTCGGTCTGTGGGCAGTCGGGTATTTTCGCAGCCTTTCGAACAGCGTTTACACTAATAAAATTAGAGTACTCTTTACAAAATCTATTCCAGGTAGAAAAACTGGGGCTTACAAGATCTTCCATTTCTGCTCCAATGCATTGCAGATCCGTCCTATACAACATGCTGCACTCAATGGATAGCCTGATACTGCAAAAGAAGGAAGAACGGTAATAAGCTACATAATGTTCAACCCTCCACCACCACCTCCATTTCATTTGTATCATGTAATTAGAGCATTATTAAAAATGAAAAATAAAAATAACAACAGTGGGAAGACAGCATTTCTTCTAACTTGTCTCCCCTACTGAGATATCTATTTCCCCTACCTTACTGATGCAAATAGTTTGTCCTTGGATAATTCTGTAAATAAATGTGAAGGCATTCCTTATTCATTAATTCCGATTTAATTCTCACTCTCCTTCCCCTGGCCTTAGGATTAATGCCTAGAAACTGAAAGTTGTTGTTCTTGTGTAATGGAGTGACGGAGACGTTAATCTCTTTGAGAAGATTAGTTACACTTAATTCTCAATGCCTATGGCTTGTGAAGAATGACTTGGATTATTAGAGCGTCTTAGAAAAGGAAAAGCCCCCCACTACTCATTGTCTGTGTGTCAAAACCTATGGACTTTTGTCTCTTTTTTGTTCCCCAACAAAGGAGAGATCAAGAATCAACAGACAGTCCAATTTTTGCAAGAACTCTTACGAATATAGATCATGCATTGACTCAATACTAACATGATCCAAAAGTTGATGGCCACACTTAAATTGCTCTACTACTATGTCATACTATAAGACTAGTATCAATCATTTAGCAAATTGAGCACTCAATGAACCTATTTTTTGGTCACATGGACCTTTAAAGGATTGACTCCTGGCTTGGGGTGTGCATGGGTTGGGCTGAGTTAGTTTTGAAAGAAATTTTCAACCAACCGACCTTATTGGGTGACAAAACAAGCCACCCAAAATCAACCCCATAAAAGTTTAAAAACTTAAGTAACTTAAGAGAACCGAGTCTTAGTTCGATTTAACCGATGTTGGGTTCAAAGGACTAAATCTTAACCTTCATAACATAACTTTTCAAATATTAACTCAAAATATGTTGTTGAGGAAATACTATCAAATGTTGACTCGTTCAACAAGTGTTGCTGAGGAGGAAACATTGTGAGTAGAGAAAGAGGAGTTGGGAAGGAAGAGAAAGAGGGGGGGAGGATGGCACTGGAGGCCCCATTTAGTTCCCTCCTCAAGTGGGATTAAATGGGGGTAATCTCTCCCTTTCCCCACAGTTCACTTCTCCATGTAAGTGTGGGTATTCTAGAAGAGATTGGTTCTTTCAAAAATATATTTTATTTTTATATTATATTTACTACATAATTTCGTTGAATAAAAATATAAAAGGAATATATAATATATCTATTCAAGTGGGGTTGGATGAATGCTGGGTTTTATATTTAAAGCCCGACAGACATTTGACCTAACTTTTCAAATTTCCCCGCTCCTAAGGGTGGAACCTGCCTAAAGTCAATCTGGTGGTGATGACTGATGAGTCTGTTAGGGTCATGAAATAAACAATTTTGATGTTTCAATAAAGTTACAAATTATGATAAATATAATCGAATCACTAGAAAATTCCATCAATGTTACACAAAATATCAAAATAATTTGTAGAACTAAAAAAAAAAAAAATCCTTTAGTATTTTTTTTTCTTTTTGTTTTACTTTAAAAAAAAAAAAAAAATTCAATGTTAACTTCCCCTTTTGTTTGAAGATATTCCTACTTCCTAGAGAATAGAAGCATGCAAGATTGAAGTACAATTTTTTATATAATGGATAAAAACTAAAGAATTACTAAACGAAGAAACAAAATAAAATTTACAAAATTCTAATTTAAAACAAAATGAGCATGTAATTTATAAACTGTGTAATTAATCCATAAATTGCTTATATATGTTAAGAATAAAAGTTAAAAAAGAATTTGTTACTCATGCAATATGCATTAAGCAATATAGACCATTGTCAATTTTACTTTAAACCATAATATTTCATAATTTAGTGGATTTAAAAGTAAATGATTATGTTGGTTTACATTATCAAAAAAATCATAGATCTTTACAATATTTAAATAGAGTTCTTTTTACTTCCTTATGATGTCAATTTATTTTAAAAACTCTTCATATCGAATTGGACTTATTATTTTGAATTTTAAAGGACCAACATTAAGAGCAAATTTGAGTCTTCAATCCTCAAATGGAGTGTCAGAGGTTTAAGGCATATGACATGGTATTAATATTGTTCACTCCTCAACCTAATGATTTTCCTGACACTCATTCCTCAAGAACACCCTACAATGAAACATTCAATGTGTTTCTAGTTCTCCATTCCTCAAGAATGAAGCACTGTTCTGTAGAATGGCAATAACATAGGTTGCATGAGAAACCCGTGTTTTCAGCTTCATCAGCACACTGTCATTTTTCAATAACAAAGCAATTCCAAGCCAACAACTCATTAAATGGTGAATACGCAATGGTTTTGGTTTGCCACTCAGTTGGGAACCTATGCACTGGGTTAAGAATCTATGGCTAACGTAGTTTAACAGAACATGCTATCAATAGACATAAACTAACAGGTAGATCATCAAAGAGACTTAATGAAAGAACCAGAAGAAAATAGATTGTACTAGCATTGAGTCTATCAGTAACAACCCCTTAAAAAGAAGAGGAGCGATTCAGGATTATTTTGAACAAGGAAAAGACCCATCTACCAGTCACTAACTTTTTCTAATCCAAGATGGCAAGATCCCATATGTAGCAAATCTCATGTCTTGAATATCATCCCTTAAATTCATGGAGTTCACCATCCTATACTGTTGCAAGTGTATAGCATAAGAAAGAATCAAATGCATTAAGGTTCAGACTTGTAAGAGATTACCAGTTGTTAGAATAGGGATCCTACAAAGGATAGGTATGGGATTCTTGAGAATCGGATAATAGGATCAAAACATGAATCAAAAGATTTTTCAAATTATGAAAAATATTTTCATCACATATTTAAAGAAAAAATACAACTAACACTTGTAGCACAAAAAATATCATCTAAAATTGTAAGACTTTAGAGTGAATAGTAAGACCCCTAATTCACATTTTGGAAGCATACAAGGAAATCAAGGTTTTTTGTTTTTTGTTTTTGTTTTTGAGCAGAAACAAAGGTAATTTTATTTATAAGGTGATCCGAAATAATATATTATAGAGAGAAGAAAAGCACAAGGAAATCAAGGTTCAAATTTGAGCATTATGTTAATCAATTATTAAGTCAATTGCATCTAATCTAAAATTGAACATACCGAATTTTAAGAATGTATAGCTATATAAAAAACTATTAACCAGAAAGGATGAAGTACATCACTATAAGATCCTTCCCTTTTTTTTGGCTTTTCGTCTAAAAGATGCATGCCTAAAATCATAATATAGTAACATGAATTTTTCACATGAAGCATGGAGAGATTCTACTAGCACATAACAAGGGCCAAATAGCATGAATTTGAGTTTTTGATAATGTACCTGATATAAAATCATCTGTGTACCGATTATCAATTTTCCCATGGGCCATCGCACCAACCTGAATATAGAAAATTAGATAAGATACTTGTTTCATGAGTTGAGCACTCCCAACCGAAAGATGTAGGGCATAAATAGAAAGATAAAATCTAAAATATATGAGAAAAGTTTAAGAACTTTGGAATATACCACAAAAACTAGGTTAACATCATCACTAACAGCAGAAACATAGTCCCGTAACTGAACCAACTTCTCTGAGCTGTAAGATAGGCCTGCAGATCCAGTGATGGTCGTAGTTCATATTTGGTGACAAACAATGAAACAGAAGCAATTGCTCACCTAACAAAATACTCACCTATTCTACGAGAGTTGACAGGTAAATGTTGAGTTACTGGATTCTTAATCACACGCAGAAGTTTTTCTCGTTTTCCAGCTGCACTTACACTAAGCTTTTTGGAGCAGCTGCACTACAATGATCATTAAGAAAGAAAACAAAATAAAGAAAACCATGGTCACAACCTCAACCATCATTAGAAAATAATGAAACGTTACAAAGATCAGAAATATCTCAAGAAAATTCCTAAACTAATGCCTTAAAAATTTCAGTAATCCTGAGAATTTGATCATTTCACAAGAAACGGAATTCTCCGGAATCATACACCTAGAATTTTCCAACACCAAAAGAAATGAAACAAACTAGCTGTATTCATGAAAAGGAGATAAAGGGTAAAGGTTATTATAATGAAATTATCAATGAAATTGTCGGAGAATAAGTTAACTTACAAATGATCCCACAAAATCTCTTGAAAGTTCTCGGAATACGAACATATGGTTTAACTTCAAAAAGTATCCCTTTCTCCGTTTTCACATATACGGCTTTTAGTCTTCCAGCTTTATTAAGTGGACTATCCAATATTGCAAGTAGAGCCTGAACATATAATTATCCAATTATCATTCAGTTTTCACAAACACCTAAATAAATAAAATTAAACCATCACTACAATTTTTCATAACCAATGCTAGCAGTAAGCACTAAGCAACTTAATTACAAACTAAAGAAGACAAATTTCTAACCAATGCAATAATAATAATAAAATCTTAAGATATTAACCAACCTGGTGAACAATGTCGGGCCTGTAATCGGCGGGATTGCGATTATGTCGCTTGAGGAAATTAGCGTGATCGTCTGAGTTCAAAATCTGATAAGTCTGAGCACACAAACGATGGTTGAGAACTTGAGACAATTATAAGTAACAGATTATGAAGAAACTGAACTTCGAGATCATAGCATATAATAAAGTTGAAACCCTAGAAGCTGAAAAAATGGAGTACCTTGCCGACTTTGCCAACTTCTAAAGAAGCCCTTTCGAGAACGAAGATGACATTAGACTTTGGGGTGGTGTGGTTGGAGGGCACAACTGGAATTCCTAGCAATTAGTTAATGGCTTCCTCGGCTTTCTTCTCATCTTCCTTTGCTACTTGGTTTTCTTCTTATGTCCTCTTCTTCTTCGCGTTCCTCTTCATGTTCTTGTTCATGTTCTGGTTGTGGTTCTGGTTCTTCTACATCGTATGCTTCGTTTCTCTTCTTTCTCTTAAGCCCCTTTACTGCGTAAGGGCGCACCATTGTTGTCTCTCTCTTGCTGAGCTAAGAAGAAAAATAGGGAGCAGTGGACGATAGTCGCGGGAACTGAAGAAGAAGAAGATAGGGAAGAAGAAAGAGGAAGGGAAGAAGAAGGAAGAATGGAAGAGGAACAGTGGGCCATGGTCGCCGCTGGAAATCGGAGGAGAAGAAAGAGGAAAGGAAGAACAGAAGAGGAAGAGGAAGAGGAAGAGGAAGAATGAGAAGAGAAGAGCGATGGCCGACGGTTGCTCGGTTGGGTTTCAGAGTTTGCTCCTGGCGAAGAACGAGAGTGTGAGACATGGAGGGGTGGGAGGGTGGGTTGGGTTGGGTTGGGTTTGCCCCAAACCCGCCACCCGACTCGATTGAATGGTGTTGCTCTAAAAAGCAACCCAACCAACTTGATTGTACCTGTAAACCCGAACGACTCGATCCGAAATTGCTGAGTTTCCTGGGGATCGGGTCGGATTGGTCGGTTGCTTATACACCTAATTTTTGTAGAAAGAACATCTACATGGGAAAAACCCCCAACAATTTTCACCTTTTAGTGTAGAGGTAGAGATTTCATTTCTATCATGAACAAAACTTCTTTTGAGAACTTGTCTAGACTTATAAGAAAGACCCTAAATTATAACATAATAAAAAAAAAAACCCCAAATTTTTAAACCAAAGTATAAGACCAGGAGGAGATCTGTGGCAGCTGCCTAGCTTTTCCACTTGGCTACTCCTGAAGTTTGAATATTTGGTACAATTGGAATGCAAACACCACGTGTAACACCCCGTAAATTTAATTAAATACGTACGTTGACGTACACGTATATCGAGATGTATAATACACGTATTTTATATGTATGAGCTAAATATATGCTTGATAATATACGTATTTGATACGTAGGAGCTAAATAAATGCGTGTATGATTAGTAAATAATTATGAAATAAAGATGATATGGGATCATCCTATATGGGTGTTTACAAGTTAAAAAAATTGGAGTTGAATTAAATTGATTAATTCATGGGGTTGGATAATTAAATATGTGGATCGAAGTATGATTTAATGAATTATGAATAGTATGATTGAATGAATGAAAGTGAATGAATGAATTAAGATGGGGGAAGTTTGTTTGTTAAATGGCATGAGGAGTATGGGATCAAAAGAATAAAATAAAAATAAAATAAAAATAAATGCTTTAGTTGGTTCCAACGTGGGACAACAACCAAATAAAAAATAAAATAAAAAATGATGAAATGAAATGAAACAAAAGAATGAGAAGAAGTTGCAGAATAGAAAAGAAAGAAGCAGAGAGGAAGACGGAGAAGAAGGAGAAGAAGAAGAAGGGGAAACGTGCGATTCGAACGAAATTCGGACCGTCGGTAAGTAATTTTCACGCTTTTTCTTCGTAAAATTACTATCTAAGCTATTCTAGCGGAGAAATTTTGACTGTAGGAGCCGTTTTACGGCGTTTTGCCAAATTTGGGTTTTGACCCCAACGTGAATGAAAACCTGCTAGAAAGGTAGAAAAATACTCCCTGGATTGTTAGAAACCCGAATATGTGGTTAGATTGAATTTTTTGATTTTTGGAGCCGTTGGACAATTTTAATACAATATACATCTTTCGGAGGAATAGTAAAAATAAATGGTAATAGTAAATAGTGAATAGTAAATGTAAATAGTAAATAGTAATAGTGAATAGTGAATAGTAAATGTGAATAGTGAATAGTGAATAGTGAAAATGAATAGTGAATAGTGAATAGTGAAATGAATAGTGAATAGTGAATAGTGAAAATGAATAGTGAATAGTAATAGTGAATAGTGAATAGTAATAGTGAATAGTGAAAATGAATAGTGAAAGTAAATAGTGAAAATGAATAGTATTGTGAACAGTGATGTGCATCCAATGAAACTCCGGTTTGAGATCACAGAATCATAGAGAACTGAATTCCGGACGTTTCGATGCTAAAATTGTGATTTTTGGATATGAGGTGATAGTTTTAGTAACTAAGTATATGGTGTCGTGAAAATCTATTTTCACTGTTCTTTCTTTTGAAAATATCTAGATTGACCACAAAAACGAGATAGTAGTTTCTTCAACTGCTTATGAGTCCTAAATGGATTTATTATTCGTGATTTGAAGTGAGTTGAGAAATGAAAGATGTAAATAGATATGAATACAAGAAATTGAATTATGGAGTGATTATGACAGGTTAAATTCGTTGGATTTAACTTGGAGCTGGACTCGAAAGCGACGATGATTGGGTTTAAGTTGAACGTGTTGTACTGTGAGTATAGTTTTCTTGATTTGGTTCTTGTATGGCATTGTACGCATATAAACTGTTTGATTGTACGCATGTGATATTATATATAAGGCATTGAGTTTTATGGATCATGCAAACTAATTTTAGCATTGGAGTGTGTAATGATGAGGCTTTGCGATTCCTCATTGTCATTTCGTTAGGTCTGTCCTAACAAGGGTTGCGATCCTTGAAATGACTGTTACTTGGGTAATGAGATGTTGTGGCTACCTTGTATTGGCCATACAAGGGTTAGACCCGCTCTCGTGCCTTGCGGAAGAGGAAGATTGTGTGTATTGGGTCATGAGAAGTTGTGTCTACCTTGTACGACCATACAAGGGTTAGACCCGCTCTCTTGCCTTGCGGAGGAGGGAGATTTTGCATTATGATATTGAAAATCATGCAATTTATGTTGTTGGCATGTATAATATATTTGTTGAATGATGCATGTGTTGAATAAGTGTTTGAAATGATTTTAAATGTCATATTTCTCTAAATGCATATAATTGTCATCTCAAGAACTATATTCACTGAGCTGTTGTTTGCTCACCCCATTTCCTCCAATCTTTCAGGTATTGAGTCGATGGGAAAAGAAACTTGTCTGGTATGTGTATGTATGCTTGGAGGAAATAAATATTATTTACGTTATTTTGATATGTATAATTATCACACACGATATATATGTAATATCACCTAGATGGGTTGTGTGGTAAGATTATATAATGCTTGGGATGATGAAATGAGATGATCATAGATATTTAGTTGGTGAGAATTTCATTTGTGGAATGCATGGAATCAATGTGAATGGAATGATCATCTTTATATATATGGAATTTGATTTGATGTGTGGTATAAAAAAAAAATAAAAAAATATTCTGTACCTTTTGGGAATGTTTGTGAGAGTACGTGAAGGCTGACAGTGTATTATATACTGTATATGGGTTTGTACAGTGTATAGTACGCTATGCCGGTCATGACGTCAGCCTACGTCAGGGGCGTCGTGACAATATTGGTATCAGAGCCTTATGTTTAAAATTTTTAAAAAAGATAAAAGCTTTATGATATTATGATTGTTTGTATGGGTATACATATGGGTAGTTCTATTATGTGAAGCCTAATCCAATACGTTATCTTGACTGAGAATTCACATGTATCAGTGAATTTCAGATTTGGAAAAGACCAGTCAAGAGTAACAATTGCTGATCACGAAAGGATCAGAAGGCTAAAAGAAAAATAACTGGATGTAATCCAGTGATAATAAATTATCTAGCTTATATGGCTAGGAACTACCTAACAACAACGAAATGCACAACTTATGAGCTTGTGGCAAAGTTGTAATGTGAGAAAGACAGAGGCTTGAATCATTGATAGCTCCAGATGTGGGTGCCAAAGGTGTAAGTATTTCTGTAAAAGCAGACTGAAGTCAAACTAAAATAAATAGAAGGTCTCAATGATAAGCCAGATGGAATGAAAAGATGTGAAAGTTATGAAAACCTTTAGGAAAAGAAACTCTCTTATCTTAACGGACAGTCTGATATTAGACGTAGTAAAGACTTTGCGACTCTGAGTGGAAACCATCTTAGCGAATGATTAAGTCCCTGAAAATGATAAAGCAAGTTAGCTAAGTTTAAGCTAACTGATGATAAGAGATTATAAAAATTTGGTTAAGGACTCCTGAGATGATTAAGGAATGAGATTAATTAAAGAAGCGATTTTATAAGAGCTTCTGTCATCATGTTGAAATTGATTTAGGACATGAAAAAGTTTATCTTATTAAAATGAAAGGACATGCCTAACCATAAATACAAACATGAAGTAAATAGACTGGTATAGTTGATGTTTGGAATGGTCACGATGGATACTCTGAGCATGATAAAGATCTAGACTAAATGTTGGGATCCTATACAACAGATTTGATAATTGTTGGGTTATAAATATATGAGCAGGTTGTGAGGCAGACTATAAATTATGGGTCAGCAAAAGCTGCAGTGAAAATGTGAACCCCAGCAATAGTGAGATAGCTTGCACTGTCGTTAGAAGCCGAGTCATCAACACCAATGTTAGGTAAAATGAGAAATAAGGAATGTAAGGAAATGTTGGGGGCAATAATATGAAATTGAAGATAAGTGAAACATTGAGTAAGGTTGAGATGTTGGCAATATTGGACCAGGTACTAACCCAATGAAAATGGAAAAAATAAAAGGAAATGATGTTAACGACGTATGAAAACCAGAAGTGGTTTCCATTGCCTGAGCAGTAGTCACAGACTGAGTAACTTGTATCTCGACCTGAAATTGTCTATTATCAAAAACACAGGATGTGTTAATGTCCATTTAGTCGATAAGGAATGCCCCAATCTTTTTATCAATGTGACTCTACCAGATTTAGAGAATCAATGACAGTAAATGAAAAAAAAAAAAAAAAAACCAGATCCAGAGAATAGTAAGACGTTGAGAACAGATATGATCAACATTTTGTGATTGTGTATAATCTGATGTATTGTTGGATCTACCTGGTTTTGTACCTCTAGTGATATGGTAGACAGATTGTATTATCTGCTGTTATAATGATATATCATTAATTGTGAGTATGTCTACAGGAGAAAGAATTTACCAGGATATGGTTAACAAATATTATGTGGAATAAATATGAGGGTCATCAAGTAATTATGGACTTTAGAATATGACATTGTTGGAAGTGGATGCTTTGTGGGTATGATTGGCTGGTCACTTCTCATGCCAGGTGGACCGTCGCTCAGAAAAGAAGTAATATTCTGAATAAGTGGGAAATTCTCATTTTGAATCTCGAGGAATTTATACCCTCAAAATCTTCGATCTAAGATAAGCTAGTTATTGACGAGGACATGGAGAATATGGCTAGTACAAAGCCATTTAGAGTAACATAATAAGGCATGCAGTTGATTTAAAATTCCTGTGGTGAGCAGGTATATTGGTGTATTCTCTGATGAATTATGAAATTTGCCACCTGGACAGGAGATTGATAGCATATAAAACTGATGCCAGTATAAGATGTATCTCAATTCCTTCATATAAAGAGTACCTGAGGAATTGTGAGGATTTAAGGTGTATGTAAACGTGTTAATGAGCAAAAGATTTATTGCCCTTGATATGCCACCTTGGAGAGCATTTGTGATGAAATATGTTTAAGTATGAATTACGGTTAACTGAGCAGGGTGACAACAAAGAATGAATATCCTTTAATTTGGAGATCTAGGCACCATCAGATAAGAATTCGAGAAAAGGATGTAATGCAGACTGTTGTAAGACAAGATATGGGTAATATGAAATGTTGGTATCCTTGATTAATGTGTCAATCACGTTATATGATTGATGCAGTGGGTATATGAACCATATCTTGAGTACATAGTCTTCGATGATGATATATGAAATTGTCCCAAGAAAAATGAGAGGAGCATGAATAGCACCTCGGAATTATCTTGTAGTCACTGAGAGAGCACCGATGGAGTGCCAAGCCCGGTGAATATGAGTTTTGAATATAAAGGAGATGTGAATTTTTGGATCACGTGACTAGTATAAATAGTATCTTCAAGGATGCTGGGAATGTTAAAGTGATCATAGAACTATTAAAACTGATTTAAATGATGGAAATCAGAATTTATCTGGTCTTAGTAGTATGTTATAGAAAGTGCGTGGAAAGATCCTTGAAGCTATCTGTTCCACTCACGAAACGAAGCCAGATGAATGCTCTAAAATGTGTTGACCGTTGTGCATGGGGAAGCTCTCACAGTATTAAATGTTGTGACTAGTTTCCGAACCTGGAAGTAATTGTGATTGATGAATATCACGTCCAGATCTGGGTTGTGGATTGATACAAAAGAATATATTAATTACTTGTGTCTCCATATATTTCGCGAATAACTATCCTGAGAGTGTCTAGTACTTTGTTGGTAGTTATTTTGACATAATGAGAGCATTGCCTCTATAATAAAAAGGTTACACTATTTTCAGATTTTAAGAGTCTGAAGTAATTATTTGAACGGAAAGAAACTGAATATGAGGTAATAAATGTGGCAGTAATTCCCGAAGGATTTGATTTTATATTGACTTATTATCCTGGGAAAGGCCAATATGTTGCTGAGGCATTACTCCATGTGTTGATATTTGTGCTCGGATGCATATTCAGCTGATTGATACTCATATTCAGAGAGTAAATTTATGATGAGACGAGTATGATATTAGTATGAAAGATTATAGATTGTGTTAAATGAAGATGGGATTCAAATGGTATCTTATGGGTTATGGGTAGATATGATACCATCTGGATGACCATTAGTGGACTGATAAGTCTGCGTATTCTTCCAATGAACACCAGAATTCTTTTGATAGACTGAGAAGATTGTATATGTGTGAGATATGGAGATTTGATGGGAGTACTCAGATATTTGTCATGTCGGATTAAGATCCGAAGATTGTGTCGAGATCTGATATATGATGCAGACTCGTTTTGGTACTCATCTCCTTCTCAATGTGATATTTTCCTCTCAGACAGGTTGACAGACTGAGAGAGTGAATGCTTGCGAGCATGCTCAGGTTTGATATACTTGAATTTTGGTGGAAGTTGGAAGAAATGTTGTATTTGTGTAAACTTATGTGTCTAAACAACTATGATAATAACATAATGATGACACTCTAAAGGTTTAATAATAAGCCTTATAGATCTCCAACTTGTTGAATTGAAAGTGTGGAGTTATTGTTATTGGTGCCAGAGGATATTAGTACATACCCAAGGTTTGTATATCGACCTTGAAATGTATTGTGGCTGACTCAGTTTTGTTAAGGGTCTTACCACAGAAAAGCCAAATGAGATTTGGAATGAAAAGAAAGCTCGCACCGCAATTTGTTGGACCATTAAAGACCCTTGATGGGATAGGTCCATTGATTTACCGATTTGCTCTATTGTCACAGTTGATAAGTGTACGGAAGAATGTTTATATATTGATGTTGAAGACATGTCATTCAGATTCCATATATTGTATGGATGTAACTCAACTCTAAGTTGGGGAGGATACCATGTATCAAAAAGAGCAAACATGGGAGCTAAATTATAAAATGCGGGAGCAGTTTTCTGGAATTGAGTATCACTTGAGGAATAGTCCTTAAGTCTAAATTTCGAGGACGAAATTCCTATTCACATTTACTATTCACTATTCACTATTACTATTTACTATTTACATTTACTATTCACTATTTACTATTACCATTTATTTTTACTATTCCTCCGAAAGATGTATATTGTATTAAAATTGTCCAACGGCTCCAAAAATCAAAAAATTCAATCTAACCACATATTCGGGTTTCTAACAATCCAGGGAGTATTTTTCTACCTTTCTAGCAGGTTTTCATTCACGTTGGGGTCAAAACCCAAATTTGGCAAAACGCCGTAAAACGGCTCCTACAGTCAAAAATTCTCCGCTAGAATAGCTTAGAT
The DNA here is from genome assembly GCA_035771175.1 of Paratinospora sagittata. NCBI lineage: Eukaryota > Viridiplantae > Streptophyta > Magnoliopsida > Ranunculales > Menispermaceae > Paratinospora > Paratinospora sagittata. The sequence continues at coordinate 4,413,547 of CM069601.1, forward strand.
AGTAATTTTACGAAGAAAAAGCGTGAAAATTACTTACCGACGGTCCGAATTTCATTCGAATCGCACGTTTCCCCTTCTTCTTCTTCTCCTTCTTCTCCGTCTTCCTCTCTGCTTCTTTCTTTTCTATTCTGCAACTTCTTCTCATTCTTTTGTTTCATTTCATTTCATTTCATTTCATCATTTTTTATTTTATTTTTTATTTGGTTGTTGTCCCACGTTGGAACCAACTAAAGCATTTATTTTTATTTTATTCTTTTGATCCCATACTCCTCATGCCATTTAACAAACAAACTTCCCCCATCTTAATTCATTCATTCACTTTCATTCATTCAATCATACTATTCATAATTCATTAAATCATACTTCGATCCACATATTTAATTATCCAACCCCATGAATTAATCAATTTAATTCAACTCCAATTTTTTTAACTTGTAAATACCCATATAGGATGATCCCATATCATCTTTATTTCATAATTATTTACTAATCATACACGCATTTATTTAGCTCCTACGTATCAAATACGTATATTATCAAGCATATATTTAGCTCATACATATAAAATACGTGTATTATACATCTCGATATACGTGTACGTCAACGTACGTATTTAATTAAATTTACGGGGTGTTACACCACGACTCATACGTTCTCAAATTCAAGATCCATCTTACTACTAATCAAGCTTTCTTCCTAGCAGCAAGATCGTAAACAATATTTATTTTTTCATGTTGAATTGAAAATGTAAATAATTAAGCAAGCCAACAAGTGATAGCTCAGTTAATTGATAAATTGAGTATAAGTAGAGTTGATGTCTAAATCTCTTGAGTTTAAGCGTACTTTTATTTATCCGCTTATGTTAGAAGAGCTGGCTTAAACACCTTTATCATGCCCGAGTTCAGAATTATTAGTCTAACCTAAAGGGAAGGAGGATACTTCTGGAGTGTTGAAAAAACAATAATCAAATAATAATAATAACAATAATAAAGCAAATTCAAAATAAACAAGAATAAAAATGCTTCCGCTATAATACACTAATTGCTCCTTAAGATACTAAAATGCTTTTTAAAATTATTCCTTATTTTTATATGATCACGGAGTACTTAAATCAATTTATGTACACTTTAACTAATTTTCACAAAAAATGCACATCAAGAGCAAGACATGTTTGCTGAATGAACCAACGAGGCTTGAACTTGGGTACAACAACCTCATTAGCTAAGCTACCCGTAGGTAGGTATTATTGTTATTATTATTTTACTTATTTGACATATACATCTTTATTTTATATCATTCATTTGTCATTAAAAAAAAAATGTTATATGTATGCTGGTGCCAATGTTATTTTTTGATACTCACACTTAATTTTTTTTGAATATTTTAAGGATGCGCATGTATTTGGAGATATGCACAATACATACGCATTTTTAAAATATTTAAAAATATTGAATGCCAGTGTTGAAAAATGACGTTGACATCCCAAGGTGCACATAACATTTTTTTTAAAGAAAAACATAAACTAAATTAATTTGGTGTGATTTATTATAGTCATAATTATTCAAGGGGCGGTATTTCAAAAAATTCCAACAACTAAAGGACCTATTTGGAAATAACCCACTTGATTGCCGCCACCAGCTCTCCCCACTCCCATAGATTCCATAAATCACGTTTTCTCATAAATTTCGCCCTTTGCCGCTTTCTCCGCAACAACCCAAAAAAAAAAAAAAAATGAAACACATTTTCAAGAAACTCCACATAGGAAGCAGCTACCAAGACTCCAATCGATCCAACCAAATCCCTATTATTTCTCCCTCAATTTCCCCCTCATGTGCCTCCGATCACCGGTCGCCGGACGTTCACTCACCGGCGACTCCTCCGTCCCCAACTTCCTCCTCTCCTTCCGTCCCCTCCGCCGGCGTAGGCATCAGTGACGATGCCGCCGGTGCCGCCGCCGGTGGTGGGGGTCGGAACGATTTCTTCTCTTCCGAGGAAGAGTTTCAGATTCAATTAGCTATAGCGATCAGCGTTTCGAGCTTGGAGTCTCGAGAGGATCGCGATTGTGAGCAAATCCACGCGGCGACTCTGTTGAGTTCGGGACAGAATCGGATCGATTCGAGGAGAGTGGGAAGTGAAGCGGCGGAGTTGTTGTCGCTGCGGTATTGGGTGAGTTCGTTGGTTCGATTCGTTTGAAAATGTTGAAATTGCGTCTTTGATTGCTTTAGATTTTGCTAATTTGAGCAATGTGACGATGTTTTGGACTGCAAATGCGTAATTGTGAGCATTTATTTGCCCTGTTTTGTTTTTCCTTAATTTATTATCTTTTTCAGTAAATTATGTTCTGGAATGAGGAGAAAATTGTTGAACTTTTGATTATTCAGTGACGTTTCAGGAGTTGATTTACTTATCTATTCAAATTTCTTCGGTTGCATGTGCATAGACTTATTAAGGGTTTACGCACAGGAAAAATAGTCTCGGTGGAGCTGCGTTGTGTATAGTTGAGTCAGCTTAGTGTATAAAAAGGTCAAATATATAATGAATGTGAAAAAGGGTGCCTTGATTGCAACCTCATTTTGGTGAAATTGAAATTACAGTGACTAGCTGGGTCGAGCTGTTGTCTGGTTATTGCAGAAAAGGGTCTGCATTGGTTTCTCAGTTCTGAGATGAGCGTCAATGCTGTTCATGCTTGGACCAGTTTTGCTCTGAGCTAGGGATTTGCTCACTTCTAAGTGTTAGAAACCATTTTACCTAAAAACTATAGTTGATAGGTGGAGGCCCAATAGTATATATCAAGCTTTTTTAACACTCATGTGCAGCCCCATCTTGCATGTAGAGCGACATAAGAGAAATTGAAGAAGAAAAAAATACTAGTTATGTAAATGGAGAACATGCAAATGCATGCAATGATATTTTTTAACACAAGATCTCTTACAAAATCAATACTTTGATACCATGTTAGAAACCACTTAACCCAATACCTTTAGTTTTTTTTTTTTTTGGAAAAGAAACTAAACATTATATATATATATATATATATATATATATATATATATATATATATATATATATATAAATATGTGAGAAATTTTTTTACGAAATCCATTGCCCTGATGGGCAAAATTTCTCCAACCCCTAATCCACTCATTAAGATTATAACCCTTGGCCAACTTGTTTTGTGCTACCGAAAAGGAAGCTAATAAATGAGAATTCTCCCAAACACCGATTGCCAAATTCTATATCCCATGAAACACCCTCTTGTTTCTCTCCTTCCAAATGGACCATAATATCGCCAAGCAAACCACCTACCAGTGAAACAACAATAGCTATAGTTGGTATTTGCATGTTTCTCATGTGCATAATTGATATTTGTCTATTCTTCTATCTCTTTTAGCTCTCCACGCATAGGTTGAGGTTGCACTTGAGCGAGATTGTTAATGCTAGCTTGATATGCTTTGTTGGACTTGGGCCTCCATTGATCAACTATAGTTTTTGGGTGATATGGTTTCTAACATGGTATCAAAGTGTTGATTTTGTAAGAGGTCTTGGACTCAAGTCTCATTGTTTACATTTGCATGTTCCCATTTGCATGATTTGTATTTGTTTCTTCTTCAAACTCTCTTTCGTCTTGTCACATGTGGATTGAGTTGCACATGAGGGTTAATTATAGCTTGATATGCATTGTTGGGCCTCCACTTATCAGCTATAGCTTTTGTGTTAAATGGTTTTTAACACGGTATCAAAGTTGGTATATATTAGGGATGGGTTAAGTTCGAATCTCTTGTCCTGGCGTAAAAGGTGAATGTTAGCATAGTCCACATCGCGTGGGTATAATTATGATGTACAATGTCTAAGTCGTGGGAATTTCCTTAAAGCTAGTTTTCAAGGATGAGTTAGGTCTATGGGCTTTATCATGGTATCAAAGCAATTGCATAGCAGTGATGGGTTGGGTTTGGATCTCTAGCTCTGCGTGGAGGGGGAATGCCTAGTGACTCTAGCTCGATACTGAGGGGGAGTGTTAGCATAGTCCCACATCACCTAGGTACAATTATGATGTGAATGTAGAAGTGATGGACGACCCTCTCCCTGCTAGTCAATTTTCAAGGATGAGTTAGGCTCATGGGCTTTATCTTGGTATCAATGCAAGTATATACTAGGGATGGATTGGGTTTGAATCTCTAGCCCTGCGCGGAAGGAGAGTGACTAGTGACTCTAGCCCTGGCAAGTGAGGGGGAGTGTTAGCATAGCCCCACATCACCTAGGCACAGTTTTGATGTGTAATGTATAAGCCTTTTTAGGATGAGTTAGGCCCATGGGCTTTATCACTAAGATGAAATTCTAGGAATGAGGCTGAATCCCATTAACTTTTATTTTTTCGGTGTGTGTGTGTGTGTGTGTGTGTGTGGGTGGGGGGAGGGGGGAAAGCGAAGGAGGGGGAGTTTCTTTGATTGTGAGTTTGTGTGGACTATGGGGTGCAACTTGGGCTCCATCTACATCTATTTGAGTACACATGCAAGTGATAATGTGGAAATACAATAGTTTTCTTTTGACAATGGAGGCGAAAGACGATATAGAACGTTTAAATTAGAGTACGATGCATTTGAGAATATCTAAAATGGCCCTTCAATTTATGAATCAGTGCTATTTTGCAAATGTTACTCTTTTAGGTTTTTTCCTATTCATTTTACTCATGTTGAAGTTGTTGGTTTGGCAGGACTATAATGTCATTGACTATGGGGAGAAAGTGGTGGATGGTTTCTATGACATATATGGGCTCTCCACACATTCTGCAAGCAAAGGAACAATATCTTCATTTACCACCATCCTAGCAAATCTTGGGGATCCTGGATTTGAAGTTGTTATTGTGAATCGAGCTATTGATCCTGCTCTTGACGAGTTGCTACAAATTGCACGATGTATTGCTTTAGACTGCCCTGCCACTGTGGTTGGGCTTTTGGTGCAACGACTTGCTGACCTTGTATCAGAGCATATGGGTGGGCCTGTAAGGGATGCTAATGTCATGCTGGCAAAATGGATGGAAAGAAGTTCAGAGTTAAGGGCTTCACTCCACACATGTTTATTTCTTATTGGATCTCTAAATATTGGTCTATCACGTCATCGTGCTCTTCTTTTCAAGGTGAGTAACATATCTTAGACACTGGTCTTGTGAATAATATCTTTTAATCAATTAGAATTAGCACATATGCTTTTCTAATTGAGTTTTGAAGATAATAGAAAAGGTACAAAACTATAATATTTGCATGTTCAACCGCTGTTTCTTTCATTCCATGATGTATGAATAGTTTTGTTTTGTATTTTTTTATTTTTTTGAGAAGAAACAAATATGATGTTTGAATAGTTGATATAAGGGCATGGTTAAAATGAAGCACTAAGGTATGTTACCATATTGTGTATCTTGTGGTTAAAGCTCTGTATTACAACATGGTAATGTGTTGTCAAATTATCCCCCTGCATTGTGATTTAAGTAAATCCTTTACTTTTAGTACCTCAAGAGGATAACAAGCATCATAAACACTGAGGTTATGATGTTTGACTTGTTGATAAAATCAACTTGACTTGGTTTGAGCTTTTAGTTGGTTCAAACATGCACAAAGGTACCCTTTGGTTGGAATTAAGTCCATGTAACTATCTATTTAAGGTCCATTTAGTCCATGTAACTATCTATTTAAGGTCAAATTAGGTCTTTACTTTAGTCCTTAACTACTATTTTTTTGAATTTTGAATTTTTTTTATTATAATAAGAGTGAATTAACTTTTTTTTATAATAAGAGTGAACTGAATGATGTGTTGATTTAACTTAAATAACATTAATCTCGAGACAAATTGGACTTTCCAAAATACTTTTTTTTTTTTTTTTTTGGAATTTCCCACAGTAATCATTTGACCTAACAATGGACATTCCTTAGATCAACTAGCTTGATTCTTATATCGCAACGTAATATCACATTTCTCAATGGAACTTGTGTATAAGTAATAGTCTCTCACAACTCACAAGTCACAATTTTGAAAGATAATTAACATTCAGGATGACCTCTTGCTACGGTGCTACCCTTGCAATTACCAGCATAAAATGAGTTTGATCTCAACTTCCATTGGAGGTATGCAGGCATCATTAATGTTTGTTGGGAAAGTGTGAGAAATGAAATACAATCTTTTCGTCTCTAAAATATGTCAGTATAGAAACCTCTTAAATTTTTTTGTGAGTACCCATTACGAGAAACTTTATACTCTTGATGATCATTGGAAAGTTGGAAATTTTTTATCCTATTTTCTATACATCGTGATTGCTTCCTATGAACTACTATCGAGCACAACATGCAAAATGCAAAAAAATTTGAGTGGCAATGGAGTAAAGAGTTTTAAATCTTGGAATTTAATGATAAAAAGTCACAGGTTTTTGACAGTGACAATTAGAAGTGCATTTTAGTCCAAGTAAAGTGGTGTGTTGTTACACCCATATTGAACATTTCATCAAGGAGTCTCCTTTGGTATGATATTTTCTCAAAATGAAGAAGAAGAGAAAAGAGGAAAGTAAACAAAAACATGGCTGGAGGTTATTTGTGTTATTTTACATTCAAAAGTTCCTTTCTACTTTTATTGTCATAATTGTGAATTAGAATCAAAAAATTATGGAGCTTGGTGAATTGAATTGGGATTAATTGACGAATTATAAGACTCACTCACATATATAGGTCAGGAATTATAACTTCATGAAAATTAAATTTGCTTACTAGTTTTTTGACTTGGTTAGAGTTCTAAAATGGAGTAATATTTTGTAAGGATGATTCTGTTCATGAAGGGTATAGTTATTATAAAATTATTAAATTTGTAGCATAATCAAATTACTTTTAAAAATTAATAGTTGTTGGAGCAATAAATATTGTTGAACCTATAAATATTAAAATCCATAATCAAGCCCAGAACCAAGCCCATGGCAAGGCCCAAAACCAAATCCAAGCCCACTATTTGGAATATTACTTGGAATATTCTAAAATTAGGTGAATTATTGGTATGGCAAGTCGGCAAGTTGCATTATAAGTGGATGACCAATATTTTTTGGTGAATATTTAATTGTATGGTGAGGATTGTATCCAATTTAGTATAAAAACCCCCCCATATGGGAGGTTTAAGCATTAAGTAAGCATCGAGTGAAGTGTACAAGTCCTAGTACATGTTTAAATTCTTCTCCTTCTTTGGTATTTTCTAGTTTGAAGAGAGAGTTGTAAATTGTTCTTCATAGTGAATTTCCTGCATTTTGCCCGTGGATGTTTCCCTCAAGTGAGGGTTTTACTACGTAAATTCTTGGTGTCTTTTGGTGTATTCTATTTTTCTGTAGTTATTTTCATCTAGTTGTTTATTGGTATAATACTACATACGTTGGGCCTCTCTTGAAGTTCATAGTAAGCTTTGTGGTAGCGGTTCTGTATGATCTTCCACATCAGAAAGGTCTTTCTTGAGATATGTTGCTATTCACGTATATTACTATTCATATATACGACATTATTCACGTATACTACTATTCACGCAATTAATTTAATTAGTCAGACTCAGTCCTATCCTTAGTAACTTTGAATAGTGAAAGGGAGACAACTTGCTGCTCTAGAAAACTTGGTATTTAAGCGGGCCCATTGTGACCCCACCTCTCAGCCTGGGGACTAGTCTGGTTGATTTTATTGAAAGTTGTTCACTCTGTAAAGGTAATACTAGATGTCCAAATGAATAATCATTTTTTGGTGTTAGTCAAATCTTGCACCAGTGTTATAAATCATACGATATAAAATTAGAAAATGAAAGAAAAAAGAAATCTTAGAAAGAAGAGACGGTGTATTCTCATTTTCATTCTCTTCTTTTCATGATATGAACAAGTGAGTACATCTTTAAATAGAAAAATAAGATGAATAAAGAATTCTTCCCACTTGACAAGTGGGAGGTTTCCGCTTGATGAATTGTTCATAGTGGTGTAGACAACTTCTTGATAACTTGAGAAACAAAATAACTCCCACTTGGGCAAGTGGGAGTGAATATTCAACATTTACAATACTCCCTCTTTGAATATTTACCATATGTAGAATATGCCTCGTTAAAACCTTACTAGAGAAAACCCAGTGGAAAAAAGTCTAGTGAAGGAAAAAGAGTACAATATATGTTGGTTTCAACTCTCCTTCAATTATAAGGTACCTTGAACCTATGACGGGTGATTTATTCACTGCCCGTTTTGCAGATTGTTATTTTAACGAAACAATTTTCCCACCATTAGGGGGAGAAAAGTCAATTTCAGAAGAATTGCGAAAAATTGCTTGGAATGTATCAACTTTGTCTCATTATGTGGTATTGATACATTTATCTTTATCGAATGTCTCCGAAGAGATATCTCATGATACTTTGATATTGCAACGTTATGCGCAATTCATCATTTTAATCATAATAAATTTCAAGTTCATATGATCGTAACATTGTAACTTCAGGTGCAACTTTAATTATGATATACCTTTTAATAAAAGGTTATAAGTCTTTGTCATGAGATGTCTCAATAAAATAAATAAATTCAAAACGTTAAATCATCAAAAGCAATTAAATAATTGAAATGACTAATTAATCATAAACAATTATTCAAGTAATAAAAGAAAATGTTAGTGTTAGTGTTAATGTTACTGTTAGTGTCAATGTTAATGTTAGTGCATTATATTAGCTTCAGGCTAATTTACAAATCCACAAATAAGTGGGTCCTGTCGACAAAACTCATGTGATTTCACATGGAATATTGTTAATGATGTTAGAATATATAAATAAATAAATGAAATAATGACATAACTCATAATTTTGAAAAATATAGCCTTTGGCTAATAAAATTATTTCTTAATAGCTTCAGGCTATAAATTCATTTGCATAACTTTAGGTTATGTAAACAAAATATCAATATAACTTCATGCTATATGAATTTCTCTACATAGCTTCAGGCTATGGAATCAAGATTAAAATAAAAATAAAAATAAAAATTGTGGTATAACTGAAAATATATCAAATAAATGAACATGATAAAAATACTTGAAAAAGGAATTCGAGATGAAAGATATTGGAAACACAAAATTCTGTCTCGGCTTGCAGATCGAGGATTTTCTAAATGGAATTCTTGTCCATCAATCAAATTACATTGAAAAAGTTTTAAAGCGTTTTAAAATGGACAAGACACATCCTTTGAGTTCCCCAATGGTTGTAAGATTACTGGAAGTGAGTAAAGACCCCTTTCGCCCTTATGAGAGTGAAGAGAAACTACTTGGTCCTGAACTACCATATCTCAGTGCAATAGGTGCACTTATGTATTTAGCAAATTGTACGAGACCAGATATTACCTTTCCTGTTAATTTGCTTGCTAGGTACAATTCTAAACCAAATCAAAGGCATTGGAATGGTATTAAGCACATATTGCGTTATCTTCGAGGAACAAGTGATATGGGTTTATTTTAGTCAAGAAGGGAGAAAACGAAACTGCTCAGATACGCAGATGTTGGATACTTATCAAATCCTCATAAAGCTCGATCACAAACGGGATATATTTTCACTTACGGTGATACTGCTATATCATAGAGATCTGTGAAGTAAACAATGGTTGCCACATCTTTGAATCATTCAAGAATCATTGTAATTCATGAAGCAAGTTGAGAATGTATATGGCTGAGATCTATGATTCAACATATTCAGGAATCATGTGGATTACCATCAATCAAAATTTCTCCTGAAATATTATATGAAGACAACTCAACATGTATTGCATAACTAAGGGAAGGTTATATCAAAGGAGATAGAACTAAATACATTTCACTAAAATTCTTTTTCACAAGAGCTACAGAAGAATGGTGAAATTGATGTCCAACAAATAAGATCGAGTGACAATCTTGCAGATTTATTTACTAAAGCTTTGCCAACTGTAACTTTCAAGAAGAATGTACACAATATTAGGATGCGTCGATTTAAAAATCTCTCAAGCAGAGTTGCAAAAGTTAAATCACCCATGTCATCTTGAGAGGAAGAATTAAAAAGAGAGTTATTGTTTAGTGCACTGTACTTTTTTTTTTTCCCTTCGCTATGGTTTTTGTGACTTTTGTCCCAATGGGTTTTCCTAGTAAGGTTTTTAATGAGACAGTCCTAACAATATAAGACTCCAATATAATATTGTAATTTTTTTCTTTCACTATACTTTTTTCCACTGGGTTTTCTCTAGTAAGGTTTTAACAAGACATATTTTACATATGGTGAATATTCAAAGGGGGAGTGTTGTAAATGTTGAATATTCATTCCCACTTGCTTAAGTGGGAGTTATCTTATTTCTCAAGTTGTCAAGTTGTCTACAACAATATGAACAGTTCATCAAGAGGGAACCTCCCACTTGTCAAGTGGGATGAATTCTTTATTCATCTTATTTTTCTATTTAAAGATGTACTCACTTGTTCATACCATGAAAAGAAGAGAATGAAAATGAGAATACACGGTCGCTTCTTTCTAAAATTTCTTGTCTTTCATTTTCTGATTTTATATCGTATGATTTATAACATGTTATTAGCACGAAAAAAGCTTTATCTAACTAAGGAGTTTAATCATAACATGTATATTGAAGGTAAAATTTCATGTATTTTTATCATGTTTATTTATTTGATATATTTTCAGTTATACTGCAATTTTTATTTTTATTTTATCTTGATTCCATAACCTGAAGTTATGTAGAGAAATTCATATAGCATGAAACTATATTGATATTTTGTTTACATAACCTGAAGTTTAGCAAATGAATTTATAGCCTGAAGCTATTAAGAAATAATTTTATTAGGCAAAGGCTATATTTTTCATACCAGGAGTTATGTCATTATTTTATTTATTTATTTATATATTTTAACATCATTAACAATATTCCATGTGAAATCACATGAGTTTTGTCGACAAGACCCACTTATTTGTGGATTTGTAAATTAGCCTGAAGCTAATATAATGCACTAACATTAACATTAACACTGACACTAACATTAACATTTTCTTTTATTACTTGAATAATTATTTATGATTAATTAGTCATTTCAATTATTTAATTACTTTTGATGATTTACGTTTCGAATTTATTTATTTTATTGAGACATCTCATGACAAAGACTTATAACCTTTTATTAAAAGGTATATCATAATTAAAGTTGCACTTGAAGTTAAAATGTTACGACCATATGAACTTGAAATTTATTATGATTAAAATGATGAATTGCGCATGACGTTGCAATATCAAAGTATCATGAGATATCTCTTCGGAGATGATGTGATCTTTTGAATAGATCAATAAAAATAATACTTGCAAGCGCACAAGGTGAGTTGTAGCACTAAACGAGGTCGATCCACAAGGATTGGGCTAATCACTCCAGAATTTTTAGAAAATAAATTAAAACATTATATATTGTATAAGTCAAAGAAAAACAATAATTTGATTTCTAACATCCCAGACATGAAAGCAATTAATAAATAAAAAAAAGGAATAAACTAGAACTGAATTTAAATTAACTTGAAAAAAAAATAAAGTAAAGAAATAAAGAAAGAAAGCATTAAATAACAAGTAATAAAAGAAAGAAATAGATAAAGAAACAAGAGATATTAGAAACAAAATAACTTTATTAAAAAAAATAAAGAAAAACATACAGAACTTCAAATCCTTGGGCAATGTCACCTTACCCAAGCCTTGACTGAGCAACTAAAAATAAATCTAACCTAAAAAATAAAAATGAAAATGAGAGTAGAGATGAGATCCATTCTCTTGAAATTTAACCCTATTTATAGATGTGCCCACCTCTTGATTTTCATAAACAAAAATACATCCACCACCTATTATTCTCTAAAAAATATCCTCTAAAAATGGTCATTTTCTAAATTACATAAAGATTTTTTTAATCAAGAAAATAAGAAGAAGATTGTGCTCATATGTGGAGAAAATTCCTTTTTCTTCTTTTTGATATGTATGACATCTTTTTCTTTCATAAATGGGTTGATATGAGCTCAATTAGATCTTCATCAAAGATTGCAACCATGTGGGCCCCTTCTTTCAAAATCTTTAAGTTGATTAGAATCCAATCAAACGGACTCGGATTGATTATTTAAGCCTTGTTGGATCTAACGCCTCGGCTTCTCCACATCTGGTCTATGTAAATATGTGGTGTGGATCTTCCTGAAATATGCAATCTCATCCTTTGATCCTGAAAATATCTAAAAAATATTTGAAGACCAAGTGAGACACCAACATACCCAAAAATAAATAAAAGCTCAATGACCTTATTAAAAGAAAATTAAAATAAAAAATAAAAAATGCATTATTAAAGTAGCCTAAAAATGACCTAAAAATCTAAAATGTGATGTAAAGAGATTATTATTATTTTTTATTATTTTATTTTATTTTCTAGCTTAAAAGCATTAAAAATAGGGGTAAAAATATGCAAAAATTGTGACTACATCAGGAGACATTCGATAAAGTTAAAAGTATCAATAACTTGCCATTGATGATTTTTTTTTTTTTTTTTCAAATCTTACCAAAGTTATTTTGGTTTAGGAAATGACAAACATTATAAAACTTGAATTTGTTGCATTAGACATTTTTGGAAATAATTACTTGTCGTGGGTCCTTGATGCTGAAATACATCTAGATGCTAAAAATCTAGGAGAAACAATTAAAGAAGGAAATAAAGCAACTTTGCAGGATCGTGCAAACGCTTTTATTTTTTTTTCGACATCATCTTCATGACAGTTTAAAAACTGAATGTCTTACAGTGAAAGACCCGTATATCCTTCGGAGTAGTCTAAAGGAAAGGTATGACCATCAAAAGACCGTAATCTTACAGAAAGCTTGTTTTGATTGGATGCACCTGAGGTTGCAGGATTTTACGACAGTCAGTGAATATAACTCAGCACTGTATAGAATTAGCTCTAAATTGAAATTATGTGGTGAGAAAGTTACTGATGAAGACATGTTAAAAAAAGCATTCACCACTTTTCATGCTTCAAATGGATACTTCATAATTGTTTATATTCCTATACCATATTTCACTATTCTATAGGTAGTGGAATAAATTGATTTTAGAAATCTTTTCTTTTGCACCACTTAAACCGCGTTGCATAGAACTAAAGTAGGTTGGATTAAGTAAAGAAGTGCTCTGTTGGGCTATAAAGACAAAATGTGTTAACAAACTAAATGCAATGGAAATGCAAATGTTAGGATCGATTTGGGCAAAACATTAAAAGATAAAATTAGAAATGACCATATTAAGAAATGGTGGGAGTAGTATCAATTGGAGATAAAATGAGAAAGAATCACTTTAGATGGTTTGGATGCATACAATGAAGACCATTAGATGTGCTAGCTATTAGGAAGAGTAATCCTATTGACAATTAAGCGTGGTCATAGAGGTAAACAAAGATGGAAATAACAAGTTAATGACTTTAATATTGGTTGAGGAAGACTGGAGATAGCAAGGGTAGAAGTAATTAAAAAAGATGTAACTACTTATAATATAAATTTTGAGATAGCCTTTGAAAGAGTGGAGTGCAAGAAGTGTATTTATATAGTCAACCCTATGTAGTTTGAAAAAACTTATTTAATTGAGTTGGAGAATTCATCCCCACAATAGGATAGTTCATTTGAAGATTTTAACTAGGTTAAATGTTTGTAAGCCATTTGTAAAAGTTCTTTTTAATGATTGTGTTTTCTTTGCAATTGCATAATAAATATAAAATACAAGACATTTGAACTATGATATACAATATATGCCTTTTCATAAAATTTTGCTAATATGTTGGGGTCCAATATGGAATTCAAATGTGTTGGGTTCATGGCAAGGATCTGAAACGATTTCTCTTGAATTGAACTGTGAATCGTAGGATAAATAGATTGTAATCGGGATTCTTCTAACCATGTTTTGACTGCCTATAATTTTCTTTTCAAGTTATTCTAGTAAACTATGGTTATTATTTAATAGCAATAGCACATCTGTTGTTGTTGTTTTTGTTTTTGTTTTTTTTTTTAAATGTTTAGTTTAACTCTTGGATCAAATTCATTGTAAATTTGTAATACTCAAAACTGGTGGCATGGCAAGCCTCCTCATTGCATCTTCTTTTTCATTTTAAGTGCAGGTGTTGGCAGATACTGTTGGAGTACCATGTAAACTGGTTAAAGGAAGTCATTATACTGGCATTGATGACGATGCAATCAACATGGTGAAGTTGAACGAAAGGTTATAAATTGTGCTTTTATAAAGCAAGGTTATGAATTGTAATTTTTTTGTTATCTCTATTTTTCTTTTTCTTTTTAGCTTATTTATTTATGGTTTTTTGTTAGTTAAGTGGGGAATTTGAACCCATAGTCCCACAGCTTGCTTATCATGTGCCAATCTGTTGTAGTGTGGGTTTAACCCTGGCTACTTATTTGTTTGGTTGATAATCACTTAAATGAATTGTTTTCTCTTGGGTTTCTCTATGTCTATGCTTTGATTTCATGGTCCCTAGAGACTAATGTTGCAGTCAAAGTTTATTCATTACAGTCATCAGTGAGTGGCATCAAAGTGGTTTGATTTCAGAGATTTTTTTCACCAATGGTTGATTTTCAAAAGAAGTATTCTGATTAATTGCATAACTCCAATTGTGATTACTAAATATACTATGTACATTGGGTTTGCCTTTAGTGATTATGCTGGTAATATGTTTACTGAAGACCATAACCTGGAAAGTGTAATTAACTTTCTCATGATCTCATTTCCTTCTTGTATTCACAAACACTTTCCTTGCATTTTGTAGTCTACTTGTTTATTTAATTCCCTTAAAACAATAATTTGAGGATCTTAACATTATGCTATATTAATGCTTAGTTCAACCTCTATTGGCTTGAACTTTTGGGTGTAGGTTCCACTTAATTTATTTAATGTGTTACAAACAGATAGTTTCCATCATTGTATATTTGTATGTGCTTTTAATTTCACTAAACCCTAAAAATTACTGAGACTTTTGTTTCCAAGCATTCAAGGTCTGTGATTTCCTTGTTTCTTTAGTACAGATTTTGTTTCCTCCTGCCAGGAATGCTCCTTCATGTTTGTAGTTGCCATGATGGTTGTTTCTTTCATGTTGCTGATTGTTTCACTACTTGCTTTCAGGGAGTTTTTGGTTGATCTCATGGCAGCTCCTGGGACACTTATACCTGCTGACTCTTTGAATAACAAGGATTCTTCCTTGAAAATCTGCAATCCAACTCCTCCTGAAACTTATATACCCCAGAGAGCTGATGAATTGGGGATTAATTTGTCAAAACAAGAGTTGCCACATGCCAAATGTAAAGGTGCAAATGGAATGCCTGGTGTAATTTTAGTAAGAAACTCAAGTTTGGAAAGGGCGGAACCAAGTGGAAGTAGTGGAAGGATGCTTATAAGTGGTGGTAACACTTCAAATAACAGTTTGGTAACTGTTAATCCTAATTCTAATAGGTCACATCATCTTTCGTCCTCTCATTACAATGGAAAACATGTTGCCTCTATTGTTAGTGATGGGGTCAAGGAGAAGCAGAATGTTGCGCGGCTTGCACCACATTCACAAGCTACTACGGAGGATTCTGAAGACCTTTTTGCAGATCTTAATCCATTTCAGGTGGTAGGGGCTGGAAAGATTTGCATGCAAAAAACACCTACTGAGAGCAATATTTCCCTTGGTTCCGGCAGGCCTCCATTGCCAATGATTAGGAAGAATTTTGCTGCCTATAATGAGGTCCCTAGGACTAAGCACTATGAATTTGTGGAGGGCCTTTTCCCAAAGAACATTCAAGTTGGTAAAGATTATAACACGTCATTGATTGCGTTAACCAGTTCTATCACTCCTGAAAAACCCTTCCATAATGTTAATGTTACTCAATTGTCCAGTGTTTCTAATCCTGTTGGTACAAGTAATGGTGATGGGTATTCCTCTGGTGACCAAGTCATGAAATTGAGCACACACCAACAAAATCAGATGCCTTCCAATAAAGATAATAGTAAAATAGACAGAGTTCACAACTCTATTCAGCCTTCACATGCAAATCACCGAGAAGAATGTCATGTAAAGGGGGAGGTTTTACAAAATGATGTAGCTGATCATACCAAGAATCTTGGAAAGAACTTTTTGCACAAGCATGAGATCATGAACTGCACTCATGACAGATCCACGGGGGGCAGAGTGTGGTCAAAGGATCTGGAAGATTCAGACTTACCACTTGACGCAGGTCAATGTAGGCTAGACCCAATGCTTGATGATGTGGCTGAATTGGAAATCCCATGGGAAGACCTTGCAATTGGTGAAAGGATTGGATTAGGTGTGGTTCAACTTGGCATATAATTTACAATTACTGGGTGTTCTCTTGTTAGTTTATGTCAAGAGTAACCTAGGGGCTCTTTCCATTTTTGCATAAAAATGCACTTTGTCTCATCAACTTTTATGATCATTACTTCTGTTCTACTTCTTGTGAATAGGCTCATATGGAGAAGTGTACCATGCTGACTGGAATGGCAAAGTGAGTTCTTTAAATTATTTATAAGATATCCAGAAAGTTCCTTTAGTTCTGAAAAATATTTATCACTGCTTAAAAGAAATGATCCACTAGATAGGAGGGAGAAAGGGGGGACCATAAATATCATCTTTCAGAAGTACCTTGTTTCTGTATATATACTTGTCATTAGATTTTTGGGGAATTTTTTAAATACTAGTATAGTTATGTATGATTTGCGAATACAGATGCACACACATGTAAATAGGTAATTGAATGATTCACAAACCCCACATATTCATCTAATGATATGCATGTATATGTGAATGTTATTATTTATCATCAAACATCCAATTCAATTGTCAAAGAGGATTCAAATCCAATTTAAGATGCTAGAATTAGATACTATGTTTCCAACTGATACTAAGGATCCACAAAAATAATCTGCATTCAATTCAAATTTGGGTACTACATGCTAACTTTGAATTCACCCAAATCATTGTGTAATAGGTATTAGCTAGAGACAACAGTGAGCAAGTGATGCGTAGTTTGAATTTGGATTGCATAGTTTGTTGGGTAGCTTCTATTGGTTGTTAATTATTGCATGTTTGTATTTGCTCTATTGAGATATATTTCTTTTATTTTCAAGGGGTTTAGGGTCAGCTGCGTAATATTATCTTTCATAATTATTATGTTTTCAGTTGTAACAATGTATCTAAATGTGCTGTACTGATATCCTTGGAAGTTTTACTTGCAAATTGCAATTTGGTCCATCTGTAAAATAAGTTTGTTGGTGCATCTAAAACTGGCACATATGTATACGCATATATGATGGTAATTCTGATATCTGTTTAATATGTTGCTGAACAAAAGGAGGTGGCTGTGAAGAAGTTCTTGGACCAGGATTTCTTTGGGGATGCTTTGGATGAGTTCAGAAGTGAAGTATGTGATAACTTTGTCTTCAACATATGCACGTATCTTTCCTAAATTATGAGTGATAGCTGCATTTTTCAGCAGTAATCAAATTCATATATGCATTTATTGTTGAATGACAGGTCCGAATTATGCGTAGACTGCGCCATCCAAATGTTGTGCTTTTTATGGGTGCTGTGACTCGCCCTCCAAATCTCTCTATTGTTACTGAGTTTCTCCCAAGGTATGATTGGACACTCAGTATCTCATCCTTTTAAAAATGGAAGTCTCAGTGGAAAATTCAATGTTGATGCCAATCTGCCACGCTAATGTTCATCATCCTTTCTATATCAAGTTTCTAAATTGATGATTCTACTGATCTCTAGTTTTCACATTACACATCTAAAAATTTTACTTGAATTAAGAGAAGATCCATCAGGATAGGACGAAAAGAGGAAGATGTTGATATTGTTGACCACACCTTATACCAGATATAGATCTCTGTTATCTTGGTGGTTTAGGAGTTTGGGTCACAGGGCGATTGCCAAAATCAAGGAGATGGTTTCTTTGTGTTGCAGTCCCTGGAAGGCTATTAAATTTGCTCCATTTTTTTTTTTCCTATTGTCCTTTTCCCTTGTGGGGAAATGGTCTTACACTGACAAGATTAGATTAGTTTGGCCTGCCGTTATATCTTACTTTCTTATTAATATATCTCTTTCAGCTGATGAAAATTTTTTGACGGTGATCTTATGATATTTTTCATGTTTATATAACAATGGTGTACACATAGCCTAATAGGAAGTACGTTCATCATCAACATCTGTATCATCCACTGAAACTAGGTTGTTTGGGGTTAATTACAAGGTCTTGCACATGCTGCTCGGTAGGATTACATGCATCATCCATCCCAGCAGAGGTGATTATCCTAAAAGTGGTTTTTGGCCTTGAAATGTCTTAAAGGTTAGGATCAAAACAAAGAAGGAAAAGACAGTAATGAGATAGTGATGAAATCCACCATCAATAGAAGTAATGAATCGTCAAGCAATACTTCAATATGCCCTAAAGCAAGCTGCTAAAAAGAAGGAAATTTAGAAATTTATGATGGGGAAATTAAACTAAATATGCACATCCTCAATGTGCACCTTTAGGAGCACTTTTTACAAAAATAGGAAGCTTAAAAGTGCCTTGATACGGATCCCAATCTTGAATATTGAAAATTAAACTAATGTTTGTATTAAATATGTAGATTGTAAGTCAAGTAAATATGCATTTGGTTCAAATTTGTGAAAGACTCAATTTTTTTTTTTTTGAAGAAAATTATGAAGAAAATACATTATATAAATCATAATTATGAGATGATCATTTTTTATTTTAAATTTTGATTGCTGCTTCAAACATTATCAGCATGATTCTAATTATTATTATTTATCAAAAATTCACAATTTATTTATTTATGTAAGCATGGAGTTCATAAATGTGCTAGGCAAATGAATCAATGGGTGTTGTAGGTGAATAGTCCAGTGGAAAAGGGACTAGTTAACAGGTGCTATGGAAAGCCTCCAAAGGAGACTGTTCCTGGAGCACTATTAATTGAATTATTATGTGTAAACTCTGGAACAGGTAATTTTAAATCCCAATTGTCAGCTAGACTATGTAATTAACAACTTCAGTAATGCCATCAATTAATTTATATAATATTACATTTGCCTCTTCTCACAAAAAAAAACAAAAAAAAAAAAATTTGAAGATGAAAAGCTGAAGAGAACTTAATGTTTGTTTCAAAAGGTTTCTGAAACGTCCACTAGTTTTAACTAATAAACTTAACAATTAACATCTCTATTGAACTTCATGGAAATGGGAAAACCATAAAACCTAATACCTCCCCTAAAGAACATGGCTATTTATGAGCCTCAACTGCTTTGTTGCGAAGTACATAATGGATCATTCTGCTTTGTTGCAAACTAATACATCCCCTGAAAACTTATTCGCCACAAGTAAAATAAATAATAAATAGTGCTCTCGAGTTGTCTTGGGCAACCCGAGGCAAAAACTCACACTGAGATCACACCAATAAGGGGCATAGGCATAAAGAGAACAAACAAACAGCAGCCTTGAAATAGGTAATTGTCCGTAAAAGTGAAGTTGATGGCCTAATCCACAAAAAGCGGCTTTTGAAACTCCCGTAGTACCTTTATGTGCGCTAACTTATCTTTCAGTTGCTATACCTGACATTTTATCAATGTCCAGACTATTTACACTGGCTACAACTCTTTGTCAAAGATCAAAAATATTTCCAAATTCTTTGATTGATCTCTAGTAAGATAATTGGGATTGTTACCTTCATGGCTAGGTTTCCGAGACTAGTTTTGTAAATAAGTGAAAGTAAATTTCATTAAAAAGTGAGAATGAAATTCTTAATGGAATTAAAACTGCTGTTCACCATGCATGCAACTTATTGAACAGTATCTTTAAGTGTTATGGGCACAACCTCGCCGCTTTCTTAATTTATGTGTATTCTGGGTGCATCTTATATTATAATCATTATGCATAGTGCATGGTTTGGTATCCTTTGGAAATAGTGGAGGTTGTGAGGTCCATATGGTTCGTATCTTTTAATTTGATACTAACTAATTTCATAGATATACCTCTTCTGATGTTTGATATGATTATTGTTTCTGAAACGTAAGCAGCATATTGAGAGCTCCTGTAATTGATATGTTTTTGGTGTCTCTTGATTGGGTTTCTTGAATGCTCACATTTGACAGTTCCATTCATGGGATATCACATGATTTTCTATAAAAACTGAAAAATGTCTATATATCATCACCTTGTTCAATTTCTGAGGACCAGGACCTCAATCAATCAGTCAAACTATAGCTACCGTCTTAGTAGCCTGGATATTATAACAAAGCAGATCTAAATTTGATCTAATCGCACGAGGAAAGCTGGGCCCCAGTATTTATCTTCAATAACCCTCTTTTTCTCTCTATCTAGTTTAACCATATTATTGCCAAAACTTGTGTTCCATATAAACAAAAACTGAACAGAGAATGAAAAGATAAATAATTTTTATTTTTTTTTGTCAGAAAAAAGATAAATAATTTAATAAGTATTCTTTTGTAGGCTTATTGTCACTTCTGAAATGTTTTGTATGTTCACGAATGTTCATCCTTGGGTTTTCTAGAGGGAGCTTACACCGAATTCTTCATCGTTCAAATTGTCAAATTGATGAAAAGCGCAGGATTAAAATGGCTCTTGATGTTGTAAGAACAATGAACTGTGTGCTTGATCTATTCAACCATTGATTGACATGCATTTGTATCTGGATATTTCTTATCTAATCATTACTCTTTCTGGCAGGCAAAGGGCATGAATTGCTTGCATACTAGCATACCAACAATTGTCCATCGTGATCTGAAATCGCCAAATCTGCTAGTTGATAAGAGCTGGAATGTCAAGGTATGAAGTGTTCCTATTGTTTTGTTACTCTCCTGTAGTTCACCCACTTAAGCAAGGAGAATTTCTTCCATTCTGTATTAAGGTAGACCCTTAAACACGGATGCATCTACATGTTGGTGTAGGTATAGTATAGATATATGGGCAACCTACCTTCTATAGTGCTATATAATTGGTGGCTTGTAGCATTGTTAGTGTCAACTCTGATTGGTTCTGAGCTGCAAAAGAGCAGATGTAATTTTCTGAATGCCCAGTTTTTAGTGCACTTTTGGACATTTCTCATCTAATTTGTGAACCAAGTGGATTTGGTTATATCTGACTAAGGGAGGTCAATACTATTT
The DNA here is from genome assembly GCA_035771175.1 of Paratinospora sagittata. Classification (NCBI taxonomy): domain Eukaryota; kingdom Viridiplantae; phylum Streptophyta; class Magnoliopsida; order Ranunculales; family Menispermaceae; genus Paratinospora; species Paratinospora sagittata. Next base: position 4,434,790 of record CM069601.1, read on the forward strand.
GTATTTTTATTTTGTTATTTCAAGTATACCATAGTTTTAGACATGTATAAGGTGAAATCCAACTTTATTAGCCATGAACTTTGTCAAGAATGTTTTTTTTTTTTTTTGTCAAAGAAACTTTGTCAAGAATGATTACCATACAACTATTTGCAGTGATATTTAATTTCTTTAACTTGATACGGGCATTTGGGCTGACTTTTTGGTCTACATATTTGTAAATCTTTTGTTTTTTGTTGTAGACATTATTGATGCCTTCCTACTCATCCATTGTCAATTTTATTGTCTCACGTGCCATCTTCTGGATAACATATGATGAGATCATTGTCTGCCATGTGTGCATGGATATTTGGCCCCATTTTTGTTAATAAAACCAGGTGTGATTCCTGGATAGTTCTATTTTTCATTGTTATTTTTTCTTTTTCTTTCAAGATTAACATTGACACAGTTTTCAATTACTTGAGGTCCACTTCCGCTATAGCAAATATTGTTCGGCTATTTGACTCCATTTCAAGTTATAATTTTTGAAACCAACATCTTCCATACATTTTCAAATTAATGGGAGGATGCTTAGCGAGTTGAGATACTTCCTGCTTGTTTAAGATTTTTTCTTTTGATTTGAAGTTTTTTTTTACCCGGCTATCAACCTAATGCAATATTTAGGCTTTAGGACTGGTAGTGCAATTTGGTACTAATGCAGTATAGTTATTATTTTTGTTGCATTGGTGATTAATATGTTGAGATGAAGAAACAACGTTGGATGTGAATTTGACTGATAAGTTTCTGGGGGTAAATTCACTATGGCATTTCATTGCCTCCCTTTTGCGGTGTTCCCTTCTGCTATGATTGCATGTAAAAAAAAGTCCTTTTACCACCACCTCAGCTCTTGAAAATATTCTGTTAACCTGTATCAAAGAGTACTACATAATTGACGCTGTTGTTGCATGCTTTCTTTTACCTTGTAGGGTAGGGCATTTATATTTGGACAGTCTGGAGAGTAACTCAACTCTTCTTTTTGACTTTGGCTTATTAAACACCGTTCCCTAACAGTGAAATATCATTTATTTTTAGGTCTGTGATTTTGGCTTGTCACGCTTGAAGCATAATACATTTTTGTCATCAAGATCCACTGCTGGAACGGTGAGAACTGCAAACCCGTTGGCAAATAGTTGCTAATTTACTTTGGAAAAATAAAACCTATAGTCAAAACAGGATTCATTATCCTAGTTCTTTATTCATCAGCATTTATTTTTCTCATCATGTTTCATTGAATATGCTAGCCGGAGTGGATGGCACCTGAAGTTCTGAGGAATGAACCGTCCAATGAGAAGTAAGTTTCAAGTCTTAAAACCTTCTCAATTTCTTATTCCATCTTTAATGATTTGCCTTGTACATTTGTTTCTAACTGTTCACTGCTAGATGATGTCTTCTTGGCTTAGCAGTTAGTATTCCCATATTTAGTGTCTAATTCATATTTGATTTTCAGTTAAACCGGGTCGTTGAACATTTCCATTTTTCTTCTTATTTTTAACCTGCTCATTCTTGAAGTAGAATAAGTACTCCAGATCATGTGATCTTAAATTTTAATCTTGTTCTACCCAACTTTGACTAGGTGTGATGTTTATAGCTTTGGAGTAATCTTGTGGGAGATTGCAACATTAAGATTGCCTTGGAGCGGAATGAACCAAATGCAGGTGGTGGGCGCTGTAGGTTTCCAGAATCGCCGGCTGGACATCCCAAAAGAACTTGATCCCTTGGTTGCTAGGATGATTTGGGAATGTTGGCAGACGTGAGTAGAACCACTTCTTATTATCACATCTACGCAATGCTGTTTCGAAAGTTCAATTTTTTGAACCTTCTCATCGAATATAGTTTCCATCCTAACGGGTGCTCTTAAACTGCTATCTTTTTTCAGTGATCCAAATCTCCGCCCTTCTTTTGCACAACTATCAACTGCTCTCGTGTGTCTGCAGCGTCTCGTCATCCCCTCTCATTCAGACCAGCAAAACACAACCTCACAACAAGTGATTTAGGTAAATTCCTCACCTTACAAAAAAAAGAAAAAAAAAGAAAAAAAAAATCCTCACCTTCAAAGAGGTCTTTTGCTACCCAACTGTGAATACCCCCTCTTTTTCTTTTTGTTGCTATTTGTAGGATAGTTGTTGATTATTACATGAATTGCCACTCACAAGAAAGAAGGCAGTGGCAATTTTATAGAGTTTAGATTGTTGTGGTAACTGTAATATATATATATTTTTTTGTTGATGTGTGTGTGTATTAGTAATTGTTTCTTCTTGGGTTATATATGTTTATGTAAAGGAGTAATCCTGGTATAATATGTCAATTGGTATTATTAACGAAAGGAGATTGGAGACTTGAAGCATTCTGCGAAAAATTACAGTAATTCAATTTAAATTTCCATTTGGCAAACATTATGAACATGCTGATAACTCTCTACGGATTATATGTTATAAATGACTCTCTAGTTGTTTGAACTTTGGCACGCATTGTTCTACAAAATATATGTTATAAATGTCTTCTTATTTCCTTTGGCATGCATTATTCCACAGTTAATTAATTACTTGTTTGAATGACAAGTGCAATGTGATCGCCTTTAAAGCCCTATTGTGCCTAAACTCTTATTTGTTTTAATATATTTCTTCACATTATGTAAAGAAAAATATTAATTTAACTACCAAAAAAAAAATTGTAATGACAAATGAAACTCAATCTCTATGTCTATGTGAATTTGTATGTATAGTCGTAATTTCTAAAAACTAAATAAATTAGAATAACATTCTCCTTTTAAAAATATAATAAGGAAAATGTGAATTTAATTATAAAAAAGTAAAACTACAAATGTAATTATACAATCCGTCCATCTAAACCAAACAATTTAAAACCCACCAAAAGTTCCTAAGGTTCGTCGAACGTTCTTTGGATACGTCCCTTTGAGGACGTTCCTATCAAAACGTCTCAATGGCTGATACGTAGGAGCGGTAGACCTACGGTAAATAGCAGAAGATATGCTTCACTGACTAGTAAAAAATAACCCACCGCTGCTAATATATGATGAGTATATTTGATGAGTATGTTTGATGAGAATGAATTCCATACTTTCGGAACGAAGGCCCCGTAGTTTTTTTATTTTATTTTATTTTTTAAAGGCGGTGAATCCATTTTAATGCATCAGATTACGGGTGTCCCTTTTAGTTCTCGCCCCTAAACCGAACCGACTATTAAATTAAATCGAACTGAGCCGAAGGAATCAAATTGGTTAGTTGGATTTGGGTCTATCGGTTCAGGTATATATTTAACCTATAATAATATTTCTTTTAAATACAAAGTAACAAAAATATGTAATTTTACCAAATAAGAACTATATTTCTTGTATTCTCCACTTTTCACCAATCAATCCAAAAAAAAACATCAAAAAACAGTTTTTCTATGTTTTTTTTGCAAACCATTTCTAGCTTAAATGGGAGGGGAGAGGTTCGAGTCCCCCTGTGCCAGTATTTGGGCGTGGGGATTTTGTCTTCTTGTTGGACCATCTGTTTATTTTTTATGCTCTACTGTTTAGGTCTCATGTGCTTCCTGTCGTTGTGTCTCTTTTTATTGGGCCCTAGTTATATTGTCTGACTATGTATCAGTAATAAAATAAAAAAACATTTTTTTTAATTTATTTGTAAAAATGGTGTTTGAGTCTAGCTAAACCAAACAAGTTTTCTCTAATTTCTTTTTTTACTTTTTTTTTTAAAATTTTTGGAGAGAAAAAATTAAATTTAAAATTGATGTCAAATGCATCATGAGCCTTCCCTTCAATTATAATTAAGGGTGACAATTTATCTAAACTCGGTTGACCAATTTTATCTGGTCTAGAATAAAGTTGTTGCAGACAAAATTATTCAATAATCGGGCCAAGTTTGAACAAAGCAATTTAGACATTCGAACATTTTTGGTAGAATTTTACTTTTGAGATCAAATTATTTTACATTTATTCATTCTTTATAAATTTAAAAAATGAGATTTAATAATTTTTGTTATTATAATTATAATAAATTAAAAGGTTTCTAATTTGGACAAAGCGGCCTCCTAATTTTAAAAATTAACCAGTCCTGATATGATTTATATGTCCAAATTTAAAATTTTATTAATATAAGGTTCTGTGCAAACCTAATTTTATATGAATTCATATTTTTTATCATATAATAAATTTACTTTTAGTCTCGATTTTGAGTTTAAATTACTTGATAAAATTATGATAAGAAGGATGCTACTGTCTCTACACAATCTTAAAGTTTAATAGAATAATCTCGAAGAAAATTATGCCGAAATCTCAATAAATAAATAAAAAAATTGCTTTCAAAAAGTAAACACCAATTAATCAATGAAAAATGTAAGGGCATTTTGGTAACTAAAAAAGTCATGCCTATCCTCATTTGGCACGTCAAGTCACATTCTACATCATCTCCCATATTTTTCTTCTTTCAGATCCGCGCGATTCGCGTTCTCAGCTCTAATGGCGTTTCTAGCGAGCTCACAACAGCTAACACCACCACACCACCACCACCACCACCACCACCACCACCACCACCACAACAGAGCTTGAAACAGAAAAACAATTAAACTCCATTAATTTACAGATCCAATCTTCCCTTTCTTCTCCTCTCTTTGCTGTTCGTTTTGATTTTTTTTTTTTGGCTAACTTGATCTCCTTTAGGGTTTCAATTTCTTAGCCTATCTGGTTCTATTGCTGAGTTTACCCTTCCTTGTGTTATCGTCGTCGTCGTCGTGTCGATTCTAGGGATTCCCGTCTCCCTTTTGCTTGGTAGATCCGTGCTTTTGAAGGTCTAGTTCGATTTCAAGAAGAATTTCTGTAACACAACTTCGATCGAGATTTTCTACGCGAGTTCTGATTTTAACTCAGATCTTCAGGTTTGAATCTTCACTTACCCTTTATGAAGTTCTAGTATTTTTACCGATATTTGTGAGATTTTATTTTTTAATTTTTTTGTTAGAAAACACTTGTCATAAAAGTTATAGCTTTCAGGTAAGAGGCCCAACTATTTATATTAAGTGAGAATATAGATCTTAAGAAAATGTTAATCTATCATAAATAAATAAAAACAAGATGCTACCACAAATTTAACTACACATTTATATTCATTAGATATATGTGTTTACAGAATGCATGTAATTAATGATCCAATGAATATAAATGTGTAGTTGTGCATGAAATTGTATTTTTTGTAGTTAGATTAGTAATTCCCTACATATTAACACTACCCCTCAAATGCATGATGGCACATGAACTAGATTTATATGTCATAACAGGGATGAAATCATGAAAGACATATTGATAAATGAAATAAATAAGCAAATATGCTTGTGAGGTGGATTGAACGGAAGACCTCTAGAATAATAAGGTTCTGATACCCATGACCTAAAAGCCATAGTTGTTAGGTAGAGGCCCAACTATGTATATCTAATGAGGATATAGATATAAAAAAATTTTAATTTAAATTTATCTTAATTTTAGGTTTTGAAGAGATCTTAGAAGCTGAATTCTCTGAGCTGTTTTGATAATTAGAAATGGAGACGCTTATAGTTGTACCACCGCAGCATCGGAATCAGTATTACGGCAGAAGTAAATATGGAGTTCGTGGTAGATTCTCTTCGCCTTCTTCCAGTGGTTTGAGAGATATCAATTGCAGATTTCAATCTGGATCATCAGGTATTCTGCCAACCCCCTTGAGGCTCTTCAATGGTTCTTTTGTGGCTAAAATGCCATTTTCCTCACCAACTACTACACAAGGACCAGGTAGCCCTATCAGCAAAGGGAAAAAACTGACAAAATACAATGAAAAAAGTACTGGGATTCCTATAACTTTGAAATCAAACGATAGGATAATGTCTTTTGATGACAATCTTTCTTCCTCGAAGCTCTGGGCTGGGCCTGCGTATTCGTATTCACCTCCCCCTAGTTCATTGCCCATGCCCAAATTCTCACTCCGACCGAAGCGATGTGTTTCGTCGGAACTGCGAGTTCCGGCGGCATCTGGGTCGCCTTCTTCAACTGGGGAACCTGATTATTCTGCAAGCAATTTTATTCTCAGTACTGACTTTGCAACTAAAGACCTTCGGCGAATTCTTCACCTGGATGTCGGTGATGAATGAGAATGAAGGGAAGGTTTAATTTCTGTATATAGTTAGTTAGCTCTGCAACTTGTGTTTGTGTTAACTTGTATATATTGAGTGAATAACATGGTAGTAGATGGATTTTGAGTTTAGTAGTTCATTAGATTACTTAGATGCTGCAATGCTGGCGTGATGTATAAATCTCTGGATATAGCAAGCAGATTGGCTTGGTACACTTGGGTTTAGCTGCTGTCCATTGATCTGTGTTACAAATTGGAAAACTGGTGGGGTATGATTGGTGGTGATATTAGTTGGTGAGAAAGGCTGGTACTTCTGGAATTCTTGGAGCAGGAGAGTGATGAGGCTTAAGAAAATGAATTTAGAAAGGCTGGGTTTTACTGGGAAATAAAACACATTTTTATGTTGTTTGAATCAGCAAGGTTCTGACTTATTATATCAGGTGGAAGAGAATCTCTTCTCTTGGTCATTCGGTTTCACTTCATTCTTGTATTCAGATTAGGGTGTATAGAATATGTAGTATGTACCTTCATATGGTTCAGTTATAGCTTGTTAGGTTTCTTCTTGGTTCTTATGTTTCCTAGTTCTTGACCTTTACATCTTTTTCTCATAGGTCTATTTTCATTTTGTTGGTTATCCAACTTATTAGACAATACCTACTCACTTCCTTTTATTCAGTGTCTTAGACTCTTAGTCCATAATCCTCTGAATTGGCTGCTTCCTGATTGACTTACCCTTTCTTTTATACTTTCTAAGATGTCACTTACTAATTTCTGACTGCTTTCTGGATGCTCTGTGAGGGCATTCTGTTCCACTCTCCCCCTTCCCGGGTTTTTAAGAGGAAAAGTGGGGAGAGGAGCTGATTAGAAAAAAAAGAAAAGAAAAAAAAAAGTTCATTTGTCAACTTCATCCACCTTTTCTAGTCCATAAGATAAATCTTCGTCACGCCTTTCTTATTTGAAACCCTGTTAGTCGTCTTTTTCTTTTTGGTATCAGTGTGTCCTCTCCTGTCTCTTCTTTGGTCTCTATTAGGCTGATGTTCTGAGGAGATCGCCAATGGCGCTAACCTATTATTGAGGTACGATCATTTTCTAGTTCAATTTCCCCTTTTTTTTCTGCTTTTGCTCTTTGCTATCTTTTTAATTTTAATTAATATATTTCTGTTTTTTCATTTATGGAACAGTGCTGAGTTTTGGGGTCAAATAGAGGAACATCTTCGGGAGGTTATTGTCCAACTGCACTGTATCTTGGTAGATTCAGCTTTTTTGTTATAAGAAGATCGCCAATGGCGCTAACCTATTATTGAGGTACGATCATTTTCTAGTTCAATTTCCCCTTTTTTTTCTGCTTTTGCTCTTTGCTATCTTTTTAATTTTAATTAATATATTTCTGTTTTTTCATTTATGGAACAGTGCTGAGTTTTGGGGTCAAATAGAGGAACATCTTCAGGAGGTTATTGTCCAACTGCACTGTATCTTGGTAGATTCAGCTTTTTTGTTATAAGAAACGTGTAGGGGAACTGCTAGCAGTTTATTGTTTAGGGAACACTTGTAGTGCAACTTTCTTTTCTGTCTTGTGTGTTGGGTTTCTATTTGGAGTTAACATCTAGTAATGTTGAGTTGATGGTTATTAGGTTATTTACTTGCTTATCATTTTAGTTTCAAGTTTTCTTCAATATTTTATGTACTTTGATCCTCACTCTTGAATTCATAGTAAGGTACTTTCTTTGGATATTAGTGGATTATTGGAAATGAGTTTTCTTTTGCAGGACTTGTAAAGCACCTCATATACCACATCCTTGTTTATGGTTAGAAATGCTTCTTATGCTGCAATTTAATGACAAGACCCGTAAACCCAAAATCTAATTGCTGTTTTGCTAGATGGGTTTGCTAAGTAATCCAATCCTAGCTCAAATTTTACTTTTGCCCTGCCTTTGTTAAATGCTTCAAAAGGGTTGGAAATTTTTTCTTAGTTATCAAGGATTTTTTTTCTAAAATAAACAGAGACAAGGATAGATGGAACTGGGACCTCAATAAAGGGCTTAGAGGCGTGTGCAATAGTAGGAAGCATTCGGGACTTGAAAGGTGGACCATGGAACCTACGAGCATGGTTTTCTAACTTATTGCAAGAAACATTATAGAGTACAAAGGAAATAATATGGTGAGTTTTAAGAGAAAGGAGTTGCCGAAAGGTACATAGAATTGATAAGAGGCATGTATGATAGAATTAACTATTGTGTATTTTTTTTTTTATGTTTTATTTGAGGTTGATGTGGATTAGGAGTTTTTGGTTTTTCTTATTAGTCCTTCTGGGTACGGTTACAAACATCTTTAAAATCGGTAGCTAACGTAGTGGTGGGTAACACAAGTTTTGATTTGAACTTTTCACTTCCCGGTTGGGGGCACTAAACCAGCCCATTGTTGGTTTAGAGCATAACTATTGTTAAAACAACAATATGAGAAACTAGTTAGTTTCTAATTATTATAGGGTTATATCAAGGATTTGTTTTAAGGATTTGTTTTAACCCTTTATCTTTTTGTATTAAAATTAAATACATTAAATGTAATTTTAATAAAAGTAGAGATGCAAATGAAGGGAAGATTGAAAGCCAAAAAAATATAAAAGAGTAAATATTTTAGGTATTTTAGGTCAATTTCCATCAAGAGGGAGAAATACACGAGGATGTAAATCATAGAGTTAAAATGGGATCAGTTGAATGAAGAAGTATTTTGGATGTATTATATAATTGACGGTTCTCTTGAAGTTAAAAAGAAAATTATATGAAATCGCTATTAGGCCAGTTAGGTTGTATGAAAATGTTTTTTCTTTATTTTTGAAAAGGTTATATGAAAATGTTGGGCAACAAAGAAACAAGAACAAATTAAGTCTAATGGGAACGTGTATATAAGATGAATATGTGGTAAAATTTATAAAAGATAGAATTAGAAATAATTATACATGATAAATGGTAGGATTAGCCCTGATTGTAGATAAAATGAGAAAAAATGAATTAAGGTGATTTGAATATATACAACAAAGACCTTTAAATGCTTTAGTTAGGAATAGTGATCTTTTACTAATTTACGACAACGATGAAAATAAAGGTAGACCCTAAATAATATGAAGAGAAATAATTAAAAAAAATATAACTATTTTTGCTGTACATATAAAAGAAGAAGAAGAAATTATTGAAGATTGTAAACAACTCTAGAACTAGTCGAGGGATGAAAATCAAGTTGCAGATAGATGCAGTAAATGGAGTTATAGTTCAGGTTCCTTCGAGCGTGGGTAGAGGAAATTTTGCCTTTTGTTTTGGACTGTGTACTTGAGGAGGCTTTTCCTCTTGGTTCTTCACTTGTCTGACTTTGTGCCAAAATAATAATAAAAAATGAAAAAAGAAAAAAGTTAACTTAACCTTGAATAAAACGGAGTAGCCAGATTCAGTCAATCTTATGTAGTTAAGAAAAATTGTAGTTGAGTTGAGTTGGACCCACCTACCTAAAAAATGGGAACACAGTTTTGATTAGTTTGCAAACTTTGTGCCACCTCCAAGATGTTTAGGGAGAGAAACTCGTCCTCCAGAGAGAATCAAAGATTTTTTAACTTACCATACAGTTTCCTATCCTTTGCAAGATTACCTGACCTATGGTAATGTGAGTTGCAATTATTTAGCCTTTTTAGCCACAATATTTGAGCATCAGGAACCCAAGAATTTTACGGAGGCAACCTCTAATCCAATTTGGAAGAAAGCTATGCAAGAAGAATTGGAAGCTCTACACGCAAATCACACTTGGGACGTTGCACCTTTACTGCAAGGGCGAAAAGCTGTTGGGTGTCGTTGGATATACAACATCAAGTATAGTAGTGACGACACCATTGAACGTTATAAAGCTCGTCTAGTGGCTCAAGGATTTTTTCAAACTTATAGTGAGGATTATACTGAGACCTTTGCTCCTGTTGCAAAAATGAATACACTACGAGTTCTTTTGTCTATTGCAGGTAATCATGATTGGACACTATTCCAACTTGATGTAAAAAATGTCTTCTTACATGGTGATCTCGAAGAAGAAGTCTATATGCACTTACCTCCTAGTCATCCACAAGAGTCTGAATTCGGTATTGTTTGCAAGTTGAACAAGGTCATTTATGGGTTGAAACAATCTCCTCGGGTACGGTAAATTGATTTCTTTTCTTTTATCAAGTGGTTTACATTATAGTGCAGCTGATTCTTCATTGTTGGTTAAAATGAGTTCATTGGGCAGAATAGTTGTCTTGATATATGTTGATGATATTGTTATCACAGGTGATGATCATGTTGGTATAACTCACCTTAAGTCCTTGTTACAAAAAAGGTTTGCTATTAAAGATCTCGGTATTCTTCGATATTTTCTGGGCATTGAATTTGTGTATTCCAAGAAGGGAATTTTTCTCCATCAACGTAAATATGTGCTAGATTTACGACAAGACACCGGAAAGCTTGGAGCAAAATCGTCTAATATGCCCACCTTCACTGAAGTAAAAAATTGATGGTTTAGATGAACCTTACGACGATATTGGTCAAAATATTGCATATGTTGTCAGTATTGCCAGTCGTTTTATGCATGCTCCTACTATTTCTCATATACAAGCCATTACGAAAATCCTACAATATTTAAGAGGTTCTCCTGGTCGAGGTATATGGATGCAAAATAATGGTCACACCTTGCTATCCGCGTATACTAATGCAGATTGGGCTGGTTGTCAGATTAATCACATATCAACAACTGGTTATTGTACCTTTTGTTGGTGGTAACTTAGCTACTTGGAAAAGTAAAAAACAAAATGTTGTTGCCCGATCTAGTGTTGAGGCAGAATATAGGGCAATGGCTGCTGCTACTAGTGAAATTATTTGGCTTCATGCATTACTTCAGGACCTTGGTTTTGGACCTACTCAGCCCACTGAGCTCTTTTGTGATAATCAAGCTGCAATTCACATTATTTCAAACCCCGTCTTTCATGAACGAACCAAACACATTGAGGTGGATTGTCATTTTGTATGTGAAAAGGTGCAAAACAACATTATTCGTACTTCCTTTGTTCGCAGTAATCAACAATTAGCTGACATATTTACAAAGAGCCTTGCCAGATTTCAAGAAATCTTATCCAAGTTGGGCTCCATTGACATTTTCGCACCAACTTGAGAGAGAGTATTGAAGAGGAGACAATTATGGATTTTCTTTTTAAATAAGTTTACATTTTAAATTCCTCACATTCTAAATTATCACTCTTACAATGTGAGAAGGTTGCTAAATATAACCTTTTGGCTATTATATATGTACCATGTAGGAGTTTTCATTATCAACAAGACTATCCAGTCTCTTCTCCCTTGCACGTAAGTTGCTACACCGACAACCGAAGGACGTAAATCTACGTTGTTCTTTTTCCTTTTATTTGTTTCTTTAAATTGCTTTAATATATGTAAATAGTTATCTATCTTTAGGTTGTAATTTCCTGTCTTAGTTAATTCATAATCGAATTCAATTTGGGGGCCTTAGGTATTGAGGAAACTAATTATTTTCAATATTTTTGTTGTTCGGCGAATTAAGTATTTTACGCAAAAGGTTCTTATTAATAAATCCATGCGTGAATTTTAGTTTTTTTTTAGTAAGTAACATGTTTTTTTTTTTTTCGAGCAGAAATAACCTAAGGCTCTTTAACCCGTGGGATATCCAAATATAAGTTGATGGCCGACCTGCTCCTTTACCACACCAATAAAGCATTTACCAAAGGATGATAAAATTGAAAATTACCAACTGAACCAACATGACCTAAGAATCGAACCAGTGACTTGCTAGCTCTAAGGGATGAAGCGCCTCAGCCTTGATCCATCGAACCAATGTCGTGTTGGCGTAAGTAATATGTTTATATTAGTTATTTATAATATTTAATTAGTGATTCATGATATTATTCATGATTTACGAAAAAAATAAAAGACTTAGCGCATTATGATTGGATGACTACACGTAGTCAGTCTTATACATTTCAGTGAGAGCCTACCGTTACGAGAATAAAGGCACGTCTAGTTTGTCATTTGGAGTGCCTTACCTTCCAATTGTTTTTTCTTCATTGCTTATTGCACGCAGTTTTTGAGGTCTAATAAAAACTGTGGAAAAATGGGAAAAAAAAAATACTTAGGAAGAAATAAGAATAATTAACTAACTAAACCCTTTTGAGGATTAGCATTGTATAAATAGGGGTCTTATTTTTAATTGTAATTAATGCTGATAAGTTAATTTTTTCCTTGTGATTGTCCTTTAATAATAATTGGACTAGTTGATTGCTTTATTTCAAAATTTTCCTTCAAATAACTTAATTGGCCAAGTCCTATATATATGTAGGTTTGATACACATTTCTATTTTTTGAAGACATTTGTTAGTTTTCCATTTATTTTAATTTGGAATTAATATGTCTATATGTTTATTCACTTGGTGAGTCTTGAGGCAATAGTACTTCAAGTTCCTCCATTATGATTTAGAGGTTATGGTGGGTTTGAATTTAGAAATGACCCGATCCTTAGAAAAGAGGCTTCTATAAACTTATAACACTGGGAGACGCTGGGAGCCTACAACTTTTTTTTGTGTTTCTTCACTTGTATGTTAATTATAACATATGGATGTGATTAGTATATATACATTAGCTTGATACGTATTGTAACATTTTCATCCATTAGCTATAATGTTTACATCCAGTTTCTTTATATCTACTAATATCCAACGAAGTATACATATGTATTTGCTTGTTGTAACCACCAAATGATAGGTGAACTAAGACATAGTATTGATGAATTTTTTTTTTTTTTCATTTTGTCATAATATTATAAGGTTTCCGTTGCCAAGTTATTTTCAAAATATAGATTCATATACATCTGCTTTAAAATAATGCATGCCATATTTATCAACTTACAACTTATACATAGATATATATATATATATATATATATATATATATCTTTCTGCTTCCAAAAGGAAAATCTTCATATAAAGTTATAAATCCTCTCTACCCTATTTCAGCTTATTGAGAGAAGCTGGCCAGTTACCCAGGTTTCTAAACTATATGGAATTGGCAAAAGAAAATTAATCTCTTGTTTTTACACTACTACTATGTGCAATTTGTGTGTATATCCATCCATGCATGCTGAGAAAATGAGGTTCAATACATTTACCATATGGCATTTTGATGAATAATTATTAAATTATTCAAAGCTTCTTAGTCATTGGACTTGGATACTAAAACAAAAATATCTGCTTGAGTAGAACAAATTATGGTTTTAATTTAATATATTTGTAACTCATAATAGAGTCCCTTCAGGTGGGGTGGGCAGCTTGCCCTCTTTTTATTTTATACATATAATATAAATATATGTATAGAAAATAATAAGGATTCTGTCTTGATTCTCTTGCTATTGGAGAACCAATGAGTCAAAAAGGCATCACGAGCATAAGACAAAATGCCTCAATTTTTATTTATTTTAGTTTTTATTTGTCTTTTAGGCAATTTTTGTTCACATGGATTTTTTCTTCTAATGATTGAATTTGCTAATAGTTTCTCTGATGTAGAAATCGATCCTCTCCCAAACTGTGTAACAACAGAAGCATCGTGCATTAACCACTACACCATTTTATATGATGTTTTGTTTCTAACTCTTTTTCTTCATCAACTCAAATCTTTTAGTACAAGCCAATGACAGTTAGCTCATTTGATTAGGCATCTAGTTGTGTCACAATTGAAAGCTTATTGTGATTCTATTAAGCCTTGATCTGAACATTTGTTCTCTTTATTAATAGTTGGGGTTACCCTTTTCTTTAATCTATTTATTTGGAATGTTTTGTATATGTGTAATGATCCAATGTAACGAATATTATATATTGACAAAAAAAAAAGAAAATTTTTAGTACATATAGAGGGAGCTATAGAGTTGCAAAATCGCAGGAATTTCTATGTTTTCAAATTGATTCTTTAAAGATGATGCATAACATCAACTTCTTTAGTGAATCTTTAGCACTTAAAAGAAATTTGCATTTATACACTTAATGAAAAGCCTTCAATCAGTTTGAAGCAAAGAGAGAGAAGAAAAAAAAGAAAATGAAAAATCTCAACTCTGATGCATTAATACTATCAATCAAGAGAATTTCTTGTACCAAAGTTCAGAAAAATATATATATATATATATATATATATATATATATATATATATATATATATATATATATATATAGATAATTTAAAACAGTTCACAAAGGAATGCTCAAGCATTTATGTTTCTCTGGTATATATGCAAATGAGACTAGAATTTCATTTGGGGTTCTGAAATACCAACTTGGAGTTTTGGAAAACAGATCCTTCTCCTCCCCTATTTTTGGGCATTGTGGGGAAGATAACAATTTAAAGTTGTTTAAACGGAAATCAAATAAACTCATCTTTATTTTCTGAAATATACCAAAAATCTTCATTATACATCAAATCAATCAGAAAAAAAAATCTTAATTTTACAATTTTCATATTGCAATTTTTGCTAAGTCAAAAAAAAAAAAGAAGATAAGTAAATGAAAAGAGTATACATATAATTTTTTTTTTTTCCAGTGATATGATATAATTAAGTTTTGAAACATATTTTTCTGTGTTTAATCGTAGAAAGCCCAAAGAAGAATCCATTTCAAGAAAGCCATGGACAAAAAAAAAAAAAAAAAAACAGAAGTATAATGCCTCTCTCCACAGAAATAAACATCCTTTGTACAAAGAAGACAAAGTAGAAGAAGAAAATTAGCTAAAAAAAAGGGTAGTATTAAGAATTATTTGAACAAAGAAAAAACAGGTTCCTCCTTGCATCTTTTGAACTAACAAAGCCTGTAAGAAGAAGCATCACCTAGTTTCGACGTGCTTGCCGATCTCAAATACTTCTTCGAAGCTGCCACCGCCGTTGAAGAATTTGATTTCGGAGAAGAAGAAAGGTCACCTGATCTTCTCCTCAGCATCTGCCTCATCCCATCAGCTACTTTAACAGCTGGGTTTGACTTGAATTTTCTGCAGAAAGACATGTGAGCTTTCATGGCTTCATCTACTCCAAACAACATATTTCCTCTACTAAGTTCATCACCAACAGCTGCAGAACACAAACCACACAGCCATTTTCCACCAAACTTAGCCTTGACTTCTGTTATGTAATCTTGGGTGCAATCTTCCTGGAGTCCACAGCAATCACACTTAGCCAATTGGATATCCATTAATAATAATAATAATTTTCAGCTATTTCTTGAGGGAAGGAAGGAAGAAATGGAATAATCAAAGTATGAACATATTTGAAATATACACAAGTGATGATTTAATGAGGGATATTTTCAATCTTGATTTGATTGCAATTTTCTAGTGTTCTAGCTATGGATTTGATGAGATGATGAGTGTTGTGAGAGAGAGGTTTTTTATGGTGGGGAAGAAGAGAGAGAAAGAGGAGAGAGAGAGAGATGTGGTGGTAGGGAAATCTGCCATAATTTCCTCCATGTTCTAAGGAACATGGGTGGGGAGTGGAAAATGAGACAATGAAGGCTTGAGGGGGGAGGGGAGCTCATAGTTGAGCCTTTTTATTTGTATTTATTTTAAAAATTCTCAATAAGAGGGGTTTGGATTCTCTAATCAATGCGCCTGTGATGTCATTTCCAATTCTCTTTTTTGCTCTCTTTGGGGGATTTGGTCTGACTGTTTGTTTTCACATGGTGTAGCTCAGCCATAATTGTGTTCTTGAACATTTGTTGGTTTTAGTTTCTCTATTTTTTTATTTTTTATTTTTTATTTTTTTGGGGGATTGGTTGGATTAATCATATTTACTATTTGAATATAATGGAAACTATACCAAATGCATTTGATCCTTCTCAACAAATCCAAAAAACTAGTATTTTTTTTTTCTTGATTTGAAAGTAGGTGAGCTTTTTAGAGCTCTCATCTAGTCCTTGAGATGTAAGTGAACCTCCTTATTCTCATAGTCAAGAATTTTATGGAAGATCATTGTTGTTAGTATGGTAAATTAGAGTCAAATCATTTAACAAAGAAATTTTTGATTTACTTATTATTCATTGTTGGTTCGCTTATGATTTATAGGTATAACTATTCAAGAATCTGATTTTAATCATTTTGGGGTGAATTAAATAGTAAATTGTATGATTTGTTGATACAAATGGTGATTCTAGAAACTATGATGAAGAGTAACCTTCTGAAGCGGAATTAGGGGTGACAATTTGGCCTATTTGAGTCGGTCTGACTAAGTCCAACCAAGTCTAAGGATACATGGGCCGAGTCGAATCCAACCTACATTTGAAATTAAGGTTCAAACCTGGTCCAATTAATATACAAGTCAAACATTTGGACGAGACCTATGAACTGAACCTACGAGCTAACTCTATGGGGTATGTATCAATGAGGCGTTGGCACAGATAGTCATCAGTGTTGAGGGCATTGAACGAGCCGAGGGTTCGAGTCATGAAAGGTATAAGTTTAACAAACATGTAGCGAAAAGGGCACCTTCAAAGACTAAAGGCTACTTCGACTTGGGTACACACTACGCGGAAGTGATAGATTATCAAACCTAACTCGAGAGAGGTTCGCATCGCTAGTGGGTCATCATTGTCCCACCAGATTAGTGCGTTCAGGAAATAGGCCAAATATCCCCATGAATTAGAGTAGGTTATACTCTATGGGTATGTTTATGGGCAGATTGAATATCTCAAAATAGACATTTTGGTAATTTAAAATTCATATTTCCAACAAATTAAAATACACAAATCATAAATTAAAAATATCATTTATAATGTTAAAAAATTTTAACCATACAATTCTTTTTTTTGTTAAACCAACCATTCAGTTCATGATTACGACACCAAAAAAAAGCCAAAACACTTCGTAAAGAAAATGAGAGAGGACATGTCTTCTCAAACACTACATCAGTGATTATAGGTGGTACATCCCCTAACCATACAAGCCTATTAGATATGGATACAACAAATTTGCTAAGATAATGAGCAGCCATGTTATGCTCCCTTGGAATTGTTAGAATCTCAACATTTGACCTACTATAAAGAACTTGTTTACAATCTTCAGCAATCTCCACATCCTCGGTTTGGATGTATTCAAATGATTTCGCAGCTGATATGCTAGTGAGAAGTCTCTTTCCATTAAGCCAATTGGGGTTCTAGTCTCTACAACCAATTCAAGCCCCTTTCTAATGGCCAATAATTCAGCTGACAACATCGATGGACAACCTTCAAACCTCATTACTGCTACTGCCAAGACCTGACCCTCCGCATCTCTAATAATGACAACCACTCCACATGCATTTGTCATTGGCGATACACTAGCATCGATGTTCATTTTCATCTTTCCTGGGGGAAGAGGCAACCATCTACCAGATCTTGCCAATCTTCCTTGGGATTTGCTGATATTCATCGTGAATTGTTTTAGCTTTATATAATATTCCATCAGCTGGTAAAGTTATTTCTCCCAATCTGAATTTGTTTCTTTCGCCCCAAAGGACCCAGCACACCATGATGATTTTCTCCAACACACTAATCTTCGATCCTAAAAGGAGTTCATTCCATACACTATGCTTTAGAAGTTGTAGAAGTTCATCTTTTGTACAACCCACACCTGCCAACTCCCAAACCTTTGGCTTTTTTACAGCTAGCAATGACATGGGCGCCCGATTCCACCTCTTTCCCGCATGCCTCACAAACAAAATTTTGGATGGCATTCCTGTTCTTTAGATTTTCACAAGATGGGAGAGCATTAAGGATCAATTTCGAACAAAAGACCTTAACTTTTGGGAGAATTCTTAAGGCCCACATCTTGTTCCACATCATTTTGTTGCAATCAGCCTGGGAATTTTCAGCCACGTTCAAGTTGCAACCAATAATCGCTTTTGACGTTGCATTGCCCATTCTTTGAAAAATGTCACACAAGTTTATATGGGGGGTTAGCGGGATTTTTATGATTTCATCAACATCAATGGGCATAAAGCACTCTTGTAGTTTTCTTATGTCCCATTCATTATGGTCTGTAATGAAATTTGCTACCCTGGAATTGTGGAGACTAGATGATGGAGAAAGAATCTTGATTGAGCTTGGTTTTGGTATCCATTTGTCCTGGATATCGATCTAAGTTCCACACCCAACCCTCCATTGAGTACCCTTCTCAAGAAGATCCCGGCCCCAGATGATTAGGAATTGTGGCATCCCAAAAGGACACATGAGGATAATATTTCCCTTTTAAGACTTGAGCTAGTAGGGAGAAAGGGTTGCATATGAGCCTCCATTCTTGTTTAGCCAAGAGAGCTTTATTAAAGTCCTCCAAGACTTTGAATCCCACCCCACCAACTGACTTAGCTCTGCACATGCTCTCCCAACTTTTCCAGTAAATTTTCCTCCCTTTCGAGGAGTGGCCCACCAAAACTTAGCCACCATTGAGTTGATTTTCTTGCACAACCCTTTTGGAATTCTGAAGCAGCTCATAGAGTAAACTGGATACGCTTGAGCTACTGCTTTAATTAGTGTCTCTTTCCCCCCTGCCGAGAAAAGTTTGGAGTTCCAGTGTTGCAAGGACTTCCATATTTTATCTTTGATAAAGTGGAACATCTGCACGGTATTCTTTTGACCGAGGGATGGGAGCCCAAGGTATCTCGAGTAGCTGACCACTTGGTTAATGCTAAGTCTTTTCTTGAACCAGGTCTGTGTCACACCCTGGGTTGCACAGCGTGCCCCCTACCCAGGTGTGGGCGCACCCCCTCGGGCGAACGCCTAAGCCATTATGGATCCATAATATTGTCATATCGTCATGTAGCAACCCAACCGCAACTGGTCTACATCGAAACGATTATTTGTCTGCCACTATTCATAAATAGTGCAGGGCCTCCCTTGGAATCGAACTCGAGACCTCCCTGAAGGAGTCTAATTTCGCATTCCTAGTAACCACTGAGCCAATGGTTCAGTGGCTACCTAGGATGCGAATTCAGACTCCTTGAAGGGGAGGTCTCGAGTTCGATTCTGGGGGAGGCCCCCTACGTGGACAAATAATCGGTGACTGCAGAGGCAGGCCGATAGGACAATATTGTGTGGTATGGCGGTGCGCTGCACCGTATCTGTATACATGAGGCCTTTTTGTCACACCCTGGGTTGCACAACGTGCCCCCTACCTAGGTGTGGGCGCACCCCCTCGGGGCGAACGCCTAGCCATAGTACCACATAATATTGTCATATCGCCATGTAGCAACCCAACCGCAGCTGGTCTACATCGAAACGATTATTTGTCTGCCACTATTTATGAATAGTGCAGGGCCTCCCTAGGAATCGTTTCGATGTAGACCAGTTGTGGTTGGGTTGCTACATGGCGATATGACAATATTATGGATCCATAATGGCTTAGGCGTTCGCCCCGAGGGTGTGCGCCCACACCTGGGTAGGGGGCACGCTGTGCAACCCAGGGTGTGACACTTTGCTTCCTCAGATGTGTTTGGGCTAAAAAATAGGGATGATTTGTTATAGTTGACTCGTTGGCCCGATGCTTCTTCATAGGTTCGGAGGATAGATTGCATTGCATAGCTGGACAAAGAGTTTGCTCTACACAGAATCAACAAATCATCAACAAATAAAAGGCGGGTCAATTTGGGGCATCCTCGACCTATTCTCAAACCTTCCAAGATTTGGGAATCTTCTACTTTCTTGAATGAGGCTGATAGGCCTTTGGCACAAATTAGGAATAGGTAGGGAGAAATTGGGTCCCCTTGCCTTCGTCTTCTCGATGGCCAAATATGAACATAAGTTCTACCATTCACTACAACAACTTATGTCATTGTAAAGACACATCTCATAATTAAATTGGTCCAGTGTGAGTCGAAACCTAGTTAAATCATCATAGCCTAGAGTAGGGCCATTCGACCCTTTCATAAGCCTTGTTCATGTCTACCTTAACGGTGACATATCCATTGAATATATCATAATAAGTTAAATAATAATTTACATTTTTAGATCCAATTTTAAATTATAAAATGTACTTTTAAGTTGGGCCAATAGGCTAAGCTAACTTTCGAGCTGAGCTGAGTTCTAATAGGTTGGCTCAGACCTGTTCAATTAAAATATTAAATAAAGTTGAGTCAGCCTGTAAATTAATCTAGCTCGAGTTTGGGTCTGTCTAAGGGGAATGAATCAAGTTGAGCTCACAAGCTACAGGTCAAATTGTCATCCGTGAGTGGAATTCAATCTGAGGTGGTACTCTCACTTGAGTCACTTCCTAAGATGAGTTACTAGCAACCACACCAAATCCTAATTAGTTTTTTTTTTTCTATTTTTCTATTTTTTTTTCTATTTTTTTAAAAGGAAAAGAAAAAAACTTAATTTGTTTCTTCATCTTCATGAAATGTTCTTAGGCCCACCTCCTAAGTCAGTTAGACCAATTGATCTCCCATTGTTGATGAAGGATTGACATATCCAAGTCAACAGTAAACTAAAGTTACAAATATAATTTTAACTAATAGAGACAGAACATGGACTTTTTACATGATTACCCTTCAAACAAAAAATAATTACACAAATGCCATCCCCTCAAAAATAATGTCACCTTTGCCACAGTTTACTGTTCATTGCACAGTCATCGCACAGTCAGCGCGCCAAACAAGCGCCACGTCGGCGCTGAGGTGGAATTTTTTAAAGTGGAAGGGAAGGCGTCTTTTGAAAAGACGTCTTCCCTTCACTATTTTTTTTTTAAAGTGGAAGGGAAGGCGTCTTTTCAAAAGACGCCTTCCCTTCAGTTTTTTTTTTTTAAGTAGAAGGGAAGACGCCTTCCCTTCAAAGTTTTTTGTAGTTTTTTTAGCTGCAGAGAAGGCGTCTTTTCAAAAGACGTCTTCTCTTCAACGCTATTTTTTTTTACTGAAGGGAAGGCGCCTTCCCTTCATAATTTTTTTTTTTAAAGAATGAAAAATCAAAGTTTTATTCAAAGTTAATACTAAACTGTTCGACCTCACCGAATCCAAACCACTTGGTTTTTTTTCACCCCGACCACTTTCAGCACGTCCCACTATCCTCCCCCGATCCCCCGGAGTCGACCGAATACCATTCCCACGTCCGGTTGAATTTTTGGACCCCCATCCCGAATTCAAGTTGAAATGAAAATTCAAAGCTTTTTCTAAACTGTTCGACCTCACCGAATCCAAACCACTTGGTTTTTTTTTCACCCGACCACTTTCAGCACGTCCCACTATCCTCCCCCGATCCCCCGGAGTCGACCGAATCCCATTCCCATGTCCGGTTGAATTTTTGGACCCCCATCCCGAATTCAAGTTGAAATGAAAATTCAAAGCTTTTTCTAAACTGTTCGACCTCACCGAATCCAAACCACTTGGTTTTTTTTCACCCGACCACTTTCAGCACGTCCCACTATCCTCCCCCGATCCCCCGGAGTCGACCGAATCCCATTCCCATGTCCGGTTGAATTTTGGACCCCCATCCCGAATTCAAGTTGAAATGAAAATTCAAAGTTTTTTCTAAACTGTTCGACCTCACCGAATCCAAACCACTTGGTTTTTTTTCACCCGACCACTTTCAGCACGTCCCACTATCCTCCCCCGATCCCCCAGAGTCGACCGAATCCCATTCCCATGTCCGGTTGAATTTTTGGACCCCCATCCCGAATTCAAGTTGAAATAAAAAACATAAGCATACATGTTGAGTACAAGGTAATTTTGTTAAAAAAAATTTATTGAATTGAAGGGGCAAGTTTACATACATGTTGAGTACAACATTATCAAAACATATACAAGTTTAAATGAGAAACATGTTGTCAATCTGTGCCACATATTGGCCATTTACGTCGTTTATTGCGCCGTAAGTGATCTCTTCTATACTGCTGCAAAGGCACCTGAACAACTTGCTCGGCAGATGGTGCTGGATCATTGTCAACGGGCATAGCTGATATGTGGTCATCCTCACGATCATCATGCGCCTCAATAGCCATATCTGCTATAAACGCACGTCCCCGCCTTGGCGTTCTTTGTCGTCTACCTATCCAATGTCCTTCTTCACCCAAGGTTGGATTGTCCTCGAATGAAGTAGCCGTCGGGTCGATATGAACATCTGGTATTTCATCGCCAAAGGAGGATGGATCGTGACGCAATGGTGACGTGTGGACATCTGTGAATGAATCAGCACGACCGGAAGGAGTGATGGGACTCTGATGATATGCTGAGGATTGTCCCTCTGTTGTGTCCCTCCTAATCATGTAATCAGCATGCACACTTTGTAGCGTATTCATTGATATCCTGTTAATGTCCCTCGCTACAGTCATATCATTCACCTCACTGCGCAAATGCATTTGAGCCACGTTGCAAACCTAAATAAATTAAAAGTGTCATACGTTAGCGAAAATAACTACAACTTAGGTTAGCAATAAGTGAAAACGCGAATTGCATAATGACTTCAAGTTAGTCACTATATGATCAATGGAAACCACCACAACCCTTAACGAGTCACATTCCAAAAATTCATCTTTTTCTCTCGAACAAGTTTTAAAAAAGTGCATTTTAATGCTGGTTGACATAATAAAATGCATAAAAACATTACAAGTGAATTCAATCAGTTCCAAAACACACACACACAGACATAAGGAAACAAATTTCCAGTCGGTCTTCAACAACCAAGCATCAATTTATCAGGAAACACCTTTGAAAAAAAAAAACTGACCTAAACTTAAATGCATTTCGAAATTGAATGCTTGAAATCAGGAATCATCACTTCTACATAGTACAAAGTAAGCCTTCGTAACAGACTCAATAAGTAAACGTGAAGATCAAGACTCGAAAAGACCACACTTTGAAAATAGATGTGATTGACCAAAAAAACAAAACAAACCCAAGATTTGATCTTCATTCTCATACCAAAGACCCATTAGCACATTCAGATCATCCAGATTTCAGCATTCAAACACCCAACATTCATCATTTCCAAAACCAAAAAAACCAGAAATTTACAACTGGGGAACTAAACTACTATCACTACTACTAATATCACTTACTACTATCACGGCGACGGCACGGTGCGAAGTGAGAGGACGGCGACGGAGCGACGGCGACGGCGACGGACGGTCCGAAGAGTTTCAGACAGAGGAGGGGGCGAGGCACGAGAGTGGAGGAGTGTTTGCTCGCGGGGGGTATTTGTAGGGTTTAAGGGAAGGCGTCTTTTCAAAAGACGCCTTCCCTTAAAATAAAAAAAAAATTTGAAGGGAAGGCGTCTTTTCAAAAAATTCTACCTCAGCGCCGACGTGGCGCTTGTTTGGCGCGCTGACTGTGCGATGACTGTGCAGTGAACAGTAAACTATGGCAAAGGTAACATTATTTTTTAGGGGATGGCATTTGTGAAATTATTCTTTTTTTGAAGGGTAATCATGTAAAAAATCTGACAGAACAATATCAACACCAGCGTGAAGATTGATGTTGTTAATAAATATTCGTTTTCAGATTGAAGAAGCCAAAAAGCTTAGTAATAGCTAGGACGCATGTGATTCCAAAAGGCACGTCTTTTAAAAAAATTACATGAAAAAGTGCCGTTAGGTAGTAAAAAAAAAATTAATCAAGATGAAGCGGTTCAAAAGATATTATATATATATATATATATATATATATATGCGGTTCAAAAGATATTATATATATATATATATATATATATATATATATATATATATATATATATAGTTAATTTAACATTGTTAGACATAAAAATATAGTTAGAAATGTGTTAAACGAAAGCTTTAAAAATTGATAGAGGGTTTCCTTTGCCATCCATGCATGCTGTTTTATTTTCACCATACTAGTAAACGTGCACTTGTGTTGCACGTGATTGACAATTATATTTTATAATTTATATTAATTTTAATTTAATTTAAAAGATGTGTAAAAAATTAAGTCTTATCGGTTGCATGTGTTGGTTGAAATAAATATAAAAATAAAAAAAAGTTGGTGCACACTAAAAATGTGGGTTGGTTAGACTTGGTTATTTCAAAAAAACCTCTTAATTATTTATAATTGTTGTAAACTGAATCAGAATAATCAAATAATGCTAAAAAAAAATGCTAGATTTCATTCTCCATTTTCTATCATTTCTACAACTCATTTCTTCATTTTTTTCTCCATTCCTCTTTCTCTTCTCATTTTCTCCACAACTTATCTTCATGATCTCTCTCATATTTATAGGAAAAGATTTACATCAAAAGATTACCAACTCACATGATGGGTAACTATGCTCTTACATGATTCATGTGGGATATATATACATATGTATTTATATAACTTAGATACATATACCACTTGAATACATATACTATTTAGATACATATATCACTTGGATATCATATTGCTTGAGATATGTGTATAGTACATGTAATTACTATTTAGATATTTAACATATTTATAACACTCCCCCTTTGAATATCCATCATTGTAGAATATGTGTATAGTCTTATATTGTTAGGACTGTCTTGTTAAAAACCTTCGCTAGAAAAACCTAGTAGGACAAAACCATAGCGAAGGAAAAAAGAGTACAGTGCACTAAACAATAACTCTATTTTAATTCTCCCTCTCAAGATGACATGGGGAATTGAGTTTTATTTTTTTTGCCTAGAATATCTTTGAGTTTATGCATCTCAATATTGTATATAATCTTCTTTGTAATTGGTAAAACTTTGATAAATGAGTTGTTCGATCTTATTTGTCAGTTTTCTGTAGTTTATGCGTGAAGAAAACCTTTTGTGAAATATATCTGGCTCTGTTGGCTTCAATATAAGCTTTTCATTACTGTGCAATACATGTTGCATTATCTTCTTATAACATTGTAAGATTGCCTCTAATTTAGGATCATTCATGTGATCCATACATTTTTTGACTTGCTTAAGGAATCGCGATACTTTTCTGGATGATTTGAAGATGTAGCAACTATTGTTTGCTTCACAAATCTCCATAATATTACAATATCATTATAAGCGAGATTGTGCTTGGAATCGACCATGGTGGGGGTCTGAAACATATTCAACATTTGCATATTCAACCAGTTTTATCTTTATCTTTCTTGAATAAGATAAACTTGTATTGCTTGCTTTCTTGGAGATAACATATTGCATGCTTAGCACCATTTTAATCTAGTGTAGAGCTATATCCTGCAAGCATGTTAACAGAGAAAACAATTTTAGATTTTGTATATAAGAGCATCTATTGTATCTAGGCATGGTACTTCAGGACCAACTAGCTCTTCATTATGAAGGCGAATATCATCTTTATTCACATTTTAGTGATCTCACAATATTAGGGAATCTGATGGATGTATCTAGTCCATTTGAACTCTCTTCAAACATCTCTTAATACATTTGATAATTAGACAAGAATCCACTTGGAAAAAATTCTCGAACTGCAGGCCGAGATAAAAATTTGATTTTCCAAGATCTTTTGTCTCAAATTCCCCCTTTGAAATATATTCTGATAAACTCTTCAGGAGTCTTAACCTATGCAACAATAAATAGATATATAAAGTGCAAATGCAAATTATTAGAATGCTCACTCATAACAATTATGAATATATGTATATATACGCAAATTGATCAATATGAATATTAATACAATACACACTTCATGTCTTTTAAATCTTTCAGGGATCATCATTTTGAAGCTTCAAGTATAACTCAAATCCTCCATAGATTTTCACGTATAACATAATTATCCATTAATTAATATATTTTCTTGTGTATATCTAACATGATTTACCTCTTTAGGTATTAGAACTTTTGGTTCAGATAGCTCTCGAATATTCAACGAGTTTAGCTATATTTGATCTTGCTCCTTTCTACCTTTTCAATATCGACATTCTTATATAGTTTGGGATCCCATAATATCAAAAGTACACTTTCAAATATTATCAGGAGCAATATTATTTTCATTCCATAGTTTTCAAATATGAATGGATTTAAATATAAACAGATTGAGAATTTATTCTTCAATTCATATCTCTTCAAAAGATTTTCATACCTCTTTAGGGTGTGTTCATTTCTCAATCTATATCTCTTCATAGATACTTGCATACCTTTTATGGTATATTTATTTGTCAATCCATTTTGTTTCGAAATGCTTATATATTTATCAATCATTTGCATATACCTTCCTCTTTTATGAAGAAGTTGCCTACTTCGATTTGACCGATCAACCACACATGTGGTATGTCATTTATAAATTGTCCTTCAAAGACTAAAGATGAATATATCAGTTAACTGATTTGCAAATTCTTTTGCATATGATTGATCATGTGAATTTATCATTCATTTTAACTTATCATTTGAACTTCTAGTTCACATTAGCTTATAACTTATGTTGTCTGTCAAGCAATTTTACATGTCATTCTTTTGACATTTTTTCTTTTCTCCCCCTGATAGTGGGGAGGATTGCCATACACTAGCTTGTATTGCATTCTGTCAATTTTGCGCAGCATTCTTTTGGAATTGGCTATTTCTCCCCCTAATGGTGAGAAAATTGCTTTATATTGAGCAAAAAATATTGATGATCAACGTAATTTAATTTGTATAGTATGTCATTTCGTACAGTAATCATTATCATTTACTTTATACAACATACCATAATTGTTATACTCTTAATGACTTGTGACACGTCATTGTGTCACCAATATTATATTTGTTGGTGACAATTTTTTTTTTTTAAATAGAATATACACCAATTGGTATTGGCATAATTTTCATCGTTGTCGATATCATCAATCTTGACGGATTACATGTGCAACCACACTTGTGTCTCTATAATTTTTTTATTTAAATTGAATGGTGAAAAAATAAGGGCTCATTGCTACGGTACAATTTGTGATAGTCATAGTAAAATGGATTCGTTAACTGGTGCCAGGGGCGAAAAGGGAACTAGTTCTAATCCCAACACCAACTTGCAGGCAACCATTATTGTACCGGGTTCTCCTTTAGAGCAAGCAAAGAAAAGGAATCTATTCAGTGACCTCCCAGAGCAAAACGTCCTCGTAGGGGTTCTAAAGTTAGTTCTTCCTCTGCTGCGGTCGAATCTTCTAGTCAGACCGATGTAGTCAAATATTCTAATAAGGAAGATGACATGAAATCTTCGCTTGGTTTCACTGTGCTAAACTATGATGATCATACTATCGGTATTCCTAAAGTTAAGGTGAAAAAATATTTGTCTCTATCTCCTGAGGAACGGTTGCTTAAAACTTTGTCTCAACTTTCCAAGGTAATTATTATTATTATTATTATTATTATTATTATTATTATTATTATTATTATTATCATTATTATTATTATTATTATTATTATTATTATTATTATTTTGAACTATAATTTATTTTTCCTCTTTTCTAGGGAACTTTTATATATCATACCCTTTCCTTAAAGTTACAAAATTTGGCACAACTCAAACAAAGGGTTATCTATTTTGAAAAAGGGGTAGAGACCTTGGCTGAACAAGTTAATGATAGAGATAAGAAAATGACATTTACGGAATATTTGATGAAGACTTTAACTGATGAGAACGAGAGATTAAAGCAAGAGACTGTCGTTCTTCATCAGAAGACTAGTGATTTGCAGCGAGAGACTGCGGAGTTACGGCAAGAGAACTATGCCCTACAACAAGAAGGTATTGGTCTAGGAGATTCTTTTGACCGTGTGTTGGAGAAGAACACAGAGCTCCGTGAAGAACGAGATCAACTTTTGATCCAACTAGCTTCAAATTCTAGGAGCAAGTCAAATCACTAGAACTCAATGTATTCTTTATTATTTATCAATAATATATTTATTTATGTTAATATGGATTTACATAGTTGTGACTCACACTTAGTCATACTTATATACAACTAATATGGGCAATTCAGACCCCCAAAGTCCGTGCCAAAAATTGTCGAATACATACTCTGAAAAATATTATTTGGATACATGTTGTACTATGACCCTAATAATCAGGCTACCGATCATGACCCAAAGCACCACTAATGTGCTTGTTTGTTGTTGTGTCCAACTCCACGCGTATATCTCACAGATTTTCATAAGCGATCTTCCTCTTTCATCTAAGATTCGTCGCTCTACCCCATGATTACACAGATTATCTATTAGAGTATTTATTAGAGGATCCATCGCCATTGGATCCATTACTCTTCTGGCAAATACATTTTCTGGATGTGATTGGTGGTCACCTTCCGTTCCTTGGGTATCAGATCGATTTTGCATCATTGCCTACACGAACTTCCCTCTTTTGTTTTGAGATGCAAAATGGTGAGGGCTAAAGTTGTTTATAAAGTTATTAACTTAATGCACTATTTCTAATTGAATGATTAGAGTTTCCCTAATTATCGGTTATCTGTCGGCAGCTGTCAATTTCATTGGATAATCATTCCAATAATTAAATTTTCAATATTGTTACGAATATACTTAATATTGTGATCATCTAACTTTATAATAATACTTTTCTAAAAGTAATTCAAAAAAATTGCGCAATTATATAATATTTCAACTAGTCAAAAAGTAGGCATATAAACAAATGAAATTTGTCCAAATGATGTCATTATTTAAAATATCATTGAAGTCCTAGAGACTTGATAAGTTGTGCCAAAACATAATAAATATATTATGTCAAAGAACTTCCAGTTTCTGATCACAATATCCTTTCAATTGATTTCAGAATTTAATAAGTCAAAAATTCAAGTAATAAGTCTTTCTAAATATTTCCAAATAATCAATTAGGCAATATAAATATATTATTTGAATATTTGATATCTATCATTTTAGATATCTTTAAAATCAACTAAGATCTTCTGGATTTACAGGCATGTCGTCATTATTTTGCTTCATTTTTACAACATCATATTTGCTCTTCTGGAGCTATGAATATATTTTCAGTTCAACTTCTGTTTCTTTATTGAGGCATGATAGATTAATTATATGTTTGATATACAACAGGTACATCACAAATTCTTTTTATTTCACACCTAAAGCAAACACATAGATAAACATTTATCTTGTGCTACGATAGGATTACTCCACTTTTAGTGGGACGAAATAGATTTATTTCAAATATATAGTTGTAATCATATTCTAAATTGTAACCATCATGGTTCTCATAATAATTTTAATTATGACCTTTGCCATATTCATTTTCTCATCCATGATCATGGTCTTTGTTATAGGTCATATTCATGATCATTAAAGTAGTATTCACTTCGGGGAATGATATAAAATTTAAGTGAATAAGCATAGTAATTTTCATCACAAATTTTCTTGAGAAGATTTTAACTGTTCTTGTATTGTTACTTCAAGAGCACGTGCGAGATAATTTATCTTCTCAAATATGTCTTCTTTAAATATATAATTTATTTTATGAAACTTTAACATTGCAACATCAGGTACAATTAGTCATTTGGTCATAATGAACTTTGGGTCCGTATGATTGTAATATTGCAACTTCAGGTGCAATTAATTGTGATGAATCTTTAAATAAAAGGTTATGAGCTTTTGTCATGAGATGTTCATAAAACTTCAGGTTATGTCTTCTTGTCCATAGCTCAAAATATTATATCTTCAAATGTGATTAAATAATTGAAATAACCAATTAATCATAAATAATTGTTCAACAATAAAAGAAAAAAGTTAGTATAATAATGCATCATAATAAAAGAAAAAGTTAGTGTTACCGTTAGTGTTAGTGTCACTGTTAGTATAATAATGCATCACAATAAAATAAAATGTTAGTAATGCATCATAATAAAAAAAAAATATTTCTTAATATATAGCTTCAAGCTATAAATTCTTCTAGTACATAACTTCAGGTTACGTAAACAAAATATCAATATAGCTTCATGCTATATGAATTTCTCTACATAGCTTTAGGCTATGAAATCAAAATCAAAATAAAAATTGCAGTATAACTGGAAATATATTAAATAAATGAATAAGATAAAAATTCATGAAATTTTATCTCAATATATCTTTTATGATTGAGCAGAGCATTTGTGTTGATAGCGTGTTGTAAACTGAATCAGAATAATCAAAGAATGCTCAAAGAAAAATGTTAGATTTCATTCTCTATTTTCTATCATTTCTATAACTCGTTTCTTTATTTTTTCTTCATTCCTCTTGCTCTTCTCATTTTCTTTACAACTTATCTTCTTCTCATATTTATAGGGAGAAATTTATATCAAAAGATCACCAACTCACATTATGGGTAACTATGCTCTCACATGATTCATGTGAGATACGTATTTATATAACTTGGATACATGTACCACTTAAATACATATATTATTTTGATACATATACAACTTGGATATCATATTGCTTGAAATATGTAAATAGTACATATAATTATTATTTGGATATTCAACATATTTACAACAATAATATGGGTTAAAAATTAAAATTTCTAATAGATTAAAAAAAAATATTATTAAAATTATGATAAAAGTAACACACCGTGGTTAAGAAATATTAGTTTTATAAATAGTATAGATTATTAATTGTTATATAATGCAAAAGCTGAAAAAACTCAAACTGTATCCATTTCTACAATTTTTAATTTCAACACTGATTACCACTTCAACTAATATTATTTTTTTAACAAAAATGCAAATGATTACGTGTGTTGGTATTGAAAGCTAATAAATTAAGGGATGTAGACTACTTTTATATTTTTAGCTAAACATTTGATAAAATAAAGATGATATAAACGGACAAAAAGCATGTCCAAGACACGTGCTTGTAGAAACACTACGTACATATATATAATTCAATAAATTCTTTTCGTAACTACTTAAAAGTCATCTTAATCATAATTAATTTGAGTGTTCATCATTTTCTCATTGATTTTTTTTTCCTCTTCTTCACCAAACTAGCTGGATGTTTTCCTTTTCAATATTAGTACTATTAGGATAATATATATATATATATATATATATATATTAGCCCAATAAGTGCGATATTTATTTTATTCTATATCTTAAATCATAAAGACCGGATTAAGTTGGACGACTGGTGGAGTTGAGGGACATAAAGTTCTACTATAAAATAAATTTTGAGTTTGAGTTTTTTAACTCATATAATATCTTAAGGTGTTTGTGACTGAGGTAGGCCTCCGATACCCCTTACCTTAAAAACAACAAAAATCATTAATGTAAGTATAGATATTGAAGGCCGATTATTTTAATGGCAACCATTAAGTAAAAATAATGTTAAGGTCCCTTTCCACTCTCCAAGGGGACTCCCAACCACATTCATATTTGTGTGAGACAAATAGGTGAGTGTCACCAATCAAGAGTGGAAATGACGCTAAAGAAAAAAACTCATGGGGGTTTGTTCAACCGACTTCAATCTTCTTGATTAATTAAGTATTAGGTAATGTAATAAGAACCTTGATATAAAGACTTAGGAGGGAGTACAGTCCAAAAGACATTAAACCCTGAATATGGTTTTAGAGTCTGCATACCATTTTCCATATATATGGGTAATGGGTACTTGGGAAATTAGGACAATTGATAGTGCAAATTCTCTCTCTCTCTCTCTCTCTCTCTCTCTCTCTCTCTCTCTCACTATTTTAATTATTTGGTATATAGTTTTCATGGATCATATAGGTTAATTAATGTAGGCTAAGGTCATTGAGTATTTATATCCCCATGCCAGATGTTATAGTGTAAGATGTGAGAGCTATTCTTATATATCCAAAAGCAGTGTGTGTGTCTTTAGAGCTTTGGTGCTCAATATTTTAAGCATAATAAATTTATCACAAAGGATCGACTCTCAATGATTAGATTTGCATTCTCAGAATTATTAATTAACCTAAATGTCTCGACTATATAGAAAAACTATAATTATTCTTTGCTTTGGATAATAAACTAAATAATAATACATGTTCATTAGAAAAGTCAAATTAGGGTTGCTTTGACAGGTGATGGGAGACTATTGTAATCCTATTTCATACATATATGTATATATGATTATAAGAAAAAATTTCTATGTTCATATCTGTATTTTTATTGATATATTTTGTGGTCATTAGACTAAGTAAGAGAAGATTAGTTGCACCTATATATATATACTACCTTAGGCCCATTCTAATTAGTTCAAAATTAATAGCTCCATAGCCTTAAATCTGATAAAGCAAATCAAATCAAAGAAATGTGGATGATGAACTTCTATATATGCATATATACTAATGTCATGTTCAAAGGTAAACACAAAACAACCCCACTCCTAGATTGTAGCTTTCCCTTCCATGGAAGACTAGCATATAATCACATCTTTAACATGGACAAAACATAAAATGATACTCCAAAGATTTTCATTTCCATAAGGTTGCTTTCATTTGTGATGATAGCTTTGATAATAGCAGCTTGATTTGCCAAATGGGTCTTAAAACTTAGACAAGTGGCTCATTTTTTTTGTTAGATTGATTCATTATATTTGTGTGTGGCCATCATTAAATTTCTTTTTTTCTTTTACATATAAATATTTTTTATATTTTAATTTGAACTAAAATAATTCTTTCTTTTTTTTCAAAGTAATTAGTCTCATCATGCCTTAGAAAAAGTTAAGTACCAACTTTATTTCCACTTGAAATGGTCAAACATAGGGTTGTATAATTAAGTTCATCACCTTTGGAACAAAGCATGATTTGATTGATCTTTTAGGCTTGTCTTGGCCACCATATATCATCTTCTACTTAGTAAAGACTGAGAAAGATAAATGGAGAACATGTCACTACTATATATATATATATATATATATATATATATATATATATATGCTATTTTAATTTATTTTTTTTTTGCTTTTTATAAAAAAAATGCTTACTTGTTATTAAAGATTTGACTATTTATTATTTTAGTATATATTTCTCATTCACTCTCTAGATCCCTCTCTCAATGAAAAGATATGATTAAGGCAATTGATATATCACATGCATCATGATACATCTATGATCTATTTACATGAATTATATCATTGTCTAGTGCAACATCCATTCATTTCCTTTATAAAATATTAGAGCAAATATGTGCAGCTTACATGTGTTAGTCCTAATTTTTTTAAAATCAATGAAGAAAAGTTGGTAAATCAAACTATATTTTTTAATGGGAGCAACAATGATAATTAATAGACAATAAATAAAATTATTATTTTCATCTCTATTCCTTGCACATTTTCTCAAATCGATGTCTTCTATCAAGTTTCTACCATGGTTGACTACAAAGTTGGCTTAGTTCAACTTAACTTAAATAAAGTCATAATAAATATATTAGAATGAGAGTGGGGGTAGTTGGTACTGTTGAATATCTCATTTAATGATTTATTTACTTGCCTTGTCATGTCTGATTGTGATTAAGAAAAAATAATTAGTATGGTTAACCTAAATCTTGATCTTAAATGTCAACATTAACAACTTTCTTTTAAGCATCCATCATTCAGTCTCACTCTTCTGGATGACCCACGAAATAACTAGCCAGATTTTTTATGATGTTCATTGAATCTTTTGACAATTTTATTTGCATTAGTAAGCATGTAAAAAAATAATTTGCAATTAGGGTTCATGATTGGATATCAATACTTTTCAAAAACGGATTGACGTGCACTTAATTTTGTATAATTTGCTAATTATAAAGTTATATTCTCATAGGCAATGGAAATTGAGTGCTTTTATTTGTTGTAAATTATATATAAGGTAAATTATTATTTTTTCAAAAGTAATATATATTAGTTCAAAATTAGGGCACTAACCCTAATTAAGTATACATCATCAATTATATTCGATTTTGTTTTTTTTAGTTTTTCATTAATATTTACTTTATTAAATCAAACGTTAGATTTTTTTGTGTTGATACAAAATCAGAGGATACTGACACAGAAACCAGATAAAGTCAGAATTTCTCAATAGGATCAAGAAGACGAGTACAACGGCGAAAGACATAAGGATGATCAAGCCAAAAATTCAAGCACCTAAATATTATGGGTGATTAATAAGCGCAAAATTAAAGTGAACCACAATATATATGGCCACTTTTATTACACAATTAATCAATTCTTGTCCATCTCTAACACAGTACTCATAACTCTTCATAATTTCTCAGTGTAACTTGAATGTTTTTCAATCTCCATCTAACTTTAGATAACTTTGTATAAGAAGGGTTTTGGTGCATTCCTTCCTTATGGCCCCTCTGTCTTTGCCTACAAGTTAGGACTATACATGAGGTTTCAATTAATTCTGAGCTTAATTTTCTACTTCCTAAGCACCAAATGATCTATTTCTAAAATGTACTGATTTGTCATTTTCACTCATCTAACCAAACCTTAAAGGTGTTTGTCAATGCTAGTTGGCACAACAACATTGGCCATTCAACTGCCAACTCTTTTGTCACCTTAAGGCAATTAGTGTTCAAAATCACATATTATTATGATATTTGTTATAGAGTACGTTGACATTATCTCCCTTGTAATTTTAAGAAATTAGCTATTGCTTGCGTAGTTGGCACACCCTCCCTTTTCACAAGTGGAGAGGGTTCGTCTTCCTACCAACAAAATAATATCACAATCATAGTTATTAATTCTTCCTATAATCTTATTAAGAGCTTATGACCCTTGTTGTTGCATCATGTGTGCCTTTAGTTGTGAGAGTTTTGTCTTGTTATCTTAGTAAGGAGCCACCTTGTTATAGCCATCTTGCATGTTTTTCTCTGAATGATTCATGTTTTTATTAGTAAGATAAACTTTAAAATTGGTCATGACTGGTAGCTCACTTGGTTAGGTATTTACCTTTTCTCATATGAGGTAGAGTCTCTTCAGCCTCATATGAGATGAGAAGTTGTTGTGGCCTTATTGGGTTTTGGTGTGAGAACTTATTCCCTATATTAACAGTTGAGACTGTGGCCATTGTCTTTGATTTAATGATCAAAATGATTTATTTGTATGGAATGATCTAATATAACAAATATAAATTGACAAAAAAAAAACCTCCAAAAATTGAGAATTATTATAATTTTATGACCAAAGAAAAAACTATCACAACTCTTTTTATTGATTGGATTGGAAAAACATCAATTTTTTTTAAATAGGATTAGCAACATTTTTTTATTCTTTATATTGATCATTCAATTCAACTAAATATTTTTTCAACTATATGGTTTCGACTACATGACTCTATTTTCTCCACTCCATTTTATCGAGGACTAAGTTGAAATCGTCTAACCCTTCGTATAGTTTGATTTGGATTCATGTCATAATTAATTTGACGAAGTTGTACGTTGGTTGTCAGCTACCCAAAGTAATCCCTCCTCCTTTAGGGATTAGCCATGACAAAATTAATCTTTATATTAATTATTGAAATTATAATGTAGATTCTTCAACTTCATGAACAGACTTGAATAGGGTCTTAACTTTGATATCGATTTGATATGTTGGTAGTTATTCATATATTAATATAAATTGACAGTGTCAATCAACACTGATGGGGAACAAGAAGAGAAAAGAGACAGACAAGCCAAATTTTGTACTCATTCATTGGTTTTCAACTACAATTTATATATGCACGTATTTATAATAAAAAATCAATCAAAGTAAAAAAAAAATTTATTGTCATTAGTTAGGATTAAATAATTACACAATTAATTAAGGAAAGTAAATAAATCCTATTAATTATGCAATTAAGGAAATAATTAAAGAAGGAAATAAATTAAATCTAAATTATTTCCAAAATGAAAGTTCTCCTATAAAAATATTAATGCGTGTTGCGTCAAACACCTAAATTGCTTGGTCAATTAAAATACTAAATGGTATTTAAAGACAAGGGCTCTAATTGAAAATATTGTATTTTTGAGTTAAATCATGGAGCGAGATGAATGAAAAACAAATTATATCACCGATAATTAATAGCTCAGTTGGTTTAGGAACTGAATATAAGTAGGGTTTAGATTCAGGTCTTGAGTTCAAACTTGGACGTGTACTCCAGTTATCCGCTCATGTTAAGAGGACCAGTGCCTGAAAACCGATAATAAAATAAAATAACAAACTATATCATATAGTTAAAAAAAAAAAAAAAAATCAGCTTGATCTCATCTTTACAGTATTTCCTTTATATATTTATATAAAAGAATAATGAGTATGGTTGTTAGCTAGGGATGTCTTGTTGTATAATATACAATGATTGTCTGCTTTAGGGTTTCATTTCAATCACGATTAGCCCATGGTTTTAGCACTATATCCATTGTTTACTATTTTCAATGATTTCTCACATGGGTGTAGTTGGGTTCCCCCCACCCCCCTCTTTTTATTTTTTATTTTTTTTATCATGAATTGATCAGGTAAGTATACTTTAATTGGTGCAACAAATACTTATTAATGCTCTTCACATGGTAGTCCACGTGCTTATTCACTTATTCTAACTTGCACCCAATGACTTTTTCCTCAGCTAGCCCCCAATCAATTATCCTCTTATCTTAATTACACTTTATCAATCATTAAAATCTTTAAATTTCTTTGTTATTTCATTTTCAACCACATTGATATTATTATTATTGAACAGTGGTTGTTGTTGTTGTTAGAGTTTATAGGAAGAAATAAGTTCTTAGAACAACAATTCAAGATGTCAGAGTTATTTAACACAGAGACAAGTATCATTGTATGATAATCACAAAGTAATGATATATAATACAAGGAAAAAAAAATTGCATTTTGATTCATAGAGTGTGTTTGGTATGTGAGAAAATAGAAATTTACGCTAACGTGGTACAATGCAGATGGTCGGGGTTTTGTGCTGAAAGTGGTTGAGGTCGGGGTGAAAGTCTCAGAATTGAAACTCGTGTCCACTTGAAGAGAGTCGTCCAATACTCCTGCAGTGCTTGAACTCGGATTAGTGTCGCCCAAAGGGCGGGGACACCAAGTGGAAACCACAAAAAATAAATAGAAATTTTCTTGAGAAAATAGTGATTTTATTGAGAAAATTCTTTTTTTCAATGTTTAGATGGCAAAAAGGTGAGAAAATTTTAAAAAAATTTCTCGGGCCACTATTTTTTCACTATAATTTTCTCGGTTAGGAGGATGAGAAAAAAAAAAATCTCGTGAAAAAAACTTCTTTGCACTAAATTTAAAAAACTTACAATTATATAATTGAATAACTAACTAATAATCAATTATGAGAAAATATTTTCATGTTCAAACTAAACAACTATAAAAAATTTTTAGCTATCAAACACCTCCTTAGTTCATATTTTATTGACACGTAAACTTATAAAAAGTTAATGAATCTACACCTTCCAAATGGTTTCAAATTTACTTAGTCATGTGTCATTAATAGGCCGAAAAACATAGTGGATTTGTCTAAGACATGAGAATATTGTGCAATGATATAATAATTCGTATATAATCATTTGCATCTTATTATTAACTTGTGTTGATATCAAATTTGAATTTGATTTCATTCAAATGACAAATAAATGCCCTTTGTTCATAATTTTTAAAGGCCCTATTATTATTAACTTGAATATTGATGTAATTAGTCATTAAAACCTTGCTTGGTAGTTGAAAGAACATAATATTCTTGAAAATTTATAGTCTTTTCTCATCAAAATAATCAATTGTGTGTGTTTTACAGAATTGCTAAAATGGTTCTCTCCCATAACTTGGAAAAAAAAAAAAGATTTTTAGAAATTAGTTTCCATCTTTTTTTCTCTTTTCCAAACTCTTTTCACATATGCAAAAGTAGTAATAATAATAATGATTTCTCAGAAATTGCATTTGGTTTGTAATTTAAAAACTAGAATTAATACTATTGGAAAAGTGATAAATCAGAAAATGATGAATTTTTATTGTTTTCTTAAAATCACATATTTTCTGAGTAAAATCACGAAAAGTTAGGCCGCATTTGATTTGTGATCTAGATACAATATTTTGTCTTCAAAATTTCAGAAACACAAAAAACCCATTTAGTTTTTATAAATCCGAAAAACAGTACTATTTTTGGTTAAAAAAACAGGTTGTTTTCATAATACTATAAAAAATGGTATTCCTTGTTTTCAAATCACTAACTAAACACGGCCTTATTTTTCTGGTTTAACTACCGAAATACATTTTTTGTGTTTTCAAATTTCTGGATACAAAAAATTATATTTTAATCACAAACCAAACACAGTATAATTCTTAAAAAATATTAAGATTCTTTGAAAAAAAAAAAAAATTCGAACTCTTACCTATCAAGAGATGCCATTTGGTCACTAATTTTCTAACATCAAATTCTATAATAAATTGAAACAGAGAAGCAAAACCATCTAAACCTGAGCTCTAGATCTATGTGATATTACAAAATTTCAATTTTAAGATTTGTGTAAAGAGACAGTTCTTCCACTCAAGCTATGCCTTATCTCAATTCTATCCAAGTCCAGGGCTTGTTTGAGCCTTTTTTCCTTCTCATTAATATAGCAGATTGATCTGATAGTCTGATAGTTCCCTCATTGAATTCTATAATACTATGGCCCCATGTTAGTTAGTAGATGTGATGTTATCTTTAATGCACTTTGATATCTACAATTATATATATACATATATATATATATATATTGTAGTTCCCAATTCTACACAATAATGTGGAAGTAGAAGCTAAAAATGTTGAAGGCCTTGTTTGTGGCTTGTGTTACTGATCTATTCGTGCACTTACTTTTTTGAGTCATAATATTGTCCTCTTTGAATCGAGTCATAGTTCACATTTGTAGTTTTCAAACATGTAATGGTCAGAGTAAACAAACTAGGGGTGTCATCGGGTAAATCGATTTAGTGCTCAAATTAAAACCGAACTGATCACTTAACCAAACCGAATTGAATAAAATTAGTTTGATTTGATTTAAGTTAATCGGTTTATACATTGAACCCATTGTAATATTTATTTTAAATATAAAGTAACAAAAATATCTAATTTTATTATCAAGAACTAAATTTATAATTATGAACAAGTAAATATTATAATAATATATTTGACATAAATTATAATTTTAACATTAATCGGTTCAGTGCAGATTAGTATGATTTTCAAATTCACAACTCGCAACTCAAAACGAATATGTTAAAAACCTAACGCATCGGTTCAATTCAATTTTACGATTTTGACCAAATCATTGATACCCTTAATACAAATCAACATTTGTAAGAGTCATATTCTTGTAAATAACTGATGTGATATATTATAATTGCATCAATCCATCTATGAATGTCAGATCATTCCCATGGCCACATCATCTTCGATATAAATCCAATGTAGGCTTCAAAGACACATCATAGTGTCCCCCCTAGGTTTTCATATTGTCCAATTTGGGCCAGGTCATGCTCTTTGTAACTATCGCCTGTGTGGTTTCTCATCATAATTATTGCCATTGTAATCTACGAAAAATGGTGCTACAGGGACTCCAAACATTACATTCAGCTGGTGTACTCGTGCATCTATGCAGTTTAGATTATCCTAGATCTGTCTAATACATGCAATAATCCAAGGGACTTAGCATTTGAGTACACCAGTCAAGTTTGATGTAACATAAGCCAGCAGATAATAAAAATTATATGAGAAAAAAAAACCCTTGAATGGATTGTTTAGGAACAATAAGGCCAAATGGCCCCCAAAAGATGAGCAATCAATATTTGATAAGGAATCAACCATACCTAGCATGATATTGTTTAAGGCAGTAGGCTTCAGCAGATAGCCAAACTGATTGCTTTCTTGTTTGAACATACTAACTTTTAACGAGTTGGTAAAAAGCCCTCAAGTGGTTATGAAGAAAACCCTATCATTGACGTAGTAAGGTAAACAATTTTGTATAAATAGGTAACAGTGACCTATGAAAAATCTACTGTTCTTGATTTTGAGCAACCTGGGAATATAAGTATTGTTACCATAAAACCCATAAAAGCACAAGGTAAAACAAGCTAGGGCATATGGATAGATCCCATGAATCAGTTCCCTGTTGTGCCTTTTGGTTCTTGATTTTGTCTACTTAGGTATGGGCACTGTAATAAAAGTATGCAATTGAGTACTTATGAATCGAATGGACACAAACTGCTAAATATATGATGCAAAAATTTCTATTTGGACTGCACAGCAATATCAAGGACTCAGCTGGCGACTTAGCAAAGCACTCCTGGTGCCATACCATTTCACCTCTGGTGCTATACTTATTGTTTCTTCTCATAAATAAAATTAAAAAAGACTCAACTTTTTTTATATATTTTTTGTCTGGTAGCAACTTATAGAAAACCAAAGAAAAATGGGAACCTCTACTTCGTTATAATACATGAAGGAATTAGTAGGTCATGAATGAACGTACATGATAAAATATCGAGGAATTTGGCCTTGTACTTCAATTAGACTTCATCTCAACAACGTCCCCATTCTGCTTTGAAAGGTTATCTGGGTTATCTTTGGGAAGCAGCCGAAGGAGAGGCAAAGGCAACAAGGAGCTGAGATTGCAGAGAATTATCAAGGAAGCCAAATTATCAAAGCTGTCCTTTGTAACACCGAATATTTGGGTCAGACCTGCCCCAATCAATCCCCCAAGAACACTTCCTCCGTTTGAGATAGACATGAGGGTAGCAAACAGCGTTGCTTCCATCCCTTGTGGACATAATCTTGCTGCCAGCACCAACACCGGCATGAAAGATGCCTGCAAGGATTTACAGTTAAACATCTACAACCACCGCCAATGTAATATTGTTTTTTTTTCATTCACCAATGTGAATTCTTGCAACAGAATAATACATTCTTATTCACAGGAATCATGAGGTAATATATTACTGAAAAAATTGGTTGTTTTGAGAATTTTATGGACCGTTTTAGGGATATTAGCAATTTTATGCACATGATAGATAGTCTCTTCAATAGTTTAACAACAATTTCAAAGCCTGGGCACTGGCCTCAAAAAAGGAAAAACTGGCTTGTCAAGGATGGAAGAATAGAATGAGCAAACAATAAAAAATTATAGAAGAATATAATGTGAGTGCTTGCTAAATGTAATGTAGAACCAATCTTAATAACACGGGGAAAACTCAGTGTTAAGAAACAACCATCATGAAAAAGATAAAAGACACAAGAAACACAGTATGACAAGACAAATGATTAAAATGATTTGGTGAGTTTTGCTGATATCCATGGATGAACAGCAGTTCCACTATAGCAGGAAACAAAAGGGGAAATTCCATTGGAGTTGTCTACTTGTATCGCAACTACAGCTCATTCATCAACTAAACAGATTTGGGTTTTTCGACACATATAGACTAACAATCAGAACTAGAATATACCATACTATCACAACCAGGTAATACTCCATGTGGTGCTGTTAGCAGCTACACCACATAAGAGGAAACGGAGAAGGGCCATCCATATGCAGCAAGAACTAGTCACTTCACCAACAACGATTGAGGCGCAAATTAAAACATTAAGCCAAAACTTTGTTCGATATAGTTAGGAGACCTGGAGTTTGTGCCTCAATGGAAAATGACATTAAATAGCATAAAATGATTAATCATGATTCATTTAGGTAGCCATAGGGATAGGAACAAAGCTTCTTGTCATTGCTGCATACAAATAGGATGTGCATGATGAAGCGCACGCCGCACAGGATATCTGAGCTGAAGTAAAGAGCCAGGAGACTTTACCTGACCAAGAACTGTTATAATTAAGGAATCACCAACGGCAAACCACTCATCACTTATGCCTAACTGTCTATTTACTCCTGTCACAAGGAAAACCTGCAATTCAAAAAATTCAAAAAATAAATAAATAAAACCCTTTCAATTGATGAGGATGAACCAAGTTAAACTCAGCAAACCAGAATCCTTAAGAACCTGTGTCATCCCAAGAGCTGAACCTAAAAGGGTTGTCACAAGAAAGATCTTCCGCAAAGGAACACTCTTCAAAAATCCATTATACACACCAACACCTAGAAGTGATGCAACAGAAGTGACGAGCTTCACCCGACCAAGAAATTCAGGGGTGAAGTCAAGTCTGTTTGTGCTGAAAACCAATAAAGAAACCAAACAGGTTTTATCAGGCACTAAAATTATTCAAACGCATGACGGAATTAAGGAGACCTGTCAGCAAAAATGATTTTTAAAATGACTTTTCTGTAGGGATCGAACATACGTAAAGTAAAACATGGCTGAATCAGATTGTGGTGTGGCTTGCCACAGGAAGATAAACACTGTGGGCAGAAAGACATTAGGCTGCCTGACAGCATTCCACAATTGAATAAGATTTTGTTTTGAGCTTTCAAGAAACCCTGGGCTTGCAAGATGATTATGTCCTCTTGTACTTACTGGTGCACGCTGTTCTCTGACAAGAACAGCAACTGCAGATGTTATTAGTGGAAGCAATGCAGTGACGCCAAAGACAAACCTGTAATTTATAATTCAAGACAATTTTGTCGGTTAAGGGTGCACAATCGTAAATAATAATATTCGAACCAAGATGGCCAAAAAATGATAGGAAAGATGTCACATGCCTTACACCGTAGGCGTCCACAAGCGAGCCACTAAAATATGCACTGACTATCCCCCCAAAAGCTGAAGATCCCCAGCATAATGACTGAAGAGACCCAGATGTGCTTTGTGATTCACCACGAGCCCTTTCTACAACCATGGAATCTACAACCTGCAACATTCTTCAGTTCCTCGTGTAAGTTACCGCATATATGAACAGTAAGTACCAGCCAGGTATGTTTCAAAGACTAAGTACAGTTATGCAAAGGATGCAAATAAAACTGCACAGTGAGTCAGTGAGTTGTAAATTGTGAAAAACATTTGAGGGCTGTGCTTAGGTTTAGCTAGTGTATTCACAGATGAACTTACATATCAGTCGTTACTAACTCCCACACATATACTCCTGGAGAAAACTGAACCACTAAATTTGGTCATTATTTTAAATAAAAGTCTTGAGAGGTTGCCAATTTAGGATGAGCTCATTGTGGTAAACATGGTAAAAAGAACTCTATAAAGTCTTGAGAGGTTGCCAATTTAGGATGAGCTCATTGTGGTAGACATGGTAAAAAGAGCTCTATACTAGGAATATCCAGATGATTTCCATTGGTCTCACCTGTAGGATCAAGAATGGGGAAATTTATAAACTGAACCCTCTTCCGTTCCTTATCTCCACACACAAGCATACATACACTTAAGTACTCACAAAAAAAATGTAAATCTAGATCCACACCGTATATACTGCAAAAACTTCTAGAGCTTACTATGCACTATTTTTTCTCTTGTTCCAATATTACTCTATAAACTTCATTACTATGTTCATAGTTTCCAATCAAAATCTTGAATCAGGAATTGAATCATTTCGAAGCTTGGTAAATTGGATATATTTAAAGATATAAGAATCATAAAACTTATGAAATATGGGCTCGTTTGGTGCGCGGGATTGGATGGGAGAGGACATTTTTTAGTCCCAAGCCCATGTTTGGCTGCTGACCAGGATGGGATAAAAAATAATTTCATCATCATTTTTATCCCATTGTAATGGGATAAAATAGTGATGACCAAAATGGAGGGAGGATTATTTTTATCCCATTGTAATGGATTTCGCATTTTTAAAATATATTTTTTTAATTGTTTAATCTTATCCTATCCTATCCTATCCTATCCAATCCAATCCCATCCCATAAAAATAATTTTATCCTATCCCGCGCACCAAATGAGCCCTATAAGTTATAATTTTGCTCATGTCCATTTATTCAAGTTCCAAAATGAACTAATACTTTGTATGGATAATTTTGCTAATTATCCTAATAAAAATTAGTCCATTCTAAAATATTCTAACAAGCTCAACAGGATCATGTCTAAAAGTTATATTTAGCAATTCTTATGATATTATTGATTAGTATAAAATGCATGATACTTGAAATTTAAGACATAAGACTACAATGTTATATTAGGGATTTGAATAGTTTTCCTCTAAATCGAATCACGAATCACAAGATTCACTAATTCAAATTGTGATTTTGATAACCATGATTATCTTTAAATTTGAAAAGTGAGTTCAATGTTATATGAGGAGTAATTTAGCACTCTAAAACTTTAGTTCATCCCCACTTCTTTTCATGTCTCCTACTTTTCATTTCCACTCCAATCAAGAAATATTTATATCTTTTGTGAGTTTGTCTATGAGAAATATCACTATTATAGCTATAAAATATCAGAAATACTTTATATTATTCGAAATTGATAAACTTGGCATATATTAATCAAAGTAAAAACAAAATTATTACAACAATAAAAAAATACTAAAAAAAAAATTACATTCCCAATTTCTAACAAATGCAACACACGTCCCCTCAACTAGTGTGTGTATGTGTATGTGTAAGTGAAAATGTTTTCATCTCTTCTCTTGATTAGGACAAATAGGAAATATTCCTAGATAATCGAGATTTTTTTTTTTTTTTTTCAATTGAACATGGCTAATGGTAACTAAAGTATGGGCCTTGGCAAAATGGTAGAGTTTCCTTCATAGCGACTTGAAGGTCATGGGTTTGAATTCAAAAGTACTCCTTGCACTATAGGGGTAAGGCTGCATACATAGTCCCATCCCCAGACCTCAGAGTGGTGGGCACCTCGTGCACTAGGTATGCCTAATATGATTAACAAATGTTGTGTGCTTTCACAGATATAATATAGATCACGAGATAGGCCCCATGGCTTTGACATGTTAACCACCCTATAGTTGTCTCTGACATGTCATTTTGGAGAAAACATGAGAAGTTAAA
Organism: Paratinospora sagittata; assembly: GCA_035771175.1. Lineage (NCBI taxonomy): Eukaryota > Viridiplantae > Streptophyta > Magnoliopsida > Ranunculales > Menispermaceae > Paratinospora > Paratinospora sagittata. The sequence continues at coordinate 4,479,778 of CM069601.1, forward strand.
AACAAGCTTAAATGAAAATATTAGCACGTAGCCCAATAACAGAATGTTCATAGTCTTCAGAGCAAATGTTGATACTTACGACATCTGAAAAGGCCACAGAAAGAGATCCAAGTAGAATGCAGAATGCAGCAGCATATTTGTTATCAACAAAAGTCGCCATTAATGTCCATGAGAGAGCCCCTAGAAGACCAGATAAAACAAGGTATGACCTTCTCCGATAGCCAAAAAGTGGCAAAGAGTCACTGCAATGATCCAAAATTTATGAGAACAAGAACATAAGAAAACAAATGGTTACAAGAATCATATAAGCCAAAAAGAGGTGTAGAACACAGACCTTATAAATCCATAGAGAGGCTTTATAAGCCATGGCAACGCGGAAACACCAGTAACCACTGCTGTCTAATTAAAATGTAAAATTTGTCAGCCCTCGCAGTATTTGTGCTTGGTCTAATTATCATTAGGATATGAAACAACTAATGTAATCAACCAGTTGCACAGAAATTAACCCCATTCTTAAATAAATATTACAGTTTTATGTTGATCAAAAAACATATAGGAGCTTCTGAGTAACTTAAACAAAAACTAGTCTACACAAACAGAAAGAAAATAAGAGCAGATCTTTAAGAGATCACTTTTACATTACATCATCAAGAGCAATTTTCATGTTGCTCCTATTCTTCTAATAGTGCAATTTCTCTAGATATTTGTGTTCATATGTGGGATAAATAATTATGTAAAACAAAATGAATTTCATCCCAAAATTTTTCTAAATAACCATGTAGTCCTTAAACTAAGCTGAGTGTTAAACAAGAGTTTAGGGCTCATATTTTGTGAGGATGGTTTCCTAATCGTGGAAATTATTTTCAACATCCAATCACCATTGTCTTGGGGATTAGTGGCCATAATAAAGAAGGCAAGTGGCTCCACTTGTTCTACTGCTTATCCTATTTTAGAGAAGGGTAGCATGGAGAAGCAAATGGTAGAATTCCAATGAAATTGACACAAAGACTGCCCTGGGGACAAGAAGTCCACCAAGACCAAGAACCAGAATAGGCATACAATGTTACCCCACCCTCTCAACTAGTCGGCATTTACCCAAGAATAGGCCAGGAGAAAAGAATATTCTCACACTCTGCGCTCCTCCCTAAAGAGTAGTCTGCACTTTTTTGTGTTGATGCAAGCGAAATGTGTACAATTGGATGTATTTTCCCAAATTATTTGTATGTCCTTTTGTCTGCGAGACTCAGTTGTGGTCAAAAGTGGAAGATGAAAATTTTGACTTCGCCCTAAACTTTGAGTGATATTTATATCTTTACAAAATTACAATTACTTGTCCATACTATTTGTATAACAAACTATTTTTATAACATTTTCAAATAATGAATTGTTAACATAAAATAAATACCGACATAAGAGGAAGAGGAGCCTTGGCGCAACAGCAAGAGTGGTTCTCGTGAGACCATGTGGTCACAAGTTCGAATCGTAGAAACTAAAAACAACCTTTTGCAACACTAAGTAAGGTTTGGTACAATAGACCCAAAAGTGGTCTGACCTTTTCCCGAGACCCTGCGTATAGGGGAGAGCTTCGTGCACCGAGCTACTCTTTTCTAGAGATGTAGGAGTTAATTCCATCTCCACTAAGCTTTATTTTCTTTAACTTTGCACATAGTTGGTCCAAAGCCTAGATGAAGGAGAAACATTATAAGAAGTAACTAATTAACAAGTGCAAAACTTTGTCAAATCCCTTTGAACATGAATTCACTCTAATCATACCACACAAAGGGTTAGGATGATAGAGCGATTTAGAGGAGGGAATTCATTTCACTCCCCATGTAGTTTGGAAAGGTTTTGTTGAATTGAGTTGATTTGTATTGATGATTTATGAGTTGATTAAAATATAATTTATTCATAACATGTTATTTTCTATGTTAGATCAATAGGATAGTCTTTATACTTTTTTCTTCTAGTGGCTCTTTAGTTTCTATCTATTTTACACAAGGCTATACCTATTACCTCGCTTTTAGATATTTATAGTCTTGAAAGACGTCTAATAAAAACAAAGTTAGCAGTATTTTTTTATGGTTATTCATTTAAAAGTAATAATTTTAATAAATTTATTGAGCTTTGTGGATTATTTTGATTTTTTACTGAACTTAGATTGTATTTTTTTTTTATGCATTTTTTTACACTCCATTTAGTGATTAAAAATTAGAGAAGTGTCATGAAACTCCAAGGAAGCTATTACACCCTATAATATCAAGATAAAAAATCAGATATGTTACACTGATGACTGAACTTCAAAGAATTTTAATTCCATGCTCGTAAGAGAAATGGGCTTAGGTGAACAATGAGGCCCAAGAGGTGCTAGTGGGTTCACCATTGGGCATTGGGATGGGCTTCATTTTTCAGAAAACCTTAATATGCATGCTCCTTATTTCTAGTTAAACATATGAATGTGCCAAGCCTTGCTGAGTTGGCTTGGGCTACAAGCCTACATGCAAAGAATTAACTTCACAAACTTTAGTTACTCCTTAACCATTGGTTTTTGCTGATTGCACAGTAAGATTTAATCTCAACAATTATAATAAACATTTAAGATTTAGTGAGATAAATATTGAGAGGTCAATGGGCAGCTTTGATGAATTAAAATTTAAAATTTAGAACAAACTCCTCAGCCGCGAGATATGAAAAGTGTGATGTGACCAAACATGTCCTTCAATAACCCAATCAGCATTCTATAAGAAGAGAGACCAGTTTTGATGATCAATTGCTGAAACATACTTTAACCTGTTTGTCTTCCACTCAACTAAAATCCTCAACTCCCCCTTTTCTATGGGAGACAGGAGAGTAAAATGCCAACTGTAATACCCGGTGATTCATTAGAACACCAACTGTAATACTCTTTAACTCTTTGAGATGGATTCAATCAATTTTGTAGGAAAGGAGATGAGGCAGCAAATCAAGCAGAATAAACCAAATTCAGACCCAAATAGAAATGAACCAACCAAAGAAAGAGAAACAACTGCGATGAGTTTGCAATCATCTATAAGGAATGGGACTGCTAATTTGGGAAGTTTAAAGTTAAATGGTAGTAAAAGCCAGTTCGCAGTTGGTCAAAGGGATCAAAATCACCAACTCAAACTTTTAGGGAGTAAGCTCTCATTTTCAAATTTTAAATAAGTAATACCTGTTTCTTAAGATCCCAAATATATACAATTTTATCATTTATAGGTGGATAAACGAAAAAGAGGATATTGTCATAGGCTACACTTCGATGGTCAAGCAGTAATTAAGTATTAACTATGGCATTCTTTTTTAAAGTAATTGACAACTATGCGAATTATGAAAAACTGAAGTTCAGTTCATGATCATACACCAAACATGAAAATTGACATAACCTTATCCAAATTAAGTGTCTCCATTCAATCATAATTGTTTTACTTCACATTTACAAGGATCCCCTGACTTCAGTAAGTGAATATTATAGGGTCTAACAGGTTGCCGCAACATGTTTTAAGAAAACATTTGAGAATTTGTCAGTGCAAAACCAAGCAAGTGCAGGGAATTCTGGAAATCCATCACTCTTAAAGCATACATCTAAAGGTCAAACAGATATGTAAGAAAAGCTTTTTTCTGATTGATGGAGAACTTCTTATAAATGTGTGTGTGTGTCCTTAAATGGATTTCCAATTTAAAAGAAACAAACTGAAAAAGAGTACCTCTGCAGGGTCTAGATGAAGGTCGTCTTTTAGATAAAAGCTCACTGCAAGCCTAGAAAGGCCTAAAACTCCCTGAACAAAATATACCATTGCAACTGCAATATTATCCGGTGACAAGTCCAACCCAAAGCATGTCAGAGTCCTCATAAAAGATTTCTTCTTGGACACAGGAGTTTTACTGGAAGAGGATGTCTCGCTCTCTATATCCATTTGTAATCGATCTTCTTTCTTCAAAAGTAGCTGGCTCCTTGTTTCAACATCCCCTGTATCAACAATCAAGTCTCCAATCAAGACTAGGATTATTTGTATTCATCATCCATAATTCATTGATAATCAGTGCAAAATAAAGACACGTGTGAGCTGTGAAAAATGGCATTAAACTCCCTAAACAAATATGTGTTGTACAAATAAAGATGAACTAATAAATCTTGCTATGTACCTCCTCCTTCTCGCATTTTTACAAATCCTCATTTCATGGTACAAATAAAGCAAAGAATCTTTATTAAAAGCTCTAAAACACACACCCAAGAAAGAAGGAATGAAATAAGGAAAAGATATATAGTAATCAAGAGAAAGAACCTAATAAAGGAGATGGAAACTGATGAAATTACAATTTTATATATATTTACCCCTATTCTTAGTGCTTTTAGGTTAGGAAATAAAGGGAAATAAAGAGAAGAAGTGAGACAACAAGAATAAATCCCTTTAAGCCACATTTAGAGTTTTAAGGTTATTTTAGACACTTTAGGCGATTTTAGAAAGTGCATTTTTAGGAAAAAAAAAATTGTCATTTAACGTCCTATTTTCTTAGGGTTGTTAGGAGTCAAGTCATTGATTTCTTTTATTCATTTGTCTTTGCACTTTTTGAAGGATGAAAAAGAATTAAAGATTTTAGAGGTCCTTGGCATCATTTTGTGATAGAGCATTTCTTGGGCTATTGTTCAGAATAATTTTCATGTATTCTTTTATCTTTGCACTTTTTGAAGGATGAAAAAAAAATTAAAGATTTTAGAGGTCCTTGGCATCATTTTGTGATAGAGCATTTCTTGGACTATTGTTCAGAATAATTTTCATGTATTCTTCATAAAATGTATGGTGGTGTCTGGTCTTTTGAGCATTTCTTAAGGTATTTTCAAGTCTTAAGGATAATTTTATAATATCAGATGAAAACTTTTGAAGCCCAAGTTCACACATGGTAATGCTCTCGACCCATTTGCAGCCAAAGAATGAGGTTTCATGTGTCAAAAATTAAATAGTCAAAAAATCAAAATTGAAGAAAATGAAAATATTTTCCCCTCAAGATGGTGCTTTTCCATCATTGTTTGCTTTGTTAAAATTTGAAAGCTTTGTGTATTTGCAAGGTACTCAGAATTGTCTTGATTATATAGAAGATTTAGGGAGAATAAAATCTTCTAATAAATTGTTAAAAGGTTGTTTTGGAAAGAACCAATGAAGAAGCAGATATATAAAAGGGGGGAACTTAAAGGACCAAGACAACTCTTTTCTCCCATTTTTTAGTTATTTCTTTAGGTCGGGTTTCATTTTTTTTTGCTCCTAGTTCTTGATTCAAGCCTTGGGAAAGGTAACATTACTCAAAGATTTGGAGTAATTCCTTTACATTAATGAAGTTCTTTCAATTTTTAGTAATATCTCTCTCTCTCTCTGCTCAATCTTTTGTTATCTTTTGCTCTCTTTTATTTATTTACTTGATTTATTTTCATTAGAAGTTAATTTAAATTTTAGAATGATTAGATTATATGTTTAAAATGTTTTCAATTTTTTATTAGTATTTTTTATTAATTGCAGACCAAATCATTATTTTTCTTTGACTTATTACTCTTTGCTCAATTTCTTGTTATCATTTGCTCTCTTTTTATTTATTTTATATTTTCATCAAAAGTTGATTTAAATTTTAGAATGATTAGATTATATGTTTAAAATGTTTTCAATTTTTTATTAGTGTTTTATTAATAATTGCTTTCATAAATCTAGAATTTTAGACCAAATCATTGTTTTTATTTGCTTTATATAATATATAATATTTTTGACTTATTTTCTAAAAATTTAGAGTGATTTGCCCAATCATTGAGCAATCGACCATGTTAAGTGCTACAATTTACGTAGTACGCTTGCATGCATTTTATTTTATTGTTTCTATTAAAAAGATCACATAAAAAACAATAAATAAAGTACAAAAACAATGGTCTAAAGGAATCATAGGGTAATTTTCCCACCTAAGATTCTAAACTTGAACTCCTTCAACCTCATCAACCCCTCTTCAAAAGAGACAATTAGTAACAACATTAAAAATAAGATAATGAGGGGGTGTAAGGTAAGGTTTAGTTCCGACATGCAAGAAGATTGCATCCATGAGCCTTCCCTAAAAATTTTCTGTCCTAAATGGTCCGCCCCAACTAATAACAGGAATAAGCCTTCAGGGAATAATACAGCACAAAATCAAAAGCCTTTGAATTCCAACCAAGAGATCAAAAGTATAACAATGCATAGTAAAGGTCCATCCCATTTTAACTATCAAAATAAGCACCCAAGTCTCATGCACCAAAATACAATGCAAATGCAAGAGAGAACTAGCAAGGCACAGTTCTTTATGGTCCAATAAATTCCATCTCTATGGTTGAATTTTTCAAAATGAATAATTCCCAACAGAGCTTTATTCTAATTTTTTTGGAACAGGAATCCCCTTTCCCCCATTGACGTCAAATGAAATGAAAGATTAAGATATAAGATAAGAGAATGCAGATTTCTTTTCAAAATGTCAACCCCATGTACACCTCATTTACGAGAGCTTATGACTGGCACCCTAGTACGAAGAACAGAAGCACGGACATTTTCTACTAGTGACATGGAATGTATAGCCTGTCAGTGTTGTCACGAATAATCAACTACTTGGCTTCAATTGGAATATCAGAAGATGAGATCGTGAGAGTAAGTGATTTTTATTATTGTTATTATTTCTAAATCAAGCTCCTCTGATAAATGAATTTAATTTAGAAAAAAAAAAATCTCCACAAGAACAAGAATTTCTGCCCACACCGTCTAAATGTGCATCAATTGGAAACTGAGCATTTTTCATAGGGCCTCAACTGCATTTTGGCCTTCATTGAGACTACTTACAAACAGCCCCCTAAGCACATCAAACAGCTTCTATTAACTCTTAAGTGCTCCATAGCGACATTGTCTACACTTTTCTTCGCTTTCTCTAGCTCCATTAACTTCTATAACTTCTTTCCTTTATTTTACACACTTTCTTTCAAAACCATATTAGGTTGTTCTCAGTGCTCACAGCCACCTATCAAACCCTATTATCTTGAAAAATGAAGCTTGTTTTGAGCTCCATTCAATCCAAAAAAAAAAACTCAATTTCTTGCCAATTTATGATATTTCTGGTGATCGAATCCAGTCTCGTCATTTCATGATATCTGCCCAACTTCGACTACTACATCTCATCATTTCACAAAAATCTATTAAGCTTAGCAGTAAATACTATCAATTTATCGGAATTCTTTGAAGCGTTGGCTACAAATTACACATAAAATCAGTAAAAAAAACACACCCACACCCGCGCACACACACACACAAAATATGTGTAACAAAACTCACAATTTCGAGAATCAGAATAAGCTTGTTCTTCCTCCGTTTCCTGCGGGAGGGCCGGCGGCGTCGAAATCGGAAGACTGACCGACATTTCTTTCTCCGGCGGCTTTCGCCTCCGCTTCCGGCGAGTCCGTTTGGAGCCTCCGGCGAAAGCGACTTGGCCGGCGTCAGGTTTCCGGCGGATCCGGTGGAGAGTGGGAGAGAAGGATTGAAAGCTTGAAGGGTTTAAAAAGTGCGTTTGTGAGAGGAAAAGAGAGACTGAAGTGGATTTTAAGGACGCCATAAAACAAAGCTGCAGAAAATTGTGCCAGATTTTAAGGTAGAATATTGAACTTTCTTTAATTAATATATTCAGTAAATTAAAGATAATTAGACTTCATTTAGTTTGTGACTTAAGTTTAGGACTTGCATACAATTTTTTATATAAAAATAAATAAAGAAAATAAAATATTATTATAAATAATTAAAAAAAAATAGTTTTTTCTTTGTTGAGCTGTGGTTCTGAAGACTTGCCAAGCACAAACTTTTGTTTTAGTCATTTTTAGTATTTTTTTTTCTAATCTCCAATTAATATATTCCATTATATAATATGTTAAATAATAGTTAGTTCCTATGTACATTATATGACATATATTTGGTATTACCATTCTTGCCCTTTCTAAGATTTTGGTTAATTTGCATATATTAATGAACCATTATATAACATTGTTATACTTTTGATACCTTGCTTATTAGATGAAGGGTAAAATGGAGAAATTAGAATTAGAATGTCGCGACGCCCCTGACGTAGGTTGACGTCATGATCGGCACAATGTATTATACACTGTCTCTACACATAGACATGATACAATACACTGTCAGCCTTCCAATAAGTTCACAAGTTTTAATGATATACCACAAATCAAATCAAATAATATATATATATATATATAATCATTCCACTCACATTTATTTCATTCATTCCACACATTAACTTCTCACCTGATAAATATCTATGATCATCTCATTCCATCATCCCAAGCATTGTATAATATTATCACACAACCCATCTAAGTGATATTATCTATATAGTATGTGATAATTATACTTATCAAACTACCAAAAATATAACATATTTCCTCCAAGCATACATACACATACCGGACGAAGGCTCACGTGATTATCACTCACGGATTTTTCCTTTTCCCTTCGACTCAATACCTGAAATATTGGAGGAAATGGAGTGAGCAAACAACAGCTCAGTGAATATAGTTCTTAACATGACAATCGCATGCATTTTAGGAAACATGGCATATCAAATCGATTTAAAACATTTCAAAAGCACATATGCACCATTCATCAAAATAATCTACTTGCACACAATATTGCTCATTCATAAATATTTTACCATCTCCCTTCTTCAAGGCAAGAGAGCGGGTCTAACCCTTATATGGCCGTACAAGGTAGCCACAGCCTCTCATTACCCAATTCACAGTCATTTCAAGGATCGCAACCCTTGTTAGGACAGACCTACTGACAATGAGGACTCGCAAAACCTCATCCGGGTCTAATTCCTACCGAAATGACATCATTACAAACTCCAATTGCTAAAATCGATTTGCATGATCCATAAAACTCAATGCATTATATATAAATATAACATGCACACAATCAAACATTTTATATGTGTACAATGTCATACCACAGTGGTTACACGGGGTTTCTAAGTCAAATCAAGCAACAATAAACGTCCATCAAAATGCGTCCGCAAGAGCATTTATCCATGCACTTAAGCTCTCAATGTAAACACTGAAATGAACCATAGATTATCATGAGAATCACCATTTCAACTCACCAAAACACTATGACTACACTCAAATTTTCTAGCTGGTTCAGCAGCTAAGATGAGGTTCTTTCACCATAAAAATGCATAGGAAAACATATGTCATATCCACAAAGCATGTTCTTAACATCGAAACGTCCGGAATTCAGTTCTCTACGATTCTATGATCTCAAACCGGAGTTTCATTAGATTCTAATTCCATTTTATTCACTGGATATGATCATAGTACTATTTACATCACTGTTCACGCCGTCACTATTCATTCAAAAAATGTAAATTGTTACTAACATGGTCAAACGATCCCAAAAATCATGAAATTAGCATCGATGCACTCGCAACAGTGTCTTCTACCATTCTATAGCCTTAAACTGGCGTTTCATCGGGTTTATGATTCAAAAGGTCTCCAATATACACTCTAACTTCCAACAGCCATAAAAGTTCCAAATGAACAACTAAATTCAATATAACCACATATTCGGGGTCCCAACAGTCCAGGGAGTGTTTTTCTACCTTTCTAGCTATCAAGGATAGCTAATGGTCAAACAAATCGCGGTGCGAGCTTTCCTTTCATCCCAAATCTCATTTGGCCTTTCTGTGGTAAGACCTGCAAAACTGAGTCAGCCACAATACATTTCAAGGCCTATATACCAACCTTGTGTATTTAATAATATCCTGTGGCACCAGTAACATACTCAAATCAACAAGTTGGAGATCTATAAGGCTTATTATCAAACCTTTAAAATGTCATCATTATGCTATGATAATAGCTGTTTATACACATAAGTTTACACACATAACATATGTTTTCCAACTTCCACCAAAATTCAAGTATGCCAGACTCGAGCATGCATAAGCATCAAAGTCACTCTCTTATTCTGTCAGCCAGTCTGAGAATATCACACTGAGAAAGAGATGAGTACCAAATCGAGTCTGCATCATATATCAAATCTAGACAAAATCTTCGGATCTTAATCCGACATGACAACTATCTGAGTACTCCCATCAAATCTCCCTATCTCACACATATACAATATGCTCAGTCTATCAATAGAATTCTGGTGTTCATTGGAAGAATACATAGACTTATCAATCCATCAATGGTCATCCAGATGGTATCATATCTACCCATAACCCATAAGATATCATTTGAATCCCATCTTCATTTAACACACTCCATATTACCAATTTCAATCTTTCATACTGATATCATACTCTCTCATCATAAATCTTACTCTCAGAATATGAATATCAATCAGCTGAACATGCATTCGAGCACAAATATCAACACATGGAGTAATAGAGAGTACACTCATAACTGTAACTCTCACTCACAAACAATCTCCGTTTACGGCTAACTGATAGATACTACTCCAGTTTTAGCATGTTTCCTGCTCAATGCCTCAGCAACATATTGGCCTTTTCCAGGATAATAATTCAATATAAAATCAAATCCTTCGGGAGTTCTTGCCACATTTATGTTCTCATATTCAGTTTCTTTTCGTTCAAATAATTATTTCAAACTTTTAAAATCTGAAGAGAATGTGACCTTTTTTTATAGAGGCAATGTTCTCATCATTTCAAAATAACTACCAACAATTTTCTATTCACTCTCAGGATAGTTATTCTCGTGCATTACCAAATATCTGGAGACACAAGTAATTAACCTATCCTTTTGTATCAATGCAAAATCCAGATCTGGACGTGATATTCATCAATCACAATTACTTCCAGGTTCTGACACTAGTACTAACATTTAATACTGTGAGAGCTTCCCTATGCACAACGGTCCACACATTATATAACATTCGTCTGGTTTAGTTTCGTGAGTGGAACAGATAGCTTCAAGGATCCTTCCACGCACTTTCTATAACATACAACTAATACCAGAGAACGTCTGATTTCCATCATTTAAATCAGGTTTAACAGTTCTATGAATACTTTGACCTTCCCAATATCCTTAAAGATACTACTTACATTAGTCATGTGATCCAAAAATTCTTAAGTATATTCAAAACTCATATTCACCGAGCTTGGCACTCAATCGGTGCTCTCTCAGTGACTACACAATAATTCCGAGGTGCTATTCATGCTCCTCTCGTTTCTTAGGACAATTGCATATATCATCATCGAAGACTATGTGATAATCAAGATATGGTTCATATACTCACTGCATCAATCCTATAAACGTGATTGACACATTAATCAAGGTTACCAACATTTCATAATATTCATATCTTGTCTTAACACAATCTGCATTACATCATTTTCTCGAAGTCTTAACTGATGGTGCCTAGGTCTCAAAATGATCTTAAAGAAACTTTGGCTCCATGCAGTTAATCGAATTCAACCATCTATCCATAGTAAAGGATATTCATTCTTTATTACAATAATTCATACTTAAACATATTTCACTATACCTTCTTTCCATATTATCACAAATGCTCTCCAAGGTGGCATATCAAGGATAATAAATCTTTTGCTCAGTAACACATTTACCTACACCTTAAATCCTCACAATTTCCTCAGGTACTCTTTATATGAAGGAATTGAGATACATGTTATACTAGCATCAGTTTTATATGCTATCAATCTCCTGTCTAGGTAGCAATTTAATAATTCATCATATAATATACCAGCTCACCACAGGAATTTTAATCAACTACATGCCTTATTACGTTACTCTAAATGGCTTTGTACTAGCCATATTCTCCATTTCCTCGTCAATAACTATCTTATCTTAGATAGAAGATTTTGAGGGTATAAATTCCTCAAGATTCAAAATGAGGATTTTTCACTTATTCAGAATATTACTTCTTTTCGGAGAGACGCTCTACCTGACATGAGAGGTGATCAGCCAATCATACCCAACTAAGCATCCAATTCCAAAAATTTCATATTCTAGAGTCCATACTTACGTGATGACCCTCATATTTATTACACATAATATTTGCTAACCATATCAAGGTAGATTCTTTCTCTTGTAGGCATACTCACAATCAAAATGTTGATCATATCTGTTATTAACGTCTTACTAATCTTTGGATATGGTCTTGCATTTACTTTAATTTCTTCTCTAAAATCTGGTGGGGTCACATTGATAAAACATATTGAGGCATTCCATATCGACTAACTAGAGGTTGATAATATACAATCATAGGGCGAGATACAATTTTACTCAGTCTGTGACTCCTGCTCAGGCAATGGAAACTATTTCTGGTTTTCAGAATTCTTTAACATCACTTCCCTTTTTCCCCTTATTATTGGGTCAGGTACTAACAAAATTAGAGTCACGAATACTGCCAAAATCTCAACCTTACTCAATGTTTCGCTTATCTTGAATTTCATATTTTTGCCCCAACATTTCCATACATTACTTATTTCTCCTTTTACCTACCACTGGTATTGATAACTCGACTTCAAACGGCAGTACAAGCTATATCACTAGTATTGCTGGTGTTAACAATTTCACCACAGCATTGGCTGACCCGAAATTGATAGTCTGCCTAACAACTTACACATATATTTATAACCCAACAATTCGCAAACCTGTCATATAGGATCCTAAACTTTATTCTAGATCCTTATCATTCTCAAAATATCTATAGTGATCCGTCCAAAAATAAACTAGATCAATCTATTTAATTCATATTTGTATTTATGGTTAGGCATGTCACTACATTTTAACAAGCTAAACTTTTTCATGCCTTAAATCAATTTCAGCATGATGATAGAAGCCCTCATAAAATAGCTTCTTTAATTAATCTCATGCCTTAATCATCTCGGGAGTCCTTAACCAAATTTTCTATCATCTCTTATCATAAACTTAGCTAACTTGCTTTATCATTTTTAGAGACTTAATCAGGCTCTAAGATGGTCTCCACTCAGAGTAGCAAACTCTTTGCCCCATCTATTATCAAACTGCCAGTTCAGATAGGAGAGTCTCTTCTCCTGAAAGTTTCCATAACTTTCACGTATCTTTTCATTTCAGCTGGCTTATCATTGAGACATTCTATGTATTTTACTTTTACTTTAGTCTCAATTATATATGTTTTTACAGAAGGACCCACACCATTGGCACCCAAATTGGGAGTTATCAATGGTTAAAGCCTCTGTCTTTCTCACATTACAACTTTGCCACAAGCTCATAAGCTATGCATTTTGTTGTTGTTGGGTAGTTATTAGCCATATATAAGTTATATATTTTATTATCACTGGATTACAGCCAGTTCTTTTTCTTTCAGCCTTCTAATCCTTTTGTCATCAGCAATTTCCATTGTTAATCTTGACTATTCTTTTCCAAATCTGGAATTCACCGACACAAGTGATTCTCAGTCAAGATAACATATTGAATTAGGCTTAACATAATAGTACTACCCATATATATACCCATACAAGCAATCATAATATCATAAAGCTTTTATCTTTTTACGTATTTTAAACCTAGGCTCTGATACCAATATTGTCACGACGCCCCTGACGTAGGCTGACGTCATGACCGGCACAATATATTATACATTGTATATACCCACAGACAGGATGCAATACACTGTCAGCCTTCCCATAAGCTCACAAGTTTTCCTGATATACCACAAATCAAATCAAATAATATATATATATATATATATATATATAGATAATCATTCCACTCCCATTCATTCCACACATTAACTTCTCACCTGATAAATATCTATGATCATCTCATTCCATCATCCCAAGCATTGTATAATATTATCACACAACCCATCTAAGTGATATTATCTATATAGTATGTGATAATTATACTTATCAAACTACCAAAAATATAACATATTTCCTCCAAGCATACATACACATACCGGACGAAGGCTCACGTGATTATCACTCACGGATTTTTCCTTTTCCCTTCGACTCAATACCTAAAATATTGGAGGAAATGGAGTGAGCAAACAACAGCTCAGTGAATATAGTTCTTAACATGACAATCGCATGCATTTTAGGAAACATGGCATATCAAATTGATTTAAAACATTTCAAAAGCACATATGCACCATTCATCAAAATAATCTACTTGCACACAATATTGCTCATTCATAAATATTTTACCATCTCCCTTCTTCAAGGCAAGAGAGCGGGTCTAACCCTTGTATGGCCGTACAAGGTAGCCACAGCCTCTCATTACCCAATTCACAGTCATTTCAAGGATTGCAACCCTTGTTAGGACAGACCTACTGACAATGAGGACTCGCAAAACCTCATTCAGGTCTAATTCCTACCGAAATGACATCATTACAAACTCCAATTGCTAAAATCGGTTTGCATGATCCATAAAACTCAATGCATTATATATAAATATAACATGCACACAATCAAACATTTTATATGTGTACAATGTCATACCACAGTGATTACATGGGGTTTCTAAGTCAAATCGAGCAACAATAAACGTCCATCAAAATGCGTCCGCAAGAGCATTTATCCATACACTTAAGCTCTCAATGTAAACACTGAAATGAACCATAGATTATCATGAGAATCACCATTTCAACTCACCAAAACACTATGACTACACTCAAATTTTTTAGCTGGTTCAGCAGCTAAGATGAGGTTCTTTCACCATGAAAATACATAGGAAAACATATTTCATATCCACAAAGCATGTTCTTAACATCGAAACGTTCGGAATTCAGTTCTCTACGATTCTATGATCTCAAACCGGAGTTTCATTGGATTCTAATTCCATTTTATTCACTGGATATGATCATAGTACTATTTACATCACTGTTCACGTCATCACTATTCATTCGAAAGATGTAAATTGTTACTAACATGGTCAAACGATCCCAAAAATCATGAAATTAGCATCGATGCAATCGCAACAGTGCCTTCTACCATTCTATAGCCTTAAACTGGCGTTTCATCGGGTTTATGATTCAAAAGGTCTCCAATATACACTCTAACTTCCAACAGCCATAAAAGTTCCAAATGAACAACTAAATTCAATATAACCACATATTTGGGGTCCCGACAGTCCAGAGAGTGTTTTTCTACCTTTTTAGCGGATTTTCATTCATATTGGGTCAAAACCCCAATTTCTGAAAATGCGGTAAAACGGCTCTCACAGCAAAAATTACTCCGCTAGAATCATTACATTTAGCTTAGATATTAATTTGACGAAGAAATATAGTGAATCACCGCGAGTCCGAATTTCGCGCAAATCCCGCGTTTCTCTTTTTTTTCCCTCCTTTTTCTTCTTCTTTCTTTCGTTTTCTCCGTTCTGCTTTTCCAGCAACTTCTTTTAATTTGTTTTTTATTTTTTTTTATTTTTTCACTGTTCATAGTACTGTTCTGCACAGTACCCGTAAATGAACAATATTTTATTTTATTTTTTATTCATTTTTCTTCTATACACTCAATCCACATGAGACATACACTTGTTGTAAATCGATTTCTATGTAAATCACGTTCCAACTCACTTTTGACCTTTATACGTGTATTATACATTTTGATATGCGCATACTTAAAACTACGGGGTGTTACATAGAATGAGCCTGATTAAATAGAAAACAGAATAGATGAGGAATAGTAAAGTCGTTTGAATTCTATATTACCCTTAACATACAAGTTTTGTTATTCAACCTTAATTTATATGTTTTTGGATGCTTTTTTATAAAGTTAACTAAAAGTGATCAAATTAATTAAGCTAATTCTTTGCTTAATCCTCGCCCCTTTTCTTTTCTTTTTTATTGGTCTTTAACCCCCATATCTCTGCGAACCGTTCATGGGGACAAGAATATTTTAGAGTCGAAAACGGTACGCGGCATTAGGCAATCTTTCTCTAAAGTGGGTGCATAGACGTGGATATGAACTCAGACTCAAAATCTAAGCCCTAAATCCTAAACTTCGTCTCTCAACCACTGCTTATACCTCATTCTGCTGCCAACAGGGCTACTTAACTTTGGGTATTTCTTGCCCCTTTTCAATAAATAAAAAATTTTTAAATAAAACTAAAGCTCTATCTAGATATAGATTATAAATGCCAAATCTTAAGCCAACTAATATAGAAATCAACTTGATATAAAGCTTGAGTCTTGAAAACTTGTGCTTTAAATACAACTTAAACTTATTAAAGTTATTAAGTTAACAAGTGTGCAATTTGTGCCACATCACTTTTGTCATTCTTCTATAACTACTCTTAAAAATTTTATTATTTTTAAAAATTTTGAATAAAGTTTTAGTGAGAAAGGATGGTATAGTAATATAATGAATAAACTTTTGCATGATCTTCTTTATTGGACTTAAAATTGATATGCTTCTAATTTTGCCTTTTTAATTACAAAATAATTTTATTCTATTTTAACTTTATTATCTTATATTTATTTCAAATAAACAAAAAGGCAATCTTACACTAACTTTCATATAAAAGATATAAATAATAATACGAGTAAAATTTTAATTAAGATTTCATTAATAAATAGTAAAAATCACATACATGCCATAAAACAAATTATTAGCAAAATAATCATTGTTGCCTTTTATACAATCTTTTTCTTTTTCTTTTTTTTAAAACACAATGAGCCCTAGCCTAACAACCAGAATGAGGAGTATGATGACAACTATTCTACAACAAAATGAAATACAACTGCCTTTATTCTCTCCTGGAACATTGCCCAAGGCCATGCCCATGCGTGGGCACAGCGTGCTACCACTATGGGCTAGATGTCGATTGGCTTTATAAAAATTAACATTACATTGATTAAAACTAACTTCACATTGCTTAGTAATGTTACATTCTCCCAGCTTGTCATGAATTAAGAGGTCATTTGGTACTTATAAATTTGTCATATTAGTAGAGATACAAAGATTTTTATTATTATTATTATTATTATTACTACTACGGTAAAAACAACCCCCCGTAACCCTGAGGACTCACCAGTAGGGTATTAGGCCACTTTTAGAGCCCACTAATCCTTATACTAAAGGATGTGACATAATGGTACAGACCTCAACAGAATCTAGTTTAATCTATCATTTTCAATTAATGCATACCTACGCTGCAGTAGTCTTTATTTTAAGTGCACTCCTAAACATATTTGCTAAACTGTTGCCTTCTGTGATTCAAACTCTTGACTGGTCCAACGCCACTCAAAGCTTGCAACTATAGTGTCAACACCCCATTAACATACGCTTAGAGAATTCAAGCGTAAGGGATGCCTTAAGAGGAGGAAGGACCATGCATTGTGCATCTATAGTTGTATGCATATTTATAGGAGTCATATATATATATATTATATATATATATATATATATATATATATATATATATTATATATATATATATGAAAAATAAATAAACAAAAGATAAGTCAACGTTTGGTATAGGATTTAAATTGCATTTTCTGTTTTTTAAAACAAAAATGTACAAAAAAACAGAAGATAAATGTTTGGTTGGACAAAATTTTGAAATGATTTCTTTAATAAAAATTTAAAAAATAGTTCATTTTCAGAAAATGATTAAAAGTCATTTTTAAAAATTATTTCTGAATTTTCAACCAAGGGGTTGCCTAAGTTTCTTTACAGTGGTAATCCATATAAGAGCCTTCCAAATACTTGTAGATTCAAAGAGAAGTTAGAATGGGCTATTGACAGGTGACCATTATAATTTGTTGTCATATGTCGACATAGATAATGCCATAATGATTATATGATGCATATATTGTACATTTCTTGCAAAATAATGGTCAAATATGTTAGAATTATCTCTAAAATCTTACTATAATCTCATTTATAAAATAACATTTTGTCACATAAAGTTTATGAACATGAAATAAAAATTTTACAAAAAAAAAAAAAAAAATCAGAGTAATTTATCGTTTTATCTCTTTCCACATTTTCTCCCACTTGTTTCAATAGTTTTCAAGAAATTTCTTTAGGCATAATGGCTAAATTGACATCAAAGTCAATAGACATACGTAGGTTGAAATGAAAATTTGCTTTTATACATGAAAAAGTTCAAGCTAAAAAGATCAGTGGAGGGTAGGTAAACTTACGTCCACTCAACTTCTCCTTCTCCTTCTTATTCTTTTTATTTTTATTACTACTTTATATTTTTTTAATCTTAATTGACCCTGTCCCTTTGTAATTTTTTTTTTTTTTTGTAATTTTCTTTGGTTTGAATTTTAAATTAAAAATTGATTAAATTTCCCAGGGTAATTCAAAATAGAATACTGATATTAATTGCATTAAACTATCTATGATTTACAATCAACGTTCAGTCGGTTGAGTGACTCTGGGTGTACGTTAGTTTCTACTAACGTTAGCCATTGAGAACGTCTCCCACTCGAACAACCGGACCCAAAGAATTAATCGAGATCGGATATCTAAATACTCTTTTAATCTATACCAACATTTCCAACAGAAGAAAAAAAAAAGTTCAAATGTTCACCACCATTATTATTGTTTTAATGAAAACTAGATTTCCACCATATCTCAATTCCTTACTCCAACAATCATAATTGAACAAATCTACACTTTGAAATTTGAAACACTAATCTGAAAATCTTGAAGCTAGAGATCAATCAATGTACAAGGTCCAGAAAAAAAAAAAAAAAATCTCATGAGATTTAGTTCTTCCAAAGGCAATAAATGAAAATTAAAATATATTAACATCTCTGACAAGCATTATTACTTTCACTCTGAAATTTTTTCCCATTCATATAAGTCACCTTTCTTTAATACAAAGATCTTGGATTCTCATCCAGATTATTAATTAATTTTTTAAAAAAAGGAAAACATGGCTAAAATTAAAAACACGAGCTTATCCAAAACCAGGCCTGCATCAAATCCTTGCTCAGTCTTTATAAAAGAAAACGACATATACTATACCTAGTTGTCAACATTTATATATAAATCCAAGCATCCAATCAAACAGCCAGCTCTTAATGGGCACAGGGACCTTAACCACTCTTGACTTTATTGACTCTTTTAATATATCAAATTACATAATTTAATTCGCAAGAACATACTCCTTGGTTTCTTAATTCCCCAAAAATCAAAGCTAAATAATTGAACCAATAAGCATCATCTGAAGAGTCTCATTTCATTGAAATGGCCAATCAATAGTAGGTAGAGTTGATCCAACAAAAGTAAGAATCAGTTTTATCATTTAAAAATAAAAAATAAAAAATCCCAAAACCCATTAAAGAAAATGCATCAAAGCAAGTTGACAAGGAAACTGAAACTTAGGTAGATAAAGCATTAGAAAAAAAAATGGAGGAATGCATGTTTGAGAAGAAGAATGGAGATATGTTTCGCTTATTTATCAAAGAGCTTGTTTCGTTGAGCAGCTTCAAACTGCTTTTAAACTATTTGACGCCATCAGCATTTAGACTAAATTGTGACAGAAAATTAGCTTTTATGTCTTTCAGAGAAGCTGGTTGAAAGATGTCCATCTTAAGTGTTTTTTCAAAAATTGTACAAAATAGACCCGAAGTACGTATGAGTTATGAGTGAAACTATACTTATAAATCCAAATCAAAACCTAAAAATGCTAAGAAAACCAATTCGTCTTCGACCCAGTTCCTCGAATCAAATCCTTGAACAAAATGCAGTATTGATTCGATTGAAGCCCTTAAATACAGATTCTCCATGGCTAACACTTTGAAGATTATAGATCTATTCGAGACGTTTCAATGCGATTTTGATCATCACCTGACTCTAACTTGAGATTTTGGGATGTCAAGGAATTGTTTATTTGCATTCCAAAGCTCATTTGAGGAATCATTTAATTGGTTCAAGAAATAAAAATTTGTAATTCAAGGAAAGAGACCATGATATCTAAAACATAATACCAAATGTGCACATGTACATACTGAAAATCACTATGCAAAACAAACATATTAATCAAGAAAAGTTTCAATCTTGCATGATCACACCCTGCAAAGCCAAAAACTGTGGACAAAACCCAACAGCAAAGTACCAAAATCCAATCTACAATATCTCAGCCTCTCTACATGCAGAAGGAGCAAAAAGAGAACACAAAAAAAAAAAAAACACACAAGAACAATAAGAAGAAATACAACAGAAGATGTGAACATCAGGCATATGATATCAAGAAGTACCATTTTGGTAATCAGCATTTGAACTTGGATTGTCTAAACTCAGTTCTTATCGACGATTCATTGATACGCATATACAGCAAAAATGATTACTTAGTTTGTAGATTTTACCATGGTCAAACTTCATAGCTCCTTAATGGAAGATGATGAAAGATGAGACCAATTTGTTGAAGAAAAAAAAAACTCTTAAAGAGAACCATTCTACTCAGGTTTTTCCATTCCCTTGTCAAACAGAACCTCTTGGTTGCGGCAATCGTGGCTGCAAAACGCTTTCTCGCCTCTGAAACAATAGCAAAAACCAATCAAGATTTTTTAACTTTGAAACTAAATAAGATTTCAAAAGAGATCATCATTGACATAGAATACTATTAAGCAATCCGAAAATAAAGTAACATGAACAAAAAATATAACAAATTGCAGTATCTAATACATATCATACATGTATATATAACAAATTTAACACAAAAGGAAGAATACTATTGCACATCGGATTAGACTTATATAAGACAATTTAACAACACTGCAACAAATATTTTGATGGGCAAAGGAATTATTATAAGTATAGAACAAACCTGTAGATGTAAATGTCTTTGCCCTGATCAAGATTCTTGTTGCAAGTGTAACAGAAGCTGAGGAAATTCTGAGACGGGTAACTTGGCGAATTCGAGGATAAACAGCTTCCTTTCCTCAATCCAGATAATCCAACAACACCACAACAATTCTCCACAATACAGTCCTCAAATATATGAGTGGTTTTTGGATTAGGTCCATGAGTGATCACACAAGTATAATCTTCAGATGATTCCATCTCAATCGGTGAAAGACACCCGGTAAAAATCCGGGGAGAAACAGGCGTTTCGAGCCCGGAATTCACCGACCCGAATGGAGATTTTCTACCACAAAACCCAGAGCAAAATGACTCAGAATTCTGGGTCTTGGATCCAAAACCACCAGGTGAAACAGGAGGGATTTGAATCTTCAACTGTGATCCAAACAGAACCATTCTACTATCAGGTTTAGAGAATTTCTGATCCAATTCATCACCATTAAGAGCATCAATGATACCAAGACCTAATTTTTTCTCCCATGGGTGTTGTTTGTGCTCTAAACAGGGTTCAGGGGATGATCTAACTGCAGCAGTGTTGTTCTTATTATCAGAAGAAGAAGAAGAAGAAGAAAAAAAGGGATTATTTCCAAGAACAGTGAAGGGCTTATTGTCAAGAATTGAAGTCGGGCTTAGTAATGAAGTAGGGCTCATTAATGCTTCAGTTTCAGAGAAACCAGTGAACAATCTTGGAGAATTTAAGATATATGAAGTGGGTTTTGTGTACTTGTTGTTTGGAGATGGAGGAAATGATGAGCCATTTTCAGGCATTAAAGCCTGCTTGCTGTTCCCTGGTCTTGATCTCTTCCTCAGCATAATTCAAAAAAACCAGTGAGAGAATATCAGATTTCTATGGGTGTGAAAGAAATTTTTTTTTTTTCTAGGAGAATCAAATCACTCAAGATGAATGGTTTTGTAATCAGAAGCAAGACAAGGAAATTAGCATTGAGAGTAAAATGGGTGGTATTGCAAGATTACTAAACTCACTAAAGAAGGCTAGAACACAAGAAAAATGGGAATTGTAAGAAACACACTAGCAAACAAGGCCAGACCCAGAAGACACAAAATTCCAAGCAGACTCCATGAAATTTCTCCTGAACTTCTGCAACTTCTCTGAACCAACACAGAATATTAAAAAAGCTTACTTTTTTTTTTTGGCCCTCTTTTTCAATATTTTCCCAACTGGTCATCAATTTTTTTTTTTTTTTCAGAGATTCAAAAATCCCTTGCCCATCAAAACCCACATTCAAACAACAATAAAAAACCAACCCAAAGATGAAAAATCATCAAAACAACCAAAACAAGAAAAATCAAAACCACCCTTTTCTTCTCTCCTCAAAAGGGTATCCTTCTCTGCTATTTTTCTCCTCTCTTTCAGTTTCAGTAATCCAAAATACCCATGGAGTTACTTGCCCACAAAAAAACACAGAAATAATGCACAAATAAAGAGCTTTTAACTACACATGAGCATATTAATCAGGCAGATTTTGATTGAAAACTAAATCTATCAAGAGAGAGAGATTAGAAGAACTCTTTGTTTCTCTACTGATTAAAGTTTTTTTTTTTTTTTTTTTTTTTTGTGGTCCTTCTCTTCTTCTCTACTCTGAACCTTTTTAACTTTCTAGTTCTCTGTAACTGAAGGCGCAGTATATAGCAAATTTAACAACACTCTCTTGTACAATGACGAGATGGAAGCAGTGTTTGGCCTCGTCGTACAAGGCTTAACCATACTTGAGTTCGTACGAGTTTTGGAACACTAACCCGAGTTAAATCGGAGTTAAATCAGAGATCATTACTCATGAGAGTCCAAAACTGGGAGAGAAAGTGAAGAAACTATGGCGCACTCGTGCTCCTGGGAAGAAGAGCAAAACAATTTTTTATTTTTTGATGGTTATTTTGATACTATAACCAATTAATTAAATAATAATACACGGGTGCCTATATAATTTTATAGTAATTGAAGGATATTTATTCTTTAAGAAATTATTTTTTTTTTTTTTGTAAATAAAAGGGTAAGAATTTTTTTTTTTTTTTTTTTTTTGCTATTTTGATACTATAACATATGCACGCTTACCTATATAAGTTTATAGAAATTAAAGGATATTTGTTTTTAAAGAAATTATATAAACATTTAAATTACAAAATGCTGAATCTTTCTTAATTATATATGTAGATATTATTTTTGGTCAATTTCTACCTTTATTATTATTTCTACGTTAATAAGCCACTCTTTCTTAGGGTGTCAACGACTCGATTTAATGCTTAAATATAATCTAAATAAAACATAATTAAATTTAATTTGGTTTAGGTTGATCAGTTTAGCTTAAATTACTAATCAGAATCGAACAAAATCAATTTGATTCTGTTTAGGTTGATCAGTTTAAAATTTTAAATTTAAATACATTAAATAAACTAAAATAATTAATTATAAAAGAATATATATGAACTAATCTTAAATTTCTTAATATATATTTAGTAAATTTAAAAGCAATCTTTACTATGTAAGATAATTGTATAATTTTTAGGTCAATGTTTATATCATAAAAGAATATTAGACATTAAAAAATAAATGATAACATTTTTTCTTTTACAATCGGTTTGGTTTGGTTTAAATTGATTTTCAAAACTTCAAACAATAACCCAAACCAAACCTATCTGGTTATATTTTTTCCAAATCGAACTTAATTATTAAAAAATCAAACCGAACCGAACCAAACACATCAGTTCGGTTCGGTTTCGCTGTTTGAACCAATCCATTGACACCTCCACTCTTTTCTAATTGGTGCATTAAAAAGCCTACGTTGTATGTAACACCTCGGTTTTCAAAACTTAATTTTCAAGTAAAATAATGAATATTTTAATTTTATATAAAAATATCACCGAAAATCGAGATGTTACTCATATCCGTCTATCTTAACCCATAATTATTATATAGATAATAAAATTTGCAAAATTATGAATTTTATATTCTTCAAACCAACTTACTAGTTAAGATAAACGAATATCTTTAATTCATACGATCTTTATCTTCATACGATGGTACTTGCCCTTGTCCATCCATTATAGACATAACATTTAGCTACAATCATCAAATAGAATTAATGAATTCTATTCAAAGGCATTCACACGTGAAATAAATCACAGGGTCTTTACTAACCGTAATAATATTCATTGAATTTCGATTATCAATACAATTCGTTCAAATAATAAACCTTTAAAAATTAAATAACATATTCAGTCCTATCACCACAATACTAATTAATTAACCCACCCCTACTACTCTGAACTATGTCACGAACTCGCAATTTTATTCTCTTAAGCACCTGCATATGAAAAATAGGGGTGAGCTTGAAAGCCCAGTGGGTCATCTAAACAATTCACAATATTTTATTATGATACATACACAAGAACATTACAACACAAGTTTCACACATTAATCGTTGCAACATTAGATTGTTTGAGTCGAGAATTTCATCACGTTCTAAATCACGTACCTTTAGGAAAATCAAACTCAGGGTGGCACAGCCCAAAAATTAGAACTCGTTGGCGATATTCATCATGAATAACTACCTCATATGTGTGATTCTTATCTTAATCGTGTTCTTTAGTGATGTCACGTCATACGTACGATATAAGTACGATATTAAGTGCATTCATAAAACGTATTCAAACTCCACTACACATGGTATCATGTCACAAAGTCAATTATAATAGTATTCACACATGAACTTTACTATGCCAGTATTCCAAGTCATATATTTCATTATCAGGCATTATAATTTATAAATGAATTCAACTACCACATGAATTTCATGCATCCAATTATCATTTGATCAGAATAAAAATCATGTTGACACACATATCATCATGGCTAAACAATCACAACATTGCATATATAAAATCATGTACAATAGGCATGCATAAGCAATCTAATAATACTATAGACCTAATTAATTTAACATTCATATCTATATATCAAAATAAAATATTATGAAGGTCTAGAATCATCTCACCTGAATCACTAAATTCCAAATCACTTAAATTCCTCGTCACGCGTAGTACTCAACTTGTACACGTATATTACGTTTGTTAATATAATTACTCACAAGAACAATTATGAGTGTAGAGATATATACATATATATAGTGGTGAGATGTTTAAACTAAGTATATATATATATATATATATATATATATATATATATATATATATAATAACATATTATAGTGCCTTGTGATATGATATAATGATGTGTATGATATAACATGATATAATACAATATATGGTGTGGTGGTTTTGAAAAGTGTGATATATAATATAATATATAATAGGTGTTAATATGATATAATATAATATGTGGTATATATATAAAGTGTGGTGATGTGTGGGGCTTTGAAAAAGTGTGATATACATATATAATATATAATATGTGTGTGCTCTCGGAGGTTTTAAAAATTAAATTGAAATAGTGAAATAAAGAAGAAGGGAGGCGTGTGGTGCGAGTTGCAGAGAGGTGGTGGTCACATTATACATATAATATAACTTAGCTAATAAACTTCCACTTGATATAATATGATGATCTAGATAGTAAAAACGTAAAATATGATATACCATAATCTAATATATTATATGCGGTATCGGATGTATGATATATATATAAATATATTATATAACATCTTGGTTGCTTAAAAAAATAATAATAACACTTGAGTTGTAATGTTTTAAAAAAATAATAACACTTGGTTAAAAAGAAAAAAAATAAAACAGGGGAGGGAGAGAGAAAAGGGGCGTTGATGGTGGTGGTGGAGAGAAAAGAGAGAGTGCAGCTGGTTTTAGAGAGAGAGAGAGAGATTCAGAGCGAGGGGCGAGAGATCGGGAGCGAGAGAGCGAGAGCGAGAGATCGAGAGATCGGAGGCGAGGCGAGGCGAGGCGAGAAAGAGCGGCAAGATCAGTGGCGGAGAAGAGAGAGAGCGGCAACGAGATGAGATCAGTGGCGGAGTTGCAGCGGCAAGATGAGAAGGGAGAGAGAGGGCGGCGGCGAGATGAGATCAGTGGCGGAGTTGCGGCAGCAAGATGAGAAGGAAGAGAGAGGGCGGCGGCGAGATGAGATCAACGCCGAGATGGGTTTCGGGTTTTGAGCAAAGGGTTGAGAGAGAGACCTGGTGAGAGCGACAGAGCAGAGGCGGTGATGAGCGGCGGATGTGCGCTGGCGAATAAAGGAATAGGGAAGAGAGAGTGTTTCGAGAGGAAGAGGAGGCTTGTGCGTTGGTTTCGAAAGAGCGAGGCTTGTGCGATTGGGTTTAGGGAGAACGAGACACGATTTCAGCCAAGATGTCGGCGAGATTTCAGGTGACGTGATTTCAGGATCATGTTTGAATTCTTTTTTTTTTCCAGGGGTTACATTGTATGTAAGGGTGGCAATTCAGGCCATTTGGCCCAGCCCGTCCTGCAGGGCTTGGCCTTATAAAATTTAAGGTTGGATCGGGCTGGGGCGACATTAGAAAACTTGGCCCAAGCCCGACCTAAAAAAATATATGGACCGGGCCTTTCGGGCCTTTGGATCCGGCTTTTGGACCACCTATGTAACAAAATACATATTTTAATGTTAGAGTAATTACAATAAAATATATTAGTTCAATAATTAAATAAAACATACAAATGATTATTTGATGCAAATAATTTTTTTATGTATATATCATATTTATTTAATTTATCTAAAATATGTGTTGATTCATTCTAATCATTGAAATGAGTGAGTTTATATATGTGGTTGGATAATGTCTTACTTTCATAATTTTAGCCCAACCCATGTTATCATAATTTAGTTAAATTCATTACATATTTATACCTAGCCCTACATGCTTTTAGAGTGTATACTTGATAAAGTTTTTTTTTTTTTTTTAGAGTATAATTAATAAAGTTGAAATGTTGCAAAATAAAAAGGATACAATATAATATAAACTGTATACATATATTCTTAACTAATTATATGTACTTTTTTTTCGTATTATATACTTAATTAAATATACTCTTAATCATATATATACAATACAAATATATACTCTTAATTATATAAGTATATATCACTCTTGATTATTGTGTTTTCCTTACTATACACACTTTATATACTCTTAATTGCACTAACATTCTTGATTATGTTTTTTTCTCATTTTCTAAACTCTTAATTATAAATATATATATATATATATGTGTGTGTGTATGTGTATGTATGTATAATATATTCTCTAATTATATATTCTCTTGAATCTTAATTATGTTTTTTTTTTGTCATTTTATACTCTAATTATATACTATATATACTCTAGTTAAGAAATAGACCATGAATGTTGATTATTTGTTTTATTTAATTTATCTAAAATGTGTGTTGATTCGTTCTAATCATTAAAATGAGTGAATTTATATATATAGTTGGATAATGTCTTTCTTTCATAATTGTAGCCCAACCCATATTATTATAATTTAGTTAAATTTATTATATATTTATATCTAGCTTTACATACTTTTAGAGAATATACTTAATAAAACATACTTGGTAAAGTTTTTTTTTTTAGAGAGTATTCAACAAAGTTGAAATGCAACAAAATCAAAATGAAATAATATACTATAAGCTGTATATATATAATATCTTAGTTGATTGTATGCACTCTTTTTTCGTATTATATACTTAATTAAACACACTCTTAATAATGTATGTATAATACAAATATATACTCTTAATTATATAACACTCTAGACTTAATTAAATATATGTTACAAACACTTTATATACTCTAAATTGTAATAACTAATAACACACTTGATTATGTTTTTTTTTATCATTTTGTAAACTCTTTTATATATGTGTGTGTGTGTGTGGATGTATGTATGTATGTAGTAGTATTTTTTTTTAATACAATGTATGTAGTATGCATTATATATAATATATATGCTTTAATTATATAACATAATCTTAATTATGTTTTGTTTTTTCATTTTATATACTCTTAATTACACACACACATATATATGTCAATATGTATGTGTAAATTTGTAATTAAGAGTATATTACACATGTACATATATTTATTTTATAATAAATATAAAATATATATACGTGTATGTATAATCGAGCCCCTAGTTGTATGTGTCAAAATCACCTTCGTCGATTTTTTCTCATTTTATCTTCAGTTGGTGCTACTCATACTATATTCTAAATATACTTATTTCTAATTTTATCTTTTAAAATTTTACCACGTATCCATCTTATTATTTACACTTTTATTACATAGTTTTCAATTGTCCAATATTTTGTAACATATAGGATGTCTGGCTTAATAGCAATTCTATAAAACTTTTCCTTTTAACGTCAAGGGGATGCATCTATCATATAACGCTCTAGAAACACTCATCCACTCCATCTTTCTGCTTTAACACTATCTTTAACACTATCATTTACTTCTTTTTTATGTATAATGGATCCCAAATACATAAAGTTTTCACTCCTTGGTATTTCTTGACTTGCTTTCAATTAATCTCTACTATCTCTTTTTTTTGTTTCTACTTTCACTAAAAGTATATTTAACAAATTCAGTTTTAGTCTTACTAATCTTGAAACTTAGATCGTAAAACCTCTAACTTAATATTTAATTAGTTATATTATATATATATTAAATGTAAGAGATTAGAGATAAAATTCGAAAGAGATTAGAGATAAAATTCGAAAAATCAAAGTAAATGCTATGTATAATATCAATTCTCGAAGCTTTTGTGGGCCAACTTTGAGGGGCCATCGAGTAGAGTCGAGTCTTGTTAGTGTAGGTATTAGTTGGATCTTGCATGACTCGAATTTTTTACAATTGGGATGAGTATCGGGTTACACTTGTTTGTTCTCAAAAAAATTCTCAAAGCTTTTGTTTAGAAAGTCTACACGAGCATACGCTGCATACCTAAATGTAGCATCTCATTGTTTAAACAAGAACAAGGTTCTAATAAATGTGAAAGAAGGACTATTATTATTTAGCAAAGCATTGATTAAGGACTAATATGTATTTATTTATTTCAAGATCCCACTTGTAATTATATAGAAATAAATTAAAACTTCCAGAATAAACATTGTTTTCAATTATATTATAAAAAATTTGGACATGTAAATTGCTTTTCTATACAGACAATCCAAATTCCTAAACATTAAATACAGAATATAAAATTAGAAGAACAAAGAAAAATGAGTCTTCCACTACCTAAACTTCGAAACTTAGACTTTCAGGCGCTTTTGAAAAATATTGCTATCATTACAAACATACAAAAGAGACAAGTAAATTTTCCTTAAAATTAAATATCGTTTTTGTCCCTTACCCTCTACTTTATAATTAATTATAATATATATTTTGTCCCTTACCCTCTTCTTTCTAATTAATTATAATATATATATATATATATATATATATGATTAATGCAAAGTCTCAACCAATAATATTAACAATTTAAATCATTTTTTCTTCATCTCTTTCTTTTATACATATATATTTCTTTTTTCCTTTTCTTTATTTTGAGTGGAAGCACAGACATTAAGGCCATAGTACAAGGTATTCTAGAAACATAGAAATAAAATATACTTTCCCAATATATATATTAAGTTGCCATCTTCACCTATGTGAATGAGGTTCCTAAGAGTATTACTACAATATGCAAGGACTTTAAGATATCAAACAATAAAATATAACAATGGAGATAACCCCATCTAGTATATATTATATATAGACCTGTGATTCCTAAGCTTAGGATAGTAAGATAATGGAGATAACTTACCAATAATTGAGCACATGCTTTCATTACCCATAATATATATAATTTGTTTTTGTTTCTTTTGAGACTAACTAATTAAATAAGCAAAAATAATCTAACGTATTACAATATAGATGATCGGAAGTTTGTGCTCATTTTAATCGCGTTTACTTGAAAAAAGCTGTCTAATGCCCCTACAACACTTAAACGCAAATTAGTCTCGCTTGAAAGACGTAAATACCACATGAAAAACTGAAAAAAAAAACCAAAAATAAATAAAATCACGAAAGAGAAGTTAAACTCAAATGGTATACACCTAACAGTGTTTATATGCAATTTCTCATTTCTTTACAACAGTATCAAATCATGAATGTTTTTTTTTTTTTTTCCTTTATTTACTACATATTGTACTTGTCTGCATGCGATTTCTACTATTATCAACAACTTGCATATGGGTCATGTTTATATTCGGTTTGTAATTATTATTATTATTTAGTTAAAAATATATTATATATTTTTTATTTAATTAGAAGAAAATTTATCTTTATTATTTAAAATAGAAGAAAAGGTAATAAAAGTAAAATAGTATAACTAAGGAGGACAAGACTAAAAAATAATAATTCTTAAAAAAAAATGGAATAGTGTGAGACTAGTGGAGAAAAAGTTGAATTGTTAAAGTCCTTCATCACTTTTTAATAACTAAGAACTATATCTCAAAACTAATAACAAACAATAACATTTTTAAAGGTATTTGTATAAAAATATATAGTAAAAATGATCATTATATGGGGAGTTTTTTTACCGTAATATTTACTATAAATATGAAAAACAATAGTATTTACTAAGGGTGTAATGGATTGAGTTGATTCAGATTGCAACCAAATTCCAATCCTACTTAAATTAGTTCGAGTTGAGTATTTTTTAACCCAATCCAATCCAATCGAAATTATTTCAAGTTAGTCAATCAGGTTAGCTTTAGGTTTCATTAATAATATATTTTATCATAACTTTCATTAATAATATATTTTATTATATAAGTTATGATAAAAAATTTTAATTTAATTTTAAGTGATAAAGACATCAGTACAAAATAATGATTGATATTAAAAAATATATTTTAAGAGCTTTATTTTAATTAGAACACAAAAGTAATTACATTATCTTATAAAAATAATTATTAAAGTTTATAAAGATCATTAGCTATATTTATAAACTTTCGATCGGGTTGATTAAGGGTCAAACCCTAATCCAACCTAAATTAAATTCGGTTAAGAATTTATTAACCCAACTTAATTCAAATATTATACCAATTCAACGTAATCCATCGATTTTAGTTCAGTTTGATCATGTTCAAACCACAAAACCAAATACATTTTCTGCCCTAGTAAAGTAGCAAGGGGGCTTGAACAAGAAGCATGGGTGATGATGACCCACACGACGACCTTCAAACCAAGAGCACAAAAATCAAACCTTCTTTGATAAGAAAATGCCAAGAAACAGGATATTTAATGTCGATATCATGATTCGTGGCACAAATAAATTTGAAAAAAAAAAAAAGGTTTATTATTTGAAACCCTAATTAACCCTAGTTAAGAAAAGTTGGTTGCTTTAATTTCCCATCATGATACAATAGAAATCCTATTTTTCATAGAGAGAGGAACTAATTATAAAGTCATAAGTTCATAACTAAGGTAGGGTAGGGAACACCTTTCATCATATATATATATATATATATATTTTTTAGCTGATGTGATGGTTTATTGTATTATGTACCGAGCCTAAAAAATAAATAAAAATATTAATATAAAATTGGTGCAATTAATAAAAAAATAACTTTAAAACTTAAAGGTTGAATGTTCAAATTAATGGGTTAAGAATAAATTCGATACTTTTTAAAAATATAATAGAACTGATTAAATAATTAACTACTAATATTATATTTTCTTATATTTCTTAAAGTTAATTTTTCAATAAATTTTAAGGACCAACATTGGGACCCAATTCAACATGAACATTGATGGAATGTTGGACCCCCCTTTGCTTTTCTTTTTGGTGCAATTGTTTCATTAATAGACCAATTGGATAAACTTTGGAGTTTGTGGGTTCCCACTTCCCACATGACCCATTGGTTATTTTCATTACATTTCAATTTTAACCTTTTTTTTTTACTTCAAAATTTTTTTTCTTAAAAGGGTCATTATCTTGAAATGGTCCTATCAGGGTTGGAGTGGATATATTCCGCCACTTACTAAAAAATCCATATTTTCAATCCTGCATGACTATCATTTCATTCCCAATAGTACCTAATATTCTCTCTATCTCTACATCTCTTTCTCTCTTGTTTTGTCTTTCTTATCTAACACATAATGATCATGTCAATTTGTTGATGCTAATTAACAGCTATAGATTTTTTAGTTCAAGCATTTTGCATTTTAGGTAATGGGTCATGAATCTTTAAACCCAAAATCTTACCTTAAAGAGGATATAATATGGCCCTCTATCATGGGTCTTATATATATATATATATATATATATCTTGTTGAAACATCAATTTTTTTTTTATCTCAGATATATTGAAGTACTTTATTGCCAAAATAATTGCCAAAGATGTAATTAATCTCTTGTAATAAAAATCAATGCATGGTTGGGCTAATGACTCGGGGGGTTTTCTGCAAAAGCATGAGATCTCGAGTTCGATTCTCGCGTTGGCCACTGGGGGAGTCTCCCTCTCGAGTAACCAGATGTATAAGTGAATTAGTCAGACAAAACTCGAATACTACTTAGTTGTCAAAAATATAATTGTCAAAGATGTTTATAACATCTTGTAATTCAAATGTGAACTTAATATATATTGTAGTTAGAAAGAAAAAAAGAAGAAGAAGCTTTTATTGGAGTTGAATTAATTGTATTCAAGTGCTCTATTTTGTAAGGAAAATATATGCCAACATCACTACTCTTTACAGGCATTCAATTATAACAAAGCTTACCTAGCTAGCTAGGTATAAGTGTCACCAGCAAGTTACTTTACTACTAGCATTAATATATTGATATATCTCTCGGCAAAACCATATGATATATATATATATATATATATATTTTTAAGACCTTATCATGCTAATAATTAATGGGGCATCCTTGTAATGACTAGAGAGAGCTTCATGTCTTTATTGTTTATATGAAACATAACTTTCGAAATACATCAGAAAAAATGTGGAAGTAGAAAATCTCATGGCTTCAACTTGTCACTTAGTGGCAAATTCAAAAGTGGGAAAAAAAAAAAGGAGACAAAGGGACCCACTTTCACTTGAGATTATGCCAAGTGTAATGCTGTGATTGGAACATGGCAGCATTTTCAGACACTGACCAAATGCCAAAAAACTGGTGGGCAATGGATTTACCAAAAGCTTTAATAATATATATACAAGCTTTTGATTTTTATAAATTGGTGGGAGTCACACCCAATTATGTCTATGGACCATACTTATACTAAGATAAAATAGACCCAATTTTTAGAGTGAGATAAACGTCTCAAACAAGGGGGAAAAATACAATGTCATTTTCCATGCTACTTGGCATCTTCAGAGATTGCCACGTGGCTCGATCAATGGTTGGATTTGCTTCCTTACCTTTTGATGCTTCTTTTTAAGCACCCTTCATAAAGCTATTACTAAGCAACAAAAATGGGTAGGTTTGTGCTTTCAAAGATGCCAAAACCATCTTTAATCATGATTTTGACCACCGAAAAGAGAAGCAATACTAGTTTGTAACTTGATTTTTATTTTTTAAAGATGCCAATATAATATTTTGGGAATTAGATCAAGAAAAATAAAACCATCAATCGATTTAGCAGTACAGTAGAAAGATAGATTTTTTTTCCATAAGACTTTTTTGTCACACTGGGTTGTACAGCGTGCCTCTTACTCAGGTGCGGGCGCACCACCGCAGTGGAGAACGTCTAGCCATTATATATCCACAGTATTGTCTTCATTGGGGTCCACAGAACACTACACGCACCCAACGACCTTTGTCCTTTCCCTATGCAGAACACTGCACAGTCCAGGGGCCTCCTCCAAGTTCGAACTCGCAACCTCTTCCTCATAAGGTTAGATTTCGTAACTTGAGTACCCATTGGTTGCTAGACGTTCTCCACTGCGGTGGTGCGCCCGCACCTGGGTAGGGGGCACGCTGTGCAACCCAGGGTGTGACAAAAAATAGAGTCTTAAGTTTGAGTCTTTGGTAAATTTTCGTCTTAACAACGGGCTGGGTGGTGCGACCTTTGCCGAGGGAAAACGTTATGATCACTTGTAAAAATATATGTACCATTGAGTGAGATGTCACGTATCCTTTTAATAGTATTTATTTTAAGTAAAATACTCTTAAATAATAGAAAAATAAAAAGAAGCTTGCAACAGCTGGTGATGGTCACATTGGTAGGGTATCAATGGTTTAACCAAAATTACAAAATAAAATTAAATCGTTGCGTTTGGTTTGGTTCGATTTTTAACATATTTGGTTCGGGTTGTCGGTTGAGAATTTGAAAACTGTACTAACTGGAATCAAACCAATCAATGTTAAAATCATAATTTATGTCAAATATATTATAATATTTACTTATATTTTTGTTACTTTATATTTAATTAATTAATTATTATTTTTTTTAAAAAAAAAATAACCCAAGGCCTCTCTAACTCATTAGGGACCCGACCCATCTTAACCCATGAGATGTTCAAATACATAATAGATAGGTTGACGAAAATTTTATTAAGGTGATAAAGCTAAAAATTACCGACTGAACCAACATGACTTAAAAATCAAACTAACAACCTCCAAGTTTTAAGGGTAAAACACTCCAGTCTCGAACCATTGAACCAATGTCGCATTGGCTATTTTATATTTAAAATAAATATTATTATAGTTAAATGTCTAAATCGAACCAAACCGACTTTATTCGGTTTGATTCAGTTCGATTTGGTCAAGTGATCAGCTTAGTTTTGGTTTGAGCATTAGACCGACCCATTAGGCAAATATTCTAGGTTCAACTCTTTTCACAACCCAAAGGTTTCAGGTTTAATTCTTATTATTTCCTCACAACAAGCTTGATATATCTCCAAGAGTGGTGTAATAATGAAATTGATTATACAACTAACCTCTAATATTGTATGTTCTCCGAAGACCCAAAAAAAAAAAAAAAAAAAAGAAATGAAAAAGACAATGCGCAAATATTAAGAGATAAATGGGTTAGAAAGGCTTGTCTTAAAGGGGTTGGTGATATTAATCTCTTTGAACAGTCTTGGGCTCATATCATTATGAAGAAATAAAGTAGAAAATGACTCTAGGGTTTGTCTTCATTTGTTTGAATTATAATCAGATGCTAAGTACATTGATAAGAAGAAAAGACAATGGACCACTTCAACATATTATTTTCCTTCCTTAAAAAAAAAAAGTTCACTATTTAGGTGGAAGTTGGTGTCCTTGGAAGTATGGGGTGTTTATGGTATGATAAAGAAATTATTTGTCTGAATTCATTGTATAGCTTGAAAATAATTTCTGATTGTTTTGGAGAAATGAAATAAACCTTACAACCAAAAAAAAAAAAAAAAAAAAAGAGGGGAGAGAAGAAAATGCAATTAGACAAAAGAATATAAAAAAGTTTGCCAAACACTTCTGCATGATTTATTAGATCAAAATGGAAACAGCTCTACATTATTTGGTTTTTACTCTGAAAACAACTTGCAACTTGTCCTTTAATATCTACTTTATAAATCTTCATGAGATTAGCTACTAAAGGTTTGTGTCATAACAATTATTTATATTTTAACTTTGCTTTAAAATGAATCTCTTTTCACAGTTGAAGAAGCTATTGCCAATATAATAAGCTAATTTTATTTTTTTTTGTAAGAGTTATAATTTGAAACATACTGTAAATGTTGGCTAGCTTCAACGGTGTGCATCTAAATCCCTTCACTCGAAATCGAAAGTTTAATTCTCTCCCCTTGCAAATAAGTGAGAGCTTTCTCTTCCTTAATAAAATAAGAGCGAGACTATGATAATTGGTTAGCATGGTTCACATTCAAGCTTTTTATGCCCCGCTGTTGTGCTCACTTTCTTGGCCCTACTGAGGGTCTCGGCTTCCTCTGCCCTAGTATCAACATTCTCTGACTTTATATCAATACTAAAAAAAAGAAAAAGGGTTGCTAATTAGAGGCAGATATAGCTGAAATATTTGTCATTTCTTAAGAGATTCCGTATATAAGTTTGCCACTAGAGTTAATAAATACCGCCCAATTTCATTTCCTCTTAATAGTTCTTTTCATGATAAAATATCGCCAAAAAAAAAAAAAAAAGCTGATTCTGTAAAATTATGAAAAATCTGAATCATGGAACAAAAGTTTTGTATTCTTTTTAAAATGTATGAGCAGGTCTAGTTTTCCAAAAATAATGTCATGCATTCTTTGTCAAGATATAGTAAGTGAAACCTCGGAAGAGTATTCAGTCTGGTGAAATGCTAATATGAAATTAGTGCAATTAGTAAAAATATGACTTTAAAACTTAAAGGTTCTAAGTTTAACTCTTGTCACTTCCTCACCCCAAAAAATAAATAAAATTAATGGGTCAAGAATCGACTTGATACCTTCCCGAATATATGGTCTGATGATGAAATTAGATATACAATTAACTATTAATATTGTATCTTCTTAAAAAAAAAAAAAAGAAAAAAGAAAGAGAGTAAGTGAAACAACACTCCTCTGCCACAGGCCCCTTAAAATTTATTTATTTATTTTGATCAACAATATGTTTTTAAACATTTAGATACTTCAAGTTTTATTTTGAAATAAATTAATAAATAAAGATTGTTGAGCTACAATTCCTAACTCACATTATCTTAAGCAATCAAGTAGCAAACCCAATTACAAAAAACCTTATTTGGGGTTAATTACTTAAGTGTTATTCATGAAATTTTATGTTTTACTAAATCAAGACTGTTATCAAATTAAATGCAGTTAACATTCTTTCATCTTATATAATTAAATCATCTAAACCAACTAGCCTTCTGAGAAAAAAATAAAATAAAATCAAAACTTTAGCCATTTCACCCATATCAATATCTTTATCATTGTTTCACTCATTTTTATTTGTAATTTTAGCTTATCCTGTATAGCTTTCTATGTCTAAGCCTACAACTAATCTGATAGTTGTCTCAACAAAAAGAATTTAAGAACAGGGGGAACCAACCCGTTTCAAAATCAATTTAAATAATCCATGAGAAATTTTTTTCCCAAACAACCCATCTAAAAATTCAATTTCATTTTTGCAATTTAAGTTACCAAAAAAAAAAAAAAACTAACTTAACTCTTAGCTACAGAACTCAGTTTTAGATGCACCCGGGATTGTAATCTGCAATCCTGTTGCTATTTTTTGTGTTTTCTATCATTTCTGCTCTTCTTCCTCAGTTCTCTCTTCTCTGCCGAATACTGTCTTTTGATTAACAAATTTCGCATTGCTGTCTTCACTGCTTCAGCAGCGGCAGCCATTGCCTTTTCCTCTTGCGCAATGGACAGGCCTCCCTGCAATTTCTCAAGCAATTTGGCTCCCCCATGAACTTCATTATCTTCCAACACTACTGGTTCATGTTCACTGGAATCTGGAATTTGCTTCTTCAATTTGGAAATTACCTTTACGCGAGCTAAAGCCAAGGAATATAAAGCTGGCAAATTTGATGCACCGCTAACCATCCAAAGGTTCTCTCGAGATGAGCTCATAGCCAAGCTTGTCGGGATGAATGTCTTTCCCATGCTCACTACCTGCGGCAAGTTAAATAAAGTTGTGATATCAAAGTAATGAGACAACTCTTTCTTGAACTATTTCATAAATGGATCTTGCCTTCCACACTATTCATGAGTTTTTATCTACTCAGTAGGTTTGATTTTTGTAATCAACCAATTCAGGTGAGGCTAGAGGAAATCCCACCCATATTTACACATGTTCTTGAGGAGGCTTCTCCTCTGGCTTCTTTTCCTGTTCAAGGTTCTTTGTTTCCCTCAAAAAAAAAATAAAAGATGGATATGTAGTAAATCATTGAAAGATAAATAACTCTAATTAGAGATAAAATAGAATGAATCGATTAAAACAGTTTGGATGCATGCAGTGAAGACTATTAGATGTAGCAAAATGAAGAGGCAGAGGAAGGTAAAATACTATAAATAGAGATAATTAACAAAGATATAACTACTTGTAATATAATTGTCAACTTGGCCTTTAATGGAGCAGAGTGGAGGAAGTAAATTCACACAGTCAACCCCAAGTGGGTCGAGAAAAGACTGTGACATTGAGTTGAGATGAACATATAGAACATGAAGCTGTCATATTTAACAATGCTTTCAACAATACAGTGGTCTAATTGTGAAAATGAAATTATCAAAACATAGTAGATTTTGCAGCAGCAAAATTGGTGCATACCAGTAATATAACTTCTATTCAATATTTGAAAAAGGTGGGCTTCATGACAGAAGTTGGTATTTCATCAGGCAACCATCTCACAAAAGAAACTTTTTGATGGGTCAATCTGCAAGTGATGGCAGTGAAATCAATGAATCAACTTCTCAGAGTGTTGATTCTTTAAGCACATCTGCAATATCGGTGACAATCCTTGGGATATTGATGCAAGAAGGGGAAGGCCTGGGCTGAAGTAACCAGGCAACAGAATGCTAAAATATTGTCCCCTTCCACCCTCTTCTATGGAAGATGCGGAATGCATTATGCAACAGGCAATTATTTGAGCAGAGGTCAGGCAATGGGATGATCACAATAATTTGAAAAGTGAATGTGATTGGCCTCCTTTACGGAGCTCTTTGCCTAGGAGATTCCGTGTTAAAGTGGAAAGATCACCTAGCAGCATGTGTAGTCTATTCTTCTCCTTGTATTATTTTCTTTTTGCATCTCATTTCACCAATAAAGAAAAAAGATGCAGCAAACTTTTTTTTAGAACTTCTATATAAACAATTTACTATAAAATGCTAGAACAACCTCCTTCTCAATGCTAGTTTCCTTTCTTTCTTCCTTTACTTCTTTATTCTTTTTTCTTTTATTCTTTTTTTTCTTTTGAGGGCTAGAAATGCATAAGATGCTGGGACATTAGGAATTGTCATATCAGGTGATATGTATGGAGATATCAATGGTTCAACAGGCATGTGGCTCATTATCCCCTTGTAAAGCATGAGTTTGACAGAAACAGACAAAGCAGGCTTAGCAGCTAACAGAAACCATAGATTTAATAATTTGCTCCATTATAATATCATTGATCAAGTCAAGCTGAAATCACAAGCAAAAATCATGAGGATGCCTAACAAACAACTTTGAACATAATTTTTCAGTTAAGTCTAATATTCCCAGACAAGTACCACCTCATTTTTCACCTAAATGTTTCTACTTTCTATCAGCAAGATTTTTGTTACTGAGGTTGTTGAGATAGTTACCTTGGAAACAGAAAGTCTTCTAGCAGAGAGATCGCAAGTTAAAAGAACTACTCCATGCAAGCTAGAATGGAATATATGAAAATGCTGTTAGAACTAGAATAATCAATTTACATGTCTGTAATGAAGAACTCCATAAATGCTCAGAAACCTACCTTTGGGTGGCCACTGCAACTAATGAACCATCGGGAGAGGCACATATATCTGTAACAGCTGGACAGCACAACTCTTCATTTCCATAAGACTCTAAAATTCCTGCCTTCATAAAGAAAACAATAGTTGAAAAAATATGTGAAGAAGTCAACTACATCAACAGGGCAAGGGCGAAGGACTACAAAAAAATAAAACTAAAAATTCTTAGTGATAGAAAATTTTATTTAAAACGTTTAGTTGAGATTTTTGATAAAAGTTAATTAACGGAAAATTTGTATAAATGACTTACCGAAACTCCAACATCACAAGTGTCAAGAAGCACTCCAGAAGTAAAATCCCACAAACGAACCTGCACAACCAAACAAGACAGTCAGTGATTCTTGGCTATATATTACACAGCATATCAGAGTATGTTATGTGATGATACACACTCCTCAGCATAATGAAATACTTACTGTAGAATCACCACTTCCAGAAAGAAGAAATCCCTGTGGAAACTCTGGGGTGCAAACAAAGGAAAGACAGGAAACAAACCTGCCAGTATAATCAATCAGTCTCCATCAGCTAATAACCAGTCAGGGTTTTATAACAAATTTGGAACTCATTTCGTAAGAAGATTAAACATTCATACAACTCAGAAAGGACAACTTGCTCACAAGAGGGTTATGACCTAAAGGCAAGAATCGAGTTATCAGCTGATAATGGAAGTATGGAATGCAATATCTTGGAAGTTTCCAAATTCTCAAAATGTCATAGGTTTCAGAAAGCTTAACTTTGACCACTCATAGGTTTCAGTACGTTGGAGCTCCGGCTGTGGCTCAGGCCCGAGAAGGTTCTTTGGGATGGCAGCAAGATCCTGAATGACCGCTCGGCGAACCGCCGTGATTCTACAACAAATGCTCGACGACCACAAGACCCGGTGAATAAGCGCTTGGATGGTGAGTTTGACTAGTCATTAGCAATCATAGTACAACGACTCCATTCCAAACTATGGTGGAATAGAGCTGCGAAAGAGATTGAGTTCCTGTTAAAGTGGCCAATCTTGCTACAACCATTTCCAGATGAAAAAGCACTGCCGTGGTTGCACGATCTTAACCTACTGTTCATGAAATACTGCTCTACAAACATTAGGGTGATAGATTGGCATCAGTCACTGCAGTGGTTTAGAAAGAGGGTAAGATGCAATCGCGGATGGATTGGATTGAAGGTCTTCCATTAGAGATGTGGTGCCACAATTCTTTTGAGAACATTGGAAAATTGTGTGGAGGTCTTATGTAAGTCGCACCGAAAACGATGGCGATGGAGTTCCTTCGCTTCGCAAAGATTAGTGTCCGGGGCGACGATGATGGCTTTGTGGCAGAACGTCTGGACATTGCCGGAGACGGATGCTCTATCGGGGTGAAACTCTTTAGTTTGCACCCAACGAGATCGGAGGTACGATAGTAGTGACCGACCTCAAGCGTAGCCACTGGCATTCTGGTTTCCGATGTAAACCTCTGGCGTGACCGTCCTTCGTTCCGGACAGCTTCACGTCAGTCATGTGACCGTTCTCTAGCTCATGATCGTCTATCGCTCTAGGTAGCTTCACGCCCACCACGTGTCCAACACAACGTGCCGTCCTCAGAGTACGACGGACAAACAACTGTATATGGCAGGACTGAAAAGAACTACGACAGCACTGTTCATGGCAGGTCTGAAAAGGAGATTATGGAAGATTGATCTATCATAGTGGATCGACACAAAGGAAAAGGTGTTGGGGTGGAAAGTTGCCACGTGGAGCGGGATCAGAGAGGTCATGGGCAGTCTGAGGCCAGGGCAGCTCCTATGGGGTTTC
This sequence comes from Paratinospora sagittata, assembly GCA_035771175.1. Taxonomy (NCBI): domain Eukaryota; kingdom Viridiplantae; phylum Streptophyta; class Magnoliopsida; order Ranunculales; family Menispermaceae; genus Paratinospora; species Paratinospora sagittata. Next base: position 4,520,872 of record CM069601.1, read on the forward strand.
ATGAGAAGCCCGGGCCAAGTAGGGGATTGGTGGGTCAAAGTAGCTTTCAGCCTGCATTAGAGTTAAATGGTGGGCTGGACAATTGCTTGCCAAATCGAGCCTAGGCTACTGAGATGTACCCTCCATGTAGTCTTGACGCCAAAAAAGATGATGGGCTTAATGAAGAACTGGGCTTGCATCATAATAGCCCTCGAGCTACAGGCAGTTGTTGTGAAACAAAAACAAAAACCCATGTATCTAATACCTTTGGGTTCGATTCGGTGTCATCTGAGGATAAGTTTAATAAGGTTTCAGCGTTGCCACGACTGGAAAATGGTGAGGATCTTCGGCGATTGGAGGAGAACTTCGTTATTCTTTCCAGAGGTATTGTCTTCAAGCTTGGGGAGATGCAATTCTCGCAAACCCCTCATGATCTACATACCAAAAATCACCGTGCGATAGGAAAGGGGGTCCTATCGGAGGCTTCAGATGCAACTGTGGAGTCACTGGTTGTTCGAAGGCAGGCAGTCCAAAAACTCGTTGCGGAGGTCACGTGGGATGACGAATGGGGCTTGTCAAGGAGGTCGATATCTGAATGAGCCGTTGGGATCCAGGTGTGGTGAATGTGATTTGATGGGGGACATTGAAGCACCACAGCGGCTAGTTGAGGACGACTTCTCTAGGTCCTCTTCATCGGAAGGTGAAGACTTGGGGACTACGGTGGACTTGGGACTCGATTGTGATGGAGACGCTGCAGATCCTTTCTGGGAGATTCAGTGTAACGACATGCCTATGGGTCAGGTAAGTATACAAAAACCTTATGTCAATGATGTCTGTGAGCATTCTTCTTCTCCGATCAATCCTACTGCTCATATCCCTCCTCCAATCATCCCACACCTTCCTAACACAATATCTAGTTCAATTATCACCCAAAATCTGGAGCACAATATGCCTATTATTTGTCCTCCACCTTAGTTACAGGAACAGGGCTAGGGACACGAAATTGAAGCGGACTTTGGGTTTGTGGCGATGGTGATGGAGAATGCTCAGATGTTGGGGGGTTGTGACACTCGTCATACTGATGGTCAGGGAGCAACTTCAGGGAATGACATAGAGGGGATTCTGCTTATAGAAACCTTTGAGGATTTGGCGTCATATCGGGTGGGTGAAATTGGCTTTGCATGTTTTTCAGAAGAAATAGGAGAACAAATGGGAAGCTGGCAATGGGGTAGGCTATGTTCTGAGGATCACGCGGCAAAGGTTGGGGCTGAAAATGTTTCTCAATGAAAATTCTTTCATGGAATGTTTGTGGCTATGGGTCTGGCCGCAAAAGACAATTAATAAGAAGGGTGGTTCAAAGATCAAAGGTTGACACTGTTAATATTCAAGAAACGAAAAGAGAAAGGATAATGGATTGCCAGTCTATGGGAGTCAAGATTCAGAGGATGGGTTTTACCTCCCATCTATAGGTGCATCAGGTGGCATGGTGGTGATTTGGGACACCAGATCAGTGGAGGTGGTTTCAAGTCTCATCGACGGTTATACAACGTCTATGGAAATTAAAACGGGGGAGGTCAATAGATGGTGGTTAACCGAGGTTTACGGGCCTAATTCTCCAACTGAAAGAGAAACTTTTTGGGTTGAATTAGCTGGCTTAAGTGTCGTGTGTGGGCTGAACTGGTGCTAAGGTGGTGACCTCAACACTCCAAGAATCCTAAGTGAGAAGTATAATAGTAGGCACCTCACGAGAAGTATGCAAGAATTTGATGCTCTCATTGGCGACCTAGAGTTAAGAGACCCCCCACTCTTACGCTCTAGATACACTTGGTCAAATTTCATAACAGATCCGATTTGTTCTAGGCTTGAAAGATTCTTATTCACCATTGGATGGGAATCCATTTTCCCCTCCTATAGACAAATGACTTTGCCTAGAATCACATCGGATCATTGCCCCATCATGTTAGATACCGCTGCATGTAGGTAGGGTTTCACACCTTTCAGATTCAAATTTTTTTGGCTTTCTCATCGAGATTTTCAGAGGAATATTGGGCAATGGTGGGGGGAATCACATCCTCATGGATGGGAAGGCTATAGGTTCATGATGAAGTTATCTGATACGAAGTCAAAGCTGGAGGAGTGGGACACAACTGTCTATGGAGCTATTGCCGTCAGGAACAATGATTTGGAAGGCTCTATTGGAAAGTTGGATCCTATAGAAGGCACCTCTAATTGGAATGGGGATATGGATCTCGCGTGTCGGCGATTGAAAGGGGAGCTCGCAGATGTTTGTCTTAGAGATGATCGCATGGCATTTCAAAAAGCCAAAGTCAAGTGGTTGCAAGAGGGAGATGCAAACTCCCATTTCTTTCATAAGCTTCTCTCCCATAGGCGGTCTCGTAATTTCATTGAGAAGGTGGAAAGAGGGAATGGTGTGGTGGTGGACTCTGAACCAGATGTAGTAGATGCTATTGTCGCCTACTTTCAAGATCTATTTTCACCTTCTCACACCCAATCTAGGGGTGTGGAAGGCTTAGATTGGTCTCCAATAAGTAGTATGGAGCGTGAGTCATTGGAAAGGCCTTTTGAAATGGAGGAGATACGCGCGGCTGTGTTTGGTTGTGATGGCAATAAGGCACCGGGTTCGGACGGGTTCTCGCTTTTTATCAGAAATCATGAGAGGTAATAAAAGTTGATTTGATGAGGGTGTTTTCTGAATTTCACAATAGCAGTATCATTGACGCAAAGACAAATGAAACATACATCTGTCTCATCCCAAAGAAGGACGATTCACTGAAAATTCAAGATTTCCAACCCATTAGCTCAGTAACCAGTCTATATAAGATCATTGCCAAAGTTCTGGAAAACCGGTTACGAGCCGTTCTCCACAGCACCATTGGGATTATGCAGTCAGCTTTTGTACATGGTAGAAAAATTCTTGATGCGGTCTTAATTGCTAATGAAGTTGTAGAAGAATACAGATGAAAAAGGAAGGAGGGAGTGTTGTTCCAGGTTGACTTTGCCAAAGCTTATGATTCAGTGGATTGGGACTTTCTTGACTTCATCCTTGAAAGGAAGGGTTTAGGTAACACTTGGAGGAAATGGATGAGAGGGTGTGTGCCGTCAGACTCTTATTCTATTATGATCAATGGTAGGCCTAGAGGCAAGTTCCAAGCAAAGAGAGGGTTAAGACAAGGTGACCCGCTTTCCCCCTTTCTTTTTAAAGTGGTGGTAGATAGTTTGGGCAGATTTATGGATCATGTTAGGCAACATGCTTTAATCCGAGGCTTTATTGTGGGTGCGAAGGAGGTGGAGGTCTCTCATCTACAGTATGCAGATGACATCATGTTTTGCTTGGAAGGCTCAGAACGTAATGTTTTGGAGGCAATTCGTCTACTACAAGCTATTTGTATGCTTTCTGAGCTTAAGATAAATATATCTAAGGGTCAAATGGCAGGAATTAATATTGATTAGGGCGTGTTAATTCGTCTTGCCAACAACGTTGGATGTTCTATTGGCACTTGGCCGTTGAAGTATTTGGGTTTACCATTAGGAGGTAATCCGTTGGCAAAATCTTTTTGGTATCCGGTGTTGGATAAATTCTCAAAAAGACTTGGAGGTTGGAAAAATGGTTTCCTTTCAAGAGGTGGAAGGCTAACTTTGATCAATCAGTTCTTATGTCACTCCCCTTGTACTACTTGTCTCTTTTCAAGATCCCTAGCGGAGTCGCATTGGATATCAAGAAGAAGATTAGATCCTTCCTATGGAAGGGTGTGGATAAGGAAGACGACATCAGTCTCATGAATTGGGAGTTGGTTCAGAGACCAGCTAGCAAAGGTGGGCTTGGAATAGGGAACATCATCAAAAGAAACATTGCCCTAGGCACTAAATGGGTATGGCGGTTTACAAAGGAAAAACAGGCTTTGTGGGTAAAGGTCATTGATAGCTTGTATGGAGATTCGATGGCTGATTGGGGGAGGCGAGCTAGTAGTTCTGTCACATACCGAAGTCCGTGGAAATTCTTGTCCTCCTCGGTCCCTCTTTTTCTCTCCAACTCATCTTTGGAGGTGGGAAATGGACGTACATTCAGATTTTGGGAAGATAATTGGACAAACTTCTCTATCCTAGCACAAGCATTTCCTCGTCTATATTGCCTTTCATCTATTCACATTGCTCTTATCCACTCTTTCCTTTCTTCACCCTCCTATCTTTTCCTCCTTTTCCCATCTCTAGATGTATATGGAATGCTCAAACCCCATCAAACATTAAGGTTTTTGGATGGCTACTGGCCCATGGGAGGATCAATACTCTGGATTCCTCCAAAGGCGGTTCCCCATGGTCTCGATATCCCCACATTGTTGTCCTTTTTGCTCACAGGATGGTGAATCAATTGTACACATTTTTCTTGGCAGCAGGGTCTCTAGATGCGTTTGGGGTTTGGGGCTTGTGGTGTGCAGTATTTCCTGATGGGATTGGTCCCCCATCCTCTATTCATGAGGGCATGGCATTGGAGAACATTATTCTTGATACAGAGTCAAGAAATATGGAGAATAGCGTCCTTTGCTACATTGTGGACATTCTGGTTGGAAAGAAATCGCAGAGTATTTGGGGATAAGTCTTTAGACAGCTATGGCATTTGGGAGGAGGCGAGATGGTTAGCATGTAACTGGGTGGCATGTTCCAAAGTGAATGGGGGATATTCTATTTCTGATTGGTCTAGGAATTGGGAGAATTGCTTGCAGGCATAGGGAGATGATTTCGTATATGGTGGTTCTATTTGAGTATTATAGTGACATGGGTGGCGGTTGGGGTGTCAGTTTTGTATACATTTTGTTTGATGGGGTTGATTGATGCACCGTGGTTTGCTTCTGTATTCTGTTTGACTATATTTTTTCATATATATATATATATTCTCATCGTTTCTTCTCAAAAAAAAAAAAAAAAATTTTGACCACTTATAAAACCGAAATGAAAAAATAAAGAAATCAAGAGCACATATTATCAAATGCCAAATTAAGAACATTCAATTCTACAATTTGGTGATATTTGACATGAAACTTCAAACCCTCCATCCACACAAAATCCCATTTAAAGCCTTTCTGCTTTCAAGGCTTCCTGACTTGCTACTTTATCATCACAAATCCAGACTTTGCACCTCTTAGCATACACATTCATAATTTATCTGGTAGCTTGTTTGATAATATGCCAAAAATAGCCTCCAAAATTAAATTATTAATAGGTTCTTAATATGCCATGAATAAGCATCAAGGAATGTCAAAAAACTGGGAAACAGATTCTGGTGAAAAATGCATGCCCAAAGGTTAGGGAACTCACTCTGTATGACCGAGGCAAAAACTTTGTATCTCATGAGCACCACTTAAAGGTCTTTTAGGGAATACAGTAACCTGCAAGAATACTCATAAAAAATGAGAAATAAGTACCTCAAATTACGGGGAAGAATAGAATAGAAAATCAAATTTTAGATAGCATGCAGATGTATTACACGGATTTTAAAATCTCGATCAGCACTGAGAATGAATTGCCCATCTGGAGAAAATTCCTGCAAACTGAGAAGCAAATGAATAATAATAGTAATAAATGATAATAATAACAACCACAGAAAAAAACTGAACTGCATTCTACAAAGATGATATTGATGAAGAGTGATGAAGACAAAACAACAAACCAAGGAATGTTAAACAGCAGCTAAGCAACTACCTCAAAACAATAAGACAATGGGACCACTACAACAACATACCAGACTTGTAATGATACTACAATAATGAGCAAGCATTGGTGTAGCCTTGTCCTTTTTTTCATTATCCTCCAAACTCACTATCCATACAACTCCAAACTTATCAGCAAAACTAACAAAAAGGCCATCACAGCTTATAGCCACAGCACTCACTCGCTTCTCAGAACACCTGTGCCATTGCAAAATCATAACATAAAATTATTTACTGCAGTTTGACAAAAAAGATTAAAAAAAAAAAAAGAATTAATAAATAAAATAGCCACCAAGAAAGTGGCACATGGGACAAATGCAGGTCAATGAAATAACAGTCCTGCCTTGAGATCTCCAACACCAAGTGTCACACAATCAGATGATGTAAGATTTGTGTAAAAGACATATCTCTCAATGCACACTCATTCTCATATACAAATCCCAAATAAATGGATGGTATGCAATATTAGATTCATCTGAACAGGTTGATTACTGGCATTGCATACTCAAGGTCAACCCAGCACATGTTATGACCCTACCCCAGCATCTGAGGCATATTTTTATGCTCCTAGAGCTTGAAAAACTTACACTGTATGTATGCACTGCCAGCTATCTGTGCTCCAAATCTTGACAAGCTTGTCATCACCAGCAGATACAAAGAGTTTTCCATTTGCACTAAAACAGATATCTCTTACTGAATCCGAATGCAGAGGAGCACCAGAATCATCTACCAAAGAAACTCCACAATCATTTCTGAGGAAGAGAAAAAAAAAAAAAAAAACAAGGAAAAGAAATGTTGTTAAAAACTTAGAATCTAGTTCTGAACTTCCAACGCTAATTATTCCATCTGCCACATATATTCTACCAAAAATGACCTCACCTGCACCAGTTGTGGGTTTCCTAATATATAACAAGTCAAGTAGAAAAGAAAAAGTAGTTCATGGAAGGTGGTGCAATGGGTTGCTTTGCAGCAGAGATAAATGGAAACAGTCATACAGCTACTACCTGCTCAAAAGGCCAGAAAAAGTATCTACTGTTGTAACATAGTAAACTAAACAAAATCTTTTTCCAACCACATGTGATCGGCCACATGAATCTGTTTCCACTACTTCACTCTATTAAGGGCCAAATCTTTTATCCATTGCGGTATTGCACACTAGATGGATTTGAGCAACGAGATTGGAGGATGGTGATACTGAAATTTAGGATAAAATGGAAACAAAAAAGAAAGAAAAAAAAAACATTAATATTTTTTTTGTGACATTTAGGATATCCATTTGAAATAAGGTTCAGATCTATGGAGGAAGATGAGGTGTTATTCAAATTTGACAAAGAGACATTAAGTGATTTTGATACATAAAAAGAAGACCTTTAGATGTGCCAATTATGAAAAGTGACATGCTGAATATTAACACTAACTATAGAGGAAGAGGAAAACCTAAAGTAACATGTATAAAGATAATAAAAAATGATATAGTTACAAGTAACATATTATAGATTTAGCCAGTTAGCCCTTGATAGAATAGAATAGAGAAAGATAGAATAGAATAGAGAAAGTAGATTTAAGTAACCGACTCTATGTAGGCAGGAAAGGTTTTGTTGGGTTGAGTTGAAACATGAAGTAATCTAACTACCTTGTGAAAGAGATTTTACAGAATCATAAGACTATAAGTGTTCTCAAAAGACCCCCTTTGCATGTTTATCTGAACTGATAGACGTAAGCCAAAATGGTTTCTCCAAAAAAGAGAATTTAAAAAAAGAGAAGAAATAGTTTTGCTTTTTTCATAATTGCCAATAGGAAAACAATGTAGCAAATCATTAGCTGACATTCTACTTAATCTTTCCAAAAGCTCTAAAATGAAATCCTACTCATAAGCAATGTTAGTAAGGCATGTGCCTCAGGTGCGCCTTGAGGCGGGGGCACATGTTAGGCCTCAATATTTGACAGGCAGGGTGCACTAACTCAAGCATGCACCTCAATGCGCCTCACTTTCCTACTCTTCATTTTTTAAAAAAAGAAAATTATGTAATCATGAAATAAATATTGTATTATATACTTTTTTTTTCTTTTCCTTGAATAAATACACATAATACACAATATAAAACATAAAACATTAAAAAAAACTTGTCATTGGCTTGTATGAAAACAATGAGGAGTTGTTGTTGCAAAGGCATCACAGTTTCTACTTTCTCTTCTTTGTTTTTGTGTTTCTTGCTTCAATTCAATTTTCAATATCACAATAAATAAACATAATATCAATAACAACTATGAAATAGAAATATCAGTGCTTTGCTACTATGAATATTATGATATATGATGAGAAATTTAAAACTTTTATTGATTTTTATATATTTTAAATTCTTTAACCGAAAATTAATAAATAATTAAATTTTTTTACAATTTTGCGTCTCACATTACTCAGGTGTGTGCCTCGCCTTGTGCCTTGCGCTTTAAATGCTAGGGCCTCTTATCGCCTTAAGCTCGCCTTGCGCCTTTAATTACCTTGCTCATAATATATGTTGAACCACAACAGTAAAAAGTGAAAATTTTTGTCTCATGTTTGTAGAGGTTCACCTTTACTTCCTTTTAGATGTAGTGGTGTGGTGTCAATATAATTTCCAAAAATGGAAACAATTTTGAACAACCTTGACATAGTTTGGAGGTTGATAATAGAGTTATCAAACACTACCTACCAGTCAGTATTGGTCTCCCCTTCTACTTTCCCCACCTCCACCCCTAAAGAAAAGAATAATAATACAAAAAAAAGACACTGAAGGAACATCCTTGATCCACCACGATTAGCATTTAAATTAGTTAAGGAAAGGTATGAACTTTCCATAGGTTTATTACGGAAATTCAGAGGGGAGCAGAGAAAATATATAATCAGGTGGAAGAAATATGTAAGTCTGAAGATTATACACTGTAGCCATTTCATTAATCATTTGGTTGAGCTTTATGCAAAAAATACAATTTTTTGAACTAAAAAATATCCATTTCTTCAAATTTTTAATATCCATTTTTCCATGTTCATGGATCTCAGAACTTCTTTGAAAAATTTAGAGTAGTCCAGAAGACAAGAGAACTGTATATATCAATATTTACCACCCAAAATTCAATCATTTCCCGTTCGCATTAGAAACTCGTTAAGACAAAGGAAAGAACAGCTACAATCAGACACTAAAAAGGAAAATGTGGGGAAAATGATTGTAGAGATATCAATAGATTATATGAAACACAACTGCCCACTTTCCCCAAATTTAGTTTTGCAAGGAACTCTTTCGACAACAAGTGCACCAGTCAAGCACAAAGCCGATACACACAATCCTTGCTTTCCTCTATTCTCATCACTAATAATTCAATTCAGAACCACTGATTCAAACTTACACTATTGACAAATTGATCAAAGAAAGACGATCGCAGTTTAGGGTTATTAAACTACAAATAATAATAATAATAATAAAACTCTACAAATCGGTACGTCTCTGATTTTTTTTCTCACATTAAAGATAAACAGAGAAAAAAAATTCTTCCAAAAAAATAAAATAAAATTGAAAACTTACTCTAAATCGAAGACGCGAAGTTCAGAACCAATGGCGACTACGACGGATTTCTCAAGAGGATGAACGGAGATTACTGCCGGAGCGACTTCTCCTTCCTTGTTGGTTTCTCCTTCTTCAATCAAAGTTTCTTCCATTTCTTCGCGACACCAGAGAGCTTCGTCTAAGAGATCTCGTTCTCTGCAATTCACTTCTTTGCTCAACTGTTTAGGGTTTTAGGAGTTGGGAACATAAACCCTAATTTGCTTGCTCAATTCAACTTTTCAAAGTTGAAGTCTTTGATGTTGGTGGAAATGGAGAAACATGGATCCAATGGGCTTTTTAAGGGCCCATTACAAATTTATTTAAGCTTGAGAGACAAAACCCAGCCCAACAAAATTATGGGGTATACAGGTATATATATATATATATATATATAATTATGGGGTTATACAGGTATATATATATAGGTATAAATATTTCATCTCCTAATGTTTTTTTGGTGATATTTATAGGATATCGAAATGTAGTTTTTTGTAATAGTTAATTTAGGTCTTTAATTATTTGTATATTTATGTGTGTTTTTACATAGGTAGGTAAGTGATGAGATTTGAACTTATGACTTCGAAACTTACATATTATATGTCAAATCACTAAGTTAAGAGCACAACACAATATTTATTTATCATATTATCTTGATTTTTAAATAGAGGTTAATTATTAAAGACTATAATACGAGATTAAAACTATGGACAAAAAAATCTTATATTCTTTTTTTCTTTTTCTTTAAGTAGTCGAATGTGCACATATTATAGTTTCATTTACATAAGGTGTTGTTCATATCTATTTTTATCAATAGAATCTACCTTGAAGTATACATTGTACTGATGCACGGTTCTTTAAGCCCTAAATAAAATCAAATGTAATCTATATCTTAATTTTAACAAATAAAATTGAAGCAATAATGAAATCTAACCAATTTTTTTTTTCAGTCAATCAAGCGATAAATGCATTTTTATATGTTATTAAGAATTAACATTTTTATATGTCAAGTGCGCGTAAGCTGACCCGGATACCCATATTTCAAAAAAAAAAGAAAAGAATTAACAATATTCTATACCTCTTTAGCAAAATACTAACAACCAAAAATGATTTATTAACACAAGGTTTACTAAATGTTTGCACCCCTATGTTATTGCATCAATTACCTTTAATGTAAATTAAACTATGTTTTGAAGCTTTTGATTAGAATATTGTGGAGATTGTCACAAATTAAAAATATTTATAATGTAATAAACTTTTATCTTTATACTTTCTTATGGACAATCGTTTGTTCTCTGAACTGGAATATATAGGTTATTATAGGTATATCATCAACTTATTACACATGTCTATATATATATAACAATAAAATAACTTTTAAAGATCGAAAACACTAATAAATGGAAATGATTTACAATTGTGTAAAAGTCGATGATTGGCACATGATGTGCATTTTCAGGTAAATTAAATCACACATCTATATATGTATGTAGATTACTTAGATGTGTTTGTCGACTTCATATGGTTGGAAAAGACTTAATTAATTGATGAGTTCATAAGTTAATTGAGTTTTAAATGGACTTAAGAGCTAAAATTCAATAATATTGTTGCTCAAATATAAAAACAAATACTTTTGGTTATACATATGTGTATTTGCAATTTTAGTAATATTATCTCCCCAAAAGAAGTTGAGGTAAGAGTACTACTAAGTTTATAGGAACACTAAGCAATAGATCACATAATTAAAGATTTTCATAACATGCAAGTAAAGTATAACAATATATAATCTAAAGTCGGGTAGCTTCGTTAGATGAGGGATGAAGTATAAGTCGTGATTAAGGACGATGTTTCAATTTTGAGTTCGAGTTCTTGTTCGCACTTATCCGTTCACTTTAAAGAGAAACGCCCAACAACTTTTGTAGTTTTCGACTTCAGAATAGTTTCCCCCAGCAAAATGTCTCGGACAACAAACAAAAAAAAAGTATAAACTGATGACAATTATAATTTAATATAAATCAAGAATTAAATTTCTTAATTACCAACAAAGAGATGAAGAAAGATCCTCATTCTTCTATTACAGATATCAAACAAACCCCAAAAGAGGGCAAAATGAATGATGAATGGCACAAAACCAATTAGCCAGGGAGAAAAAAAAAAAAAAATACAAAAAGATTTCTATGGGGTCATGGAGTACACGTACAGTAACAGATCACACCCCCGCCGCCCTCATCAACAACTACAGAAGAAACTTTAATTAGAAGCTGCTGTAGATTGAAGCCGTTGTTATTGCAACTAAGAGCAGTAATGGCAATTTCATAGAACTTCCAGTACTGGACGAGTTGACGCCGCCAGGTGACGATGGAACTGCCTTGTTAGATCCACTTCCTGCACTCAAAACATAACACTGTGAATAAAGCTAGGGGAACCACTTCTAAAATGTTATTTAATTTCTTTTGGAGAATTTCTCTACTCCGCCTTTAAATGTTTCTAGTAGCTAATTGGTTCTTCAATGGCCTAACTAATATAAACTGGTGTATACCAAGGAAAGAAGAAAAAGGGAATTGAATAATATTGGTTTGTCTTTATGTATTACCTGGCTCCAATGATTTAGTAGGAGAGCCTGCAGTTCCTGCCGGTGAGTCTGGTAGAGAACCTTAAAAAATTTACAGAAAAAAAAAATGTAGCAGAACATGAGAAATCAAACCTCAAATAACTAATTAATTATGAAGAAAAATATTTTATATACGTACGATGTGCCAACGCTATTTTTCGATGTTGACACTCAACTCCCTTTAATGATTTGGGAATGTATGTATTTTGTGCAACATTCTCAAAATTTAAGGGAGGTTGGGTGAGCGTCAGATGACGCTAGCGCCCAGTATATATATAGCACTACTCTAATGATGAACACCACTATGTAGCTTGCAAGCTTTTGCTAGCTAGTGTGTATAATACCTTGAAAATTTTGAGAATATCTACTTTCCTTTTCAGCATTATTCTTTGAATTCTTTTATAGGAAATAACAAAATCACTCTTTAATTTACTCCAATCTTCCTTGCATACAAGATAAAATTTAGAAACCAAATTACCACCACAAACCCTAACCTTAGTACATAAATACAAAAGCTCTTCCAAACGCCACACCCATCACCACTTTCATCTCTTTCATGCTCCTCTTCTCTCGAACCAGTAATCAAGAAACGTGGAAACGGTGCCGGAGAACCAACAAAGCAACCACGGTGAGACTTCTCCCTTTTCTTTCTTCTTTATTTTGATGCTCTGTTTCTCTAATTTGAAAAATCACCATGAACAAGACGGTGACAGTAGCTGTACACCGGTGATTGAACATTCACAAGACTTAACAATTGCTTTCCACCGGTGACTATTGCCCAAATCGCCGGAAAGAAGAGATGGAAATAGAGCAAGGCAATGCTCCGTTTCCACCCCTTTGGTTGCCATAGAATTGCAGTAGAGCGACCACATGCCTTGTCTCCTTCTTTCTTTTCCCTCTCTGTCTCCCCCTTCAAACCAATGCAAAAGAACAAGCAGCAGCGACGATGTCGCTGCCGCCATTCCCTCTTTCTCTCTTCTCTTTTCCGTCCTCTTCCTCTGCTCCTCGTTTCTCTGCACCGATGTTCAGCAAGCACCACCACCGCCTCCTAGCCACTTCTTTTGATATTAATATATAAAGGAGATGATGCTGGTTCATATGTACGTTGGTGTATAAGTTTTATATATTATGTTTTATATCTATATGGCTATATGTATGCTACTTGCAATCCAATATAACCACCACCACCACCGTTAAATATTGATATAATATATATATATCAAGATTTATGCGTTATGTACATTATATGTTATATATATATATGTTAAACATCCCACCGCTGCACCATATACGTGATATATATTGTATATTATATGTTATGTTGCACCATATATATATATATAAATATAATATTATGATATTATACGATTAATTGATTTATATGCAAAAAAAAAAATGTGTGTGAAGGTTGAGACCAACACGTGTCTTGAAACTCGAAAAAATTAGGATTAGGCGATTGAGGTGGGGAAGATTATATGCCTTTACAATATTTTATTTCGATATGTAGATAGGAACATTAAATTAATTAGATTTATAGTATTATTAGATTGTTCGTGCATGCTTATCTTATATAATTACATATATTGTGATTGTTGGCCATGATAATAATGTACGTGTATGATTTATTGTCCCGAGTTGATGTTAGATGTGTGTAATTTATGTGTATTTTAAAAGTTAGATATATGACATGATAGTATTAGCATAATTATTATAATAAAATTTATATGTGAATGTTAATATATTTGACATTGTGATACGATACCATGTGTTGTGAGGTTTGAACATATCATGTGAATACAAGTTATGTATTGTACTTATATTGCATGTGTGATACTGTGACTTCATTAAAGAACACGATTAAGATAAGAATAACACATATGGGGCAGTTATTCTAAGGAATATCGCCAATGACTGTTTTGGGGCAGTTATTCTGATGAATATCGTCAATGATTATTATGGGGTAGTTATTCATTATGAATATCGCCAATTAAGTCTTAATTTTGGGTAATGCCACCCTAGGTTTGATTTCCTAAAGGTACGTGATTTAGAACGTGACAGAATTCTCGCGCTCGAACAATCAAATGTTGTAACGATTAATGTATGAAACTTATTTGTAATGTTCTTATGTATATATCATGATAAAATGTTGTGAATTGTTTAGATGACCCATTGAGCTTCCAAGCTCACCCCTATTTTTCATATGCAGGTACTTAAGAGAATAAAATTGCGAGTTCGTGACATAGTTCAGAGTAGTAGGGATGAGTTAATTTATTTGTAGTATTGTGATGACAGGGCTGAATATTTTTATTTGATTTTTTTTAAAGTTTATTATTTAAACTGGTTGTATTGACAATCAAAATTTAGTGAATATTATTACAATTAGTAAAGACCTTGTGATTTATTTCACGTGTGAATGCCTTGGACTTGAATTTATTAATTATACTTGATGAATATATTTAAAATATTGTATTCATAATGGATGGACAAGGACAAGTACCCTCACAATTCAATATGAAAATTTGTATAGTAGAATTATGAGGTCCTTGGCATGAAAATGAAAGGATATTCGTTTATCTTAACCAGTAAGTTGGTTAGAAGAATACAAATTTATATTTTTTGTAAATTTTACTATCTATATAATGGTTATGGGTTAAGATAGATTGATACGATTAACATCTCGATTTTCAGTAATCTTCCTCGATAAAATTAAAATATTCATTTTTTTACTTAAAATTTAAGTTTTGAAAATCGGAGTGTTACAGTGTGTGAGTGGGTATGCATATATCTATATTCTTACTATTGCAGTGGGAAATGGAAGGAGTTTGAACATTGCAAGCAAAAGGGAGAGCAAGAGCCTGGGTTTGGTTGATGTTAAGACCACCCAGTGATGATGATGAGCCACCACCATTGAGGACCTGGCACAAGCACTGTGGCTGTGACCTTACAACACTTGCAAGCTGTGAGCAACATGAAGAAGATGGAGTAGATGAGTTGCCTGTAATGTAGTTGAGACAAGGTGACATGCTAATCAGCACATTTGTGCAACTATCATCACTAGTACTGCCACTTGATGGTTGAGCTGCAGCTCTTCCAGCCCATAAAACCATGCTCATCATCACAATATGGATTGATAACATTGCAAATAATACACCCATTTTAAGGGCCATAGTTCTGGGTCCTCTCTGGTATGGACGTATGGTTCAAGTGGCTAGATTTTCCAGAAAATCAGACTGATAATTTCTTGTGAAGCAGTCTAGCTAGCTAAGAATTTCTTCGATGAGAAGGAAGAATGGAGAGAGATTGTCTTTTTATATTGATGTGAGGAAAAACAAATGCAGATTGTTAGGTATGATTGTTGGTGACCGACTTCTATATATTGTTGCTAGCTAGCCAAGTACTACTGTTCTTTGGTAAACAACAGCAGCTTATTTGGATGAATGTACACGTAATCTACATAGACCTGGGAATATCGCATGCATGTTCAAACATATAAATTAATGTGCCACCGCCCTAGAATAATTTCTTTAATTTTTTTCCTTTTTCCTTCTTAATAACCGAAAAATGTATATGCTGCATGCATATTAATTTTCGAAATAAAAAGGCTTTTATGACCCACAATATATATTCAAATCTATACTTAATTATACTGATGTGATGCGTTGTGAGTGATGGGTGTACTTATTTTTCTTTATCTTTCTTTTTCCGTCATGATGATATGATATATTGCCACATACACAAGAGTATAATTTTGGATACATCGTTTTAACATTCCTCTTCTCGAAAAATGAAGGGACTAAAATACTATGTAAGCATACTCTAAATATTGTTGGATTGTGTAGGAACATTGCCTCAAAGAGGAAACCAACAATTAGTATAATTTAATATAAAATAAAGTTGTTCTGGGACACCATTACTTGTATAGGTCATTGATTTTTTTTTTTTAAATTATGTTGTAATATATGACTAATTTGAATAGAATTAATTAATAGTGTACTATTATTGGTGCGTTTAAAAATATTCAGAAGTTGTTGCCTTAATTATTAGCATTTTCCTTTAAGATAATTCAAAAGTTGTTCCCACCATTTTAATTGTCTTTAGCATTTACCAATTAATAATTAAAAAAAGTATATTTCAAGCTAACAATATTGAGCAAGAAAATATTTTAGAAAATATAAAAGCTCATTTACTAGTGAACTGATGATAACTGTACCCTTAACATTCAAAACTGATCATACAAAGACACCATGCACCAAGCATCAGATTACAACTTCTGAGCAAAGAAGGTTAAGTCCTAGTAGTAGTTTAATATTGACAACACCACAACCCAATTTCCAAAAGCACCTTAATATTAATTATATGTAAAAAATGAAGTGGACTCCCTCCACATATAACTCATCAGAAGCTGATAAGAGTTGAAGTAGAAAATGCATTGAACAGAAGGAATAAGATGAGAGGAAGGCAAGGCAAGGTGATAACACTTGCTCCAGAATCCTGCCCAGTTATTGTTTTGGATCCACTTCCTGCATCCAACACAACCATAAATCATTAACTTGCATTATGTAACCTTTTAATTCATCAATCAAACTTAGATTGAAGAAAGAAACAAAAACTTAAGTAAGTACTGCAGCAAACTTGATTTGGTTTCCTCATATATACCTGCAGGCTTTGCATCCGAAGAACTCGAAGGTGAACGTGCAGGGCCATCTGATGGGGATGTCGTTGGAGAAGTTCCAGGTCCATCAGCAGCTGGGTATCACAGAGGATTCAAAATTATTTCATAATTTGAAATTATATACATATACTAGCATTTGTTCACCTTGCAATAGCTATTTATTAATAAAGAAGGGAAGCTTGGCATGATAGTCAGAGTTGTCGTCACGTAACCAAGCGTTCACAAGTTCGAGTTGCAAATATGGCTTCCTGCAATATAAAGTAAGGTTGCGTACAATAGACCTAAAATAGTTTGACCTTTACCAAGAGTGGTTGGCTCAGTGGAAGCGGGCTAAGTCCCAAGGTCGAATCTATATAAAAGTTTTAAGCTTCGATTCTTAAAGACACTTATGTTGGGAAAAGTTTACCATTCCGCTCCTGCCTTGAACGGAGATTAATTTCATACCCAAGGTTGTGGGGATATATACCTTGTGGGAAACCAAGAAAAAAATAGTCTAACCTTTCCCGGAAACCCTTATATATAGGTGAGAGCTTTATGCATCGGGCCATATATCCTTTATTTTATTAATAAAATTGTAGATAAGATTTATTGATATTGTCATCATTATTTTTTTTAAAAGAAATGGTGTTGATAAATGCTATAATGAAACAGAGATAAGGGTATAGTAAAAAAGTTATAATTGATAAGGAAAAAAATTACAAAAAATTAATTGAAGAATAAAAAAGTGAAAACATGGGGAAGTTGTGAGAAGAGTTGATTTCTTAAAATATTATATTGCCATTTACATTACTGAAATCAAAACTATATATATCCATGAACTCACAGTTGCATTTACTAACTGGTGGAGTTTGAACACTGCACGCAGCAGGGAGTCCAAGAGCAAGAGTTTGATTAATGGCAAACCCCATTACTGCACCACCACCACTGACCAGTGAGCAGAGGCACCGGGGTTGCGACTGGACTACTCCAGCGAGTGCAGAGCAGCACAACGAGGACGGCGTGGTCGAGTTTCCTGTAACATAGCTCAGGCATGGTGCCATGCCAATGAGGGCACTAGTGCACCCTGATTGAGCCAAGGCACTTTGATCAGCACAAAGCATAGCCACAAGGGGCAAAACTAGACCCATTTCAACCCCTTTCAAAGCCATATTCGAAACAGGTTATGATGATAAGCTAATAATGTAAGTGTTTTAAGAGTTGAAATTGAGAGAGAATATTGATTTATAGTGTTATGGGCTTGAGAAGGGATTTTATGGGGAAGGTTTTGTTGACAACTTTGGTGTTTTTGGGTGACCAACTTCTCCTACACGATATAGCGTTTCTGGTAAACTGTTTTCAAGAGTGAAGAGAGATTGAATTAATAAGATTAATTGCCAATTATGTGTCACTTGGTAAGTTGCTTACAAGGTTTAGGTTATCTTGCTTTGGTAATCTTAAAACCTACTTATAATTATTTTATATATAAACATGCTAATATTATGGGGTTTAATTATATATATATAGACAGACCTATATGGAGTTGGTGCAGTCGGTATAAAGGTCATGTAAAACCCAAAGGTTCTAAGTTCAATTCTTGTTACTGTCTAAAGGGTAATATCTTCTTTAGAGTGCGATATGATGATAAAGCTGGTTATATAATTAACTACTAACATTATCTCTTTAAAAAAAAAAAAAGAAAAAAAAAGAAAAAAGTTTAATTTAATGATAATATTGGTTCTCGCTTGGCATAATCTCATCCATTGGATTGGGTTTATGAAGTCATTAAAGAAAATTGGGTTTAAGAAAGCTGACTTGATTACATCATAAATTAATGGTTTACTAATATCTCCTCTATCATAATTTAATTTTTATTGTTGATTTATAAACCTTTTTCTCCGAATTAATCTGAAGTTACAATATATAAAAACAGAGGATGGACTTCTACTCTACTACTCTTCTTTTACTTTATATACCATGTGGCAATAATATTGAATGTTCATGTGGCAATGATATTAAATGTACATATCTTTAATAACTGGTGTCCATGATATCGAGGAAGCCAAGCAATGTTGCTCTGAACTCTGACATCTAATAGATGTTGACGCTAGCGTTGGCCTTAAGGTTGATGTAAAATGTTAATTCAATTAAAAAATAATATAATTATATTATAACTAAATGTCTGTATTTATTAAATTATTTATTATATTTAATGAATATATAATTATAATATAATTGTATTATTTTACAGTTAAATTAATATTTTTCTTTTCAAAATTATATATAACTTTGGTGAGTAGCGGCATTAATAATTGTTTAATATCAATTATTATCGTGCAAAAGAGGCCAATTTTGTTTGGTGTGAATGTCCTAATATTTACATACTAAAGGCTCGTTTGGTGTGTGAAATAAGATAAAATTATTTTTATGAGATTAAATTAAATTGGATGAGATTAAAAATAGAGTAATATTGTGTTTGGTGATATGTTTGAAATTAAAACAAAAAAATAATTAAAATTTTTAATTAAATTTAAAAAAGTTAAAATTACATAAAAAAAAAAATCTAGTTTGCAAAACCAAGAAGAAGAAGAAGAAGAAGAAGGATCTGGAGTTGCGACAAAAAAAGAAGTTTAGGGAATAAAACAATCCCACAAAAAATAGTGGGATTATTTTATTCCACTGCAAAGAGATAAAATGGTGAGGTAGGATAAAAATAATTCTATTCTACCTTACCTCCAAATATGGGATTGAGATTAAAAATAGTCCAATTCCATACACCGAACAACCCCTAATATTAAAGTGACTCTCTTATAAATTACAATTTAAACTACACAAGTGATCGTACCCCTGCCCAACCCGCTCCTTGAGTTGAGTTCTAACCTCCTTACTGTTGTGTAGTGGCATAACTCAAATCAAATAGAGAACCTAAATGAAAGCCTAAAATCATATCAACATACAAGCACACAATTACAATTTTAATGGTATAGTGAATAACCACCTATGCCAATAAGAGATGAGAATCAATTCCGTACTAAAAAGAGAATGTAAATAAATTACAACCTATGCTCAAATTCAATTCAAAGTTTTTTCATATTCAAAGTTCTCAAACACCTCATATCTTTCACACCACTTCTTTCACATTATGTGGTTATTTTTTTTTATATACTGATGAGACAATAAGGGTTAGAAAACTAAACCTAATGCAAAATTATAAAAGTACCCTTAAAAATTTTTGACCCAAAAAATTAACAAATTTTCACCTTTGGAGAAACATTTCGACTATATCGAAACACTAAATAACATCCTTATGCGTCACCCAATCCCACCTGATCAAACTCAATTATTTTGGGTCGGGTCGAGTTGGGTTTGAGTGTATAACCAGGTTGATCGAGTCTATTCAAAGGGGACCTGACCTAATCGGGTTGGGTTGCGGGTCTCACCCGACCTGATCGATTAAATACCGCCCTTCCCAATTTCCCACCTGTGCACACCCCTTTCTTAAAAAATTTTATTTTTTTTGTTTTTGTTTTAACTCTGTTACCTCACTTATCTCTCTCTTTCCTCTCTCTTTCTCTCCCCCTCTTCTTTCCTTCTTCTTCCCACTCTTCCTCTCTCTGCGCCCCCTTTTTCTCTCTTCCATCTCTCTTTCTCTCTCCCTTTCTTCTTCTTTCCCTTCCTTCTTCTGTGCTCCCTCTCTCTTTCTATCCCCCTTCTTCTTCCCTTCCTGCTTCTGCCTAGTGCGCATTGGCGCCGCGCTCATCTCTTTCTCTCTCCGCCTTAGTCGGAATCACACCCTTATTTTTCGTCGATGAAGAAAAGGATACAGAGAGGAACCAAGAATTTTGGAGAAAGACTTTTCTGTATATTGAGAATTGCTTGATTACACGTCTAACATATATATGTTATTCTAGTTACAAACGTATCTCCTAATTATAGAAAGAATGCTAATATCTCTCTGTTACAGCCCCTAGAATAATGCTAAGCCATATATACATGATGTATAAGTATGAGAACGTATCATATCAGGATATTAGTGCCTTCAATCAGTGCCTGCAATCACACATAGAGACAAATCCGACAATACTCCCCCTCAAGCTGGATAAAGGGGATTAATTGAGTCAAGCTTGGAAAGAATACGATGAAAATGATCCGACGACAAGGCCTTTGTGAAGATATCTGCAAGCTGGTCATGGCTACGAGTGTAATGAGTAACAATAGCCCGAGTCTGAACATGTTGCCGAATATAATGACAATCAACCTCAATGTGTTTAGTCCGTTCATGAAAAACGGGATTAGAGGCAATGTGTATAGCCGCTTGATTGTCACAACAATGCGTTATAGACTGAGAATGAGAGATACCCAAATCGGCAAGGAGAGCCTTTAACCACATGAGTTCAGAAGCTGTGGAAGCCATGGCCCGATACTCTGCTTCGGCACTTGACCGTGCTACCACTGTTTGTTTCTTACTTTTCCAAGAAACCAGATTCCCACCGATAAAGATACAATAACCCGTAGTGGACTTTCGATCAAGTTGATTTTCAGCCCAATTCGCATCCGTATAGCCAAGAACTTGACAATGCCCGTTAGCTTTCATGAGGATGCCACAACCAATTGTTTTCTTTAGATATCGAAGAATCCTCTGAACAATATGCATATGAACCATGGTAGGAGAATGCATAAATTGACTAATAATGCTCACTGCATAACTAATATCAGGCCGTGTGATTGTTAAATAGATAAGTTTGTCAACCAATCTTTGATAATCTTGAACAGATCCCAGAGGTGCACCAGGTCTATCAAGCTGCAGTTTGCTATCCAATGGTATGCGTGCAGGTTTGCAATCCAACATATCAGCATCACGCAATAAATCTGTCACATACTTGCGTTGATTCAAGAACAAGCCTTTGGAGGAAGTAGCCATTTCGATGCCCAGGAAGTATTTTAGCACACCGAGATCTTTAATAGAAAAATTTTGTTGGAGAACACTCTTAAGCTTACGTATAGCAGCATCATCATCACCGGTAACCGTTAAGTCATCAACATAAATAAAAACAATCAGTCGCTTACCCGAGTGCATGTGAACAAATAAAGAGTGATCTGCATTACTTCTATTGAACCCAAGTTCTTCAAGAACCATACTTAATTTGGCATGCCATGCGCATGAAGATTGCCTCAAGCCGTAAATAGATTTGTGCAATTGACACACTAACCTTGGATCAGTACTTTGCGGATGCCCCGGCGAAAGCTTCACATAGACTTCTTCTTCAAGCTCGCCATGCAAAAATGCATTTTTAACATCCATTTGTGAAAGAGACCAACCTTGATTGATAGCGACAGAAATCAAGGTACGGACAATTGTCATTTTTGCGACGGGTGCAAACGTTTCTTTGTAATCAACGCCATATGTTTAAGTGAACCCTTGAGCAACAAGTCGGGCCTTATGCCGTTCAATTGAGCCATCGGCTTTGAACTTAGTCTTGTACACCCACCTACTGCCAACTGCCTTTTTATCGCGTGGGAGGGAAACCACACTCCAAGTATTGTTATCAGCTAGTGCTTGGAGTTCGTCATTCATAGCATCTTTCCAGACTGCCTGTTGAACCACCTCTTGATAATTTCTTGGTTCGATGACACTAGAAATCTGACTGAGATAAGCAGTATAGGCAGGTGATAATTTTTGATAACTCAGAACATGATGCATGGGATGACATACCGAGTAAGCCACGTAATCGTGAAGCTTTGAAGATGGACACCGTTCGCGAGGTGGATTATGGCGATGAATAGGCGCAGGAGCTGGTGACTCATCACCCATGATCACTGCTGGCACTGGGACAGGACCCACAGGTATGGTGGTAGTGGGTGCATGAGCTGTTCAAGGCACATCATCACCATTAGCAGTGTCTGCTGAAGAATGCCCGATAGAGACAGCTTGGGGCACAACTGGTGGTACAACAACTGGAATGGGAAGAGGAAACAGGTCATGCTCCCCCTGACTAAGAATATCATCTGAGTTGCTGAAATATGGCACTGCCTCATTGAACCGAACATCTCGACTAACCATGAGCTTCTTTGTAACAAGATTATAACATTTATAACCTTTATGTGTAGGGGAATAACACAAAAATACACATTACACAGCTCGTGGTTCCAGTTTATCGCGCTGATGAGACTGAATGTGAACATAGCAGGTGCACCCAAAGTGTCACACCCTGGGTTGCACAACGTGCCCCCTACCCAGGTGTGGGCTCACCCCATCGGGGAGAACGCCTAGCTATAGTACCACATAATATTGTCACATCTAGCCGAATTCGCGATACCCAACAGGGCCCTAGTAACGGACTAGATCATTTACCCACACTATTCATGAATAGTGAAGGGCCTCCTCCCAAGTCGAACTCGCAACCTCCCGTAAGGAGTTAGCTTTCGCACTTGGAGTAGCCACTGAACTTCCGTTACTAGGGCCCCGTTGGGTATCGCGAATTCGGCTAGATGTGACAATATTATGTTGTACTATAGCTAGGCGTTCGCCCCGAGGGGGTGCGCCCACACCTGGGTAGGGGGCACACTGTGCAACTCAGGGTGTGGCACGAAGACTCTGAGATGAGAAAAGCTGTAACGACCCACTTTCCACACCTGACGTCATGATGACGTGGACGGCCCAATACGAGGTCTTGTGCACGTAGTCGATGTGTATATACCCGTATACTGTGTGTATGAGGTATTTTAATAAATTTGTGTGTGTGATATGTATTAGTGTATAATGGTCTAATACTTGAAATAATCATGTGGTATGATCAATTAGGTGCTAAATTAATTTAATACCTTCACGTGCTCATGTAAGAAATGACAAGTGTTGGCAAGAAGAAATGTTGGCACTGTTGGCAAGTTGGCACGTTAGTGTTGTTGGCAATGTGAAATTGTCATATGTGAGACATGCTTGTTGGCAAGTTAAATTACACCTTTTGACAAGCTAATTGAGCAATTTCAGCTCATTCTTGACTTGCTGAATTGAAAAACTTGTAGAGAAAGAAAGAGGAAGAAGAATGGAGAAGAGAAACTAGGAGCTCCAAAAATCTAAGGTGAGTTTGGGTTATTTTGAGTTAGAAGTTGTATTTTTGAGTTCCTTTCTTCATCTTGTATCACATATATAACATGCAAATGATTTCCTATGGTTAGAACTAAACTTGGAAAATGAGGCTGTGGTTCTGGATTTTGATAAAATTGGTGGATTAAACCTTGGGAGAATGCTTGCTGGATAATGGGTAAGTAATTGACGTTCATTTCCTTGAATTTCCATGGCTGAAATGAGAATTTCAGACCTTGATGGGTAAGGGTTTGGAACCCATTTTCAGTAATTTAATTAAGTGATGTATTTCATGGTGGATTGGAGCTGAGTGTTTATTGGAGATTAATTGTTGATATATGGGTGAGTGTTTGATGTTTATTTCACTGATCTTTGTTGGTGTTTAATGGCTGGAAATCCATGATGTTCTTACATGATTAATTTGATGATGAAATGGTGAGTTTCATGACTGATTTGGGTATTCCAAATTTGGTTGAGTAGAAGTCTTGGAGCCTAATTTCAGTGACTGAATTATGTGATTTTGATGTGTCTAAATGCTAGAAATTAATGTTGAATATGTTGTGATTATGGATGATAGAGATTGAAATTAGGAAAGTAAATTCAGCCAATTCAATGACTAAAACCTATGCGCTGGATATTTTGAAATTGTACAGTATGTTGGTGAAGATCATGGTGATCAA
This sequence comes from Paratinospora sagittata, assembly GCA_035771175.1. NCBI lineage: Eukaryota > Viridiplantae > Streptophyta > Magnoliopsida > Ranunculales > Menispermaceae > Paratinospora > Paratinospora sagittata. The sequence goes on from CM069601.1 coordinate 4,545,175, forward strand.
AAGGATGTTGAGAATTATATTAATATACTAATATGTACATATATTAATATATGAATGAGTATATATTAATGTATTAATGTGTATATATATAGTCATATATGCATTGAAAAGTATATTAATATATGAATTATTTTAATATATGAATGGGTATATATTAATATATTAATGTGTATATATATAGTCATATATATGCATGAGGTTGAAAAGTATATTAATATATGTATATATGAATAGGTTTGAGACTTATTTTATGTGTCACGACGCCCCTGATGTAGGCTGACGTCATGACCGGCACAGTGTGCTATACTCTGTACATACCCATATACAGTATATAATACACTGTCAGCCTTCACGGAGTCTCACAATCCTTCCCAACATTTACATAATTTTTTTTTTCTAATATACCACAAATCAAATCCAATATAGATCTCTATACTCATTCCATTCATTCACACATCCCATTTTCATTTCGTCATCCAATATATTAAGCTATATATATGCCTACACATCCCATCTAGATGATAATACATATATATAATGTGTGATAAATATACATATCAAAATAACAAAAGCTATTTTCTTCAAGCATACATACACATATCAGACGAAGGCTCATGTGATGATAACTCACGGATTTTCCTTTTCCCTTCGACTCACTACCTGAAATATTGGAGGAAATGGGGTGAGCAAACAACAGCTCAGTGAATATAGTTCTTGAGATGACAATTATATACATTTAGAGAAATATGACATTTAAAATCATATCAAACACTTATTCAACACATGCATCATTCAACGAATATATTATACATGTCAACAACATAAATTGCATGAGTTTTCAATACCACAATGCACAATCCCTCATAAGGCAAGAGAGCGAGTCTAGCCACAGCCTCTCATTACCCAATTCACAGTCATTTCAAGGATCGCAACCCTTGTTAGGACAGACCTATTGACAATGAGGACTGACAAAACCTCATCCGGGTCTAATTTATAACGAAATGACATCATTACAAACTCCAATTTCTAAAATCAGTTCACTATTCACATCACTGTTCACTATTAACATCATTGTTCATAGTACTATTTATCACTATTCATTCAAAACATGTAAATTTTATTAAAATTGTAAAACGGTCTCCAAAAATCATGAAATGGAATCTAACCACATATTCGGGGTCCCGACCGTCTAAGGAGTGTTTTTCTACCTTTCTAGCGGATTTTTATTCACATTTGGTCAAAACCCCAATTTGTCAAAATATCGTAAAACGACTCCCACAGTAAAAATTACTCCGCTAGAAAGGTGACATCTAGCTTAGATAGTAATTTCACGAAGAAAGAGAGTGAAAATCACTTACTGCGAGTCCCGATTTCGCCCGAATCCCGCGTTCTCCCTTTTTCTTATTCTCCTTCTTCTCGGTTCTCTTTCTTCTCTCTGTTTTTTTTTATTCGAGTACTGTTCATTATTTTATTTTCTTTTATATCTTTTTATTCGTTCTTCTTCTTCATACACTCAATCTACATGAGGAATACACGTGTGAGAAATCAATTTCTATGTCAAATCACGTTCCGAACTCACTTTTGACATTGTCAAGTTCATTTGACACATGTACACATAGCTTTAAATGTACTTATACGTATATTCTACATCTCAATATACACATACTTTAATGTATGTATTTAATTAAAATTACGGGGTGTTACATTATGGCATGCAAATATATTGATGGAATAATATATAGGTGGGATTGAAATGTTTATATACAAATAAGATTAAGTTTCATGATTATGTACTGACACGTAGTACTTGTGGGTATATTTGATAGTAAAATCATTTGGAAAATAATTGATTATTGTTTGGTGAAATTACAGCAAAGTTTGCAGTAATTTCGAATCTAGGGGAGGCCCTGCACTATTCATGAGTGAATAGTATGGACAAATGATCCCGGAGGTACTAGACGTTGCGGTGTGCTGTATACTGGGATGTGGCAATATTATGTGGTATATAATGGCTGGGGTACGCTCGGTATGAGAGACCCATCACATCCCGGGGTACTAGACACTGTGGTGTGCTGTGTACTGGGGTGTGACAAAAGCTTAGAGTTTTTCCTGTCAACAACTCAATAGGAGAATTAAACTGCAAAATTCGACTAGGCAAGCGATTAATTAGATAAGCTGCCGTAAACACTCCTTGTGACCAAAAAATCTTGGGAACATTCATGCCCAACATCAGTGCTCTAGTTTTGTCAAGTAAATCACGATTTTTCCTCTCCGCTATACCATTTTGTTGTGGAGTCCCAACACAACTAGTATGGTGAATAATGCCATGCATGCTCAAGTATTGTGTCATGATATGTGTCATAAATTCAGTACCATTATTTGATCGTAGAACCTTAATCTTAGAGAAAAATTGAGTGATGACTAAGTTATGAAAGTCTTGGAACACATGAGCAACTTCACTTTTGGATTTTAAGAGATATAGCCATGTAAAATGAGAGTAATCATCAACAAATGTTACAAAATATTTGTATCCATCAAATGATTCAAGCACTGGACCCCAAACATCCGAATGTACCAAATCAGAAATTTTATTTGAACGTGAATCTGAAGAAGAAAAAGGTAATCGAGTAGATTTTGATAAAGGACATACATCACAATTTAATGAATGTTTATTCAAAGCGGGAAAAAGTTTGGATAAAATGGGTGCCGAAGGATGAGCTAAGCGTTGATGCCACAACTCTTGAACATAAGACAAGCAAGCATATGCGTGGGGTTCTTTGGACAAATAAGCATTCTTGGAAAGATAATAGAGTCGAAGAATCCTTCACCAATCGTCATCTTGGTTCTTAGATCCTGAAATACAACTTTGTTAGGAGAAAAGATGACACGACATGTAACACCCCGTAATTTTAATTAAATACATACGGTGAAATACACATATATCGAGATATATAATACACGTATTTATACGTAGGAGCTAAATATACGTTAGATAATATACGTATTTTATACATATGAGCTAAATATGCGCGTGTATGATTAGTAGTAAATAAATAAACTTATACAATGCAGATGATACATATGAATTAAATTGATTAATTTATGAGGTTGGTTAATGAAATAGGTGGATTGGAGTATGAGTTAAGGACTTAATGCATCGTATGATGTAATGCATGTGTGTAAATGAATACATGTGAAATAAGTGACTTATTAAATGGTGTAGATTGAAATTGAATTATTAAATGACTTATATGAATGAGATGAGTTGAATTGAATGGAATTTGATGGAGGAGTTGGTTATTAAGGGGAGCCTAGGTGTATTGAATCATTTGTATATATAAATATCAACTCTCATGTTAATCACAATCTCTCAACGTTGAATAAAAAAAAAAGAATAAAATAAAGAGCTCTATATTTGACTATCTGGTTCCAACGTGTACACCAACAGAAAAAAAAATAGAAAAGAAAAGAATTAGAAAGAAATGAAAAGAAGTTTCCAGAGAGGGAAAGAAAGAACCAGAGAGAAGAACTGAGAAGGCGGAGAAGAAAAAAACAAGGGAATGCGGGATTCGCGTCCAATCCGGCCTCGCGGTAAGTGATTTTCACGCTATTTCTTCGTGAAATTACTATCTAAGCTAGATGTAACGATTCTAGCGGACTAATTTTAGCTGTGGGAGTCGTTTTACAGCGTGAATGAAAACCCGCTAGGAAGGTAGAAAAACGCTCCCTGGGCTGTCGGGACTCCGAATCTGTGGTTAGATTCTATTTCATGCGTTTTGGAGACCGTTTGACAATTTTAATACAATTTACATCTTTCGGATGAATAGTGAATAGTAATGTGAATAGTGAATAGTGGGTGAACATTGATGTGAACAGTGATTTGAAATCATAGATTCGTAGAGAACTGAATTCCGGACGTTTCGACACAAAGATCGTGATTTTTGGATATGATTTGATATTTTAAGTAGCTAAAGATATGATAAATGGTGCTTCTCATGATAATCTATGGTTAATCATAGTGTTTAACTTGAGAGCTTAAGGGCATGGATAAACGCTCGTGAGGAAGCAATATTGTTGCTCGATTTTAGGGGTTGGCTTAGAAAACCCGTGTAACCACTGTGAGTATAGTTTCCTTGATTTGGTTCTTGTATGGCATTGTACGCATATAAAATGTTTGATTGTATGCATGTTATATTTATATATAATGCATTGAGTTTTATGGATCATGCAAACTGATTTTAGCAATTGGAGTTTTTAATGATGAGGTTTTGCGATTCCTCATTGTCATTTCGTTAGGAATTAGACCCAGATGAGGTTTTGCGAGTCCTCATTGTCAGTAGGTCTGTCTTAACAAGGGTTGCGACCCTTGAAATAACTGTGAATTGGGTAATGAGAGGCTGTGTCTACCATGTACGGCCATACAAGGGTTAGACCCGCTCTCTTGCCTTGCGGAGGAGGGAGATTGTGCATTGTGTTATTGAAAACTCATGCAATTTATGTTGTTGACATGTATAATATATTCGTTGAATGATTCATGTGTTGAATAACTGTTTGAAATGATTTTAAATGTCATATTTCTCTAAATGTATATAATTGTCATCTCAAGAACTATATTCACTGAGCTGTTGTTTGCTCACCTCATTTCCTCCAATATTTCAGGTATTGAGTCGAAAGGAAAAGGAACTTGTCTGGTATGTGTATGTATGCTTGGAGGAAATAGATTATATTTTTGTTATTTTGATATGTATACTTATCACACATTATATATATGTATTATCATCTAGATGAGATGTGTGGGCATAGATAGCTTAATATATTGGATGATGAAATGAAAATGTGATGTGTGAATGACTGGGATGATTATAGATATCTATATTGGATGTGATTTGTGGTATAGGAAAAAAAATTATGTACATTTTGGAAAGATTTGTGAGAGTACGTGAAGGCTGACAGTGTATTATATACTGTATATGGGTATGTACAGTGTATAGTATGCTGTGCCGGTCATGACGTCAGCCTACGTCAGGGGCGTCGTGACACGACAATTTAAACTGGCTATTAATCGGCCAACTGAAAGTAGTTGAAATGGAAATGAAGGCACATAAAGAACGGATGATGAAATGGAGTTTGAAAGTAACTTAGTCTTACCGTGGCCAACAACACTCACACTCTTACCATTGGCTATGGTTATGGTAGATGAATGAGAGAAAAACTCAAAGTCAAGTCAAATTTTTAGAGATATTAGTTACATGAACAGTGGCACCCAAATCTATAACCCAATAATCATGCACATTACTAATATTAAGAGTGTGAGAAACGACATTAAATATACCTGACACATCTTCAGAAGACAAGTTCTTATTTTCAGCAACAAATCTCGCAAATTGACCAAGCAAGGCTGAAGAATTACCAATCTCATTCTTGTCAACAACATCGTGTTTGGCCTGAATGTAAGTAGCAAACTCATTGATAAGATTTATAGGACTAGAAGTAAACCTAGATAACCCATCAGATGGTGGTGCAGATACAAGGTTGGCTTGATATCCAGAGAATGGACCACGTTTCGAGCCTCCTTTGTTTGCAAACTTGGGTTTGAGCTCTGGGTGAAGAATCCAGCATCTATCCACGGTATGGCCAATGTTGCTACAATGGCTACACTTCAATTCATTCCTTCTAGCCTTGTTCCTTCTGTCATTTGGACGACGTTGAGTGGAAATATAGGCTCGTGTGTCAGATATATCTAATTTAATTTTTACGGACATAACCTTTTTTCGTGTTTCTTCACGTTGGATAGTAGCACAAACACTTGCAAACGTCGGCAACTCAGAATTCATGAGAATGCAACTACAAATATCTTCATAATCTGGGGTTAGATTTGCCAACAACTGGAAAATCTTGTCTTCCTTAGCCCTTTTCAACAAGATTGCCGAGTCAGTGGTATGTAGTCGATAGACCGCTAACTCATTCCACATGGTCTTCATGCTACCAAGAAACTGAACAAAAAGTTTACCTTCTTGTTGGAAAGAGCCAATATCCTTCTTGAGTTGGAACACCCGTGCAGAATTATTATGATTTCCATAAAACTCTTTTACGACACTCCATAAATCCGCAGCCGAGTCGGAATAACTGAAAATCTCAGCAATATGTGGCTCCATCATATTAAGCAACCACAATTGGACCATCTGATCATTAGCAAACCAAGCCTTGTATTGAGCAGACTTGACATCCGGAGCGGCATTGCTCCCATCGATAAAATCAATCTGTGATCTCCCACCAAGAGCTAATGTCACTGCCCTCGACCAAGGAAGATAATTAAAATCATTCAATTGAACCGAGCATAATCGCTAATTCGAATTGACATCAGAAGAAGAAGAAGAAGATAACGGAACAGTAGAACTTTCCGCGTTAGATGGAACTATTTCGGCCATTTTTGACAGAATAGAAACAAGAACAATTAATTGGAGACCTGCTCTAATACCATGAAGAAAATGATACAAAGAGGAACCAAGAATATTGGAGAAAGACTTTTCTGTATATTGAGAATTGTTTGATTACACGTCTAACATATATATGTTATTCTAGTTACAAACGTATCTCCTAATTATAAAAAGAATGCTAATATCCCTCTCGTATCTCCTATAGAAAGAATGCTAATATATCTCTGTTACAGCCCCTAGAATAATGTTAAGCCATATATACGTGATGTATTGTGGCGACCCCGCGCCCCGTACCACCAACCCCGCAGGGAATGACGTGCAGAATGCCGGGGCAGGACGCCCGGCGTAGGCATCTCCGACCATTCCTCAACTCCCGTGAGGTGGTTGAGACCCTACGAGCCTTATCTCAAACAACGACATAATATCAAAAGGTACTAAACAAAACTACCCGCCGTATTAATCATCAAAGACAAGAGATAATCCATAACAATGAACCATAAATAAAATCATAATCCTTACAGTCCATTAAAACTGACATACACATAAAATCCAATCCAAAATTGTGGGTACAAATAAAAACCGTCATATGCCCACATGGTCTATCTAACAAATCCCAACTCACCCATACTACAATGTGGTAAGTGTTATAATTACATAATCCAAAATATAATACTTCATAATTTAAAACATAGTTCAATCAAAATACCTCACAACTCACATCGAGGCTTTGGATTCTCTCGCAGGCAAGGCCCTCAAGATATAACTACTCCTTTGCCCTTATTCGGGACAGAAGGACCTGAAAGAGGAAAATGAGGGTGAGCCAACGGTGCCCAGTGAATAGAATTCAAATATGTTATCAATACTCATCAATAAATATCATGTATGCATGTCAATTGTGTAGCATGATTAAAAGCTCATAACATATAGATACCAAGCATTTATAATAAGTTCGACGCAAGTAAAAGTTTATCAATTTGGATCCACATTCCACATGCATTGGGTTACTAGTGCACGTCTATTTCACCGTGCCGTTGACCCCAATCATTTCCTTCTTAAAACCCTCCTATGACAAGGTCAAGTCCCCCTATTAGCCAGATAGATGGGCCCAACCAAAGTCCTAAGGTTTTCTCAAATCAATGCATCATTCAAAACATTAGAACACATTCATGCTTTCAACATACAATATATATAAGTGATACGATGACATAAATGATATAATCATAAGTGAAGTCTACTCACAACCAAGCCTCGCGAGTGTACTTAACCACACACGATCACCAAACCGAATCAACCCAATCAAGATCCTGAAACATTCATCAATATCCTACCATACATCAATTTCTATGCTCAATCACATAGACATTACACATCAACCCTAAATCAACCCACATATAAACAATAGGCCTAAATCCCATCTAATCTCATCATTCAACTCAAATCACATGACTTAGGCCTCTAATGCATAGTTCTCATTCATAAACCATTCTATGAATCAAAAATACTGATTTTCAATTCTTTTAGGCATAAATATGCCTAAATTGGGTCACTTGATCACAAGTAGGCCTAACCCATGGTATGGTCACAACCACCAAATCAGTAGCATAATCAACCCTAATCATGCTTAATTAAACATAAGTTGCATCAATTCAATGATTCTAGGCCAAAAGCATCAAAAGCCCTAAAATATGAAATTTTCCATACTTAGGCCATATTGTCGATTTACACTAGGTCACCATGTTCAGCCATGTATATCACTGATTTTGCATCATGGGTTCATCAACAATGGCAACTAGGTCAACATAGTTGACATGCAAGCTATTTGGAAAGGTCTAAGTTCATATTTTAAATTTAGATCTAATACAAGCAACCCTATCAATTCTTCACATGTATTATTCTGTTCAGATGTGTCAATATACCAAAATAAATACGTAATCACAAAATCAACCGTACAGATTGAAGTATGTAAAGAAACAAACCTTATGTCCAAATATCAGCCCAATCCAACGGTGGACGGAAAAGATATGTATCCTTGATGAACAAGTATCTAATCAGACAGTTCCTCCTTTCCTGCTGCAAATACCCAAACTCAGATGGCTATATCACACAAAATACTAAACGTATAAACATCTCCGCCGTTCAGAATACATAAATATCTGTTATACACTACATACCCAAATTTAATATCCATCCAACGGTATATTTAGGAGATCTATAAGTTTGAGCGAAACGGTGCAAGAAATCCAGACTTTCCGACCAGCTTTGTTTGAGAGGTTAGATCTCTTAGACGAAACCTCTGATCAAGATCTTCACCGACCAGAATGAAGAACCATAAGCTACGAACTTGCTGACAAAGTTTGAGCTCAATCTGACCATATATCCCAAAGATTCAGCTCTTTGATAAAAATGTCGCAGAGATCTTCCTCCTGCAACTCTCTCCTTCTTTCTCTTCTTCTTTCCTTTCTCTCCACTCACCTCTTTCTAGCACTTCCTTGATTCCCTCATCCACTCACCTCACTTTCTAGCACATTCTTGGATTCTCTCCTCCACTCACCTCATTTTCTAGCACATTCTTGGATTCTAGAAGTGGGCATGGGACACTTGTCCACTTTCATGCACCAACCTTCACATGTGTTGGTCTCATTCTACCCATACCAACCACATGTATTTTAACCAATTTCATGCTTCCATGTATTTTAAATGTTCAATCCATTTAATACACCAAATTTTCATTCTCATTTATCCTTTTATTCAATCAATCCTAACCCATATCAATTCATGGTTTAATGAGCCCATGCATAAATAATAACATATGCATTATAATTTAATTTAACATGACCCATATACAATTTATGATACACATATTTATATACATTATCAAGCATCAGCTATACAAACATTAAACAACCATCAAACAAACACCAAACATATCAAGACAACACATAGAGTTTGGGCAAAAATGCAATTGGATTATGGGCTAGATGAAATAATTTTCGGGGCGTCACATCACACCCACCTTAGAATGAACTTCGTCCTCGAAGTTTTAAGGTTAAGAATTACCTAAGCCCATGAACTCGGCAAAGTGCTCCATCATGTTGTCCTCACGCTCCCAAGTAACCTGTTACTCGCCATGGAACTGCCATCTCACCTTAACCATCGGAATCTCGCGGTTACGTAACCTCTGGACCTTCCGGTCGAGTATCTGAATAGGTTCCTCATCATAAGTCTCATCCTGCCTTAGTTCAATGTTCCTCCAGTCCAAGACGTGATCAAAATCACTCTTGTACACTCTCAACATTGACACATGAAAGACATTGTGGACTGCTGCTAACTGAGGTGGCAAGGCTAATCGGTAAGCGACGGGGCCAATTCGTTCTAAAACCTCGAACGACCCAATAAATCTCGGAGCGAGCTTGCCTTTTATCCCAAATCTAGTTTGGCCCTTCTGCGGTGAGACCTTCAATAAAACTTGGTCACCCACCTCGAACTCTACGGTCTTCCGCTTGGCATCAGTGTAACTCTTCTGCCTGTCTTGGGCTACTTTCATATTATGCTTGATCCTCTTAATATTCTCTGTGTGTTCTTGTACAAACTCTGGTCCCATCATCGCAACATCCCCTACCTCCGTCCAACAGATCGAAGATCTACAGGGTCGACCATACAATGCCTCAAAAGGAGCCATGCCAATACTGGACTGATAGCTATTGTTGTACGCGAACTCACACAAATGTATGTACTCCTCCCAGTTACCACTGGACTCAAGGACACAAGCTCGAAGCATATCCTCTAAAATCGATATCAACCTCTCAGACTGGCCATCCGTCTGGGGGTGAAAAGCGGTACTGAGATCTAGTCTAGTGCCGAGCTGCCTCTGCAACCCCTGCCAGAATACCGATGTAAACCTCGGATCCCTATCTGACACAATCGAAACAGGCACTCCATGTAATCTGACTATCTCCCGCATATAGAGTCTGCTCAGCTTGTCCATAGAATCCCTAGTGTTCACCGGTAGAAAGTGAGCGGACTTGGTCAAGCGATCAATAATAACCCAAACAGCATTATGTCTCCTCGGGGTGTTGGGTAATCCCACAACAAAGTTCATAGTGACATGCTCCCATTTCCACTCAGGAATGGCAAAGGTTGCATCTGCCCTCCAGGTCTCTGATGCTCAGCTTTGACTCTTTGACAGATCTCACACCTCTGAATGAACTGAGTTATTTCTCTCTTCATGTCGGGCCACCAATACATTCTTTTCATATCATGATACATCTTGGTTCCGCCAGGATGAATAGCATAATGAGATCTGTGAGCCTCTTGGAGAACACTCTGTCTAAGTCGTGGATCTGCGGGAACCCATAAACGTCCCCTAAATCTCAAGGCACCATCAGATGACAAGTGCCAATCAGTAAAATCACTGCTCTCAGCCCAAGACTTGTATATCCCATAATCAACGTCAAGTCTCTGTTGGTCATTTACCTCCTGGACTTGTGTAGGCTGAGCTCTCATTTGAGCACATATCACAATTTGATCTGAAGGGGTAGCACATATACTCATAACCGTAGCCGCCTCAAGTATGTCCACTCATGAGACATCTGGCGTGCTACCATAACTGTCTCTACCCGCTTCCTGCTCAACGCATCAGCCACTACATTGGCTTTACCTGGGTGGTATTCCAATGTAAAATCATAGTCTTTGAGGAGCTCTAACCACCTTCTCTGCCTCATGTTCAATTCCTTCTGAGAGAACAAGTACTTGAGGCTCTTATGGTCAGAATACAAAGTGAATCTCTCACCATAGAGATAATGCCTCCAAATCTTCAAAGCAAAAACCACTGCGGCCAGTTCTAAGTCATGAACAGGGTAGTTCTTTTCATGCACCTTCAACTGTCTCGATGCATAAGCAATGACCCTATCCTTCTGCATCAACACGCAACCCAAGCCGATACGAGAGGCATCAGTATAGATAACCAACTCCTGATCAGGCTCTGGCAAAATCAATACTGGCGTAGATGTCAATCTTTTCTTCAGCTCAAAAAAGGCATTTTCACACTCCTCGGTCCATACAAAGGACACATCTTTCTGGGTGAGCCTAGTCATAGGCGTAGCTATCTTAGAGAATCCCTGAACGAATCTCCTATAGTAACCAGCTAACCCAAGAAAGCTTCTGATCTCGGTCACTGTGGTAGGCCTAGGCCAACTGATAATGGCTTCAACCTTAGACGGATCAACTGAAATCCCCTCAGAACTTACCACATGACCTAAGAACTTCACTTCGGTGATCCAAAACTCGCACTTGCTCAGCTTTGCATATAGCCTATGCTCTCTCAGAGTTTGCAAAGTCACTCTAAGGTGTTCCTCATGCTCAGCTCGAGTCTTGGAATACACCAATATGTCATCAATGAAGACGATAACAAACTTATCCAGATACTGCCTAAAGACCCTCTGCATCAGGTCCATGAACATCGCCGGTGCATTAGTCACACCAAATGGCATCACAAGGAACTCATAATGTCCATAGCGGGTTCTGAATGCTGTCTTAGGCACATCCTCCTCCCTGATCCTCAGTTGATGATACCCGGAGCGTAAATCAATCTTCGAAAAATACCTCGCTCCCCTCAATTGATGAAACAAGTCATCAATCCTTGGGAGAGGATACTTGTTCTTGATGGTCATCCTGTTCAATTGGCGATAGTCGATGCACAACCGCAAGCTCCCATCTTTCTTTTTCACAAAAAGAACTGGAGCTCCCCAGGGTGACACGCTCGGGCAAATAAAACCCTTAGCCAATAACTCCTCGAGCTGTTTCTGCAATTCTCTCAACTCGGCTGGCGCCATTCTATATGGTGCCATGGAGATAGGCTTCGTGCCAGGGACTAGTTCAATAATGAAATCGATTTCTCGTTTCGGTGGTAATCCTGGAAGATCCGCAGGGAACACATCTGGAAAGTCCCTGACAATGGCAATATCCTCGAGTATCACCTTACTAGTCTCTTCTTCATCAGGCACTAACCCAGCCAAAATCTTCCTATCTCCATCAGTCACAAATCTACCCCTTGTGACTGTCTGGTCTGAAGCTCTACCCTGTAGTGTAAACACTGGGTGTCCGGGGATCTGAAAAATGATTCTCTTCGCGAAACAGTCGACAACTGCATGATAAGCCGCGAGCCAATCCATCCCTAGAATTGCATCAAACTCTAAAAACTCTAAGACTCAAAAGTCAATAGGCATCTCAACATCACCAATCTGAACCACACACTGGCTACAGATCATGTTCGGGTAGATCCTTTCCCCAGCTACAGTACTCACCACTAACCATGTACTAGCCCTAATAGGAGTCAAATGCAAACTATCTACCATACGTCCAGATATGAATGATAATGTAGACCCAGCATCAAATAATACATGCATAGAAGTACCACAAATAATAAGAGTACCTTCCACCAAAGTCCTGGATGCTGTCGGGTCTGGCTCAGTAGCTGCCTTCGCTGTCTCTCTGGCACTGGACTGCTGCACAAATCCCTGAGCTCTCTGAAAATTCGGACACTCGGACCTCCTATGCCCAGCCTGCCCACATTGAAAACATAAGAACGGAGCCCTGGGCGCAAATGACCCAGTCTGAGATGTCGTCACATAACTTCCTCGGCCTCTACCTCTGCCTCGGCCAACAGTCTGTGGGAATGGGGGTCTCGGTGCACTCGGTGCCTGAATAGGAATCGGGACAGGAGAGGAGACCACTGGTGAGGCCATCATACCAGTCTGAACCTGGGATGCCTTATTCTGAGCACCATCAGACTATGCTCTTCCATAAAACTTTCTCTTCTTTTCCCATCTTCCCTTCTTCCACGGAGTCTGGAACTGTCCCCCAGACTCGGCTTGTGAAGTCTGTTCGCCTGGAGTTGCCCGTGTGGACATACCATCAACCCGCTCAGCCAACTCATACTGTTTGGCCCTCTGGACCACTGTGGTAAAATCAGTCATCTTCGTCACAGACAAGGCCTGTCGGATCGCAGGCCTTAAGTTCAAAGAAAACCTCATAATCTTGTCACTCGGCGTCTGAACTAACCCAGGGGCATAAACTACGAGCTGCCTAAATCTGAGCTCGTACTCCCTGACTGACATGGTGCCCTGTGCGAGATTCAAAAACTCGAGTTGTTTAGCCTGTCTCTCAGTTTCTGGAACATAAGCCTGTAAGAATAACCGTTTGAAGGTGTCCCAACTCTTCACTGCCCCCTGTGTATCCAACACTGAAAGCCACCAGTCCTCTGCATCACTCTCCAGTGTGTGAGCAGCACATAGGACCTGAGACTCCTTGTCACACCCTGGGTTGCACAGCGTGCCCCCTACCCAGGTGCGGGCGCACCCCCTCGGGGGGAACGCCTAGCCATTGTACCACATAATATTGTCTCCTGGCCACCCGGCGCACGGATCGCAACCACCCTTTGTCCCTACTATTCACTCATGAATAGTAAAGGGCCTCCCCCAGAATCGAACTCGAGACCTCCCTTAAGGAGTCTAATTTCGCATTCTGAGTAGCCACTGAACCAATGGTTACTCAGTGGTTACTCAGAATGCGAAATTAGACTCCTTAAGGGAGGTCTCGAGTTCGATTCTGGGGGAGGCCCTTTACTATTCATGAGTGAATAGTAGGGACAAAGGGTGGTTGCGATCCGTGCGCCGGGTGGCCAGGAGACAATATTATGTGGTACAATGGCTAGGCGTTCGCCCCGATGGGGTGCACCCGCACCTGGGTAGGGGGCACGCTGTGCAACCCAGGGTGTGACAAAAAGGCCTTATATATGGTTCAATGGATACTCAAGTTGCGAAATCTAACCTTATGAGGAAGAGGTTGCGAGTTCGAACTTGGGGGAGGCCCTCCTTGTGCTGTGGATTGTGCAGGGGATAAATGATCTCGGTGACCGGCGTCCTTGTGTGGCGTGGCTGGCCGAGACGGGACAATATTATGGATCCATAATGGCTAGGCGTTCGCCACACGGCTGAGGTCGTGGTGGTGCGCCCGCGTTCGCGGCTGCGGCCGGGGCGTGACACTCCTCATCAAGCTCTAAGGAGCGACTGATCTTCTCGACATTCTTCAGCCAATCTTCGGCCTTCTTTAAGTCAACCCCACCAGTGAATTCCTTAGGCTTTAGCTTCATGAACTTCTCTAGCAGTCTGATCCGCCGATCAGTGGGGTTCTCCACAACAATAAGAGCAGGTGTAGGCATAGGCTGAGGTACAGCCATTTGAGGTCCTGCTGCCCCTGCAGCTCCACTAGCCTCGGCCCCACTAGTGCCCGCCTCCTGAGGTATTGTTTGAGGTGACTGTCGAGCAATAGCCTCAACCTGCTGCACTAACGCCTGTATCTGTGAAGTCTGTGCCTGAATGATCTCCTCCATCCTCCCGATCCGGTCATCATCGGATGGCCCTGTGCGTGGCTGTCCCAATCTCTCGCTCCTCCTCATGACACTGAGAAGTAAAAATACGAGCAACCATCACACATTTAAAACATTAACAAAGCCTCATAACTACCCATATCATATAATACACGCAGAAAATATGATAGTAAGGCTTTTAAGTTAGTTCCTTTAAGCTTTTTAATCACCTAAATCTCTCACCCAATTCCTAGGTCAAAGTCATCTAAGTCCAATACATAGACCAAACCTAGTAAAATCGGGCTCTGATACCAACTGTGGCGACCCCGAGCCCCGTACCACCAACCCCGCAGGGCATGGCGTGCGGAATGCCGGGGCGGGACGCCCGACGTAGGCATCTCCGACCACTCCTCAACTCCCGTGAGGTGGTTGAGACCCTACGAGCCTTATCTCAAACAACGACATAATATCAAAAGGTACTAAACAAAACTACCCGCCGTATTAATCATCAAAGACAAGAGATAATCCATAACAATGAACCATAAATAAAATCATAATCCTTACAGTCCATTAAAACTGACATACACATAAAATCCAATCCAAAATTGTGGGTACAAATAAAAACCGTCATATGCCCACATGGTCTATCTAACAAATCCCAACTCACCCATACTACAATGTGGTAAGTGTTATAATTACATAATCCAAAATATAATACTTCATAATTTAAAACATAGTTCAATCAAAATACCTCACAACTCACATCGAGGCTTTGGATTCTCTCGCAGGCAAGGCCCTCAAGATATAACTACTCCTTTGCCCTTATTCGGGACAGAAGGACCTGAAAGAGGAAAATGAGGGTGAGCCAACGGTGCCCAGTGAATAGAATTCAAATATGTTATCAATACTCATCAATAAATATCATGTATGCATGTCAATTGTGTAGCATGATTAAAAGCTCATAACATATAGATACCAAGCATTTATAATAAGTTCGACGCAAGTAAAAGTTTATCAATTTGGATCCACATTCCACATGCATTGGGTTACTAGTGCACGTCTATTTCACCGTGCCGTTGACCCCAACCATTTCCTTCTTAAAACCCTCCTATGACAAGGTCAAGTCCCCCTATTAGCCAGATAGATGGGCCCAACCAAAGTCCTAAGGTTTTCTCAAATCAATGCATCATTCAAAACATTAGAACACATTCATGCTTTCAACATACAATATATATAAGTGATACGATGACATAAATGATATAATCATAAGTGAAGTCTACTCACAACCAAGCCTCGCGAGTGTACTTAACCACACACGATCACCAAACCGAATCAACCCAATCAAGATCCTGAAACATTCATCAATATCCTACCATACATCAATTTCTATGCTCAATCACATAGACATTACACATCAACCCTAAATCAACCCACATATAAACAATAGGCCTAAATCCCATCTAATCTCATCATTCAACTCAAATCACATGACTTAGGCCTCTAATGCATAGTTCTCATTCATAAACCATTCTATGAATCAAAAATACTGATTTTCAATTCTTTTAGGCATAAATATGCCTAAATTGGGTCACTTGATCACAAGTAGGCCTAACCCATGGTATGGTCACAACCACCAAATCAGTAGCATAATCAACCCTAATCATGCTTAATTAAACATAAGTTGCATCAATTCAATGATTCTAGGCCAAAAGCATCAAAAGCCCTAAAATATGAAATTTTCCATACTTAGGCCATATTGTCGATTTACACTAGGTCACCATGTTCAGCCATGTATATCACTGATTTTGCATCATGGGTTCATCAACAATGGCAACTAGGTCAACATAGTTGACATGCAAGCTATTTGGAAAGGTCTAAGTTCATATTTTAAATTTAGATCTAATACAAGCAACCCTATCAATTCTTCACATGTATTATTCTGTTCAGATGTGTCAATATACCAAAATAAATACGTAATCACAAAATCAACCGTACAGATTGAAGTATGTAAAGAAACAAACCTTATGTCCAAATATCAGCCCAATCCAACGGTGGACGGAAAAGATATGAATCCTTGATGAACAAGTATCTAATCAGACAGTTCCTCCTTTCCTGCTGCAAATACCCAAACTCAGATGGCTATATCACACAAAATACTAAACGTATAAACATCTCCGCCGTTCAGAATACATAAATATCTGTTATACACTACATACCCAAATTTAATATCCATCCAACGGTAGATTTAGGAGATCTATAAGTTTGAGAGAAACGGTGCAAGAAATCCAGACTTTCCGACCAGCTTTGTTTGAGAGGTTAGATCTCTTAGACGAAACCTCTGATCAAGATCTTCACCGACCAGAATGAAGAACCATAAGCTACGAACTTGCTGACAAAGTTTGAGCTCAATCTGACCATATATCCCAAAGATTCAGCTCTTTGATAAAAATGTCGCAGAGATCTTCCTCCTGCAACTCTCTCCTTCTTTCTCTTCTTCTTTCCTTTCTCTTCTTTTCTTTCTCTTCTTCTTTCCTTTCTCTCCACTCACCTCTTTCTAGCACTTCCTTGATTCCCTCATCCACTCACCTCACTTTCTAGCACATTCTTGGATTCTCTCCTCCACTCACCTCATTTTCTAGCACATTCTTGGATTCTAGAAGTGGCATGGGACACTTGTCCACTTTCATGCACCAACCTTCACATGTGTTGGTCTCATACTACCCATACCAACCACATGTATTTTAACCAATTTCATGCTTCCATGTATTTTTAATGTTCAATCCATTTAATACACCAAATTTTCATTCTCATTTATCCTTTTATTCAATCAATCCTAACCCATATCAATTCATGGTTTAATGAGCCCATGCATAAATAATAACATATGCATTATAATTTAATTTAACATGACCCATATACAATTTATGATACACATATTTATATACATTATCAAGCATCAACTATACAAACATTAAACAACCATCAAACAAACACCAAACATATCAAGACAACACATAGAGTTTGGGCAAAAATGCAATTGGGTTATGGGCTAGATGAAATAATTTTCGGGGCGTCACATGTATAAGTATGGGAACGTATCATATCAGCATATTAGTGCCTTCAATCAGTGCCTGCAATCACACATAGAGACAAATCCGGCAATAGTCGATTTTTTTAAATAACCTGACCCGACATTTGGTTGGTTGGGTGGCCCCTCCTTTAATTACAAGTCGGGTGGAATCGGGTCATGTTTTATGCCACCCGACATGAGCGAGTCGGATGGGCGTTGGGGTCAAAATCCGACCTGACCCAATCCGATTACATCCTTATGCGTGTCTACCACTTAAACGATCTGCAATAATTGGAAAAATCTATGCTACCATATCTACAAAATGAGCAGAATATTCTATCTTTGTCTCCTAGTTGCCACTATTTCTGACTGATGGGGAGACTAACGAGCAAGAACCTTATAAACTATTCCTGTTCCCCCTAAAACTAGACTCCCTTGTAAGAAGTAAAAGTTAGTCATTTTTGTTCCTTTCATCACTCCTAATGCACTTTAAACAATTTTCATAACACCGGTGTCACACCCTGGGGTGCACAGCGTGCCCCCTACCCAGGTGCGGGCGCACCCCCTCGCGGTGAACGCCTAGCCATTATGGATCCCATAATATTGTCCCATCTCGGCCAGCCACGCCACACAAGGACGCCGGTCACCGAGATCATTTATCCCCCTGCACAATCCACAGCACAGGGAGGGCCTCCCCCAAGTTCGAACTCGCAACCTCTTCCTCATAAGGTTAGATTTCGCAACTTGAGTATCCATTGAGCCAATATGGGTACTCAAGTTGCGAAATCTAACCTTATGAGGAAGAGGTTGCGAGTTCGAACTTGGGGGAGGCCCTCCCTGTGCTGTGGATTGTGCAGGGGGATAAATGATCTCGGTGACCGGCGTCCTTGTGTGGCGTGGCTGGCCGAGATGTGACAATATTATGGGATCCATAATGGCTAGGCGTTCGCTCCCGCTGCGGTGGGAGTGCGCCCGCGTCTGGGTAGGGGGCACGTTGTGCAACCCAGGGCGTGACAAAAAGGCCTTATGTATTGTCACACCCTGGGTTACACAGCGTGCCCCCTGCCCAGGTGCGGGCGCACCCCCTCGGGGCGAACGCCTAGCCATTATGGATCCCATAATATTGTCCCATCTCGGCCAGCCACGCCACACAAGGA
Organism: Paratinospora sagittata; assembly: GCA_035771175.1. NCBI lineage: Eukaryota > Viridiplantae > Streptophyta > Magnoliopsida > Ranunculales > Menispermaceae > Paratinospora > Paratinospora sagittata. Next base: position 4,564,204 of record CM069601.1, read on the forward strand.
CGCCGGTCACCGAGATCATTTGTCCATATTATTCACACTCCCATGAATAATATAGGGCCTCCCCCAAGTTCGAACTCGCAACCTCTTTCTCATAAGGTTAGATTTCGCAACTTGAGTACCCATTGAGCCAAATGGTTCAATGGATACTCAAGTTGCGAAATCTAACCTTATGAGGAAGAGGTTGCGAGTTCGAACTTGGGGGAGGCCCTCCCTGTGCTGTGGATTGTGCAGGGGGATAAATGATCTCGGTGACCGGCGTCCTTGTGTGGCGTGGCTGGCCGAGATGTGACAATATTATGGGATCCATAATGGCTAGGCGTTCGCTCCCGCTGCGGTGGGAGTGCGCCCGCGTCTGGGTAGGGGGCACGCTGTGCAACCCAGGGCGTGACAACCGGCTTCAATAATGACATTGAAACCCTTAGATTCAAATCCACCACTCAGATAATATCTTTTTTCAAATCTAATACATTACATACTTTTTTCAGATATATGATTGTTTCATCATGTAATTTTAATTTGATTGTACCTATTCATTTGGTTTTACAGGTATTGTCATTATCTATGAAAACTAAACCACTATCAAACTTCTAAAGATTGGGAAACCAATCTTTGTTACAAGTGATAAGAACTAACCGAATCCAAGATACAAGTTCCCCATCCAAATTGCAAATCAAATAAAATAAGAAAAACACCTAGTTCATCAATAAAGAACACTAAGGTACGAGTTTTGTCTTCTACTCTATAAAGAACAATTTCCTTTAACCCATCGATTTTTAGCAACAATAACCAATGTTGCGTGGATCTCGAGCAAATTCCTATATACTTTTTATAATGTTCAAATCTAAATTCAAAGGTCCCTCACATTTTAAGTTCTCACACACCACCTCTCTCACATCGTAATGAGGCATTTTTTTATTATTTTATTTTTCTTAATGACACAATTAGGGTTTGAAAATCTAACTTGACGCAAAATTACAAAAGTACTTTGAAACTATTTTCCCTAGAACCCCTTTGTCATTACCCGTGGAGTATCAGATTCCTTCGGAACTCCTACTAACCCCCACACCAACAGTGTTGTATACGGCGATTGGTGTAACACCCCATAAATTTACTTAAATACATACGTTGATGTACACGTATATCGAGATGTATAATACATGTATTTTATATGTAGGAGCTAAATATACGCTTGAGAATATATGTATTTTATACGTAGGAGCCAAATATACGTGTGTATGATTAGTAAAGAAAGAAGATGATTAATTTATGGGGTTGGTTAATTCAATATGTGAATTGAGTGTAGTGAAGAAGAAAAAGAGGAATAAAGGAAGAAAGAATAAAATAACAATTAAATACTGTTCATTTACGGGCACTGTTCACGAAACAATACCGTGAACAGTACTCGTATGTATTAAATAAAAAAAATAAAGAAAAAAAAATTAAATGCAGGAAAACAGTTGCAGAGAGCGGAAGACCGAGAAGAAAGAAAAAAGAAGAAAGAGAGGGAAACGTGGGATTCGCACGAAATCAGGACCTGCGATCAGTGATTTCCACTATATTTCTTCGTAAAATTGATATCTAAGCTAGATGTAAACTTTCTAGCGGAGTAATTTTTACGGTGGGAGCCGTTTTACGGCGTTTTGACAAATTGAGGTTTTGACCCAATGTGAATTAAAATCCGCTAGAAAGGTAGAAAAACACTCCTTAGACTGTAGGGACCTCGAATATGTGGTTAGATTCAATTTCATGAGTTTTGGAGACCGTTTGACAATTTTAATACAATTTACATGTTTTGAATGAATAGTGACAAATAGTATTATAAACAGTGAAGTGAATAGTGAACAGTGATGTGAATAGTGAACAATGATGTGAATAGTGAACAGTGATGTGAAGTGAGTTGAGAAATTAAAGATGTAAATAGATATGAATACATGAAATTGAATTATGGAGTGATTGTAACAGGTTAAATTAGTTGGATTTAACTTGGAGCTGAACTCGAAAGCGACGATGATTGAGTTTAAGTTGAACGTGTTGTACTGTGAGTATAGTTTTCTTGATTTGGTTCTTGTATGGCATTGTACGCATATAAAATGTTTGATTGTATGCATGTGATAGTTATATATAATGCATTGAGTTTTATGGATCATGCAAACTGATTTTAGAAATTAGAGTTTGTAATGATGTCATTTCGTTAGGAATTAGACCCGGATGAGGTTTTGCGAGTCCTCATTGTTAGTAGGTCTGTCCTAACAAGGGTTGCGATCCTTGAAATGACTGTGAATTGGGTAATGAGAGGTTGTGGCTACCTTGTATCGGCCATACAAGGGTTAGACTCGCTCTCTTGCCTTGCGGAGGAGGGAGATTGTGCATTGTGTTATGGAAAACTCATGAAATTTATGTTGTTGACATGTATAATATATTCGTTGAATGCTGCATGTGTTGAATAAGTGTTTGAAATGATTTTAAATGTCATATTTCTCTAAATGTATACAATTGATATCTCAAGAACTATATTCACTGAGCTGTTGTTTGCTCACTCCATTTCCTCCAATATTTCAGGTATTGAGTCGAAGGGAAAAGGAAACTCCGTGAGTGATAATCACGTGAGCCTTCGTCTGGTATGTGTATGTACGCTTGGAGGAAATAGCTTATATTGTTAGTTTAATATGTATATTTATCACACATTATATATATATATGTAATATCATCTAGATGGGATGTGTGGGCATATATATAGCTTAATATATTGGATGATGAAATAAAAATATGATGTGTGAATGAATGGAATGATTATAGAGATCTATATTGGATTTGATTTGTGATATATTAGGAAAAAAAATTTCTGTAAACGTTGGGAAGGATTGTGAGACTACGTGAAGGCTGACAATGTATTATATACTGTATATAGGTATGTACAGTGTATAGTACACTGTGCCGGTCATGACGTCAACCTACGTCAGGGGCGTCGTGACAATGGTTCAGTGGCTACTCGGATTGCGAAATCAAACCTTATGAGGTTGTGAGTTCGAATCTGGGGGAGGCCCTGAACTATTCATAAAATGAATGAATAGTGTGGACAAATGATCCCGGGGGTACTAGACACTGCGGTGGGCTTTGTACTGGGATGTGACAATATTATGTGGTATATAATGGCTGGGGTACGCTCGAGTTGGAGGTACCCATCACCCTGGATAGGAGGCACTGTGTGCAACTCAGGTGTGACAACTGGTTACTACACGAACTTCACATGAATTAGGTTTGGGAATTTGATGCAGGGGTTCAAGTGCGATACTTCCTCTCCAAGGGGACCTACGCCATGAAAGCTTTTAACTCGATTTTGAGTACCTCACGAACGTAGTTATCTTTCTGCCTGCCGTGACTCGAATTTTTTACCCCTCGGTTAGTTCCTCATGCTCCCGACCACCGAACATGAATGGTGTTGATAATTCGAGCTAAAATATCAACACTTACTTGCCTACACTAGAGGGCAAGGGTCAAATTCGGGTAGTAAAAGATGTGTTATCTATGGTTTGGGCCCTAATATTCTTGTTTAGTGGGTTTCAGTGTCCAATTTTCTAGAGCATTATGGGGAGTTTGGTAGGCGGGAATAGTTGGGATAAGATTATTTTTAATTTTATTCTTATATTTGACTTTCAATAGGTATAAGATTAAAAATAATCCTATCACCTATTTAATCTCGCGCTCCTCATTTTCTTCTTTTCCTTTGCACTCCTCCTCTTCTTCTTCTTCTTTAAAAAAAAAAAAAGAAAATCGTCATTTGTTGGTTTTGCGATCGATTTTTTTTTTGGGGGGGGAGGGGTTTAATGTAATTTTAAAGAAAAATTAAGTTTAAAAAAAATAATTACTTTTTATTCCAATCTCATCTTTTATCCTATGTTGCACAAAACACATGAATACTCTATTTTTAATCTTATCTTATCACATCTTATCATATCCTATCCAATCTAATCCTATTCTATCTTTCCCACCAGACGAGCCCTTAATGATTTAAGTATATTGCCAGCCTCGTGCCTTTGTGCCTCGATTTGCAGTGAAGGTTTCACATTCCTTGAGTTTTTTAGGGTCGTTAGGGAGTATGCTTATCAGTAGCAGGATTGGTACGTAAGATAAGTTTTCTTAAAATTGATCTTGACTGAGCCCTATAACGTTGTATCTAGAGCACATGATTTAATTGGTTATCTAAAAATGTGAAGACCATATAATTTGAATTGTAATCACCGACTTTAGCAATAATCAGTTAATCACCCACTTCTACTACATAAATAGGTTGAGTTAAACAAAAGTTAAGTTTGTTTAGTGGTTAGGTGCAAGCGCATGTATTCTAAAGGTCTTGAGGTCAAGTCATCTTCTACCATTTATTGACTAATAATGTTCTTGAGTATTTGTGGCCGTAATCTAAAAGAATTAGAGGGACGTAAGTCCCCAATATTTGTTGATCTCAAAAAAAAAAAAAAAAAAAAATATATATATATATATATATATATATATAGGCCGAGTTGACTCAAAATTCTTAAAAGTCAACATATATTAGGAGTAATATTACCAAGTTGATCTAACATTTCCATTTCTTAATTAAAACCATGAAGAGCCAGAGACCCAGAGCACCCATGACCCAACTACCAGGTTGGAAAATTTTCCTATGACTGGAATATGGTTGAATCAGTAGAATTTATTTCCATGATCAAGCGTGTCACGAAAAGAAACTCTCAGGTTTCACGCCAACTCAAACTAAACCAAAATCATTCCAATATTTTGAGAGCCAAAGCCCCAACTACTAATAGAAATTGCGTCACGTTAGTTAAAAGTTAGTTAAATTTGGTCACCCCTCAAATCTACCAATCCACCTCTCTTCATCAAACCACATATTATATATACATATAATCCCATCTCATATACATCCATTTTAATTTATTTCTCCTATACACACAACAAAACTCTTGTTTCTACAAGATCACAAGTTGGTAATTCCATGGAGGAATTTCAACAGAAAAACTCAGTTCTAGTGCGCGTCGTTGCGGTTTTAGCGGTGATTTTCGTTGCAATTACGCCCGTTTATGCGCAGATAAACACGCCATGCACGATATCGATGATAAGTAGTTTCACTCCTTGCATGAACTTCATAACTGGTAGTAGTAGTAATGGGTCTTCTCCTACTTCTGATTGCTGTGGCACTTTGAGGTCTGTTATGGGCCGTAGTATGGATTGCGCTTGCCTTATAATTACTGCAAGCGTTCCCTTCCAATTGCCTATTAATAGAACCTTGGCTATCTCACTCCCTCGTGCTTGTAACTTGGGTGGCGTCCCTGTTCAGTGTAAAGGTCAGAAATCAGAATCCCCCTACTCCTTTTTTTTTTTTTTTTGAATGAATTAATAATTACCCAGTTCAATATTATTCTGATATATATTTTTTAAAATGTTAATCTGTATTTGCAGCTTCTGGTGTTCCTCTTCCAGCTCCAGGTACCATTTTGATTTTGAACTCAGTTGCCCTCATCCAATTTTTAATTAAAACAGTATGGATATGAATCACAAAATCAAAATGATTACAAACAAGTATTCATTCTTATTTACTTGAAGGATGATTTTCTTTTTCAAAAAAAAAAAAGAACTCTAAAGCTTAACATCTTTTCACTCTTATTTTTCTTTTTTAATTATTGTTATTATTATTATTATTATTATTATTTAACTTTCTAAATTGCACCTTAAAAGTTTATCTTACTTTTATTGTTAAAAAAGGTAAAATAAATTTATATTTTAACTAATTTGCATTTTACACATATGTTTTCTACATTTTAGACTCTTTTTTAATTTTGTTTTCTTCTATTTTATCCTTCAATTTTTTAACTTTTTACTCTTATATACCCTTATTCTTATTTTAACTTTACTTTTCAATTGCATCAAAATACATAAATGTATATATTCCTTTCTAATAAAATATTTATTTTATTTGAATGATCAATATATTAATAATAAAAATCACGTTTCAACATGGATGTAGTTTAACTACGTATCCACTCTTTTCACTCTACTTTGTCAAGGCATGCATTAACGGATTGGATATTTACCATTCCAACATTAGGATAAAATGAGAGAGCTAGCTGGTACTAATTAACTGAATTTAAATTTCATGATACTAATTAAATTGCTCCTCATTTTTTGATCATCTAGTTTAATTATTTGGCAGCTCCTGTTGCAATAGGTGGCCAGGCTCCTGCACCTGCTCCTTTTTCTTCAAGTACTCCTAAAGGTAACTAGTAACAATTTTACAGAAATGTTTTTACGTACGACCTAAAAATCATACTCAAAATTGAATGTTGATGAAGTGTAGGGTGCATGAGTGGTAGGTGTTATTTTTATTTTTATTTTTTTTCTTTTTATGATGCGGTGTTGTGATGCATTGCCACTGAAGCATAAGTGTATTTTTAGGTATGTACTGTGAGTCATTTTAGCATTTCTCGTAGTTTTATTTCTTTTCCTAGCTAAAATCTAATTAATATCTGAACATGAGATTAATCTCAACTTCTAATTACATATAATTCCATTTTGCAGCTTCTACAGTCCCTGAATCAGAGTCCCCTGCTACTGCAGCACCAGAATCGCCAGAGACTACAACTTTGCCACCATCGGCAGCATCTCCACCGGTGGACCTGGAAACTCCGGCAGCATTTCCAGGACGCCGGCCGATCGTGACACCAAGTTCTTCTGTCAATCTTTATGATCACTTCTTGGCTTCCTCACCACTAGCTCTTCTCTTTGGTTTGGGGATCATCATGGTCCTATTCAAGTTCTATTAATGAATTAAGTAGTCTTGCTTTATTTCCATCTTGTATGTATAGCTTTGTTCTTTCTCTGTATACTGAGTTCCGGAACGGGGTTGTATCGTTCCCGGTTTGTTAGTTTCGGAATTGGATTTTATTATTTGGAATTTATTTATTATATTATAATTTAATTAAATAACTTCATCTCATATTCAACAAGCGTCGCTTTGGCCGAGTGGTTAAGGCGTGTGCCTGCTAAGTACATGGGGTTTCCCCGCGAGAGTTCGAATCTCTCAGGCGACGATATTTTATTTTAATATTTTTTTATTGTGTAAGAAAGTGATTACGTTACTTGAAGGGGTTTTGAATAGGTAAACTCCCTCATTTTTTGGGTTTTTTTTTTTTTTTTCACAAGAGGGCGTTCTCCACTTTTATTTTAAAATGAATTTCTAATTATTTATGAGAAAATAGAATATGCTTAGTAGAGGATCATGCTATAATAAAATAAAAAAATATTTATTTATTTTCAAATAAATATGTAACACATCTTCTAGATTTTAGGGTTAATTCAGAGAGTTTTGAGTTATTTTAGCTTATTGGGATATTAACACCCTTATTGTTAAACATGTGTTTAAATGTATTAATATTACCAATCAACCATGAACACACATAATCCGAAGGCATCAAATAAATAAAATCAATTACAAGCAAATAATATATAATAAGATTGATTAGAAACTAATCTTAATTCAAAATACCCATAATATCAATCTGCACAAGCCAAGAAAAAAAATTTAAATCAAAAGACCAAATTACGTTAATCTTATATCTCTTTTAGAAGAACAAAGAAGAAAATCAATCACATTGGGTTGTAAGCAATCACCATAGGTTTTTAAGGTACCTAAAGCACTCTTAGCCCACCAATGTGGGATCTTTTTTAACACACACACTGTATAAGTTGGAGGTCATACACTCAAGCAACCATGTAAAGTGTTTCTTATAATTAAAAAGTGGAAAATAAATTTATTGTCTCCCAGTTTGTAATTTCAATATTTCAAATCACTTTACAGTTTACACAATTACAGATTTACCCAAAAACTTTCAAACATATTCTAGAAAAAAAAATAAAATTAGTCACATCTATTCAAGACACCACCTTAGAAGTATTATTATTACATAGTACTAGTGTTGGTATAAATACCTTCCACGTGTTTTTTATTAAAAAATAATTAAAATAAAATAATTTTATATAAAAAAAATTAGATATGTTTTTCCTTTTAATATGATGAAATGATTAAAATAATTAATAAGGCCTTTTTTAGGTAAAACTTAAAACTTAAAAAGATAAATTGAAGAAAAAATTTAAGAAAAAAACTAAAATATAGGATATAAGAAAAAAATTAAAAATTAGTTAATTATTAAATTACTATTTTAACCCCAATTATTAATAAAATTATTTCAAATTATGTACTAATATATAATTTTAAACAAGCTAATAATACATAAAAATATATGAATGTAAATGTACAAGTACTTTAAAAAAAAAAAAAAAAAGGTGTACAAAAATTTTCAGACAGTCGACGAAACATTCTTTCTAACAAACTATCCAACCGACTTCATGCCGCTACTACGCATAATTACGAATTAACCCAACAACCTCGAGCTTTATTACGATAAAAACCCATCTTCCACGAACAAAAAGCTTTTCTTTCGAAAAAAGAAAGAAAGAAAGAAAGATCTGAGTCCGCCATGAACTCCATTATACCTGCGCTGCTCGTAGCGATTCTTCTCATGCTAGCCCATTCGGCCGTCTCCGGAGTACCGGAGCTCGGAGATTGCGCCGACGAGCTGTTAGCGTTATCACCATGCCTTCCTCACATTTCGTCTCCGCCGAACAACATCTCGTCGTCGGCGTCTCGCGAGTGCTGCGATCTCTTCTCCTCCGCCTTTAACACCAGCTCCGGCGCCGGCGCCGGCGCCGGCTGCTTCTGTTACCTTCTGTTCCAACCGGAGCTCCTCGGATTTCCTGTCAATACGTCGCGGATCGTCTCTCTTTCGTCTCTTTGCGCGACAAAAACCGGTGGTTCTTGGAGGATCAACTCGTTGGAATCATTTTGTAAAGGTAATTCACGCGCTTTTTTAGTTTAAGTTTGAAATTGACGTTCGAGATTTCTGATTTTGAGTAGCAGTAGTGCTTCGTTTATTGTTGATTTGATTTTTAAGCGCGGTTTTGAGTTTCGGCGTGACTGATCGGAGGGATCAATACAATTCAATGATCTGAGAAGTGAGAATTGTTCTCTCTGATGAGATCGCTAGTTTTCAGTTTCGAGTTTCGATTTTCGCGCCATAATGCGGAGGTCATAGTACAGTATATAGACTGCATGGTGAATTAGTTTGGTTTTACTTAAGAAATTATAAAGATAAAAGGAAAATGGTTTTTGTACTCCTGTTCTACACTAATCGGTGCGCACTTAACCATGTGTCTGTCAGATTTTCTCCAATCACGCGAATGATGCATGATACAAGGTGATTTAGTGGATATGTATGGCACTTGAGTGCAGAAGAAGAGTTTACATGACTCGAAGATAAAAGTATAAAATCAACAACAAAAAAAAACAGAACATTATATTTGTCCTTGTGTTAAATGGAACCTAAATACGGTGAACGTTTCAAGATTCTAAATTTAATAATGTAATTAGATGAGTAATTATTGTAAATATTATGATCGCAGAAGAGTGGCAAATGGCAATTTGGTTGGTTGTCAAGAAAATGAAGATTTGCTCTAAAAAATTTGTGATTTTGTTGAGAAAATCATATTTTCTAGTGTTTGGTTTAAAATAAAAAAAAAGGTAAATTTTTTTTTTCCAATCCCCCTTATTTTCTCACCGTGATTTTCTCAAGTAAGGAGGCCGGAAAAAATATTTTCTCAACAAGGATTATCCAATTAAATAATTAACCAATAACCAACTGCAAAAAAAAAAAATTCGAGTCTAACCAAACAATCAGAAAAAAAAAAAAAAAAATTCGAGTCAATTTTCTTCGAAAAGATATTATATCCTCAAGAAAAACTTTCTTCCCTACCAAACACATCTGTAGAGAGAGAGAGAGAGAGCAAAAATTTACGTAGTGACATAAAAATAGCATATTTTGTAGCTAAACAAAAACAGATGAAATTGCAAAGATAAGATAGCTTCTTTCATATAAGAAAAGGAACATTGCAAACTGAATTTGTTATTTGGAAGTTTTTGCGTTTGAGATTATATCATTTTGTTCAATCTTGACCGGCAATTTTCTTTTAAAATTCGATGACCCTTAATTTTCAAACACTTCCTTGCAGGTACTGTAATTTCACCATCTCCAATGCAAGGTATGCCACCAGAATCAGCTGCTGCAAGTTCACCAACACCAGAGAGCTCATCACCAGAATTCAGCCCAGTTCCATCTCCCTTACAGTCCATGGTGAGCAACTGTTACCAGTTCTTGCCAGGAACTATGCTCTTTCTTGCTTCTAGCTTTGCCCATTTGTTGTAACATACCGGTACTGATCCTTTCCAAACATTCTTCATAATCTGGCTTATGGACAAAGCTAACACTGTTTTCATAGCCTGATTTGAATGAGTTCAAACTAATCAAACAGTGAGGACCTCAAGATTTGATTTGATTTTTGACTGAATGGATATATGACTCACAATTTGATTGAAAATGCAACCATTGCTGTGCCCCAAGAATACCACCCAATATACAAGAAAGATCCAAATATACAAGGAAAAAAACATAGTCCCTTTCCTTATAACCTATAATCTAAGGAGACCAAGATATCACCTTTCCCACAAATAAAAAAGACAGCTTTCTTTGTATGGAATGAAATCCAGTCAATATAACATGAAAAGGGTTCATTTCATACTAGGACTACATCGACTCAATCTCTGTAGTTTCCATATAAAGGGTTCTGTTATAAACCATGCAGCAAATAAGGATGAAAAAACGGACTTCTCAAAACTTGCCTGTGAATTTTCTTCCTAAAAGTGAAGTTGATTTACTTCCAACCATCTGACCATTCTGCTTCATCTGTAACTGGTTTTGGGAGTTCTTGAGCTACAAAAGACTCATCACCCCATTCCACTTCATTGCCGAACTGGGGGTTTTCTTCCTGGTTATCGTCATTATGGTCTTCTACAGTGCAATCTTTCCTTCCAGGAAGAGAACAACCTTGATAGGAGTTATTGTCCGAACAGTACCATAAAATTTTCTCCCACTGAGCGTCCTGCCAAAGATAAACAAAGAAAAGGGCACTGATCAATATAAATAAATTCTCATCCATGCACAGTGAGAATCCAAGCCATTTTATTAACAAGTGTCTTTGCAGGGTGTGTCTAATGGCTAAGGCTCCTACCATTGCAAAGTCCAGGGAAGGGCAGAATCCATAATATCCTTAGGTCACAAATCACCATGGAACAGCCTTAAACTAGCCCTTATGTGTCTTTGTTTATAGATATTCTTTCCTTAAACATTTTTCTTCTTCTTTTTCTTATTATTATCACTATTATTTTGTAGCTTCTATTTTCTTCATTCCGTTCTTTCCTTTACTTTAGAGTGCATTTTTCGTCTTAAGAGCATTAATAATATGTTTCCCTTCAGCCTGTTTAGAAACTTTCTTTGGGTTTTACGAAATATTACAAATCACCAAGAAAGAAAGACCTATTGACAAAGAGATGCAAGAAACAACAGTTACACTTCGTAGTTCATATTCATGATTTTTTTAGCGACATCCAGGGATTGGCAGCATTTGAGAGACACTGATTAAAAAATGCTCTATGATGCAATCCCACAGCCCTATTTTCAAAGTAAGAGTATACCTTTTGTGTTTTGATCAGGATGTTCGATAAAATTTCAACCTAAAAACCTATTACATTCTCAGAGAAGGTGAAAAAGAAAACTTTCAGAACAAGAAAGAGAAACATAGCATTCTTTCTTTTATTTTTCCTTCTTTTAATCTCTAAATAAAGTATTTAGCAATTTGGGTTCCATCCAACCAGCCATGCACTTAACTTTCCCCAATCAAATATAGCAGGAAATTATGTTGGAAGCTTCTCATTTTCTACCAGTCTCAACAATAATCTTCAAGACATGTCATCATCAACAAAATACCAACTTCAAATTCTAATTAACCTTTCTACCAAAAGTATGAAAAAAAACCGCCAAATGTCGATCAACATGATAAACTAGGTTCAATGATGTCAGTATTAACAATTGTTTGACATATATCAACATCTAAATTTCAACCCTCGAACCCAACTTCTCCACAATTGCTTCTGTATTCTTTAGCAGCATACAATATAAATCTCCCACAAGGATCACAAAGCCAAATATTGATGCATGAATTGCTAACAATAGCCATAGTAGATGCAGCTTATGCAAGGACTCAAAAACAGCAAGCTATCTACTACAACAACAATAACATTGCAGTTTTTAAGAGTGAGCTGAGAAGGAAAATAGAGCAGAAACATTACCAGTCTTCTTATTTCCCTCTCTTTAACACACACTAGATGTAGCAAAGTTCTAGTGCCACTATGTAAGCTAGACACAGGTTGCAGGGAATAAGGTATTATGATGCATATTGCATTGAGAGGAGATGTCATGGCTAAAGCAGTGTAGCTTACAAGTTTTATAGTCTTCGTAATGGAAGTTATTAGCATAGTTTACAGGCCAAAACTAGGAGCAAGGCTAATTCGATATATTACAGGCCCTTCCTATTGAGTCAGATTTATACGAAACAATCAGAAAAAGTAACTGAATTGAGATTTCCAAATAAGCCACATTGAAACTATTGAATAATAAGAGCAGAGTTCCTCCATTGGATTTTTGCATTCTTCACGCCTCATTAAGCAATTCACAAGATTGTACCAAACTACCAAATGGTTGCATGGTGGTTGATGAAGCTAACTTTGATGAAAATGTAGCAGAACGACCTCAGAAAGACAAACAATATGAGGTAGCACGTGTTAGTTATTTTTATTTATTTCTGTTTTTGTCGTTGAGTTGTAATTAGTTTTATTTGTTTCTATTTTTGAGTCTTGTTACGATAATGTGGTTATGCTTGAATAGAATTCTGTTTTGTGTTGTTAAAAGGAATTCTAGTAGAATTAGGATAAGTTTTGCTTAGAGTCCTAGTAGAATTAGGAGTAGTTTTCTGTTTTTTCTATTTAAAGGTTGGCATTGGGGATTGGAAGACAGTTTTTTCAAAATCAATAAAATTTTCAGCAATTTAGCTTTCTTTCTTTTGCTGAATACATCATTTGGTATCAAAGTGATTTAGTTTCTAGGGCTTGTGGGAATGGCGAGCTTAGGAACTAACCCTAGTGGTGGCGTGGATCACCATAGCGTAGGATGGAGGGAGGCCGTTGAAGAGGTTAAACAACATTTGGACGCCTTGGATGGACTGCCTGGTAGGGTCCCAACTGTGGAGAGTTCAACAGCTGGAATCCAACACTCTGTGGAGGATGTGCAGAGATTTTTATGGTATATTATCTGCCAAACCCCTTCCAGAACTCAAAGTTCATCTAATTTTAAAATGGCTTGGAGTGAGAAAATCAAGTGTTTTCTGATCAACAGGAGGCAGAGTCTCATGCTAGTTGTATACGCTATATGATTAATAAAGAAGCAATGACTTTTTATTTTGATAAATGGTTTAATATTTGTAGAAGGCATTGCTTCACCCAAAAAAAGGCAAACAACATGAGGTACTATCAGCAAAGAAAAAAAGATGCAATGCATTGGAAAACCTCAGCTAAAAGGGCCAAACTTCATTTCTTGATCTACAACAGTAAAATATTAAAAATGGTTTGGGAACAAAAGTAAGACACAAAATAAAAACAGTCAGGAGAAGATGAAGAAGAAATAAAAACTACATAGGAGGAATAGAGGATGAAGCGTACCTCATTAATAATATGTGGGTTTCCCACAATAATAAGCAAAGATTTAGCACGGGTAATGGCAACGTTAAACCTCCTTGGATTGCTAAGAAATCCCAGATAGTGTACTCTGTCAAATTCATTATGTTTAATGGTAGACCTGACAGTAGATATAATGATAACTCGTCTCTCCTGTCCCTGAAACTGCTCGACACTACCGACCTTTACATCAGGCATGTCTAGTGTGTCTTCCAAAGCTTTCTTCAACTTAAGCACTTGCTGGCGGTACGGTGTTATTACCCCAATATCTGCATCACTTATATCTGTGTTAGCTTTCAGCTTCCTGATGATCTCAATGACCTTGCTTGCTTCAATTCGATTAAACCATGAAGGATTATGTCCTTCCCTCTCATCACATCCTTGAATCCCAACAAAAAGAATAGGAAATTCTTTGATCGGGAGGATTGATTTCCAATTGTCCATTGCAGATTGAGCTTCTTCTTTACAGGCAATAAGTTCCCCCTTATAAAAAAGCTTCGAGGGAAATTCCAGGATTGCCGGGTGACACCGATAATTTCTTACTAACTTTGTTACATAATTGTCATCCTTGTTGTAGTAATATTCGCACTCAAACAATCTTTCCAAGTATGATCTCCCCAATCCATAGGTTTCTGCATCTCTTGAGAAAACAACTGGACCAAGTTGCATTGGATCTCCGGCTAAAACAACAACCGTTCCCCTCCTACAGAGATTGGATATTGGGATCATTGTTTCAGGCTCCGAGGCTTGGCCAGCCTCATCCAAGAAAATATGGGAGAAGTGGCCACGCTTGATGCCTTCTCCGTATAGTAGTGAAGTACTCATATAAGTGGATATTATTATCCTGTAACGGAGAAGGGACTTTCTTGGCGGACACCTGAATATAGAATCGACAGAGTAGCAAAAGCAAAGATGATCCGGCTGAACATCTTCGAAGGGACGGCTAGATGCATTTAACCTGAATACCTCCTTTTCTTGAACTTCCACAACCTCTTTGCTGATAAGTTTCTCTAATATGTGGTCAGCAGCGCTATTTGAAGCTGCACATACAAGAATACGGGTATTCTTTCTTCTTGTGTACAGTTGTAAGATTGCTTCCACCAGTGTCTTTGTTTTACCCGTCCCTGGAGGTCCATGAATGGCATAAGGCGGGGCACCTTTGCAGCCCAAGATCATCTCAACAGAAGTCATTTGCTCCTCATTGAGACCATGAGTCAGTGGCACGACACGGGTTGTATTGATAGTTCTTCTAGAGCTGTGTGATGGAAAAAGAAGGTCATGATCTAAATTTCCTGCAGCTTCAACAGCTTGATATAAGCGTCTCATGTTCACTCGGTTATAAGTGAACCTAATAGTAAAGAGTTGATCAGCACGATGACACAAGTGAAACTCTTTATCAAAACTTAGAAACACTTCATCAGCCTCAACCCGATGGATGAAACCCTGCAAAGACAATGTTCTTAAGATGTAAGTTCTTGGAAAGAGAAAATTTCTGAACTCTTCACTATTCACAGTAGAGTCAAATAAGTAAATCATTTTAAGCCACAACAAATGTATGACTAATAATCATGAAAAACAGACTAATTGATTTCATTTATTAACTGACATTCTCTTCTCATTCGTAGTTTTGTACAGATATAAATCACTGTCTCCACCCTTTGGCATATGATACCAAGAGATCACACAACCTAAACAAGGATATACTTAATAATTTTGTCCATTTTAAGAGACAAATAGAGTCTGAAAAATAAAGCACAAAATGCCCACCAAGTGATGGCTGGGATAATCTCATCAATTTTCTAACTTCAAGAAGGAAGATCTTAGGACCATTGACTTAGTTGTCACATTCCCTAAACGACTACAACTTTTGAACCGATGGAAGACGTGACCATATCGTTATGTCATCCATCTAAGGCATGCATAGTTTCCAAACTCATTTGACATTTAGAATTTACCTATTGATAGTTTTCTCAAGAGTTATCAACTTGATTCCCCAACATGATGATCCACAACTGGCACAAGATTATGACGCTGAAATTCCTTGAATATTAAGAAGTTTTTTGCAAAAGTAGGCACAAAAACCTGATATGGATGAGTGCCATCATCGGGATTGTCAGTAGCAAGCTTTGCGAAAACATAATCCCCATGGACAAGTGAAGGTCTTCTCTCAGCCAGTCCAGGAACCTCAAGGGCCAACAATTGAGGTCCTTTCCTACGCAGAGTCGCACACTCCATGTCATGATTTTTCATTTCTTCCTGAACCAACAGATTATATATTTTAGCATAAAATTGACAAGAAAGAAAATTTACCTTCATTCAAATGTACCGGTTCATTAAAATGTAAAAAAAACTTACCTCCAAATTTAGTTCTTCCATGATGATCAAAGTGCTGAAGAATTTGGCATAGTTTTCCCTTGTTAAAGCATTAGAAAAAACCTCGGGCACTTTCTTATTCTCCAAAATCTCCCTAACATCCATAGGAATCTCATATTTCGGAAGTCTATATTTATACCCTTGAGCTGCTGACCTGGCAGGTTGAGAACCCACCACATATTCAGTCACATTGAATCGTTTTCTCCTAGAGACCCTTGCAAATGGCTTATTTGAAGCAAGAGACTGAGAAATCTTGTCATCCGCCAAGAGAAAAACCACACGCTCTATCCTTTCGTCATTAACATCAAAATGCACAATTGTTGTGTGCAATCCAATTTCCTTTGGTTTACATGATAACCAAATCTTTAAAGTCTTGTGAGGCTGAAGCACCCTATCCTCCAAAGAAAATGACTCCAAGAATCCAAGGATGGTTTCCTCATCTGCATCAGCTGAAGGAGGTTCCATCAGAGACACAGTAAACGAGTTTTCGGGGTTTGAACTGAAAATTCTAATTGCCCATAGTTCAATTGGTTCAGAAGTAGTATTCTCAATAGTGATCAAATCTGATGTGGTTTCTCCTACAAATATAGATTGAGGTTTTCCTCCATTTAATGGAAATGGGACTGATATAATAACAGGGCCCTCTTCATATGGATTGTAGCTGCACACCGATTTGTCATCCTCGTAGTCTATAAAACCGATTTCACTTTTGTCTCCAATAACTGAGCACTCATCATCTGAGTAATCTTTCCAGTTATTGCCCATCACAGATTGATATGATAGAACTTTACCTTCAAAACCTAAAATTTCAAAAAAATAAAAATAAATAAATAAATAAAAAATATCAATAATCAACAAATCAAACCAGCATTACATTAGATACAACCAAAACAATCCACCAAAATAATAATATGAAACACTACTGAAAAAGACAACAAAATAATGAACCACTAAAAGCCAAATTACACAAACACTAAAAGACATGCTCCAATTAGATTAGAACTACAGAAAATCAGAGGCAAAAATAACCCATTAAACCAATGCCAACATTAAGATCAAAAGCTACCCAGATGAGGAAAAATGATGAAAAACACAAAAGAGAAACAACCCACCAAACCTTGGCCACAAAAATGAGATTAAAACACAAAAAGGGAACTAAAAGCAATCAAAGCCCATTAAAGATGATCACAGAAAAAGACTAAAAACAAAGAGACACCGAACAATCACAACAAAACCAGATTAAAGCGCACACACACTCACAAACCCACCTCTGATCAAAGAACCTAAATGGGTATGATGGAAACAATGAGAAGAGGAGAATTTAACCCAAATTCTGCCTTTCTAAAATGTAGAAAATGTGGGGAAAATGAAGAGAAATTGAAGAAGATGATTCCTGGGTTGCTCTTCAATTTTCTGTTTCTCTGTGGCCTTCGCCTTTACTTTCCTCAAGTAGTAAGGAAAGTGTGACTCTGTTACTTCAAAACCGTAACTTTATGCTTTACTTAAGAGTCTTCCCCACTTCGCCAACATGAAGACCCAAAAGAAACAGGGAGACCGGTAAGCACTCCATACTCTTGAACGCACGTACGAGTGAGTGATTTCGACCCTTGGATTTTCTTTTCTGATAATAGATTTTACTGTGGCCCAGATCATTGAATGTTATCTCCTTTGAGGTATTTGTACAGAGGATCATTTTCCCTTAGAAAAGTATCCTATTACTACAGATCACTTTACTTTTTACTTTTTTGGGATCCTATGTTGTGCAGTAACAGAGTTAATGGCGGGCCCTGGTTTGCACGTTAAAATCAAAGCCTTAGATCCTATATTTTTGTAAATTCCGCGTAGTTGTGATGCTTTTTTTTTTTTTTTTTGGTATGCGTTAGTGACTGTGCTGAAAAATCATCATGATGTATTTATTGTATAGATGATTTATTTACATAAATATACTAAGTCAATCTATTCCACCGAAGTCGGTGGAATATTCTCGTTTTAAAAGAGAAGGAGTGAATCTCAGAATTCTGATATTAAAAAAATAATAATAATAATAATAATAATAAATAAATAAATATATGAGATTTACATGACCAAAAATTACAAATGAGGTTAAGTACTATGACTTGTGTAGAATAAAATGTAAATTAACTGTGCAATAATCTAAAAGCGAGCCTGATTCAGACAAGGAGAAAAAAATGGGTACTCTTTAATATATATATATAACACACCAATGACTCTTGGTTATATATATAACTCTTTGGTTATATATATAACTCTTTGGTTATATATATATTGTACTATCTTTTACAATAATGCAAGAGACTTTTGGTTATTGTATAATTTATAATAATATTATATATTACTGTATTATTTATATATATAAGGTGTAAGAGAGCATAAATAGCTTGGACAATTAATTATATTATGTATAATTATATTTTATATTTAAAAGTAATATGAAAATATAAATATAATATGGAAAAAAAGGGACAAAAGCGGGCAACCCGTGTTTTTTAATTTTACGGGTATGGACAAAAGGCGTTTATGTCCATTTTAAAAACGAACCGAGTATGAACATATATATGTTCCTAAGTATAAGGGGGGTTGTCCTTACCCGTTTTTGTCCCGGCTCTTAACATAATTGTATCACAATAACATAAATCTAAACTAACTAAAATGAAAACTTACTAAAGAAGAAATAAAAGATTGTCCTTTTTCTTAATAAAAAATTAACACAAGTTAATTCCCAACATTTTTTAGAACTGACTTATAAATGACCACAAGATAAAAATATTTGATGACTTGTGAATAATGCACCGGTCTTTAAAGTATCTTTTACCATAAAATCTGAAAAGGAGTGGATAATTGAGATGTATGATTCTATCATAATAAAAGGAAAATGTAGAGGAATACTTAGCCAGAAGATGGATTAAGTCACTAAGGAGCCTTTTCATTTTAAGTTATTTTCTGTTCCATCTTCCAATGGTAACAAATACTATATGCATTTCATTGATTCTACTCTACATATACATGGATATATCTCCTTCGAAATAAGTTTAATGCCTTTCAAACCTTTCTAACATCAAAACACAAATTGAGTGAATACCATGTTGGGGAGGTGAATACCAAGCTTTTACCTCATATCTTCAAGACAATAGAATCATTCATCTTGTATATATCATGTCTAAGGACTCATGAACAAAACGGTTTGGCAGAAAGGAAATATAGGCATATTGTGGAAAATAGCTTGACTCTTTTGTCAAATGCATCTATGCCACTTAGATTTTGCTATGAGACATTTTGGACTGTTGTGTATCTTATTAATAGGCTACCTACACCACTACTGAATGAGAGTACACCTCTGGAAACAATTTTCCAAACACCACCTGATTATACTTCTATTCGAGTTTTTGGATGTTCCTGTTTTCCTAACTTTCGTCCTTACAACAACAATAAGCTTCAACTTCGATCCATTGAGTGTACTTTTCTTGGATATAACCTTTCTCACAAAGGATACAAATGTCTTGCTCCTACATTTTCAAAGATGTTATTTTTAATGAGTCATCCTTCCCATTTTCTACTAAACAACATGTTAGTCCATCATCTTCTACACAAATGTTTCCCTCAGCCACACCACACATTGCTTCCCACGCTCAACAATCACAACTTCACCCTTCCCCTGGTTCACCTCAGTTACCTACTAATATTACTACCTATGATACAAACTCAAACACTCAATCCACTTTGTAGCCTAATATACCACCAACTATAACACATGTTGTTGCTCCCTTATCAGTCATTACACCTATAGTTGCTCCAACACCTGGTGTTTCTTCAAGTGTCATACCATATCTTCCTACTCATCCAATGCAAACAGGGTCTAAGTTCGGTATTTTTAAGCCCAAGGTGTAACGCCCCGAATTTTCTTCCATCTAGCCCGTATCCCAAATGCATAAGTGTCCAACCCTATGTGCTAGTGTTTAGTGAAATGTAGGTTATGTTGTGTATTATTTGTTATTGTTGATTAAGTGATAACTTTATGATTGGTGTGTCAAATGGACTTTGGAATATTAAAAATGAGTCTAGAACGGGTCTTTACATAGAAATTGATATTTTATACACGTAATTCTGATGTGTATTGAGTGCGTAGTGAAAAAAAGAAGAAAATGGGAAATGATGTAACATTCCACATTTCCATCTAACCTATACCCTATTTGAATGCCCCACTCTATGTGCTAGTGTTAGTGGAATAAGACATCATTAAGTAGCTTGTAGCGCAAACTATTATTATTATTATTAATGGCTTGTAGAGGAAGCCGCATCCAAGTAGTTTGTAGAGCAAGTTATTATTATTATTAATAGTTTGTGGAGAAAACCACAAACAATTATCTCATTTGAAACATTGATTATTCCTACTCTTGTCAACCTTATATTTTGGTCCAACATATAAAATTATATTTAAATGGTTGGTGGTGTAAATGGGTAACAGTAACAGTGACATGAAAATACACGAACAGTAATGAATAGTGATGAACAGTAACATAAACAGTGCTGAAGAATAATAAGTCCGTAGAATCATTTCTTAAATGATTTCTTTTCATTTTTTTTTTTATATTTTGTCATTCATTTCAAAGGAAAATGACAGAGAAGAACGAAGAAGAAGGCGGAAAGAGAGGAAACCAAATCTTGGCCAAATTAATAATTTGGCAAGTGTTTTATACCCTATTAATAAGTCCACAGACTTAGCATACCAATGGGCTACTTGATTTTGCCATAGGAGAGTTTGGGCTGAAAAAATGAGGCAGAACGTAAGTAGAAAGCCTTGTGTCCTTGAGACACGTACTAATACTTTGATGGAATGTTATGTTCTAGATCATAGCACTACATGTTAGATCTCATGACGACCACCTGGACCTATGAGTCCCAGATTGAGGAAATCTCACGGTGGGTCTGGACTAAAATAAGTGTCACGACCCCCTCCGTAGGGTGACGTCATGACCAGCACATAATACTATATACGTCATACCTCGATGTATATAATACTCTGTCAGCCTCTTTCTTAAAAAAATAACTTAAAATTTACTAAACAATTTTGGCTGAACCTCCCCATAAATACGAGGTTTCACATACACCTGATAGTCCACATCATCAAATCCACAATTTAACACGAGTGTCAACACATTCATGTAAACCATTCACATCACATATATGATTTCATTTCTATTCCACATCCAAATATTCATATATACATGATCAAGGTCAAACCTCACATATAACTTCTCATATATCATATCCCTGTACATACCATCCACTAACCATTTTAAATACATAATGTAGTGTTATACATATATATATATCCAAAATAAAATAACACAAAAACCATCTCCCTATACACACATACTTACATCAGCAAATAGACAAGTTCAGTCAACTCTCTAGAGCCTTTCTTTGCCTTTGTAATCTACACCTATAATAAAAGGGAGTGAGGTGAGCTACAACAAGCTCAATGAGTAATCTAGCAATGACATTATATATGCTTCAATAAGAAAACCTGACATTCAATCAATATCATAAACCCAATATGCAAATCACATGTAAATATCCATACATGATTCAAGTACATTTTTGTTTTGCGCCACTCTATACATATCATACAATGCGTAAACAACAAATCCTCACCCTCGAGTATGTAAGTGAATTTGTATCCCCGTTATGCATTTAAAGGAAAAATTCAACTTATCAAACCATCATCTTGATCATTCCTAAGGGCCTGATCTATAAGTCCTCTTCTTACAAATTCTCCCTTACAATGGAATTGATCTCATGCCTTTCTTATATTAAGAAGCCTAGGCATGTTCAATATTTAAAATAAAGTTTAATGCATTCTACAATCCATGCAAACATAGCAATCATACACGCTACAATTTATAAAACAGGGGTTTATATATATACTACAATGTCATATATAAAACCAAATTAAAAATACTCATAGATTCACAGAATTTGACTAAGTCCACACTAGCTCAAATTGCCCACTTTTACAACACAATGCTTCAATTGTGTGTCACCAACAAAAAGCCAATCAACTAGTTCAATTGTACAGCATAAGCACCTCACTGAACTTGTTCTCCAATTCTCAATTCATCATCTTTCATCCACAATTTTCTGCAATTCATCCATTATCAGTTGCCAATCATAAAACACATTAAAACACTTCATTTTAATACTCAAATGGATTCCCAAAACCCTTACCCAACAAGGTTTAGAAATTCATTTCCAACCATGAAAATTTAACATTTAAACCATCAAATTTCTTCAATTTAACCATTAAAGAACTTAGAATAATCAAGAGAACAATACCTTCCCATCGTTGGCTCACCCTTATTTCTTTTTAGGTCCTACTGTGCAAGATAAAGAGAAAGGAATAGCACTTGGCTAAGGACCTAGCCACATGATGTGAGTACCAAGAGTTTTGGTGATTTTGGTTATGATTGTACTTATGATGAAATTTGTATTTTTGTACATATGTATCTAACATATGAACACATAGATGGTGAGGTTGGCATAGGTGTGGGTTACATGTTATGGTGGATGGTTTACATGTGGATATGTAGATTGTGGCTATCGACATTATTATTGGACTTTAGCAGCACCTATCAAATGTGATGGTACCTTGTTTCATGCTGGAAGATGTTAATCATTTATGTTGTAGTATTGTGGATATTGGAACTGTTACAGGCACCTACAGGTTGATATTATGTTTTAGGTGATGAGATGAGGCTTGTAGGGTCTCAACTATTTCTAATATGATGTGGGATGGTTGATGATGCCTACACTGAGCATTCCGCCCCGGCATTCTACACGTCGTCTTACGGGGGATGGTGGTCCGGGGTGTGGGGTCGCCACACAATGTGTTTCTTACTACTCAAGAACCTCGTTCTGTTGAAGATGTTCTTAATAATCCACAATGGAAATATGCAATGACAGATGAATACTTGACTTTGATTCAAAATGACACTTGGTCTCTTGTTCCCCTTCCTCCTGGTAGACAACCTGTGGAATGCAAATGAATCTACAAGGTTAAGAAAAATCCATATGGCATTGTTAATAGGTACAAGGCAAGACTTGTTGTCGAGGGCTTCCATCAAAAGGCTAGTTTTGATTTTAACGAAACCTTCAGTCCTATAGTGAAGCCACTATTGGCCTAAATGGTTCATCACTTAGCACGCTCTATAAAGGTTTTGATGATTACAACCAATAAACAATATATTATTTGGTGCTAACGTTTCAATCAAGGATATATTAAAGCATCTCAAGAAAGCAAAAAGCAAAAGACGATTCGGTCAAGGACTTCACAATCACATCATACAATCAACGATCACGACGCTCAACTCAAGTGCGAAGTTACTAATAAAGATCTCATAAACAAGAGTTGGACTTGAAAATCATGAGAAGAACACATAAAGAATGTAAGGTATATTTTTTATTCTTTGTTGCCCAAACGTTTTCCAAAACTATGCACAAATCACTTGCACACATCTTTCAAAATCACGCATATATTTCTTGCATGTTTTGATCGATATATTTTAAAGGTATTTCAAATTATTTAATTTCTCAATCATTTTAAAGTGTTTGATTTTATCCAAAAATACGGAGATTTTAATCGTATTTATCGAGCTTTAATGAAAAATCAAAAACCGTTTTTAAGAGTTTTTTAGGAGGCTAATGTCTCAGCAGTGCCCTCTTGAACTTGATGAGTCAGGACGCTGATGATACATTAGGACGTTGATAATGTTCAAGGTTGAATTGTATTTATTCATCAGAACGCTCACTTTATAAGTAGCGGCCTCATTTGAGTCAACCTGTGAACTTGTCAGGGCGTTGACTTAGTTTCAGTTCGCTGAAAGATTTTTGAGATTTTAATGTTTTAATCTTTAAGGTGGTGCTGATAGTTATAAGTTGGAAAACTTCAGAACGCTGCTTGAATATGAGCGTCCTCATTTAAAAGATCAACTTAATAACTTTCAGGACGCTGATCATCCTTCAGCGTACTGACTGCTTTTACAAGTTTTTAACATTAAGACGGTTACGTGGATAAGTAACGCCCTTATGTGTTTTCAGTTGTTATTTTAATCTAGGACACTTTCTTGGTAGTGGCACCCTCGTGACTTTCAGGACGCTAATTGTGAATTAGAGCCCTCACGAAGTTTAGTCATTTTAATCGTCAAAGTAAGTTATGAAGCTTACGATTAAGTAACGCCCTCACTTCACAGTTCAGCAGGACGCTTATGTTCAAGAGTACCTTCAAGGAACAAAACCACAAAGTTGATATTATGCGTCAGGACGCTAATTCAACACTGTTATGCTTCTAATACTTACACTCATTCAGATCACTTTTCAGAACTGGTCTATGCACAAAATCGTTTTCAGATATGTCAGAGATTTTCTCTGATGCATGAATCATGTTTCTTGAAACATTCCTTATTCATGCAATCTAAGAAAAATCAGAATGTTCATGAAAATTGCAATTGTCATTTTCATGAAAGATTCTAGCTGTTGTGAGTAAACGCTCACTTTGAATTTCAAATTCACACAACCAACAACTCTATTCTACTAAGTCTATAAATACTAGCACTTAGATTCAAAACAAACCGTCAATAATTTTATTGAGCCAATATTTTTGAACGTTAGTCGAATTTTCAATCTTATCTTCAAAAGTTTAAATTGTTCTTGTATTTCAAAGTATGTTCTTTGAAACTTTACTTATTCAAAAGGTTTTCGCTCTGAGCTTAATATCTATCTTTCTTTGAAAGTCTATTTAAATAATGCAGAACTGTTTTCCACTCAAATTCTCAGTCCTGTTTTAATCTCATCAATCTTGCTATTTGAGAGATGGTTCATAGGATACAGTTATACCTTATTTCACATCCTGAAAATTGTATTGAGCCATAATAGTAGCTATGCAAACTAATGATTACCAAACCAGAAGTTTTCTTGTTTATCAAAACTTCCCATATGTTTTATCTGATCAAAAACCTTCTGTGTTTGTTTATGTTTACACTCGCGTTCCTTTGATTTCAAATTCAACGTTTGATCAAGTTATAGAGTTTCTGAAGAAGCATTTGACAACTATTTTTCAAGAAGTATCATACAAGTATTTTGGAACTGCACTTGAGCAATACTGAAACATTGAAAGGTAAAAGGATTATAAGTGTACTTCTCTCAGCATTACGTGCTTGATTTTACATATCTTTGTAATACAATGTATGAGCTGAATTGTAAGTGTTCTACTCAGTTAGAACCATCATTATCATTATTATTCTGTATTGGTGTGTTTCAGGATTGAAACAACAAAGTCTAGTGAACTTAGTTCACTTGACGATTCCAAAGTTGGAATCTTAAGAAGGTTTATCCTCCACCTTGACGTAGGATCTATCGATTCTTCTTTAGATCGCAAAAGGAACATGAGTTTTTTCTCAGCCCAGAAAAAGGAAATGCGGTTCATCTTTAGCCCGCAAAAGGATAGGTTTACCTTGAACCTGAAAAAGGGCATGTGCAACAGTTTGGTTCTCACCCATAAGAGAATTTGTTAATCGATTAAGAAAATCTTAATCGGGAGATTAGGTAGTGGATGTAGGTGTACCAAACCATTATAAATCTGTTGTCCCCTGTTTCTTACCTTTTCTTCATAGTATCATGTTAAGATTGTTCATCTATCTCCCTTGTATTCAAGTATTTCACTAACATGTTGAAAAGCTCCATATTTGACCATCATACCCAATTCACCCCCTCTTGGTATATCCAACAACCACCTATTATTCGCATTGTTTTAATAGTATATAATTGAAAATTGAAAAATATTAATCTAACTACAAAAAGTACAACTTTAAGTGCAATTACACATCATATTCATTGAATGAGTGTGTGACGCATATCAAGGTGTGCGATAAATGATCTAATGAACGTGCATATATAATTGCACTTGAAGTTGTATTTTTTTGTAGTTAAAGTCTGAATCTTATCTCCATCATACATTTGTCAACCATATCAAATGCTTCTTCAATTGACATCCCATTATGGTAGAGTTTATCCATTATGGAGAGAGAAAAATAGGAGCCATAGCTAAACACACCCTTCTCGATTTGTGATAGAGTTGCAATGTAGTCAATGTAGTAGCGAGATGGGCATGTCTCCTTATCCTAGCCAGCAAGGACATTGAAAAAGCCTGGTTCAACAAAAAATTAAGAGAAGGGCAAGATTAACAATTACCCAAAGGAAATAAAATGGAAGATAAATGTGAGATATCTAAAAATAAAAATGTTTCTAGTTAGCCAAGGGCATCGGATCAACTAGAACAAATGTGTATAATTTGATAAATAAACCAAGATATCAATTCACTTTGCTCAGCTAAGTTGTTGAAACCTAAAATTCGGTTAGGCGAGTGGCAGAGTTGAGGGACAAAAGGTTCTACTATAAAAAAAAGATCTTGAGTTCGAGCTTCTCCACTCACACAACGACATCTTTGGGTGTTTCATGTTTGTGGGCGTGCTCCCAAAGGACTAGCTTCAAAAAAAAAAAACCAAGTAGTTGAAGCTGTTGGCAAGTTTGGTCGGTAGCTGGGGTCTTGCATGGTATTAATTCCCATAAAGGCATCTCTTAATGTGAACTTGCCCATGCAAGGTGGCATCTAATGAAAGGTTTTGCAATCAACCTCCTCAAAAAAAAATTACCCTTGAATCATCTTCAAGACTAGCATTTGTTATTAAATTTAACAAAGACAGTGATTTGGACTATAATGAACTATTTTTCATTCATCTCTTTGACCCATATTAATGGCTCTGAAAGCAAACATTTTTTTACATGTTAAGGTTTGAGTAACAAATCTAGAACATTGGCATGACAGGATGAGTTTTAAGCAATCGCGGTTATAGATTTTGAAGTAATGATATAGTTTACAGACAATGGAATACAAGTGCAGGTTTAGGAATTTGGAACTAAAACTTAGGCTAGAAAGATTCAAATTAAAGATAGATGTAAAGAAACCAAGTATATATCATCATGTTACTTAACATGGATGAATTTAACAGATTCATATAACCCAATGTAGTTGGGAAATACAAAATTGAGCACTTCAACAAAACATTTTTAGATGATATGGTAGGGGTACCTTTCTTTTTCTTTATTTTTTATTATTTATTTTTTGGCACTAATCCTCCCAGACTCGGGCATGGCAGAGGCGTTTGGGCTGACCCTTCCAACTGGAGCGGATAAATAGAGATTTTTATTTTATATTTTTTTCAAACAAGGGGTACCTTTGTTTTGAACCTCCTTAAATGGAGATTTTAATTTGCTTCAAAAAAAAAAAAAAATGGAGATCTTAATAAAAATGCTTTTTGGGCCTGGTGCTTGATTCTGTTAGGCCTGAGGCCCTTAGTGCCAGGTTTGTCTATTGGCCCTCTTGCCCTGGTCTCTGAGAGCCCATTAGATTTTTCATCATGTCAACTAATTAAGGGGCGACATGTTCCCCAAAATTTCTCTGGCCCTACTTGTACTCACTCTAAAAAAGATATTATAGCATTTAAATTCATACCTTAGCTGCTTCGAATAATGTTTTACTGAGTACTTATTCAAGATAATTTAAAAGTGGGTTGAAGTACTGTAAATTAAAATTAGTTATTGTATCACTTTCCCTTTAGATTAACAACAATATTATAAGATATTAATTTAGTAAAACTAATGTTCATAAATTGAATATATATAATGGTCAGGTCACACGTTATCATTAACTAGTTATTCCCCAAATATAATTAATGAAAAATCTCTGATCAAGTGCAAGAACAGATCATAAATGAAAACTAAGAGATGACACAACCTGCTAACTAATGGAGTGAGAAGTTCATTTGTTCTGTCTCCGTGGCTAGAGTGATCTAGGGTTTTTTACATGTTAGGTTGGTTCGAGTTATAACAAAATACTAACCTGACTTAATTAAGTTTGATTAAAAAATTTCAAATCAATTCAATAGGCTTTTTTTAGTATATTCAATATATTATTTATAGAATTGCATAATTTGCTAAATTTTGAATTCTAAATAAAGCTAGTTTTTAGTCAAATGCAACTATTACAGTACTTATTAATTAACGTGATATTATTATTGTAATATTTTAAATAATTTCATTATAGTAAATGACTATAGTAAAATTGATAAATATAAAATAATTATTATCACTTTTAGTTAATTCGGGTTATAAGTAGGTTGATTCAGTTATTTTTTATAAAATCTTGACCCAATTACTCAAATTAATCGGGTTATAAATATCTAATAATTTAATTATTATTTTTTATAAAATATTGACTTAAGCCAAATGAATCGGGTTATAAATATCTAAACTAAATCCAAATCAATTTGAGATATATATAAACCAACCCAACCCATGTTGATAATATCGGTTCGGGTTAGTTTGGTTGATTTGGTTAATCAACACCCCCTCTACCGCGAACAATAACACATCATGCAAAAGTATAATAACTGAGAGGTCTATTCATGCAGATTGACGCGTGTGCACCCCTCACGTGTAAACTCTACTTGGACGCGTCGCTGCATATATACAGACGTTCATGTCATGACGTGTTGCCGATAAGGTTTACGAGGGAAAACTCGACAAAAGAGCGCAGTGAGTAATAAGATTTAAGATGTGGCGAAAAAACAAAGAGCAAATAAGACGGACATACAGAGGAGATAGCAGAGACAAAAAACCAACTTTGTTTCATTGCAGCTGGACGAAGCATGCGATTCTAATGCATTACTTTTGATTTTGCCCCTTCCTTAAAGACTTATTTGTTGAGATTTTTACGTACGTTTTCAACACTGATTTTTAATATATAATCTATTGTACATTAAAAGTCCGGATATTAGTTGTGACTGAAGGACATTTAACATGCAATTTTTTTATTTTCTTTTTGTCAAAGATTTAACATGCATATTTAGTTTACATTGATCATACTATTAAACTTAGTTTTATTTGATTAAAACACAATTATGAAGGATATATAGTTTGGTTAAAGTACATCGAGAGGCTTCGAAAGGATGTGGGTTCAATAGGTTTGATAAGTTCTGACAAAGATCAAAGTTCACATTGATAGCCTTTAGTGTGAGGTAAGCATTGCATGCTTTAGTACGGGGTCAACTCTTCTGTATACCTATTTTTATTTTAAATAAATAAAATAGGTTGAAAGGTTAGAAAATCTTGAGCCTATCCAATTTTAATTTTATTGGCCATATTTTAATTTTTTTATATAAATGAAAAGTATGGACTAATTAATTATGTTGTATGTAATTTAAGATCATTCTCTCTATGCCCTCATTATTAAACTTGTCAATTAATCTCAATAGCGCTCATGATCTGATGCATTGATGTAATCCATTTTAAAATAAAACATAACTATATTAATATATTATCAATATATATCTCTACTTATGTATGTGTCTCCTATAGCGTGACTTTGTCCAAAAAAAAATAAAATTAAAAGAAATATTTATCTTCCAATGCTTTGCATGGCTGATAATATACTTATTGAGCTAGGGACAAATTCTGGATGCGTACGTGTGCGTCGGAGCAGACGATCATTCCCCCATATTCGACAAAAACAAAGGTACTTGCGGCCAATCCGTACCACGTGAGTTCTGCGGCGTCGACACGCGACGAAGCATCTCTTGCAGCGTCACATCGTCTCTAAAACTGACGCGTCAAAGCACACGCGCCACCCTGCATGGCAATTCTTTTGCCAATCGATAAGCATCAAATATAAATCAAGCGAAACCAACCCAACTTGCCACCTTTTCTCTCTGTAAAACCCACCCACCATCTCTCCTCTTTCTTCACCCATCAGGAAACAATAATAACAAAAATGGCCAAGCTTCCATTTCTTCTCCTTCTTCTTCTTCTCTTCTCTGTAACCCTAACCCAAACCCTAGCTCAGCAAAAAGGCGGCGACCCAGAGAAAGAGCTACAGCGCTGCGAGCGAATCTGCAAGACACAACAGCGATTCCGCCAAGAACAATGCGAGCAACAATGCCAAGAGCGATATCGCGAGCGAAAGCAAGAACAAGAAAAAGGACGCGGAGACCCACGCCGAGAATACCAACAGTGCCAGCAACGATGTGAGGAAGAAGCAAAGGGCGAGGAGGAGCAGAGCCGATGCGAGCAACGCTGCGATGTTTGCTACAGAGAACAAGAACGACAACGGGAAAGAGAATGACAGGGAAGTAATGAACAACAGCAGCGTGAAGAAGGAAACCCTTATCACTTTAGTCAGAAGCAATTTGAGACGGGCTATGGAAGCAAATGGGGAGGTCTTAGAACCATAGAAAGGTTCAGTAAGAGATCGGAGCTTCTGAGAGGGATTGACGAATTTCGTGTAGCTTTGGTCGAAGCTGTTAAGGAATGTAAATACATTAATGCACAAAATCTGGGATATCCTTGTTTTGTGCACTGACAACTTTTGCACAAAATCGGGGATCTCCTTGATTTTGTGCACTGTTGTTTGGTTTCCCTTTTATACAGGAATGTAGATTAGGCAATGACAGTGTATAGGCTTTATTTTAGGATCCTAAATTGATCTCTGTTCTGTATAAATATTCCTTCCCTTTCAATGAATAAAATCAGAGAATTGAATTCTTTCATGGTATCAGAGCGTTTCATA